>BSBM01000073.1:24157500-24785000 GCA_027924585.1 Larix kaempferi | reverse complement strand
GAAAAATAACACTGCACTATAACGGTCTGTTATCTACGACTGTATATAATTTTTTTAACAAAAATCCACCATTTGTATACCGAACCAAAGGGCTAACGCAAACATATTCATTATGTTTTCTTAAAAAAGTAACATACCAACCTTAGGAGAACCCCATTTTTTGGGAGTTATACTTAATTTCCATAAATAATATTTATATATTCCGGAAGGTAATCCGACTGTCTACGTTTGATCTTCTTGCGCCATATTCCAAAACGTTGTGTAGGTAGCTCTAATATTGCTTTTTGACGTTCAGATTTCTGTTTTTCCAGAAGTCCATTGCGACTAACGCGTCATGAGTGGCCAGCATTAGCTTGCACCAGCCCGATAGTCTTTTTTTGTTAGTGTTAAGTAATAATTAAGTGTGTTGTAATAAGCGATTAACGGTAGTTGTAGCGATTTCGAGCAGTAACTGAATCAACACGCAGAGCATATCACCAGCTAACTGTATTGATCGCGTGTGAATAGGGCTCCTCCACCTAACTAAGAATTGGTTAACGGATTCAACACAGGAAGTTATGCCGAGGCCTTGGTAGGTGGTGGTAACGATTAGGGATACCATGTATCAATTATCAAGCACCACGTATCAACTGTGTGGCCTGTGAGTCGGTGCATGCCAGTATCTACTTACAGGGCCTTCTCTGGCCTAGGTTTCTGATCGCTAATAAATTTGTACACGTCAAAATCCTCTATATCTCTCTTAATTATCTGAGCATTCCCTGGACACAAACAATATTGTAATAAGTTTAGGCGATACCTTTCATTATAGAACCAGAACCTGACAGATTCTATGGAGGCAGAGCATAACCCCAAAACAGAGTATGCGACTGAGGCAAAACAAAAACAGGGTCCCCGTCTCTATGGAGCTCTGCGGCTCTTCTACAACATTCCAGAACTCTCGATGAACACCCAAAATACATTGAACATCAAGATGCCTCTCTTCATCCGAGGCACATTAACATCTACACCTAATTGTATTAACTCTTGTACGGTGGTTGGTGGATTTAGACAGGTGACGGGAGGAATTATTTCCAACACTCCCCCTTAATTCCGACCATAAACAAACTACTAACATCTAACATATACATACAATGCCGTCATGGGATTTAAACAAAAAAAATTGAAACATTAATGCCTGCTGGTCTAAGTCTCAGCTAGGCTTACATTAGTTCATGTCAAAAACTCAAAATTATCTTACCATTCTTGTCTGCTGCTGCATGCTAATGCAGCGGCTTCTTTTTCTTTCGTTTGCTCCAGACTTTGAACTCAGCGTTCTTCTTCACCTTCTTCTTCATTCTCACCTTCTTCTTGCAATTATTGACAAACCTATCAAGTTCCCAAAGGGTTTCTGTATCGAAACTTTCTATATCAACCTCAATCTCATCCTCCTGCTGGCATAGTGACGGATTCCTTTTCTTAATAATCTGGACTATGTTCTCCAACTTCTCAGCAGGTAGGCTCTGTAGGCTTGCTCTCAACTTCTGCTTCTCCTCATGTGTCATCTCCTGCTTATGAAGTGTAGTTTCCAGATGGTCAAGGGTTGTTGGCATGATGCTTTTTCCAAAATAAGGTGATCCTGGCACTTCGCTTGTACTTTTCCTATCTGGAAGGACCTGTTCTGTGGAAGAATCCAATGAAACCTGTAAGTAGAAGCTCTCCTCCATGCTACCAATGCTTGTAGCACTTGAAAATCGCCTTAGGTGATTGTTCACTCCATGCTCCAGATAAGTGTTTGTATATTTAGAAGCAGCATTTTTTTCTAATGCTAGCCATGCTTCAGCACGAACTGTCTTTTCAAGATCTAATCTGGCAATCCTCTCTCGCTCTATCTCCTGCTCAAGGAGTTCTCACGGTGTGATTTGCTCCACCATTTCATGCTTATGCTGATTTCGAATTTCTTTTATTTCTTGTTCAAGTTGCTTGGCACAACCTTCCTGACTGGCTGCTTTTTCTACCGCTGCAAGATATTCTTGTCGATTTTCAGCTGCCCTCTGTCTTTCCTTCTCTAATGAGCGAGTAAGTTGTGCTTGCTCAGCCCTCTGACAGGAAACCTGAGCTTCTAAAACTGCCATTCGTGATAATGTCTGAGATAGACGTTCATTCATAGCTCTTTCTCTTTCTTCTGCAGATGCAGCTTTTGCCTCTGCTTCTTGAAGTCGTGAATTAAGGGCCCTCTCAACGCCAGACCATGCTTCAGCACGCATTGCTGCACTTTCCTGCATTGCTTCAATTTGCCACAGTAGTGGTCTTGTGGACTCAGGTACTCTCATTACTAACTCTTCATAACGCATTTCAGTTGCCTGGCAACGTTTCTGAAGATGATCAATCTCACTTCGCAATTTGTCTTCACGAGAGGCTTCCTGGCGCTCTGTATTGCTAAGAGTCTCCCTTAACTCTTCAAGTGCTTGTATAAGTGTTGCCTCACGTTCTGTACTTTCACCATTTTCATATACTTCCTCATTCTCAGCATTTATCTCTGCTGCTAAATTAGTTTTACCTTCTTCCACTGCAAAAACTTCAGGTTCATTTGTTGCCTTATCCTCTGTATGAACTTCAATATCAATCTCTATGTTCAAGCCTTCACATGTTTCTGTCGAATCCTCCACTCGAATCGACTCGCAAGGATATGCAACTGTATCCACAGCTTGAAACAGTGAGTAGCATTTCTGATTCTTCACCAAGGGCACTCTCATTATTGTTCGCAGGGAATGTGACCTTATCTGATATGTAAAATTAGTGTAACTCAGTCCATAGCCAAAGGGATACACTGTGTCGCCCTTGTAAAATCTATATGTTCTACCTGGGTAGCCACTTGAATTGGCTCGCATGTGCATCTCTGCCATGCTAACTTGCTTCACATATTGTTCGGGATACCAAGTCATGGGAAGACGACCACCTGGATTATATGTTCCAAAGATGACCTGAGCTATGGCATCTCCTCCCCCTTGTCTAGGATATCCGGCCCACAGAATCCCTGAAATTTGGTCTAAATTTTGGGCAAAACTGACATCGATGCCACATCCGGACATGATAACTAGTATAATTGGTCCTTTGGAAGCATTGGCCACCGAAGTTACAAGTTCCATTTGATACCCAAGTAACAATAGACTCTCTCTGTCAAGCCCTTCTGCCTCATGCTTTAGATCTAACCCCACAACCAGAATAGTTGCATCAGCCTTTTTGGCTGCCATCACTGCATGAGGTATCAAGCCTGAATTGTTACATGCCACATCGGAGCATCCAGGTCGATATACAACTTTAGCGTACTTTCCCAATCCGTGTGCAGGTGGGGTGTATTTACAAGGAATTCCTGCATAATTGCCAATCATAGGTGCAATGGCATCGGCATGAGGTCCAACGACGGCCAAATTTTTAATATGCTTTGTCAATAATGGCAAAGATCCCTGATTTTTTAGAAGAACTATACCTTCCCTGGCTGCTTCAACAGCCAATTCTTGATTTTGAGCAGTGCAAATGTCCTTCGCCCCTAGATTGGCATAATGCTCATCTACTTCAAATAAACCTACTCTCATTAGTACGGTATAAGGGTTTATCAAAGCTTTATCCATATCAGATTCCTTGACTTTGCCCTGGAAAACTGCCGATTGTAGATAATCTGGATAGAATGATCCACAGTCCAAGTCCAATCCTGATCTCAAAACTTGTGCCACTGCATCTTCTGGAGTTGTTGTGTAATTTTGAGCAGCAAATAATACTTGAATAGAGTCACAGTCAGACACAATGTACCCATTGAGTTTCCACTCGCCTCTGATGGTTCCTCCCAAAAGCTTCGGATCTGTGCAGGTGGGAAGTCCATTGACTTGATTGTATGAACACATTGCACTACTAGCATCCCCATCTTTAATACAAGTCTCAAAAGGAGGTTGGAAAGTATCCATCATGTCTTGGTGAGTGACCTGTGCATTAAATTCATAACGACTGAAGTTCTTCCACTGGTCGAGATCATAAGCACATTCTTGCACATGAACTTCTGGTTCCTTCACTGTCGTCTTTTCTTCCTTCACATTAACTTATGATTCCTTCACCAACGCATCTTCCTCTATCAGCATTCCAGGTTTATCCCCTGACCTGTCTTCTTCAACAGCAGCTTCAGTTTCCTTCACAGGCTTGTCTTCAATACTCTCACATGCCTCTTGCATTTGTACATCTTCAGCTTTAGATCCCTCGAGCATGTCATCGTGCTTTATTTCCTTTTCCTCTTGCTTCACTTCTTCTTGTTCACCCTTTTTGCCACTATCGTCTTCATCGGCATGTGGGGTAGTCAACTCTTTCTTTTTTAAATCCTCATCACAGTCTACATCGTGCTTGGGCTTTGCTAGCCACTCTTCAATAAATTTCAAATCTTCATAAAATTGTCTTTTGACTGCATGCTCTTGTTCTTTAGTTATTGTAGACTGATTCTTGCTTTCAATACCTGCACACTCACAAACATCTAAACTGTTAGGAAAAATTTCTGCCCTCATGGGCATGCTCTTCATGAGCTCTTCTTCTTCACATTCAGCCTCTACTGGCTGTCCTGCAACTGCTTGAGTTGCTGATTCATCATTTTCGGTTGCTGCTATGGCAGCTTCATCTTCATATTCATCCACAAGTGCCTCTACACCGTGGGATTCACTAACAGCTTGGCTGTCTTCTGCTTCAACTGCAGGATTCTCAACTGCTGCTTCTTCAACAGGCTGTGACACTGTTGACTGCTTGCACATGTTACTCCCCCTTTCGCTGAACTCTTCTTCCAAGATTCTCCATGCTTCCTTGGAAGTCTTTGTTGCTGCAATTTTGTGAAAAATACTTTCATCCACAGCTTGTTGGATGAGATGCAAGGCTAATTCATGCTGCTGCAATTTTTGGTCTTCTGTCAGGGCTTCAAAAGCCTCTAGATCTAGGGGATGCACACAATCATTTTGAACTAAACACCACAAATCCTCTGCTCTAAGAAAGCTTCTCATCTTAATAGCCCAAAATTCGTAATTTTTACCTGAAAAATGTGGGGGTACGAGGAGAACTCTGCTGCTCCAATTATCCTCAGCAACGACCTCCTTATCGGCACATTTTCTTGCACGTTCGTCATCCATCTTTTCTTCACAAAGAATCCTCTGTACTTCTAACCCTGCCTCGGCTTTCACTTCTGCCCTTGTATTTCTTTTAATCTCCCTGAGTCTCCTTTTGTAACCCATTTCTTCTCTTCTTCTATTCAGGCTGGGGGTTGTACACAATCGGTGGTCAGCAGACTTCAACAGGTTCTCTTTTTCAAAAGAGAGACCCCTTCTCTTCTCGCCGGCATGTGAGTCACACGAACCTCCACACCAGAATATCCATCCTCTGCAATTTATACTCTGCTATTCTGCAATCCTTTTATCTGAAGCTACTGTTCTTTAAAATCATAATCGGGCCAAGAGATTTGAAAAATGGCAATGTATCCTATGTTGAGCTCCGTCCAGTAGCTGCTCGGCGTGCCGGATGACCTGGAGAGGCTCTTCAACACCCCGACTCGCTCTTATGTGCGTGATACCAAGGCCATGGCTTCGACTCCGGGCGGAAAACCGCGGGCTTGCAGGGGGCTGGCGCGAGGCCGTATGCACAGATTCGTCTCGAAGGTCTCCTCACTCGACCGACAATAGGTTTCGATAGGTGGCCCCAACAGATGGCTCTCTCAAATTACAGAGTTCTCTCAAATTAAACGACGGGTCTCTTCAACACATCACGACTGTGGCTGGGGTCTCTCTTCCAGCGGCTGTGGCTGGGATTTTCTTTAATTGAGACGGTTTCTCCTATGTGCCAGTGAACTCGGCTGGTTCAAGGCAACTTCAAATGGATTGGGCAGTGGCAGGATCTCCCTGCTCTGATACCATGACAGATTCTATGGAGGCAGAGCATAACCCCAAAACAGAGTATGCGACTAAGGCAAAACAAAAACAGGGTCCCCGTCTCTATGGAGCTCTGCGGCTCTTCTACAACATTCCAGAACTCTCGATGAACACCCAAAATACATTGAACATCAAGATGCCTCTCTTCATCCGAGGCACATTAACATCTACACCTAATTGTATTAACTCTTGTACGGTGGTTGGTGGATTTAGACAGGTGACGGGAGGAATTATTTCCAACAGAACCAGATTTAAGGGGATACCCACCGCACACACTGTTGCAAACATCATTAACCACCAAGCTTGACTGTGTGGGAATGATCATATCCACAGGGGACTACTCTCGACGGTGGTAAAGTAAATGTGAAGTTTATAATTGTGAATGTTATTTTTATATATTATTCAAAATACTTCTTACAATTGGATTTGAATATTAAACAAAGAGTAAATTATTTAACTTTGCTAGGATTAATTACTCCGGCAATTGATTTTTAATAGATGGTGATTTTTTTTTTAAATTTATGTTGTGTTTATGGTGTGAAATTACAATAAATATTGAGATTACAGTGTTGGGTGGTAATGCAGAAAGGATGTTAATTATGTATATTAACACTAAGATTTGTTATTACGTTTTGACAGACAGAAATAATAGAGCTTATTATTATATTTTGTAGAACAGTTAATTGAGAGCTTTATGGTGGGTTATAGTCTCGTATAGTTGCATCGAGTTCCTCGTCATAAAACCAATCGTAATCTTATTTCGTGGTCATTACTTATTTACATGAGTATAGGTAGGTATTCCATAAAGGAAATTGTTTATCATATGTTGAATAATTTTTTAAATTTATTCTTGTCATTTTTTACAAAAGGTAAAATGTTGTGGATATTGTATGTAAAGGAATCAATATAATATTTTGATAAATTACCTAGTAATTTCATTTCTTGCTATTTGTTATTATTTTATGAGTACAAAGTGATGTTCAATAAAAGGAATTTGTTTATTGTATTTTAACTTTAAATATTAAAAATTATAGAATTGGTGGTTCGGGTTGTAGGCTTCATGGCAAATGAGTGAAATGATATGACATATTGTAAAGAGGTTAGAAAATTTTGATTAGCGTATTTCTTTGTGGATACACCTAAGCATATAGTAATAATAGACGGAATTAACCCCATATCAAATGAGTATGAGCCCCACCCCACTTACCAATTCTCTTAATACAAAGAATTATAAAAGAATTGTTTATTCTATTTTAATTAATTAGGTAGTAATTTTATTTTTTTGAGTAAAAGGTGGATATTAACTAATTAAAATGTTCATATTGAATTTTAAATATGTGAAAGTTTTTATAATTTAATATATAAATTATAATATTAATATATAATTTTAAAATTAGGTAAATAGAATAAGTTTTCAATATCTATTTATAAATTACAAACATTTACTAAAATGTTTATTTTTTAATAATTTATTTAATATTTAAAAAATAATTTATTTAACATTTATAAAAAATTTATTTATAAAATATAAAATTAAATATCTTTTTATTTATAAAACAAAAATGTTTATAATTTATATATTATTTATTCAATATTTATAAAATTAAAATGAATAACATAATTTTTTTATTTATTAAAACAAAAATTTATATAATCTAGATTCATTATCTATAAGTTTTATATAATCTACTCAATATCTATAAAATTAAAATGAATAACATAATGTTTATAATTTTTATAATATAATATAATGTCTCATTTAAATTGTATTAATAATATATAATTAATAGAATCTTAAATGAAATTATATTAATAATATCCATTACCTACTATTAATATAATTAAATATTTTCTATAATATAATGTACTATTTTTTAAATCCTAAACCTTGTATATTTATATTAAGAAAAATAAAATGAAGAATAAAATGGTTAATAAAAATCCTATAATATAATATATAAAAAATATCTTATGTATAATCCTATAATATATATTTATGATATAATTTAGATTAATGAAATAGATTAATATTTTATAATTGATATATGAATTTATAATTTATTATGAAATAAAAAGAAGAATTAAAAATAATGTGTTAAAATCTTATAATATAATATATAAATATCCTATACGATATATTTATAATATAATTTAGACTAATGAAATAGATTAATATTTTATAAATGATATATGAATTTACAAGAATACAAAGAAAAATTAAAAAATAATGTGTTTTCAATTTTTTTTTTATGTTTTGTTTCATCCTTTTCAAGACCTTAAATTTAATTTTTATTTATATGTATCATTATGGTAAGTATTATTAATGTACATCATGTACATGATTTCTTATAATATAAATAGTATATTTTTTATTAATTATTTTTAAATAATTAATAAATATAATAATAAAATATCTGTTTTTTATATTTATTTTAAGTGTATTTTTTGTAGAATTAAGAAAATAAACGATTATAGATTTTGATCTTAATTTCAAACATTTTTAAGTTGTTTTTAAAATGAGCTTGCATGAGCTTACAATATGATTGTTGGTTACAAAATGAACCTACATGTTTAAATGATATTTCAATTTACCTTAAACTCAAACACCTTTAAGTTGGTTTTAAAATGAGCTTATATGAGCTAACAATATGATTGTTGGTTGCAAAATGAGCCTACATGTTCAAATGATATTTCGATTTACCTTAAACTCAAACACCTTTAAGCTGGTTTTAATTCATCATGATTTAAAACCATGATTAACTTTGGTTCACCATGATTTGATAATATTAAGGGTTATGTTGCATTGTGACATTCATTAATGGGACATTGATCAATGGTTATGTCTATAAAGAAAACTATATATATTTTATCATAAATATCAAGAAATATTATATTATATGGTTTCTCAAACAAGAATATTAACAAATACCATTTAAGCATTTATTCATTGCTCTAATATTGTTGAACTATTGAAAAGGTGAAGTTTCATTGAAAGTTAAATATAATTAGTAAAATACAAGCATTTTAAAAATATCATGCTTGCTAAAATACGCATTTATATTTTACTTTCTCTATAACATTTCTTACAAATACACCATCACAAGAAACATTAGAAGAATGAAATATTCTTGATTTCTTCTCTTCTCTTTCAGTAGTGTTACAATGTGAAATTTGATGTTCATTAAGGTTTGTGTCGCATTGCGATCCTTATCAAGGCTTATGTTGCATTGTGGCGTTCATCAAGGGTTATCTCGCATTGCGACAATGCCCAATATGTGAAATTTGACGCTCATTGACGTTTATGTCGCATTGTGGTGTTTATCAAGGGTTACGTTGCATTGTGGCATTCATCAAGGGTTATGTAGCATTGTGACAAGGCCCAATATGTGACACATATGCCGACACAACCCAAGATGTGACATATTCACAATGTGAAATTTGACGCTCATTAAGGTTTATGTCGCATTGTGATGTTTATCAAGGCTTATGTTTCATTGCGGCATTCATCAAGGGTTAGATGCGACATATTCACAATGTGAAATTTGGCATTCATCAAGGTTTATGTCGCATTGTACTTGTTTACGTTGGTTATGTGTCATCCTTACACAAAGATTTTAAAACATTGCAATGTGACATAACCCCTAGAATGTGATATATTTGTTATGTAATACATAGGACTTTGATTATTGCCTTGAATTAAATATTTTAAATAAAAAAAATATTTGTCAATTTACTAGAATATAATATTTAATTGAAAATTCATCTCATTAAGGAAAGATTGATGCTCAACCCATCTAACATTTAGAAACTTCAAGATGAATATACATGACCATATTTAAAACAAGCTAATATTGATCTTCATAACA
This sequence comes from Larix kaempferi, assembly GCA_027924585.1. Classification (NCBI taxonomy): domain Eukaryota; kingdom Viridiplantae; phylum Streptophyta; class Pinopsida; order Pinales; family Pinaceae; genus Larix; species Larix kaempferi. The sequence goes on along the minus strand of BSBM01000073.1, from coordinate 24,775,210 downwards.
TGTATACACTTTTACTAATTCAATTATGTGTTGCATCACATAATATTGATATTCATAATATGTGTACACTTTTAGTTAAAGTATAAAAGGGAGTGATTTACAAATTGTGATATTATGTGTTGCATCGCATAATATTGATATTCATAATATGTATACACTTTTACCAATTCAATTATGTGTTGCATTGCATAATATTGATATTCATAATGTGTGTACACTTTTAGTTAAAGTATAAAAATGAGTGATTTACAAATTGTGATATCAAGCGTCGCATAATATTGATATTCATAATATGTTTGTACACTTTTAGTTAAAGTATAAAATAACACATTAATATTATTTACGCCTAAACCAACTCATGTTGATATTTATAAAAATAGATCTCCATGAGGAAAATAAACTAAACAAGGGTTATATGTTCATCAAGGGTTAGATGCGACATATTCACAATGTGAAATTTGACGTTCATCAAGGTTTATGCCGCATTGTGATGTTTATCAAGGGTTATGTTGCATTGTGGTGTTCATCAAGGGTTATGTCGCATTGTGCCAATGCTCAATATGCGACACATATGGCGACACAGCCCAAGATGCGACATATTCACAATGTGAAATTTGACGTTCATTAAGGTTTGGGTCGCATTGTGATGCTTATCAAGGCTTATGTTGCATTGTGGCATTCATCAAGGGTTATGTCGCATTGCGACAATGCCCAAGATGTGAAATTTGATGTTCATCAAGGTTTATGTTGCATTGTGATGTTTATCAAGGGTTGCGTTGCATTGTGCAGGTATATTAGGTGTTATGTTGCATTGCGGCGTTCAACAAGGGTTATGTCACATTGCAACATTGAACAAGGGTTATATGTCCATCAAGGGTTAGACGCGACATATTCACAATGTGAAATTTGGCATTCGTCAAGGTTTATGTGGCATTGTAATGTTTATCAAGGGTTACGTTGCATTGTGGCGTGCATCAAGGGTTATGTCGCATTGCGACAATGCTCAATATGTGACACATATGGCGACACAACCTAAGATGCGACATATTCACAATGTGAAATTTGACATTCAGTAAGGTTTGTGTCGCATTATGATGCTTATCAAGGCTTATGTTGCATTGTGGCGTTCATCAAGGGTTATGTCACATTGCGATAATGCCCAAGATGTGAAATTTGACGTTCATCAAGGTTTATGTCGCATTGTGGTGTTTATCAAGGGTTAAGTTGCATTGTGGCATTTATCAAGGGTTATGTCGCATTGCGACAATGCCCAATATGTGACACATATGGCGACACAGCCCAAGATGCGACATATTCACAATGTGAAATTTGACATTCAGTAAGGTTTGTGTCGCATTGTGATGCTTATCAAGGCTTATGTTGCATTGTGGCGTTCATCAAGGGTTATGTCGCATTGCGACAATGCCCAAGATGTGAAATTTGACGTTCATTAAGGTTTATGTCGCATTGTTGTGTTTATCAAGGGTTTCATTGCATTGTGGCGTTCATCAAGGGTTATGTCTCATTGCAACAATGCCCAATATGTGACACATATGCCAACACAACCCAAGATGCGACATATTCACAATGTGAAATTTGGCATTCATTAAGGTTTGTGTCGCATTGTGATTTTTATGAAGGCTTATGTTGCATTGTGGCGTTCATCAAGGGTTATGTCGCATTGCGACAATCCCCAAGATGTGAAATTTGAAGTTCATCAAGGTTTATGTCGCATTGTGGTGTTTATCAAGGGTTATGTTGCATTGTGGCATTCATCAAGGGTTAGATGCGACATATTCACAATGTGAAATTTGACGTTCATCAAGGTTTATGTTGCATTGTGATGTTTATCAATGGTTACATTGCATTGTGGTATTCATCAAGGGTTAGATGAATGGTTACAGTTATTAATTTTTGCAATGTATTATTCTATATTCACATTGACACAAAATGAATTAATCATTACAACATTGAATTCATATACCGATTGCATTACAACTGTTATCAAATATAACTTACAACTACAAAAAATAGTCCCATAGTGCAACAATTTAACCACTACAACATTATTAACGTGTAAAATATATCATATTGTAAATAAATATCTCCAAAGTACATGATAGTATTATACATATTATACATATCTTCAATATATATAATTTAATAATGTTTTATTAATTAAATATAATAAAAAAATTACATAAATAACATATAATTGGCTTAATATATTATTAATTATCTCATTAATTAATATTATTATTAACTAAATAAAAATATTATTTATTTATTAATTAATTAACCTTTAATAAAGTAATTAATATTTTTCGTAATATTATTATCATTAACTAAATATTAATGTTTGGTGATATTAATTAATATTATCATTAATCAATTTTTTTAAATACTTATTATAAAATAAGTATAGTATTTAATTAAATGATATTGTTTCATTTACTATAGTTAATAATTATTCAATATTAATCAGTAGTATTATCAAGTTAATAAACATAATATTAATTAAATTATTTAATATTTATTCTTTTTAATTAATTATTAACATTGAACAAACAATTATTACATCTATTTCATTATAATAATTAAACAATATTATTCTATTATTATTTTATATTTATTCTCTTTAATTGTTTGTTAACATTGAACAAACAATTATTACATCTATTTCATTATAATATTAATAATCATAAAATATTATAATTATACAAACAATTATTACATCTATTTCATTATAATTATTAATAATTATAAAATATTATAACTATAAAAATATTATGATTAAATAATATTTTTTACAATACATTATTATATTATAAATAATTAAATAATATCATTTTAATAAAAAATACTATAAGAAAAAAGTATCATTAATGTGTCAAATATATAACCATGTTAATAACTTTCTCTCAAATTCATTATAATATAATATATATCTAATATTTAATTAAATATCTATATAACAAATACTTATTTAATATATTATTTAATTATTTAAATTTTTAATATGGTTAACAACTCCACAATATTAATTATTAATAAATCAAATAATTAATTTGTATTTCATTAATTAAAAATTAATATTACCTATTGAATAAACTTATAATTATTTTGTTTAATTAATATTACAAAATATTTAATTTATAATAACATAATAGTATTACTTATTATAAAATCATAAATAATAGTATTATTTTAATTACTTATTATTTTATTAATATTTTTTATTAACTAGAAAACTATATTAGTGATTAATTAATTGTTAATTAATCAAATAATTAATTAGTATTTCATTAACTAAACATTAATATTACCAATTCAATAAACTTATAATTATTTTGTTTAATTACTTATTATTTTAAAAAAGTAATAATATTATTACTTATTATAAAATAATATTATTACTTATTAAAATAATAAGTAATAATATTATGTTAATTAATTATTATTTTATTAATAAGTAATATTAATTAATAAGTAATAATATTTTATGCTTTATTTAATAAATAACAAGTAATTAATTAATTATTGTTATCATTCACTAAATTATTTTATAATTATTTTGTTTAATTACTTATTATAAAATAATAAGTAGTGTTTAATTAAACAATATTATTAATAAAATAATTAAAATATGTAATAATAAAGTATTAATCTATTAATACTTTTAATTAAATAATCATTAATTAACTAATATTATTATTAACTAAATGACTATAATATGAAATAAATTATTATGTTTAATTAAATATTATAATATAATAATATTGTTTAATTAAACAATTAAATTATGTATTTCATTAAAATTATTAAACAATATTATTCCATTAATATTTCAGAGATATGTATATGTGCCCGCCTGTTACTAGCAACAACCACATTAATAATATTAATGTGTTCGAATACGCCGATAAGCGTAAATTGGGCACACACTTTTCATATTAATGCTTTTTTCTTATAGTATGTGTCTCATTTACACCCATCGGTGTATTCAAACGCATTAATATTATTAATGTGGTTGTTGCTAGTATATATATCTATGTATTTATCGAGTTCACAACCTTCAGTTTTGCTAAGGACCATATTAAAATCTCAAAAATTATAGTAAGTTGATTTACTATGGATTCTGGTTGGAGTGTTATCATCTCTCAAGATTTACCTGAGAATACTCCCAGGTGCATACATTTGATATTCTTGTGTTCCCCTTTTCGTCAAAGACCTCAGATCCTGTATTCTCATGCGCAGGAGGAGGCAAGCAACGGAAAAGGTTTTCCGTGAACATATTTGCTAGCTCTTCCTGTAAAGATTCAGGAATCTTGTTCGAATCGACTTGAATAAAATCGACGATAGGGAAAATACCAGCCACGATTGTTGATTGATGAAGCTCCAGAAATTGGCAGACGCAGTTGGAGGGGAGATCCCCATAACAGATTGCGCACAGTCAACTTTCTACTAGAAAGGAAAACACCCGATAAATCCAAGAGACAGAGAGGTAACGGTAGCCACCACCACCAACAATAACAATCACAACAAGTGAGAGGTGAGCATTCTCCAGCATAATCCAATGGCAGCACAAAGCCTACTCTTCATGCGGCTGCTGGTAAGTTTGGTAGCAATAATTCTGCCAGAATACAAAATGAAACCGCTTCTCATTTTATCTTTGGTGAGGCCAAAGCAAAGTCCAATTCAATGTCTTGCCTACCTTTTTCAATACTTGTTGAACAACCTTATTGACGAGCCACCCCTCATCACTGAATAATATTCACAATAAAATGACTATTAAAGAACACCATGATACACCTATCATAGCAAATAACTAAGAATAACAAGGAGAAGTGGAGGTCCTTACCCGTTACACTCGCTCAGCTCAAAACCGCTTATTAGCGAGACAGTAGAAAGAGCATCCCTCCATTTTTAAATGGTGTTGGAGTCATATCATGGCTTCTTTTCAGTTGTTGTATTCTTTTCAAGCTCATGTAGGGCCCGAGAATGCAGCTATAAGCAATATAACAATCTTCAAGAAGAAGGTAAAATTTTGAATTATATGTTTTTTAGGAATTTTATTTTATCATAACATAACACTCTCGTGCATTTGGAACAAGACTTTCATTTGGACAAAGAGACAAGAGGGTAAGTTCTTGAATTTATTTATTTTAGAATATCAATTTCTATTCTAATATAATACTCCTGTCCCTTTGGAACAGGACTTTCATTTGGACAAAGAGATAGAGGTAGTCTTTGACCACTTGGATTAGCCTTGTTAACCATGAAGGACCAAGACAAAAATCTTTTTAAAGGACTCTTCTATATTTCCATCAAATTTCGTGGACAGATATGATGTTGAATATTTGAAACATGAATTTCTAAGAAAATATTGCTAGAATATGTTCCAAAAGTCCTAAATATTTGTTTGTAAAAAATGTATGGCGGGGATGCCTCCATATAATCAACCTGGATACAAAGATAGCTCGAGGGAGATCACACGTACCATACAAGAGATGAGTTATGAATGATATCACTTTCTTGAATGATGTGAAGTTAGTGATTGGTCAAATTGCAGCCAAAGACTGGACGCCTCTAGATATTAAACGGGTAGCTCTAAAGGTGGACATACTACAGAGAAATCTAGAATCTGCTATAAGTAGAGGATGCCTCTACTTAAGTAAATTTTAATATTGTTCAGTTTCCCTCTTTCAATTACATCTTTCAGAAATCAAATGCAAATATGAATGAGAGAAAAGAGAATATAAATACTGAATTGAATTGTATTTTAGTATAATTTATAATTATACTATTCGCTTTCCCTCTTCCAATTACATATTTCATCAATTTCATAAAAAATAAAAATAAAAATAAAACATAGAGAATCATTTGTTTAAATTCTTTTTTATTTTTTAATGCAAAGATCCTTTGTATTTCTCAACTTATCTTCTCGCTTGATCCTAGGTGTTCATTCACTCGGCCCACCCTTTACTTGTGGGGAGGCTTTTTCATGCCCACTTTTGGGATAAAGAATAGATTGGAGTTCCTAAAACATAAGAGCTTGTTACTGACCTTTTGCATGCATCTACCTACAATAACAATTTCCTCATTTCACTTCCAGCATCCTGTGAAAATCCTCACAGCAGATCTAAGAGTTGATGTATACCTCACAAGAAAGATTAAGATTAAGCAGGAAAATAGAGGAAGAGTGGACAATGCAATGTAAAAGAGCAGCAGAATTATGATATAGTGGAACTCAGATAGAAGCAGAATAACATCACACACTAATTCATTAATCATAATATGAACAATAAATAATACAATGGTGGAGAGGATTCAAATGCCAAGGTGTCAATTCGAATTAGCCTGCATGGCATGGATTATCTGCACTAGGAGTCATCATCATCATCAGTGGATTGTCAACAATACACCACTAGGATTCCTAATCATCATCAGTGGAGTCATTAATGCACAAGTAACGATCAACCAAGTGTCAAACTGAGTCTAACTAAGTGTGGTAGGTGTAACTGGCATATGGAAGCACTAATGTAATGAAGGAGGCTTAGTAGAGGGTGCATGGGGAGCTGATTATAGTCAAAATAGGAAATCTAGTCTCACTAGAGGTCCAACGGAGTGTTTCAGTTAGTTAACAAGTCAATCAATCCTCAAATCAAGGAGAGATCCACAAATAACTCAACTAACTGAAGTGTAACTGAGTGGTAGGTGAAGAAGGGCACCTTTCTCACGTGGTAGGTGAAAGGAGGGTGCACTAAGCACTAGGAGGGCTATAAATGATCATAAAGAAGCTCCCGGGGCTAGCAAAATGGGGACTAGGTGTGCGGATTGATGACTAGGATGCATGCAACTGCATGCCTGCATGCAATTGAATGACTGCATGAAAAAATGCATGCATGAATGAAATGAAAAATAATGAAAATGCTAGTAGGACTAGGATGGAGTATAGGAATATCCTAACACCCCCCCTTAATCCATCCTGGGCCCTGGTAACTGATACCAAAGGTCACCCAATACAATGAATAATAAATAACAGTCCATAAAACGAGGAAATGGGGAAAACCTCATGGGAAAAAGACCCCCCCTCAAAATAGACCATAGGGCACACCAAAATAAATGCTCCAAACTCAAGTAGGTGTGATGCTTGGTCACATGTCTGGAGGTATCTTCTTCTTGGGAAGAAGTGGATTATGCTAAAAAAGCATGTGCTTATACTTGCTCTTCAGATCGAATGTGATGAGAACAAATCTAGAGGTATGAGGATGATCCTGGAACCTGTGATTCGAATCAACTGAGGTAGGATCGAATCCCTGAATGTGTAGATAGTCTTTTGTTTTCTCCTTTGAACCATCATAGGAGCGATTATGCCCAAAAGAACCATCACATGATAGTGATTTCTTGGAATCCAAATCAGATCCAAGACTTGAAAAATGGTTTCTTGAGATCTCCTTTGAACCATTAGAGGTGAGATCAAAACCATGAGAAATTATCCCAAGCGAATGGAAATTCCCTACATCTTCAATAAACTTCTTAGAGCATGTACAAATGATCTTACAGTAGTACATAAGAGGTGAGTGATCAAGGAGAGCGAATGCATTACCTCCAATTGCTGATTTAACCTCCGAAACATTCATGAGATCATCATTATTCCAACCAACAGACTCTTGTGCAAGAGAGGATTTAAGAACCTCTGCAGTTTCTAGAGTGTGAACTGGCACTGAATTCAAAATAGAATATATTGAGAGCATGAGTGTAGAATCTGCAAGTTCTTCTTCTTTGTAGACAACTTCATTATGATATATGTTTGATACTGATTCATGATCAGAGAGACCATCAAGGAGGGCCAATGCATCACTGGGCTTGCTCTCGAAATGGTTTGGACCAATCCCTTCATTATGTTTTCCAAATATTTCATCCAGATGGGACCATAGCTCTTTTGGAGATTCAGTAGAAATGAAGTGGGTTACCATGCAACGAGACATAGCATACATCATTGCTGCATAGGCTTTGTCACCTTCATTTAACCAATCATTCTCTTCTTCAGAGGATTCGAACTCTCTTTCAAAACAATAATCAAAGAGACCATGTCTCTTCAAATGTGCTATCATCTTTGGTTTCCACTCATCATAGTTGAATGGAGAAAGAGGAGAAATTCCTTCTGGATTCATGGAAGCTGTTTCAGAAGACCTGCAAAAAACAATAGAAAATATCTGCAACTGCTACTGCTGCAAAAGTGCAGAAACTGCTGCACTCGAAATCTTGATAAGAACCTGCAAAAAAACTCTCAGGAATGGAGATAGACTATACTCTCAACATGCTTTGATACCATGTGAAAATCCTCACAGCAGATCTAAGAGATGATGTATACCTCACAAGAAAGATTAAGATTAAGCAGGAAAATAGAAGAGTGGACAATGCAGTGTAAAAGAGCAGCAGAATTATGATACAGTAGAACTTAGATAGAAGCAGAATAACATCACACACTAATTCATTAATCATAATATGAACAATAAATAATACAATGGTGGAGAGGATTTGAATTCCAAGGTGGCAATTCGAATTAGCATGCATATGCATGGCTTATTTGCACTAGGATTCATCATCATCATCAGTGGATTGTAAACAATACACCACTAGGATTCCCAATCATCATCACTGGAGTCATCAATGCACAAGTAACGGTCAACCAGGTGTCAAACTGAGTCTAACTGAGTGTGGTAGGTGTAACTGGCACATGGAAGCACTAATGTAGTGAAGGAGGCTCAGTGGAGGGTGCATGGGGAGTTGACTGGAGTCAAAACAGGCAATCTAGTCTCATTGGAAGTCCAACGGAGTGTTTCAGTTAGTTAACAAGTCAATCAATCCTCAAATCAAGGAGAGATCCACAAATAACTCAACTAACTAAAGTGTAACTGAGTGGTAGGTGAAGAAGGGCACCTTTCTCATGTGGTAGGTGAAAGGAGGGCTCACTAAGCACTAGGAGGGCTAGAAATGATCAGAAAGCAGCTCCCGGGGCTAGCAAAATGGGGACTAGGTGCTCGGACTGATGACTGGGATGCATGCAATTGCATGTCTGCATGCAAAAATGCATGCATGACTGAAATGCAAAATAATGAAAATGCTGGTAGGACTAGGATGGAGTATAAGAATATCCTAACACATCCCCCTATTTGACATTCATGTTGAGACTACTACTAATTCCAATGTTTATACTTCTGGTGACTCCAAACTGGAAGAAAGGTCCACTTACTCAAGATTTCACAAGCTATCAGCTACCACCACATGTACACGGGCGCCTAAGCACTCTAACATAAATTTTGTATATGAATTACACTCTCTATTAGTTTTTAATAACATCCAAAATTCTAACAGAAGCATATTGTTCATAGTTCCAAATACATGTCTCAAGGTCCATCCTTGCGCAATCCAAAGTTCTCTTAGTGGCAGTTATCAAAAACTTGTCCTATCTGATCATTCAACTCCAAAAATTCGATTTCCACAAACAAAGGAATATATTTCCAATTAATTCCTACTAACATTTTGAGATTCTGAATATATCAAAACACTGGATTGTCCATTTCAATAGACCATGTTGTCCACTCATTGCATCCATAGTTTCTTCCCTCCTTATCACACTCAAGCTCTAAGAAAATGATCAACACGATAGATTTTCTTGAATTGAATGATCTAGCACACTTCAGATAAATTGAGTACGATATAATTAAACAAGGACTAATATTTAGTCAAATAATGTCACAATGCTCGAGGAAGTCATATAAATGTGGCAAAAAATAGTGATGATGGTTTTTTAAGAAGAGTAGATGGAACAAGAACATCCCAAGGATCAAACTTTGAAATTAATTATTTAATAAAATATTCTTATTCAATAAGCTAACACCCCGAATCAAAAACACAAGTTGAAGCATTCTTAGATTGTCTCCTCTACTTGTATTCCCATAGTACATCGCATACAAGTATTAACCATATTTCAAGAAGTTTAAATATTAGAATGCAGCTTCTAGCTTTCCAAAGGCCTCTGCAAATAACTAGAATGAAAAAGATAAAATCACCCACACATGTGCATGTTTGAAAAGCAATCAAGGAAATCCAGCATAAAGGATGGACCATGGATATTTTATCATATTTTCTTTAGCTGTGAAAAAAATCCACTTTAACAGGAATCTGTGTACATGATGCATAAGAATTTGATTGTTGAAAGCATATTTACATGCTTCTAATTTTGAGAGAATTTAATGCCCTCAGCAGCTCCGTGTTTTCCAGAGACGTGGTGCTTCTATCCCTAGACCTCTTGTCCAAGAATACCCCCAGGGCCCGATACGTGCAGAAGCACTGGTCGATGCATAGGGCATAGCACCTCACCCAGGAGGACAACTTCCATGTCTGTGCAGTGGACATGTCCCTGAAACCGTCGAGATTGAGATAACTGCGACCCCTGGTGAACATGTCGATGTTGAGGTGGTCCTGTAGAATGAATTTTCCCTCATGGAGGAGCCCGTGTATGAGTATCAATCACTTGAGCGCCACCACCCACTTTTGGGTGTTCCTTAGCTGCCTCTTCAGCTCCACCACGCAGAGCGACAACAGGAGTCGTGAGGTCAAACATGCAAAGTGGATGGAATCCACATGTTTCTCCTACATGGGGGACTCCTTCTGGCTGGTGGCTCTGACTATGGTCACATGGATCGACGATGGGGACCTCAAAATGGCACTGCATTCCGCTGCCTTGTCTTAGTTAGAAATTTTTTAATAAACTACAAATGGGGTTAAACCCCTCCCCAACGAAACAAAAAGAGCCTCAACCTATGAAAACCATAGGAACAAACTCTTTGATAAAGAAGCAGCACAATCGTCGGAAAGGAATCCGCAAGTTGTTGCGTGCAGATCCCAGAGCTACCAGCCATGTACATTGTGACGATGAAACGTACCAGGTAGACGTGGATGGATAAAAAGAATGTACACTCCAAGATTCAAATGGGTTAAGATTGTGGATGACAAGGGGAAACTCCTCATAGGCCGTCGATAGACGACGATGACTTGAGAGGAGTCGACCGCTTAAAATATGCCTTCGGCGTAATTATACATAGAATCCCTCAAAATGTCATGCCAACATATAAAGAACATGTTATCACCAATGCATAAGAAACATATTATACACAGTATCCCTCAAAATGTCACACCAACATATAAAAGAACATATTATGCATTGCTCTCGAGGCATACTATTAAGAATCACTTCCCAAAATGTAGATTGTTGATGACAACTTAGCGTTTGGAAATGTGCCCATGCCCGTGATGCTCCAACGCAACAAGCATCTTCTCTGCTCGGCCAAGGTGGAGCAAAGTGAATGCATTAGTAAGCCTCTGCACATGGACGAGAAAATCCTTCTCTGAGTAGGCTAGGAGGGTATGAGCATGCTTTACCATAATGATGAAGGTATTTTAAAAACATGTTATGCAGTCCAGGTCTGCGTACCCCGGTAAAGATTTAGTGACTAGAAAGTAACCAATTAAAATTAATTTTTCTTTTAAAATTTGAATTTGTGGATAGGTTCAATCAAATCACGTACATATAGCCAGGGCTATTCAAACTGGTCATGTGCATGAAGCGGGGGTTGAAGCGAGGGTGATGTCATTCCATAGCACACTTTAGAGGGACTCTTCGGAGTGCATGTGAGGAGGCTAAGCATGAAGTAAGGGTAGCTTAAACCCTTGCTTCACGTACATGGAGATTGAATGTGCCCCGCTTCATGTGTACTTTCCCGTCAAAGCTTTGAATGAACCTATACATTTTCATCTATGAATTCAAAATTTAGATAGAAAATTAACCTTGAATGTCTTATCCCATTCCATGTATTTTTTTCTAAATGAAATTTTATGCAGCTGACTTTTTGTCATTTTTGTAAAGCCTTGGGTTAGACTATGACTACACCTCAACTCAACTTGTTGAAAAGCCCTCATCATTACACCAAAGCGGGCTCACAATGCACTCTGAGCCCGCTTTTTTTGTCCATGTGCAAACCTTATAAGAGCCAAAAAAAATTACACTGGATAAACAAAAAGTACCTAGGGTAACATTCAACTTATAAGAAAAGAAAGTATGTCGAGTAACATTCAATTTATAGGAAAGTACATCTCGAAGGTTAACTTCGGGTTGAAATTTTAAATTCAAATAAAGTTAAATCAAACGTTTTTTTAGAAAAGTACAGCGAGTTATGGATAGATTATTTTTCATGCATGTGCACTGTTGATGTTGAGTCTTAACCCGAGATCAAATTTGAAGTAGTCATTGTCCGTCAAGAGCCTCCTAGCCCATCATAGAAGGGTATTTTTTTTTCCCATGCAAATGAAATCTAAATTAACAAATTAATTGTCAAATTGGAAAAATATTTTTTTTTGTTTTTTCATTTGAAGGGTAAGGAAATTTACTATAATATATAATACTTTTCATTCTTAAATTATAAAAATTTATATCTACACCATTGCGATAAAAAGAAGAATGTTTCTATTTAAAATAAATAGAATGGTATGAGTATAGTGTTACTTTAACTGTTACTTATTTATTTAGGCATACTATGAATCTTCTTTATTTCTTGGTACTTGCATGTCTTCTTTACTCACACCCATACAGTAGGAAAATGATATGATTAAAAGAATCTTGCAATTCAGAATGCAGTTTTGAATTTATCATTTTGTAATTTTGATTGTTGTTGCAAGCCATCCTATAATATGAAAAGGGGAAGACCCTATTGTTCACCTATCACTCCATGAGAGGAACTATTTCTTCTTTAAACATGCTATTCATGTTGGATGCCTTTGGCTTTCCTTTGGTTAGCAATGAAGTTATCAATCATGAGCACTTTGTCACAAGAAGTGGGACTCATTACATATGCAAGTAATTTTCTTTTCAGTCTTTAAAGTAAATTTTAGAGATAAATATGATTTTCAATTTTGCATAGACTATTTTAAAGAAAATAATATATATTTTTTTTAATTTTGTACCCCTAAGTTCAAATCATAGTTACCAAGTTTAGATTTGATACCATAAAAGTTTGAATGAAGAATTTTCAATTTGGAAAAAAATTTACAATATAATTCACACCCTATGTAACATACAAGCCTTGTGTTCTTAGCTCATAGTTTAGATCAGCCACATAATTCCAATTCAAAAACAAAAAAAAAATAGTGAATTGAAGGGTATAGAAACTTGATTCCAGATGGTCGTCTAAGTATCTTGTAAATCGATGTTGATTTCATGGTGTTAATCATATTTATAATTTGTCTAAGTCTCTTGTAAACCGATGGTGATTTCCTGGTGTTAATCGTATTTATACTAACATTTGCCCCTTGAGGGGCAAAAATGAACGCTGGTAGGAAAAGAGGAAAGTTAGAAGGAACAAAAACATAGGCACAGGAAACGAAGAATAATGGTAGGAAAAGAGCAAAGTTTGTAACAATCTCAGATTACAAAGACATAAGCACTCAACCCATAACAAAAAATAATGTTAAGTTCATCAACACAATGAGCCAGCTACAATTTCTTTTCTCACAATCTCTGTAGTAGTAATCTCAACACTATAGATTACTACTATATCCGGAATATATAAGCAATTTGAAAACATATTTATGCAATAATATTAATGAAAACAATGATTATAATAGCTCCTAAACTGCACAAACTACTTGTGAACAAAAGTTTGCTTTCATGCCATGTGTTGTAGCAATAAATTTAGGAATCTCCATATACAAGTATAGGTATAGAACTCTTTCATGGACCATGTTGTAGTAATAAGAGCATTGAACTAAAAAAGTAGTAAAATATAGCAATGTTACAAAAATATGAACAACAATTAGGTTTTTTAGAGAAAATGAATCCCAATAATATCCATTGAAAAGTACACATTACATATAAACATTTCTGCAATAGTTTCTCAAGAAGAGAAATTTGTTTTCATTGACAAAGAAGAATAGATGAACAACAAAAAGGGTTGGTTCACCACTATATAGCCTTGGAAGAGTTTGTTATCTAGTGAAATTGCAAAAATGAGAATAGTAGGCAAAGTTTTCATTTAAGTGCTATACATATGAGAAGATACAAATGATATTTACAATTAAAATTAACTAGATGCTTCTAAATTGGAAATATAGTCTGCCCATGCAGTAGCTTCTTCGGTTATGATATTATATTCATCAGGATTTAATAGTTTTAGAGACACTTCATGATAAGACGGTTCTGTTTCTATATTTGAAACTTTTGTTGGTGCAGCCTTGCAGGTGTCCTCAAGGAAAATGAGATGTGTAGATGTTTTCCTCACATAGAAGTCAATGTCTTCTTCTGTTAGAGCATCAATTTTCTTGATGTAGTCCAAGTTTGATTGCAACACTTGCTGGAGTTCTGCCATCTGTTGATCCTTGGGGGCAAGCTCATCGATATTGGCTGCCATAGGGAGTTGATGGATTTCCTCATAGAAGTTTGTGCACTTTTCAAGAGTTTTATCAATCTCAACATTTAGTCGATTAGTGGCTTTCCTGCAAAATTCAAGGAGTGCAATATCCAACTTCAGGGTTGCTAGTGTTTTTTGAGGCAGGTGAGGAGGAAATGTTGGGTTATTTTCTCTCCAAGTTAACTGTTTGTTAAGCTTGTTGCTAGTGGTAATCAAATGTTGATGCATCGCTATTGAGATTGCAGCAATTTCCTGCATCCTTGCCATGAATTGTTTGGTATTGTAGATTTGTTGAAAGAGTGTTTTTTGACAATTTGAGACTTGCTCTTGAAGCTTGCATGCTTGTGCCCAGAACGGTTCCATGAGTGATTCCTTATCTCTCAACAACTTATCTACTTGAGTCTTCAATTCATTGACCTTGTCGTTCGCCACTGATGCACATGTTTCAAATTTTGTCTCCCCTTCAATTATCATTAACTGAACAGACAATGCTTCCTTTTCTGTGTTAAGGTTGTTGTACGTAGCTAGTAAATTGTCTTTCTCAAACAATGTGGCCTGTAATTTTGTGTTTAACTCAATGGTCTCTCCACGTTCCTTTACCAAGGTGGCCTTGAGTTTCAACATTTTTTTCTTTGTTTCGCTCAATAGTGGTAAGCAACTTGTTGACATTGTCAGCACTTGCTTGTGCAGCTATGACATTCACAGAGGCTGTGAATTTGGGGTCCTTTTGGGTGCCTTCTACAAGTGTGTTTTCTATGATGGTGACAATATCTGGTTGAGCGGTCATTTTCATTCTTTTTTCTAACCGTCGTGTTATGGTCTTTCTCTTTTAATAATAAAAAATCGTGTCCAATCGGGCCACTGTATGTTCTTTGGATGGGGTAAATGGTGTAAGCTCGAGCTCTGGAAATGGCAAGTGGCCTCCAGTTAGTGGGATTAGCACGTTTGTGTCCATGGGTTCTGGACTATTGACTTGTGGACTTGTTGGCTCCTTGTGCATAGCTGGTTGGATCTTTTATTGTGCTTCTTTGTTGATCTGTTCTTCCAGAGCTTCATTTTCTTTAGTTTCTCTTGCACGACGGGCTTCTTCGTTTTGCAATTTTTCCATTTCCTCTCTTTGATGATGTTCGATTGCTAATATTTCTGATTCCTCTTTATCTTTTTTTTCTTGTACCCTTTTGGGTTGTTCACTTTGGATATGTAATTCTGCTTCCTCTTTCTTTTGCTTCTCTGCTGATTCTTCCCTTTGTATATGTATTTCTGCTTCCTTTTCCTAGGTTGTAATTTTGATAGAAGTAGGTGCATGGTTGCCCTTTATTTTTTTGTGCAGCTCTTTCGCATTGTTGACCCTTTTATATATTTCCTCATCTACCAAGAAATGATCTGAGTATTCAAAAGTGATTTTGCAAGAAGCACAATGTTTAGTCAGTTTACCTTTGTTGTCATTTCGTTCTATGCTCCATTTGTTCAATTTTTTCTAACATCTCCTTGTATTTCTCTTCAATGTTATCCAATCTATTGTCAATGTTGCTTGCTTCTATCTCTTTCCTCTACTGTTTTATCTTCATTGCTTCCATTTGAGACTCAATTTATTCAATTTTTTTATTACAACATTGTTTCTCCTCTCCATGGCCTTGCTGCCAATTCTTGCTTCATTTGTCTAATTTTTAGATGAGAAGGACATGGAATTCTTGTAACTCTTCCATGTGCCTATTACATCTCTAGAGACCATGCCTCAGTTCAAAAACCTCGTAGATTACACACTTTTTCTTGTGATGATGCTCGATTGTTCTCAACAAATCCCCGAGTTTATTCATTGTTGTGGGACTGATTTCTTCGTTGAGTAGGTCCAAACTCTCCCCTATACTTCATAGCTTCACAAAAACCTACATGATGAGGGTGCCTAAGGATCAAGGCTCTTGTATAACCGAAAATTATTTCTCCACTTCCTGAGAGATCCTATATCTCTATCTACTTGCAAGATTTGGGAGAGATGTCCCACATGCCTTAATCCCTGTTACGATGAGTTGTTTAATTGTCATGTGATCATTGAAGGAAATTGAATTGTTTACCTGGTAGTGGATTGATCAAATGTATATTGATCAAATGCATGTTGATGTTGGTGTATTATATTGAATCTTTGTCATATCCTTTTATGTGGAAGTGGATAAATTAATGGAAGGTGACTAGTTGTTAAAGCTCCCCAACTTTTCCATAGCATTTCTATATCAAGGCCCATGGCTTGGTTTCCTTGATGGTCGACTTCTTTTTTTTTCATGTCTTAAAACTTGTAAATAGGGGATTTTGATTAATGTTTTAGCATTCAATTGCACCCTCTAAGCTAACCTTTACAATGGTGCATCTCTAAGATTTGAGGAGTGACTCATCTGATTTATTTAACGTGTTGATGTTGGCGTATTATAGTGAGCCCTTGTCAAATCCTTTAACGTGGAAGTGAATAAATTAGTGGGAAGAAACTAGTTGTTAAAGCTCCCCAACATTTCCATATCATTGCTATATCAAGGCCCATGGCTTGGTTAAATTGATTATTGACTTCTTTGTTTTGGTGTCTTAAAACTTGGAAATAGGGGATTTTGATAAATGTTTTAGCAATTGGTTGCACCCTCTAAGCTATCCTTTACAATAGGGAATCTTTAGGATTTGAGGAGTGACTCATGTGGTTGATAACAATCGCAAATCCCCTGTTACAATGATATTTTTAATGCTCATTTCCTAACTAAGTAGTAGACCTTGATAGAGAGCCAAGGATTCTGCTTGGTTATTGGTTTCCTCCCCAATTCCCCATATATAGGCCAGTACTTGAACTCCTCCATATATGATCCCCCTCGTTCCACCTCGTTCCAGCCACCCCTTATCAAAACCATCATTTTTAGTAAGTGAAATATTTTTGAAAATTTAACCTTGTTTCCAATAGATGTTTCATAGTTTTTTTTTTAAATCACATAATCATTTACTTAAAAAATGTGTTCAATAAATTTAGTAAAAAGAAAATTAATATTTCAATTTTTTTTAATGATTTTTTTTAGTATATTATGAATATTTTTCTATAGATTTTATAAGTAATTTTTTAAACATCTTTATATCTATTTTTTAAATGTTTAATGATTATATAAATAAAAATTATTCTATTAAAATGTAGGTTAATATTCATTTTAAAATTGTGATGGTTTATAACAAATTAACAATAAAGTGAAACTTTGTCTTTGAAATTTTAAAATTTGTAATGGTTATCTTATCTCAAAGTTAATCAAGTTCATTTAGCAACTCATACATGGCTTTTGAGTTAGAGGTCTTAAATTTAAAGTGGTGTTTGATAAACAAGGAAGATTAGATAAAATGTAAGTCATTTGCTTTATTGAGTTGTGACTGTATGAAAAACACGGCTGCATGGCAGCGATACCTACCGAGAAGCATTGGTTTGTTGAAAAAACGTGGCGTAGATATACTTTATGTCTCAATTTACTCCTTTATTTAATATGTATTTGAATTTAATTCAAATATTTTTGCAAATTTGCAATGAATTATTTGAAAAAAGGTGGAAGTTATACTTGCCCAGGACTATCAAGCTGATGTTAGATGTAACCGCCCTTACCACGGCCTCATGCGAATGAATGACTCAGTACCGGCCAGCCTGAATCACCTCACCAGTAGATTCTTATCTATTCCGACACTTGCCTTGATCTCTAGAGGTAGTTCCTAGTAGAAGTAGTTCAATGAAAAGGGTGCAAGAGCAACCATCCCCACCCATAAGAGCAGAGTTAAACTGCATGAAATTCCATTTTCATCAAGAATAAACTCCACTTTATGTGATCCCTAATGATGTGGAATTCGATTCATATGACTCCTAAAAAATTTGTTGTTACAAAGAAAGGTAAAATGTGAAATGACAAAGTTTTGGAAATGTTCCAACCCAACTAAACTAAGGTAGTATTAACATGCTGTCAGATTCTTTGTTTAGTGTAAAAGCACGACTGCTTTCTGTCTTGCATTCTTCATGTTTTTGGTTCCAGTAATATATGTTTTTAGATAACTACTGATAAATAAATAAAGATCCCATGTCAACGTTATGATCTTAGGGCATGTCGACTCTGGCAAGTCTACCTCTACTTGCCATCTTATTTAGAAGTTTAATGGTATAGACAAGCATGTGTGAGAGTGTTTTGAGCCATCATGTCATAAAAGAATTAGGATGAAACTCTTATGTTTAACCGATTATCTCCCATCACGTCGGTAATTGGATGAACATATGGATTTGAAACTTGCAAACATATAAATAATTTGATTTTTCAGATCCCAACATGCAGCCATGACCCTCATGACCCACTGAATGATGCATGAGAAGCCAGCAGTGTATCCTAATAAGTATTATCAAGACTGGTTGGTGCAGTTACATCGACATTTGGTGAGATGCACGGGGGAAAACGTCGCAACAAACTTCCATGCAAACGTCCTCGCCACTAAGTGTCACGGGGAAAGGGAAAACAGCTTGGCATCAAAGTTTCCATTACAAATAAATATAGCGCCTGGTCTGCGCCATGATGCAAGAGAAGCAATTTTTAAAAGCTGTGTTGGGATACGTTATATCGTTGAGATATTCCATGTCCAGCTCGCTGTTGGCAACTGCAAAAAGGGATATCGCTGCATTATAATCGATTTCGAATCGGCCAATAATTCATAGTGTTGCACCAATAATCTACTCAGAGTGCTCTTGAGCAGTTCAACTACATATTCATATGGGAATTGCGGATCATGGGAAAAGAAATGGACGGACTCCACAGTGAATAGGAGAACTATCCACATTGATGGATCTTGGCCTTTTTATTGATGCATTGCACGAAGGAGAAAGTAAATCAGGAAGACACGCCTTCGTTGCTCTATTGCTGAGTTCTGGGCTTCATTGTTCTGTTGCCTTCAGTTCCAAACTGATTATGTACCAGATGCGATTTATTCATGATTATCCAAATCTTATGACATTTCCTTATGACCAGGTAATGTGTCATGCCTTTTGGGCTAGCTTCATTGCTCTGTTGCTTGGCTAAGTGGTTATTGTAATTTATTCATGCATGCTTTCAGCCGGATGTATTGCATGGTACCTGACAAATTCTTTTCAATTATTTATGAATGCTTTCCCATGAAAGTAGCAGAGTCTGCGAGGCTCTCTCAGAACACAAGGGCTCTGAGAAATAAATCTGCGATATTGATGTGCAGGGTTCCCAAAGGTCGTTTTCATATATTTCTCTCTCTATCTGTTGTTGTAATATTGATATGGGGAGCAGGGTATTTTTGAAGGATTCTAATATTATACTTAAGTATAGTATCCTAGGCGATTATTTTGGATTGAAAAAAACATGTATATAGATAGGTAGGCGACTAAAAATGACCAAATAGCGAATTTATTTTTTGTAAAAAAGCTCAAAAAATAGCCAATTGGCGAAATTTCGCCCTTAGGAGTAGCATTTGCGGAGAATGCAGATATACAGAAGGAGCTGGGCATAAGCTTAAAATCCCAAGTGTTCGTGGGTTGTCTGAGTTAGAAGAGCTTTCAAGTATGGAGCCATTAACATCTTTGGAGGAGTTGTGGGCAGACCGGTGTGTGAAGCTGAACAACATACATGGCTTGGAGCACACGACAAAACTTAGAATCCTAAATGTTGTTGGGATGTCCGAGTTAGAAGAGTTGCCAAGTATGAATGTTGTTGGGATGTCCAAGTTAGAAGAGTTGCCAAGTATGGAGCCATTAACATCTTTGGAGGAGTTGTGGGAAGGCGGGTGTGTGAAGCTGAAGAGTATACGAGGGTTGGAGCACGCTACAAAGCTTAGAATCCTAAGTGTTACAGGGATGTACGAGTTAGAAGAGCTACCAAGTATGGAAACATTGACATCTTTGGAGGAGTTGTGGGCATAGGAATGTGTGAATCTGAAGTGCATACGGGGATTGGCTATGCTAAAAAAGCTACGGAAGCTAAGCATTCGTGGGTCCTGCGAGCTAGAAGTGGTGGAAGGTGTTGAAGATTTGAGCGGAAGCTAAGCGTTCGTGGGTGCTGCAAGCTAGAAGTGGTGGAAGGTATTGAATATTTGAGCAGAAGCTAAGTGTTCGTGGAAGATTTGAGCGGAAGCAAGCGGACAGAACCTTCACGATGGCACCATCCACGACACCATCCACGTGGCAGCATTCCATTCGCTGTATGAGCGAGGAATCTATCCGACATGGATGGTTATGCTTCTCCAAGTGAAACACCTACTGTGTAAATATGTCAACAAAACAACAAAGCATAATATAATCTGGAGCCTTGAAATTGTTTTGTGTATATGTAATAGTTCTTCTATGGTGGTGTGATTTGAGGCTAGGAGATTAGGGAATGTTTAATCCTAAATTTTTATTGCAAAACGTGTATATGAAAGTTGGTAGCATTAAATTCAAACAACAGGTACAACACACATTGGAGGAACTCTGGGCATTGAATCTAGTTGAAGACCTTAATTTCCCTTACCATGCAAATCGATCAGAAAACCTCGTGAAGAAACAACACAAGGCCTGTATGTTACATTGGTTTTAGAACAGAAAGAGTGAACTCGTAAGTTCTGAGTTTTACTTTCTATAGTCGTGCAGACAATGCAAGTTTTAGTTTACCCTTGCATCATAAATACAATAACCAGTCCTGCAAATCGTATCGGATTTAAGCAAGCTATTCACATTCTCAATTTGAATTACTATTAATTTCCTAATTGTTTGGTCCGAGTCGGATCGGTTCAAATGCGTGGGTTTCCATTATTATTAGATAGTGATGTTATTTGACTTTTATGTTTTTAATTAAGGTTGAGATCTTAGAAATTGTTATTCAGCATTGAATATTGTTTGTTAATTATGTAATATAAGAAATATAAAGTGAGGTTACTATTTTTTTATTACGGATTTAAAACTTAAAAATATGTATTTTTCCAGAATTTGTAATGAATACCATATTTAAAAGACTCCTTGAAAACTAGTGGCACATTGAGAATAGTAAAGTTACTAATTTTTTATTATTTTATATATACAATTAGAACAAATTTAAAACTTAAAAATATGTATTTTTCCTTAAAAATTTAACTCAAATACCTTATTAACTTTGTTATTACTCGAGGAAAACTAAACCTTTTCTCTACTTTCGAACACCCAGTTTCGGGAGGAGCAGTCTCCTAGAAGAAAAAAAATTAGATGACCACACTTTTCTTTGCATCATGACTATACCAAAAATTTAGAAATCATGAATTTGTCTTCTAAACATAAGTGTAGGCCACAGTTGACTCCACACACTTAAAAATTTAGTGGCAGCAAAATAGAGACTTGCAGGATAAATATCGTAAGTTGTACAGATTCATCTTAACATGGGTTAGAAATTAGAATAAATCATGAACTAATATGTCAACCTCAGTAACAACAACAAATGAAAAATGAGCCAAGACAATTGTCAAGTTCAATCTCTAATACATTTAAACAAGCATGGCACACAGTTTGCTGGTCATTTTGTGGTGGTAAAATTTCATTACATTGTAATTTGCTTTTAATATATACTGAAATTTCTATGTACTATTACATTTTCAAATGAAAAGAATGATTTATCTTTACCCTCATTATTGAAATGTTTAATATATCATAGCCCTTCAAAGTGAAATAGGACCCTGCTCTTCAAATTTGATCATCGGTCTTAACCAATCCATGTATATAATATACACTCACTCAATCTCTTAACTTGTAAATGCAATGTGCAGTCTCTTAACTTGTAAAGAGTGGTTTACATTATTTGGAAAAATAACTTAGCTGACAGTCAGATTATTAACATCAATGTGAATGTGATGGGACGACTCTGTAGAACCATTCAGTGCCATATTTTTTTATTTATTCAAATTCAAAATGATTTGCTACAATGCAGGAATTATTTTCCGTTAGGCGGATTATTTTCCGCAATGGAGGAATTTACAAGCCTTACATCGTGTGTTCTGTCCTAAGGCCGTGTTACAAGAAGCGGTTAACTTGCCCCAAAAGTTGTTCAAGGCTTCTGAGAAGTGGGGGGCAATGGTGGTGGATGCACCATGGACTGCAAGAGCAAGTGCCGCACTTGCTGCTGGAAAAATAAGGACTGCATATATGGTTTTGTGTCTGCTTTCATTTGTTTATATGATTAACTACTACTTTTATATAACATACTGTACAATTCAATCTGTCAGGCATTGCAGATGAACTTCTCATAAAGTGACTTTTTTTTCACTCAAGAAAATATGTATACTTTCCATTATAAAAGTATATAGAAAGTTATGAAGTGACGCTTTAAGTTTACAACGTACCGAGTGGCCTTGAATTCTGTCAAAGAGGTTTGCCCTATATTGCTCCTATGGCCTGTATCAATAAAAAGCATGTATGAATGTTGTTTTATATATTAGATTTTTTGGCACGTAAATGAAGATATTTTTCTTATTGATGTTTTCCGTAGTTTAATGCAGTGGCTTAGTATTTTTCTGTTTGATATCAAGTTACTGAATATTAAGTCAATGGAGTGGAATGAAACTTACCACCTCACAATAATATTAGAAATGTATATTAAATTGTTTAATGGAGTTAATTAGTAAGTGGAAAAAGGAAGTTTTTAAGAAAATAAAGTTTGGTTCTGATTTTATTTTTTAATTAAATGATTTAATTTCAAAAATAATAATTTAAATATTAGAATTTTTTAATTATTTGTAAAAATATTTTACTTCGAAATGTAAATATAAATTGCTAAGATTACAAAATTTTTGATAAAAAATAAATAGTTGAGAAAAGTGAATCCATTTTTATATGGAGTAGTTTATTTATTCTATGTTTTAGATTTTATTGTAGGTTTTGTCTCGAATCCACTAATTTTTTTTTTGGTAAAATCTAAATTTCTACGTGTTTAAATTGTATTTTTAAATTCTTAAATAGATTCAACACCTTCAAATACCCCCATGGCACCCAAATTATGCAATTTTCATAACTAACATATGTGACGCTATCATTTTTTTAAAATTTAGACATAAAATATTTAGACTACACCTTTATATTATGCAATCATAGCGATATTCCAATTTCTATATTATGCAATCACAACGATATTCCAATTTCTCTTGAAACTTATATGTTGGTTAGGTTCAATTTAACTACATGGAGGAATCGTTATATATTAATAATAACATAACCGTACGCTGACGGCATACAATCTGAAATTTGTCAACAATGTTGACATTCTCCCATACAATCGTTAGGGATTAATGCTAGAAAGGTAGCATTTACCCCTCCTGAAACTTTACCACTGCACCGAGCCTCTTCCACCAACTTCACCAATTCAAGACCAAGAAACTCAACAAATTGAAGGAAAAATTCACTAGACCAGCCATCTGGTCCATGACTTTTTTCGTTAGCCATGTCTTTCAGAATGTCGTCAATTTCGGTGATAGTAACCGAGATCCCAATAATAGTTGTCTTTTCCTCAGTAAATAACCTTGGCATAACAGAAAGTATCTTAAATTGTGCCTCGAGATTGTTTACCTGAGGCTTGGTAAATAAATTGGAAAAATATGAAGTGGCCTCCAGTTTAATCTCTCGCTGTGTGGATAAATTGATTCCTTGATCATTCTGAATATCCCAAATAACTTTTTTTAATTGTCTTTGAGCCGCATAGGAATGGAAAATTTTGGAATTGTTGTCCCCACAAGATAACCGCAGTGCCTGGCTTTTGAGCATCCACAGTTCCTCCTCGTGAGTAAGAATGGCATATTTTTCAGCTTCTAATGAAAGAATCTCATCCGACTCAGATATTCCTAGAGCTACCGAGTAGAGAATGTTTAGTTCAAAATCAATCCGACGAAGTTCAGAATTGAGTGCTAACGTTTTGCTAAGGATCCCATGAGAGACCAACGCTTTTAAAGACCGGAGAAAGGAAGGAAGCATGTGCATAGACGAACCCTGAAAGGACTTAGAAAAAAGATCCCAATGCCGAGTAACCAGATGAACAAAAGAGTTATCATCCGACCAAATAAGACAATACTTAAAAGAATAACTGATACGATCACCATTAACTCCCAGCTTTAGAAAAATTGGCATATGGTCAGAAATGTGGACATTCTCCACCCAAGAATTGGAGTAATCAATCCCGGAGTAAATATTTTCTTGAATCAGGAAATGATCAAGTCGTTTTCCAACAACATCCAATCCCTTTATTCCATTCCGCCAAGTGGGTAAAAAAGGGGAAGGAACTACGTCAATAAGGTGATGTGAATCCACCATGTTTCTAAACCAATCATTACTACTGGCATCTCAAGCCCTCAATCCCCATGACTCCCGAGAAGCTAGTGTAAAATTCAAGTCTCCAGCCACAATAAGAGACCTAAGGTCTAAAATCCCACTACTCCTGAGCTCAGACCAATAACCCAACTTATCACCAGCAACCCCATAATAATTAAATAGATGAAGAGTAATATTAAGTTCTCGGCTTCGACCATCCAGAAGAATGCCACCTCCAGTGAAGTAGGGTCGAAAATCAAAAAGTGAATAATTCCAAGTTGAAATTAAGCCACCCGAATGCCCTTATGCATCAATAGAACAATAGACCCAATCTGGAAGTAAGTTTCCAAGAAAGGCTCGAGCCTTAACCCCAACCACCAATGTCTTTTGAAGTAGTACCACATCCGGACGAACTGAAACTAGTAAATGACGGAGAGCTAACCTTTTTGGGGCACTCCCAACCCCTCTAATGTTCAAGGACAAAATATTCATGGAACAACAACCAAATCCGCCGCCCTTGCTTTAAGAGGGCTAAAAACAGAAGAAATAAGATCTGAAGAAGAAGAAGCAATTCCAGTAGAGGATGTGGGGTCAGAACAAGTCACTAGAACAAAGTCTTCAATCCCATTTGAAGTTCGAGCCAAATCTTTTCTCTGCCTTCCCCCAGTTTTCTTCCGAATGGTAACATTTGGGTTTGAAGAATCCATTGGCATCGGAGACTCCAAGGCTCCGCTAAAGAGTTGAAGAGGGTCTCTAAAGGTCCCATCCAAGGAAGGAGTCAGAGAGGAATGGCCAGAAATCGGTGCCAGAGAATGTGAAATGGACGAAATAGAACCCTCAAAGGGTTGAAGAATCTCTAATTCATCCCATAGCAACTGAGTATCGAAGATATGGACAAGTGGGGAAATAGAGAGAGAGTTGTTATCTAACCCCAAATCCGTAGACACCACCGTCTTTGCCTCCTCAATCTCACTACGCAAATATTTCCCATCAGATTGAAAAATAGTTGTTAAGGTAGAATGTCCAGCAATGCCAGGAAATTCCCATTCTAAATCAGCTAAAATAGAAAAGTCTTTGTCCGACAGAGACTAGATAAAGGATGGGAAATGAGTTTTAAGTTTCCCCATGAGTGAGGAGGAAATACGAGAATCAGATGAAGGCATATCTATACCTCGGAACCGGGCAAGTGAAGAAGGTTCCTGCACTAATGATGTACCCCTAACAGTCTCCACCTCAGAACCCAGAGTAGTAGACAATCTACAGTCATTTCAAAGATGACCTGCTTCTCCACAAGTGAAGCACCGAAAGGGAGTGTTCCAGTAGTCTAACTGCTGGTGTATCATCCTATCCCCCCAGCGGATATTGATAGCATCTGGTAAACCTAAATCCACATCGATCTTCGTTAAAACCCATGCCATTCTCTTATCCACACGAAATAATGACTTATCATCAAAGTAGATAAATTTCCCTGTGTGATTTGCAAGGTTAATAAAGACCTCACGTGACCATAACTCCAAAGGAAAACCCTTAAGAAGGACCCAAAAATGGCTGCGTTGAAGAATATCTGTCGATGGGTTGAAGTCTGAATGCCATCTCTTCAGACACAGAGACCCCCTACCGAGCATGCAAGTCTTCCCCAAAATAAACTTCGCATGTGAATCTTCGAGGAAGTGAAACACCACCCATCTATTGACCAGCATATGAACTTGAGGGCAGTAAGTGAGAATGGGTTTCCAATGGGTATTTACCCATGCCAACAAATCTTCCCTACTGATATTGATGAAACAGATTTTGCTAACTAATGCCCTCGTTGAAAGACTAATGACCCTCCCCAGCTGAATATCCTTTCCCAAGGTCATATTCACATCTTCACTTCGTTTTTAAGGGCTTTCAAGGACCGATGCATCTTTTCCCTCCCTCCCTTGCTCTTGGACGAGCCACCACCACCTTTTGGAATGGTCACCGGTTCATAGCATGGTATGCCAGAATCTTCCCTAGATTAGTATTCATCAGAAGAAGTATAACCGCGGAGTAAGGGATCTGTAGAGTGCTCCAATGGAGAGTCACATGGGACCTCGAAAGTTGCCCCAATTGTCATCAGTGTATGAACCACAAAACCGCCAACAGCAGGCTCAAGACAAAATGTGACAGTGAAGACAGAGAGTGGGCCCTAGCCCACCCAGAAAAACCCTGAAATAATAAGAGCCAGCTCCCAAAACTCCAGAAAACCAAGTAAACCGAGCAGAGAAGACTCACACGGAATAGAAAACCATTAGAATACTATCTTACTATATTTCCCACTTTTTTAAATCATGGTTGGTACTAGAGACCCCAGAACGGGATCTGGACTCCACAAGTATGTAGGGATTAAATTCCAAGCAGATAGAGACTATGCGTAGAGAATCCAGAAGACCATAAAAGCCCCAGATACGTCACGTATAGATACATGAACCCTAGACCCTCCATTATTGAACCGTTTGGTGCAGGTTTCACCCATAGTCGAAGCCACTTGCATGAAATCACATCAAGGCCAATCACACCATTTTTTCAGGCTTACCCACCATAAAAATTGGTAAAGTATATAATGTATTTGCTATCATTTTCAAAGACGGTGTAACCCAAATGATAACGTCTAAGCAATATAGTATGTTTATTGTTTAATATTGATCTTATCTACAATTTTTGTTTCTTCTTTCCTATATTTAATTCAATGTCATGTTCTCTTTTTTCATCAGTGTCATGTTCTCTACTTGCTCTTATACTAAGTTTATTTCTACTTGTTTTATTTTGTTTAAGAGGAAAGTCACGTTAAGCTCGTTTTAGGATTTATAAATATATATTCATTATGCAACTTGAAAAGTGATGAAAGTCATATTAATCTTATTCATGGGTTCATAAATTATCAAAACAAAATGTTAAGCTGATTCATACTTTTCTAAAATATCCATGCAACTTGAGAAAAGAAGAAAGTGGTGTAAATCTTATGAGTTTGTAAAAATGTTGAGACAAAAAGAAAGCCATGTGAAACTCATTTATGAGTTTATAGAATATCCATTCATTATGTAACATTATGTAAATATAATAGAAATTTACTAGAAGAAAATGTTAAGCATGGTTTGTAAAATATACATACAATTTGAGAAAAGAAGAAAGTAAAAGTCATGTAAAACTCTAAATTTATAAAATATTGGAAAAAGAAGAAAGTAAAAGTTATGGACAACTTTGAGTTTATAAAATATTAAAAAAAGAAGAAAGCTATGTGTAATTTATTTACGAGTTTATATAATAAATGAAAAAACTTTGAGTTTATAAAATATTAAAAAAAAAAGAAAGCTATGTGAAATTTATTTATGAGTTTATATAATAAATAAAAGAGAAGAAATTCATGTTAAGTTTCTTCGTGGTTTTATAATATATGTGTATGTTTAATATATATGTATGTGTGGAGGATATTTGTTGGTATATGTGTGTGTTTAAAATTCAATGTATTTGTAGATATATCTATAGAGTTTGTATATATATCCAAAAGGATTTGAATAACATACACTTACATCATCGATTTAAAAAAAAATGTAATAAAATGAGGACTACTTAAAACTATCGACATGGGTTTTAATCATAGAAGATGGAGATGATGCATGTGTATTTTGCAAACTGGAATTAACTAATTGTTAAACTAGAGCGCAACAACTTATCTTCATTATTTTCATGTTCATCATTTAAATCATGTAAATAGAACACACTGAAGTTAATATGACAAAAAATGAGAGGATCCATATGCGATGTTCAAAATGATGTGTTGAAGATGTCATCAAATTCTAGCATGAAATAGAAACAAATCATGCTCATAGTTACGTTTCTTTAAATTGGTTCCTGTTGATGGGCTACATATTGACTTGGTTTGATTAGCAACAAATTTGTGTTGATAATGGTATTCCTAATCTTGTTAAATGGATTATTGCTCACAACATAGTTGAAAAGATGGCCATAACCATCAAACTTCCACACTCTAATTCTTTAAAATGCATCTCAGGAAGAAACATGCAACTTCAACTAATTAAAACACAAAGATCCTAATGTACTTAGGACACGGTATGACTAATCAATAAGTAAAACTATAGTTCAAATTCAAGCACCTAAAATGCTCATAGAGATTATTCTAATAGTAATTTCTCCAAAATAAAAGTGTATGTTCAATGCAAATGTTATAATGATTAATGGAATTTAGAATTAAAAAAATGTCTTATTTCTCTTCAGCCTCTCCACTCACTCAGTTGAGCACATCTTTCTAAATGTTAGTTAGTCTATATATTATTAAATAAAGCATTTTGAGTATATCTATGCATTGTTAGCTATATTCAATTTGACTATGTCCTTTGTGGACCTTTTGTAACCTCTAAATAAAGGTTGGTTAGCTTTCATGATAATCAAGTTAATTTACTCTTGAGTCTTATAATTTATATTGTACTTTGTGTTTCAGTTATTTGCTTGTCTTCGAGTTAGCTATATTCAGTTTGACTATGTCCTTTGTGGACCTTTTGTAACCTCTAAGTAAAGGTTAGTTAGTTTTCATGATAATCAAGTTTTTTACTCTTGAGTCTTATAATTTCTATTGTACTTTGTGTTTCAGTTATTTGCTTGTCTTCGATTATTGCTGTCATCTTTGTTTTATACGACTATTCTGATTTAGTTAGCATTGTTGGGATCCAATGTGAGCTCTTTGAGCCTCACCTCCATCATTATCTAGATCAAAATTACACAACAAATATTATAAAAAATATGTGGGCTCTTCGTGGAGTTTTCCTCTTCAAAATGATATTCATGGCTTTTCAATCTACTAACAAGAGATAGGAAAATTGCTAGGAACACAAAGATGTATAAAATAAGATCAAAATATCAATTTGCCAACTTCAAAAACTAATAATAAATATAATTCTAGAAAAAAAATAAAAATGTAAGTGGGTTACACTGTGTCATGTGTAGATCATGCTTGAACATTATACATTGAACACTAAATTTAATGGCATATGTGAGTTTCAAGGGCTTCAATTTTAGAAAATCTGTAAAATGTTAAATTGTCTTCGCCACATTTCACTAAAAAGTGGGACAAATCTTCATAGATTTCCCCTAAGGAAGTATAGTCTTCAAAGTGGAGCCATTTTTGGCTAAACAATGAGGAATGAGGTTAATGGTGCCTAACAATGAGGAAATGGACTTTATTTTAAGACAATAGAAATGTGTGTGCATTATATTGAACTACACGAATTTTATTTGAAGACAACATGCACTAGTTTTGTTTAATTACAATGGGTGCTCCTTCCCATGACTTGGAGTAACTTGTCAACTACTTAATCCAAGCTTTTGAAAATGTGTTAGCATTCTAGTTTTTCATAAACATTGGATTGCATCTAAAAGATCCAAAGATCCACCAACTTGCTACACTCATCCATTAAAAAAAAATCTATATATATAATATTACTCTTATATTATAATAAGATAATGTCTTTTATAGTCTTACTATTTATCATCTTAAATTAATATTATTATGTTTTACTCAATACCAATGAAACTTGGTTGTGTATATACAAAAAGTGCACATACAAATTTCATATTTTCAAAATAATTTTTGAAGTGTTTTAACTATGTGTCATTGTCCATAAATAAGTAATAAATTATTTAATTCTTATTTAATTTTCATTCTCTCAAACAAACTCCAAAGTAATTTTTGAAGTGTAAATTATAACTATAAGTTATTGTCCATAAATAAATAATAAATTTTCTAATTCATATCTCATTTTCATTCTCCACAACAAATCATTCTCATTCTCCACAAGAAAACACATTACGCACACCATATACATGTTTTTTATATAATATGATAAACTCTTTTACCAAAGCATGTAAAAACTCTACCTCTTAAAGACATGCTCTATAAGGCACTTTTTGAATCTATTGACCAGGGTAATTTTTAGGGGTGAAAATTTTCCAATTGACTATTTTTCGGGCTTTTTCTCAAAAAATAAATTCACTATTTGGTCATTTTTAGTCTCTAATATTGCCTATATTTACATAAAATATGTTTTTATCATAATATTCGCCAAAATTTACATGTTTTAGTAGTAAATTGCAGGTTTCATATTTAATATTCGCCTACCTATCTATATATATGTTTTTTTCAATCCAAAATAATCGCCTAGAATACTATACTTAAGTATAATAATAGAATCCTTAAAAAATATACCCTCATCCATTCATAATCATCACAATATATAATTGTGGGATACAACTCATGTCCTTGTAAGATAATGTCTTATATTACTTATGCATTACAAGAAAATTACTATTTTAATTTTAATTGCTATATATATATGGTGAAAATCACCACAAAGACCTAATTCCATCAAGAAAAAGTAATATATTTGAATTTTCCTAATGCGCGCTTTGCATGCTAGGCCTAGGAACATCTCACCCATGAGTTCCCCCACTGTAAGAATAATTTGGGAGCAATGATGGGTGAGGGGGTTGCATCTTTGATCATTCTAGTAGCTTAAGGGGCTAGGGTAAGTAGTATTTTAGTGGTTTAGAGTCAAGATGTAGGGATTAGTGGTCCCTCAAGGGCATCGAATCAAGGAGGGAGTAGGTGGTGTCTCTTAGGGCTTAGGTTAGTGATCCTTCGTAAACCCTAAGGTTCTAGTGGTGCAACTAGTTTCTTGACCCCTTACCTCATTATGCTTCAATTTGTTCATAGATGCACAACATGGAGGTAGATGTAGGTTGGAAAGAAAATTTCAACAAGAATAGGATTTTTCTTTGCTCACTTGGTTGGACAAACCAGGGGAGAAAGCAATCTTAACCCTTGAGTTAATCCGTACAAAAATGCCATTGTTCCTAACATGAGGACTCACTTTTGGGGGAATTTCACAATCGGTAACCGATTTAGTAGGTAACAATAGTATATCAAGTGTTTTTGCAGCATTTGAAGGTTTTAAGATAATGAAATTGGAACTTATATTTTTTAGTGTGAAGTGGCTAGTGTCTAGTATTGCACCATATAAAAAAAATGAAAACATTAAGGAATGAAAAAGTTATAAACAAAACACTAAAAAACTATTTTATTAGTTCATGGGTTTTGTCATGAGAAAATTAGAAAAAAATATATAAAGCAATCATTTTTCTTTAAAAAATTTATATATTTGAAATCAATAGAAATAGAGCTATCTATGTCTTCAATTTCACCATCTATGAACATATGTACCATATTGTAGCGGTTCATCAAACATAGACATGTTGAAAAATGAAGAAAAAAATGTTGAATTTGTTATGGTTTATGTAGTCCATGCCAGTGGCTCGGTTACTCCAAACCTAGGTACGAAGAATATAAATAGGATGAGAGATGACACATAGTACATTACAATATTTCGAGATAAGCATTAGGAAATGTGAGTGCGTTCAATTAAAATTCAAATTTTCCAAGTGGAATAAGCTATTGCCTTTTATATTCATCGTGGAAAAAGCACGTGCACATTCTGATGTTCTATAGTGTGCACACATTCTTGTGTCACATAAAACATCCATATTTTGTTGATCTATGACTTACTTATAGATCACACTCAAAATGTTTATCTCCACGCATTCAAAATGTTCTAAATCTCTACACAACCAAACACACATATGATTGGCCCTATTGGTCAAGGAGAAAAACACCTTTTTTAATGAAAAGTCTAGTTTCAAGAATTAATTGATTGTAATTTCAGTGATCAAGAATTGCATTTTCAACAATTGGGAAATTACCTTCTATGCAATTTTAGCATCCGGAAATTGCAATTTCAACAACTAATTGATTGCAATTTTGATATTTCCATGTTGCAAATATAAGAATTCTTTATTTGAATTGCAATTTAAAGTCTAGGAAATTGCAATTTTGGCAATTACAAATTCAACAATAAAAAGATTAATGAAAATTTTGCAATTTTAGCAACTACAAATTCGAAATTTCAACAGCATTGAAAATAAATTCACATTTTTCTAACAAGAAACACAATTTAAACAATTGATTGATTGTAATTTCAGCTTGATTGATAGTATTTTCGAACCCAACTTGTCACCCATTGGTATCTCCAGAGTTTCTTCGATACCGAGATTTGGACAGGATGGATAAGAGGAATCTTTGTTTGGCTCTTGATCCGGGTCATGTCGGAGGGAAGAATGCAAACCCAACACCTACCTTGGGCGGTGGATGTGGTAGCGTTGGCGGAAACGATGCTCTGGGTGGTGTAAGTGGTGGCTTCGATGGTGGAAATGGCGGCTTCGGTGGTGGAATTCCTAGATTAGGAGAGGGGAACAGGTAAGGAGGGGTGTCGTTCGGGGGGATTATTTTCTTGGAGGAATTTACAAGCCTTACATCGTGTGTTCTGGCCCAGGCCGTGTTACAAGAAGCGATTAACCTGCCCCAAAAAATTTTCAAGGTGTTTCGGAAGTGGGGGGGGCAATGGTGGAAGTGGTGGTGGATGCACCATGGACTACAAGCACAAGTGCCACACTTACTGCTGGAAAAATAAGGACTGCATATATGGTTTGGTGTTTGTGCTTTCATTTGCTTATATGATCAGCTACTGCTTTTATATAACACAATGTATAGTTTAATTTGTCGGGCATTGCATATGAGCTTCTCATGAAGTGATGCTTTAAGTAGATTTTTTTAATTGTTTTTTTATCATTTGTAGAAATATTTTACTTGGAAGTGTAAATATAAATTGCTAAGATTAAATTTTTTTTTATAGGAAATAAATATTTGAGAAAAGTGAATCTATTTTTATATGGAGTAGTTTATTTATTCAATATTTTCGGTTTTACTATAAGTTTTGGCTTGAATCCGGTAATTTTTGTTTTCTGGTAAAATCCAAATTTCTACATGTTTAAATTGTATTTTTGAAACCATAAATAGATTCAATACTCTCAAATACCCTATGGCACCCAAATTATGCAATTTTCATAGCTAATATAAATCTAGTGGGAAAAAATTGAAAACTTAAAATATTTAGACTACACCTTTTTATATTATACAAACACAACGAGATAATGAAAAAATCTAATTAAAAATGATATTCCAATTTCTCTTTAAACTTATATGTTGGTTATATGTTGGTTAGGTTCAATTTAATTGCATGATATGTTGGTTAGGTTCAATTATATATTAATAACATAACCGCACGATGACGGCATACAATCTGAAATTTGTCAACAATGTTTACATTCTCCATAGTCGAAGCCACTTGCATGAAATCAAATCAAGGCTAATCACACCATTTTTTAAGGCTTGCCAACCATTAAAATTGGTAAAGTATATAATGTATTGGCTATCATTTTCAAAGACGGTGTAACCCAAATGATGACATGTAATCAATATCGCACGTGTTTATTGTTTAATATTGATCTTATCTACAATTTTTGTTTCTTCTTTCCTATATTTAATTCAGTGTCATGTTCTCTTTTTCCAGAGTGTGTAACCCAACCATTAAAATTGGTAAAGTATATAATGTATTGGCTATCATTTTCAAAGACGGTGTAACCCAAATGATGACATGTAATCAATATCGCACGTGTTTATTGTTTAATATTGATCTTATCTACAATTTTTGTTTCTTCTTTCCTATATTTAATTCAGTGTCACGTTCTCTACTTGCTCTTATACTAATTTTATTTCTACTTATTTGATTTTTTTAAAGAGGAAAGTCAAGTTAAGCTCGTTTTAGGATTTATAGATTTATAAATATCTAGTCATTATGCAACTTCAAAAGCGATGAAAGTCATATTAATTTTATTCATGGGTTCATAATTAAAAGTAATATAGTTTATAATATTCTTTTTTTAGTTTTTCGAGAGTCAAAACTAATTATGCCTCAAGCAGAGTTGGTGTAAAGATACGATGACTTGGTTAGACCATTGGGACATTGTTAAAAATGACACTTTGCAAAATATCAATAATGTCAAAAATATTATTTCTTCTAAGTTTAAAGAGAAATGGTGGTGCGAGGAAAATTTAGTGATTAAGAGGAAACTAAGATACTATAAGGAGGTCATTAACCTTAATTTGGAAGATCAGAATCATCTCTCAATAGTAACTAGTTCAAAGAAGAAAATGAACATAGCCAAGATTAAAACGAACTCTCATACGCTCCATAGCGAAACATGGCGTTGGTCTATTCCCAAAACTTCGTGGGAGGAAAGGGTTTGCCATCTTTGTGAGTCTATGAGCGTTGAGGATGAAAATCACTTTCTCGTAAACTGTCCTACTTACATCCACATTAGGTATGAGTTTCATAGTATTTCTTACAATACAAACATTTCTAGCCTCCTGACGTGCCAAAACTACAGTGATCTTGGAAAGCTTCTTTCTAAGTTTTTTGAGCATAGGAACAAAAGTTTAAAGCAAACCAAGTAACAACTTTCTTGCGGTCCGATAGACCAAAGTTGGTCTCAATGGATGTTAATCATCATCGTCATCAAAATATAAAAAAATGTTAAGCTCATTCATACTTTTATAAAATATCCATGCAATTTGAGAAAATAAGAAAATGGTGTAAATCTTATGAGTTTGTAAAAATATTGAGAAAAAGAAGAAAGCCATGTGAAACTCATTTATGAGTTTATAGAATATCCATTCATTATGTAATATAATATAAATTCACGAGAAGAAAATGTTAAGCTTGGTCTATAAAATATACATGCAATTTGAGAAAAAAAGAAACTAAAAGTCATGTAAAACTCTAGATTTATAAAATATTGAAAAAGAAAGAAAGTAAAAGTCATGGAAAACTTTGAGTTTATAAAATATTAAGAAAAGAAGAAAGACAATTTATTTATGAGTTTATATAATAAATGAAAGAGAATAAATTCATGTTACGTTTCTTCGTGGTTTTATAATATATGTGTAGGTTTAATATATATGTGTGGGGGGTATTTGTTGGTGTATATAATATAATTCAATGTATCTGTAGATATATCTATAGAGTTTATATAGATATTCAAAAGACTTTGAACAACATACACTTATTTCATAGATTTTAAAAAAAAAAATAAGATTAGGACTACTTAAAATTATTGACATGGGTTTTAATAATAGAAGATGGAGATGATGCATGCGTATTTTGCAAAGTGGAAATAACTAATTGTCAAACTAGAGCGCAACAACTTATCTTCATTATTTTCATGTTCATCATTCAAATCATGTAAATTGAACACACTGAAGTTAATATGACAAAAAATGAGAGAATCCATATGTGATGCTCAAAATGGTGTGTTGAATATGTTATCAAATTCGAGCATGAAATAGAAACAAATCATGCTCATAGTTACGTCTCTTTAAATTTGTGCATGTTGGATTGGCTACATATTGACTTGGTTTGATTAGCAACAAACTTGTGTTCATAATGGTATTCCTAATCTTTTCAAATGGATTATTGCTCACAACATAGTTGTAAAGATGGACATAACCATCAAACTTCCACACTCTAATTCTTTAAAATGCATCTTGGGAAGAAACATGTAATTTCAACTAATTAAAACACAAAGATCGTAATGTACTTAGGACACAGTATGGCTAATAATAAGTAAAACTATAGTTCAAATTCAAGCACTTAAAATGCTCTTAGAGATTCTTCTAATAGTAATTTCTTACAATTTACATTGATTCTCCAAAATAAAAGTGTATGTTCAATGCAAATTTTATAATGATTAAATGGAATTTAGAATTAAAAAAAATGTATTATTTCTTTTTAGCCTCTCCACTCACTCAGTTGAGCACATCTTTCTAAATATTAGTTAGTCTATATATTATTAAATAAAGCATTTTGAGTATATCCATGCATTGTTGCTATATTCAGTTTGACTATCCTTTGTGGACCTTTTGTAACCTCTAAGTAAAGGTTGATTAGCTTTCATGTTAATCACGTTAATTTACTCTTGAGTCTTATAATATCTATTGTATTTTGTGTTTCAGTTATTTGCTTGTCTTCGATTATTGATGCCATCTTTGTTTATACAATTATTCTCAGTTAGTTAGCATTGTTGGGATCCAATGTGAGCTCTTTGAGCATCACTTCCATCATTATCTAGATCAAAATTACACAACAAATATTTGGGCTCTTCATGGAGTTTTCCTCTTCAAAATGATATTCATGGCTTTTCAATTTACTAACAAGAGATAGAAAAATTGTTGGGAACACAAAGATGTATAAAATAAGATCAAAATATTAATTTGCCAACTTCAAAAAGAAATTAAAAATATAAGTGGGTTACACTATGTCATGTGTAGATCATGCTTAAACATTATACATTGAATACTAAATTTAATGGCATATGTGAGTTTCAAGGGATTCAATTTTAAAAAATATGTAATAAATTGTCTTCACCACATTTCACTAAAAAGTGGGACAAATCTTCATAGATTTCCCCTCGTCTTCAAAGTGGAGTCATTTTTTGCTAAACAATGAGGAATGAGGTTAATAGTGCCTAACCATGAGGAAAAGGGATTTTATTTTAAGACAATAGAAATGTGTGTGCATTATATTGAACTACAATAATGTTACTTGAGGACAACATGCACTAGTTTTGTTTAATTACAATGCGTGCTCCTTTCCATGACTTAGAGTAAATTGTCAACTACTTAATCTAAGCTTTTGAAAATGTATTAACATTCTAATTTTTTATAAACATTGGATTACATTTAAAAGATCTAAAGATCCACCAACTTGCTACACTCATCCATTAAAAATATTTATATATATATAATATTATTGTTACATTTTTAATTATATTTCTTTAAATATATTTTTTTGTTTTTTGTTTAATATTTAGTATCATTCTATATATTTAATAAAATCAAAATTAGTTTTTCAAATCTTACCTTATTTTATCTTCTTGGAAGTTTTACTCCTACATTATTTAAACTAAATTTCTATGTCATTATCTTAAACAATCTAAGATTTCATTATTACAAGACAATATAGCTCTCATCTAATATTTTTTAAGTCGTCTACTTAAACATTTTACTCAAAATAGTATTTTAAATTCTTTTAGCAATTTTACCAACCTTATCAATCTATAGCCACATGGTAACAAAGTGTTCAATTTCGACATAAGTAAATAGTTACAAGTGTACTTAATTTGAAATTATAAGCCATTAACCATATGTTCAAATATTTAAATCATTTTGCTCCAATTTTATAATGTCGTTTCATTTATGCATGGTAAAGAAATCCAAAAGAAGAAAAAAAAAACCGTAAATTTTATTCAATATTGAACAAAAAAATTACATTATTCATGAGATTTCTAAACCTTTTCGAGAGATTTAAATATGTCCAAAGCATTGTTGCTTTACCAGTTTATACAATTTTACAACAAAAAACTTTTGTTTATAAAAACATATTTACTGAATAAAACATATTTACTGAATCTGAGTTCCTTGCCTTAAGCGGCAATAAACAGTCATCCTTCCTCGAAAGGTAAGGTAAGATAATAAAAAAAATTATGTCATCACAAAATCAATTACTATACTTGATTCTTCAGAAAATGA
This sequence comes from Larix kaempferi, assembly GCA_027924585.1. Lineage (NCBI taxonomy): Eukaryota > Viridiplantae > Streptophyta > Pinopsida > Pinales > Pinaceae > Larix > Larix kaempferi. Next base: position 24,736,866 of record BSBM01000073.1, on the reverse strand, counting down.
GGATGGATCAGATTTCAAAAATAAATATATGTACTCCTCATTGATCATAAAATGATGCAAATCACCTCTTAAAGCTTATTCAAAAGAAGGGATAAACCATTCTTGAGCAGTTGAGTATGGAGTATAGATTGAAAAATCCTATGTATCTCAAATTTAATCACAGTGCAGGTCACCTTTAATATATTCTTATTTTTTGTCATTACTCTCCTCCACTATTTTCCAGTTCCATTGCGATAACTTCATTCCAACCTTCAAAATATCATCACCTTGAATGTTCATTTCTCTGTATATATGGGTAAAAGATGAAAATTAACCTTTTGACCTCCTTTAACCGCTTCTCCTGGTGAATATTATGCCATTGATTAATGTTATCGATCTAATTTATTATGATGAGAGAATCTCCAAATTAATGAAGAAGTGTCCTTGAACACACAATTTTATTAATAAGGAAAAAACAATTTACATAGAGAAGTGAGGTCTCACATCACACACTTAACCTCACTTTGAAAAGAGAGCTTGTTTATATAGCTCATTCATAAATTAAAAACTAGGAAGACAACCAATCACATAATCACATGAATATGATAGGTGCCATTTACAAAAACAAACCCTATCCTATCCAAAAATTGTTGGATTTTGTGCAACTTCAGGAGTTATTCTTATTGTATTTTATTATAATTGATTGTACCTCCTAAGCGAGTTGAACTTGATGTAATTAATTCTATAAACCCTAGAAAGAATAATGTAAACCTTGGGGAGAAAATCAAGTAAAGAAATTAATTATTAAATGCATTTTTATATTCCCCCAAGTCAGGTCGACACAGTCAAGTTAGACAAGTCGACCCTGTTGAGGAAAAGGCCAATTTGACACTTGTATAAATAGAGGGAAAGTTCACTTCATTATTCACTCATTCACTCAACACAAGTTCGCATCACTTGGAGAGAGATTCGCACCTGCAGCAATGAGAAGACATTTTTGGGGTTTCTACTTGGAAAGTACTTCCATCTTTTATCTCTCATCATTGTACTATGCTCTCGAAATTATTCATCTCTATATGAAGGTTGCTGGGTTTTTCTCCCGATTGGGTTTCTCATGATAAACTCTTGTGTTCTGTGTTTTTGTGCTTTGTCTTTCTTCTAGTGATCCTATTGATTTTATGCAATTGAATTATTATGCTATAATTGCATCAAAAACTAACATGGTATCAAAGCAATACTAGAAGAAGTCATTGTCGGAACTAAGGTTTCGGTTTTTGACCTACTCTCTTCACAGATTTGGCTCGAACCCACCTTTTATGAACTCGTCTTGTTGGGGCCCATCTCTCCGTGGAGTCAGTTTTCCAAGAATCCAACTTTCATTTTTGACCTAGCTCCTGCTGGGGTTCCTGGTCCAGATATGCAGTCATGATGATTGGAATGAAGGGGCTTCCAACTTCATCTCTTTGAAGTCTAGGGTCCTTCTCCTACTAGAAGAAAATTATCTCTTACAGGTTGTCAATGAGAAGGTACCATAACCAGAAGCCGAAAAAGACAAATCTCGCTGGAGGAAGAGTGATGCCAGAGCAAGAAGGATTTTGGTGGACTCAGTTAGAGACCACTTGGCTCCTCAAATATCATGAAAGAAGACTGCTAGAAAGATGTTCAAAACCATAAAGAAGTTGTTTGAACATAGTAGTATCAATGTAACCCTTACATTGACTCAGGAACTAACTATCAAACATGAAGATGTCCAAGTCAAAATCCATTGCCTCATAAAGTTCATAAGGATCACAAAACTAAGGGACAAGCTTAGTATTAGTGGAGAAACCTATTACGATGGTACCAGTACCATCGCACCTGCAAAGGTACCCTAGGGAGAGGGTGTCATTTTTCTTACCAGAAGGGGTGCTTATCCAACTTATTCTAAGTTAGGGATTATGGTCAGACCCTCTGGTTTCTCCTTTGGAATTACTATGGATTACTGGCATCGTTGACTGCCTCATGAAAGGGCTTGAAGTCTTGAGGTGGGTGTCTGGGGCTTCCAGGGGTGGATCACTGGGTCACATAACCCCAACTTTGATTTATCACTCCAGCGATAGATTCTTCAGCACCAAGGCACATACTTATCCTTTAGAGCACCTCCAGCACCCTCTTGGCCCTCCAGCTCACCAACGCCCTCTCTCTGGGCCCCTCTTTAGAGGATGATGTCATCCTTGAGAGAAGACTATATGCTTGATTTTCATCACTGTTGTGGTTAGTTGGGGCATGACGCCCCCCCCTCCTCCGAAGTTTGGATTTCAGAACGGACCGATATGCTCATTTTTAGCCATTTTGGCCATGTGTGGGTCAAATCTAGGGAAAACACACCAATTTACCCACTACTTTGATTATTTTATATTCTTTTTTATTAATCTTAAGTTGACATTTATAATTTCAAATTGACATTTAAAAAAGGCATGTTGACCTGGATTTTATTTTATTTTTGTAAAGTGAGTGTGAAAAAGTATAAATAATTTTTCATCACTTCATTTTTACACATCAACTTATGGGATTACACTAAATTTTCTTATTTTTACCCTTCTTGGGCTCAATGGAGTGATGCGCACCTCTTGAGGATGGATAAGCTTGCTAGCTTGGGACAAATCTTTGAAGTATTTGCTTGTGTTTCTTTGCTAAGGTGATGCTAAGAGTTGTTTGCTTAACACATGCACAATGAGGTATCTAAGTTTCTTCTCTTGATTTCTCTTTGTTAAATGTTGGATGTGTGATTCTCTAAGGTTGAATGATAGCCATTAATGTTGCATTTTGGCCTAGCTAAGTCATTTTCAGCCTTTAGTTACCCTAGCATTGTAAATCTTGAGCTTCAGGTCTCCAAGGTTTGTCTTAATTAAGGCTACTTAAACCAACTTTTGTAGTTGTTGAAGAAAACCTTGGTTTGCAAAACTTGACAAGTGCCATCTCAAGAGGAGGGCCATCCTCCTTGATGCCTTAGGGCTAGGGTAAAACCTTAAAACCCAAAGTTTGTCCTTTTTCTCTACATCAAACCCGAGTTTATATTTTTGCAAATATTATTGTTAGGTTAATTTTTCATTTTCATGTGTAAATATGCATTTTCATGGTAGAATTAGGGTTAGAATTAGGTCTGCAATTTTATGACAAAAACCCAAAAAATTAAAATTTATTTTGCAATTTTTGGCATCACTAAAATTTCGACCCTTCCTCCTATAAATTCAACCTGCCCTTTTTGTCCCTAGAAACCCTAGGGAGAAATTGTAGGAGCCCTAAAATTTAAAAATAAAAATAAAAAATTCCTAAAAAAAAACCCTAAAAATTTAAAAAAAAAATTGCATTTTTTGGCCTTCCTAAAATTTCAGCCCTTCCTCCTATAAGTTTGACCTGCCCTATTTGTCCTTAGAAACCCTAGGGAGAAATTTTAGGAAGCCCTAAAAATTTAAAAATCTAAAAATCCTAAAAAACCCTTAATTTTTGTGATTTTGTACATGTTATTTAGGTTAATTTACTTCTTTTTGTGTAATCTAGGTCTAATTTTTTTTTTTTATCTTATAGTTATCGTGCACACCAAAGAAAACAGAAATTTGATTAGTATGTTAGCTCATTTTGTGAGTTAGTTTTTTAGTGGTTTCCTTCTTGTTTGCTTTTTCAAGTCCACACTTCAATAACACAACTACTTTTCTACCTCTATACAGAGGTCTGATAATACTCGCATACAGTCTGAAAAATCTTACTTATTGCCCAAACATTGACTATCATATGTTGTTAAACTAGTGCTAAAGGAGGTGTAAATAATGTAGTATAATTTAGTGCTTTAAACTTTTCTTACGTATCTATCTCGAAGCTAATATGAATGTACTATTTATGATATGACAACCTTTACCCATTGCAATAATACATGATTGAATCTAATCCTTGGTTTCTATTGTTACAAGTTGGGTATTTTCTATTATATACAATAATCTGGGATCTTGTTGCTAACGAATGATAGTAATATCTAGTGCTTTGTCCATGCGGATAAATCGGGTTAAAGGTGCTAACATTTTGGCCTCATTACTATTTGGACTTGTTTGAACTTTGTGAGTGATACATATTGGTGAATGGTCTTTTACATATAATGCTCGTAGATTGACTTTGATAAGAAGCTCTTATATTTCATTGGTGGATGGTTATGTTATTAATGAATGATATTTCATATATGATGATCTTGGATTGACCTTACATTTTCATTGAATAATCTATGTTGGTTAATAATCCTTGGTGAATCCTAGCACAATTGGTGATTCTTTGATCATATACTTTGCCTAATTTGCACCTACTGACATTGGATGATTAATTGTTTTGTTATCTCATATTGACTCCATTTAGGCACTGGTCTAACAAATACTTGCATAGAGAACATAGTATTTTGGTTGCATTAGTGTTCTACATGTTATCACAAGAGTATTTATCCTTCGAGGTTCCAACGCTCCGAAGAAGTTAGAATCGTGATCGAGGTGACATTAGATCACAATTCTTATTTTTGCTTATCAACTAGTCCTGCTAGTTTTCCCGGTAACAACCCCATTGATGATAAGGATATTTTCATTACTACTCTAAATGGTCTCCCACCATCTTGGGATTCATTCATTCAAAGAGTAAGTGGTCGATCCAAGCTACCCAATTTTGACAAGCTCTGGGCAAATTGTACTCAGGAAGAGACAAGAATAGCAACAAGGAAAAGACTTCATGGCACTCAACCTAAGGATAATCAAGCATTCATGTCACATGCCAAGAAAGGAAAGGGAAGGAAAATAAATTTTCACAATCACAAGCACCAAGGTAGGACATCAAGTCCTCCCCCAGACCAGAAGAACAAGAATAAGGATTTATCTCAGATACAATGCTATAGGTGCAAGGCATATGGCCATTACGCCAACAATTGTCGAAGTTCATTCAAGAGAAAGCATGAAGCCTCAACTTCTGATGTAGAAGAAGACCATCATCATAAGAAGCAAAGGAATGAAGATCATACATAATTATTCTTCATATAAGCTTTATCAAGTATTGTTCCCACCACCAGTGATACTTGGCTCATAGATAGTGGTGCTTCTAGACACATGACATGATATAAAGAAAATCTTTCAGAATTAGTTGAGAAAGATTCTCATCTCCGTGTTGTACTTGGAGATGATGCTAACTACACGGTGAAGGGATCTGGGCCCCCCTCCATTAAACTAGAATCTAGTGATACACTACACTTGAGTGATGTGCTTTATGTACCTAGTATGAAAAGAAACCTTGTCTCTATCTCAGCCTTGGAGGACAAGGGATATAATGTTGCATTTTCAAATGGGAAAGTGCTTTCTTGGCGCAAGAACTCAAGCATGGATACATCCAATGTAATTGGTGTGAGAGAGGAGAGCTTGTACCGATTGAGCACTCCACCAGCTCAATCCCTAGTCCATGAATCTACAATCATGGCTGAGATATGGCATAGAAGACTAGCTCATCTGAATTATAGATCTCTCCCCGCATTGAAGAATATAGTGACAGGTTTACCAGTGCTTTAGGTAGACCATGATCGAACATGTAGAGGATGTGCACTTGGAAAGAATGTCAAGAGATCTTTCCCAGATAGTGAGAGCATATCTAAAGTAATTTTGGATCTATTGCACTCTGACTTATGCAGACCCATGATAGTTGCTTCATTGGGAGGATATCATTATTATGTAACATTCATTGATGACTACTCACAAAAGACTTGGATATACTTTCTCAAGACCAAGAAATCCGAGGAAGTACTCGGTAAATTCAAAGAATTCAAAGCACAAGTCGAGAATTTGTCGAAAAGGAGGATCAAGATCCTGAGATCAGATAATGGCGGAGAATACACCTCTGAAGAATTCAATATTTTTTGCAAGGAAGCAGGAATTAATAGGGAAACACGGTTCCCTACAGCCCACAACAAAATGGGGTTGCGGAAAGAAAGAACTGAACAATTGTGGAGGCGGGAAAAGCCATGATACATGACTAGAGTCTACCGATGTTGTTATGGGCAGAAGCATCCAGATCAACTACATATGTACAAAATAGATGCCCACATAAGATAGTGAAGAACATGACTCCGGAAGAATCTTTCACAGGAGTGAAACCAGAAGTGGGCCACCTCCAGATCTTTGGTTGTCCATTCTATATACATGTTCCCAAAGAGGAGAGGACGAAGTTAGAACCTTCAGGAAAGAAGGGAACTTTCGTGGGATACAGTGAGTCTTCAAATCCATACAAAATCTACATCCCAAGATCCGACAGATCGAATTCAGCATAGATGTGTCCTTTGAAGAAGAGATGGATGTCGGGAAAGGAATATGATCAGACATGGAGATCGATGATGAGGATATGCTAGAACCAAATGAGATGAGATCATATCCCCCTCCAATTCAGAGGGAGTTAGTAGAGAAGGATGAACCCATCGATCCCATTGATCCAGTTGAACCAGTTGATATACCCAGAGATATTGCAGTAGGTTGGAAAAGGCCTATATGAGCACAACAAACAATGCAAGATGGAGAGGGGCATGAAGCTCCACATTGTACTTTACGATAAAGTAAAAGACCTCAGAGGTTATCAAGTTATGTAGAATTGATGAGTCACGTCATTGACTGAGAACCTACCACTTATGAAGAAGCATCCATACACCAAGTTTGGGAGGATGCCATGGTGGAAGAATACCATGAAGAATGATGTGTTGGAGGTTGTGTTGAGACCTGAGGAGAAGTCAGTAGTGACTTCCAAGTGGTTATACAAAATCAAGCATGGAGTAGATGGCAGTGTTGAAAAACACACAAGGCTATATTTGTTGCTAGAGGATTCTCTCAGAAAGAGGGAGTCGATTATGATGAGACATTTGCTCCTATGGCTCGATATACTTCCATCAGATTGATCATTGCTATTGTTTCAACTATGGGATGGAAGTTGCATCAGATGGATTTCAAGAAAACCTTTCTCAATGGTATTATTGAGGAAGAAGTATATATTGAACAACCAGAAGGGTTTATTTTCCATGGAAAGGAGTATCACGTATGTAGATTGAAAAAGGCCCTCTATGGACACAAGCAAGCACCTCGTGCTTGGTATGGATGGCTAGACGGATTCCTGGTGGGTTTGGGACTCACTAAGAGTGATGCATACCCCAGCCTTTACTACAAGGTTGTGGATGATGAGCCATTGATTTTGGTCCTTTATGTTGATGACCTATTTCTCACTGGAAATGAGAAACTTATCATATGGTGTAAGAAGAAACTTGCCTCTGAGTTCGAAATGAAAGATATTGGATTGATTCATTAATTCTAGGGATTAGAAGTATGGCAGAGGGAAAAGGTGATTTTCCTAGGTCAAGGAAAATACACCATATATATTCTGAAGAGATTCAGGATGTTGGACTCCAAGTCCATGGCCACTCCGATGGATGCAAATTTGAAGAAGTTGAGGGATTCTGCTTCATATTCAAATTTGATTGATCCCACCATGTATCGCCATCTGATCGGGTCCTTTATGTATCCGACGAACACCAGACTAGATATATGTTTTTTCTGTGAATTCTCTCTATCAGTTCATGTGTTAACCGAGGCATATTCACTGGATTGTTGCAAAACATGTGCTCAGATACTTGCGTGGCACTGTGGGTTATGGCCTGAGATATGATTCAGAGTGTGACTTCAGATTGCAGGGGTTTAAAGACTCCGATTGGGCCGGGTGTGCTGCAGATATGAGGAGTAATTTCGGATGTTGATTAAGTTTGGGTTCTGCAGTGATTTCCTGGTGCAGCAGGAAGAAGAATTCAATAGCACTCAGTACTGCAGAGGCCAAGTATATGGCTACTAGTACAATAGCTCGAGAAGCAGTATGGTTTCATAAACTCCTTGCAGGATTGTTTGGTCAGATTCCATAGCCAACCACGATTCACTGTGATAACCAGAGCTGTGTACAGATGTCAATGAATCTTGTATTTCATGACAAGTTGATGCATATGGAGATTCGGTATCACTTCATTCATGATATGGTACAGAAAGGTGCGGTCAAGTTACAGTATGTTCTGACAGATGACCAGACTACAGATGTTCTCACCAAGCCTCTTCCCATGATAAAGTTTGAATACTTTCGTGGAAGACTTGGAGTGCAAGAGAATGTGTTCCTCCTTGAGAGGGAGAGATGACATAGAGATGTCTACCCTGCTTTCACCTAGGTGCCTCTACTCGTCCATGTTATCATCCAGGTATGGGAGAAATCCCATCAGCAGATGAGGCGAACAAGCAGTAGATGGTTTGTCTTCACCCAGGTGCCTCTACAAGTCCAGGTTCTCGGCTAGGTATGGGAGAAATCCCATCGACAGCTGAGACAGACAGGTAGTAGATGGTCGGGTCACACACAGGTGCCTTTCCTCGTCTAGGTTCTCAGCCAGGTATGGGAGAAATTCTATCGGCGGATGAGACAGATAGGTAGCACATGGTCGTGTGATGATTGCATAGGTACCTCTACTTGCTCAGATTCTTAGCCAGGTATGGGAGTATCCCATTGAAAGATGAGACGAACACGCAGTAGACAGTCGTGCACCACTGCTCATCCAGGTTCTCATCCAGGTATGGGAGGATCCCATAGGAATATGAGAAATACATGTAGAATATGGTAAAGCATATGGAAAAACCTATCTCTCAGACATCATGGTAGGATGGAGAGACTACTCTTGGACTCACCAAAGGACTGGCAGAGTTTATGCATGATGACACTTCTCGAAGGAATGAGACTATGTTGACAACCTTCATTATGTATAGAGATGATTGAGATGGTATATATGTACAGATGAAACCCAGATGATCATGATGTTGATGATGACTGAAGAATACCTTCCTTGTTGAGAGGGAGTGTTGGATTCTGTGCAACTTCAGAAGTTATTCTTATTCTATTTTATTATAATTGATTGTACCTCCTAAGTGAGTTGAGCTTGATGTAATTAATTATGTAAACCCTCGAAAGAATAATGTAAAATTTGGGGATAAAATCAAGTAAATAAATAAATTATTAAATTCATTTTTATATTCCCCCAATTCAGGTAGGCCCGATCAAGTTAGACAAGTCGGCCCTATTGAGGAAAAGACCAGTTTTGGCACTTGTATAAAGTTCACCTTATTATTCACTCAACACAAGTTTTCATCACTTGGAAAGAGCTTCGCACCTACATCTAGGAGGAGACATTTTTGGGGTTTCTACTTGGAAAGTACTTTCATCTTTTCTCTCTCATCATTGTACTCTTCTCTCAAAATTATTAATCTCTATATGAAGGTTGTTGGGTTTTTCTCCCGATTGGGTTTCCCGAGATAAACTCTTGCGTTCTTTGTTTCTATGCTTTGTATTTCTTCTAGTGATCCTATTGATTTTATGCAATTGAATTATTATGCTATAATTGTATCAAAAACTAACATGGTATCATAGCAGTACTAGAAGGAGCCAATTATGGAACTAGGGTTTCATCTTTCAAGTCCTTCACTCAAGATTTTGGTAGAAAAAAGTACCTTGGGAATTCCGCTCTAAGTAGGGTGCATCTTTTGGTGAAGGCATAATCAAATTATGAGAATTTTCAATTTTTGACCTAATTCTGCAGCTGCAGCAAAAATTGGGGTTTCATTTTTTGACCTACTCTCTTCAAAGATTTGGCTCGACCCCACTTTTTATCAACTCGCCTTGCTGGGGCACATCTCTCTGTGGAGTTTGTTTTCCAAGAATCCAAATTTCATTTTTAATCTCGCACCTGCTAGGGTTCCTGGTCCAGATATGCAGTCAAGATAATTGGAATGAAGGTTAAAGATGGTCTGAAAGGGGCTTCCAACTTCATCTCTTGGAATTATAGGGTCCTTCTCCTACTAGAAGAAAATTATCTCTTGCAGGTTGTCAATTGGAAGGTACTAGAACCAAAATCCGAAAGAGACAAATCTCGCTGGAGGAAGAGTGATGCCAGAGCGAGAAGGATTTTGGTGGACTCAGTTAGAGACCACTTGGTTCCTCAAATATCAGGAAAGAAGACTACTAGAAATATGTTCAAAACCATAAAGACGTTGTTTGAACATAGTAGTATCAATGTAACCCTTACATTGAGGAACCAGCTATCAAACACGAACATGTCCAAGTCAGAATCCATTGCCTCATATTTCATGAGGATCACAGAACTAAGTCACAAGCTTAGTACTAGTGGAGACACCTGTTATGATGGTACTAGTACTAGCACACCTGCAGAGGTAGACTCTAGTATTATGTGGCCCAGTTCATTTCTGATCGATCTTTAATTTATTGGTATTTCTTGGGTGAGAGGAACACGTCCAACGTAATCGAGAGAAAGAGATGCATAGTAGAGATAATCTCTTGTCTTGAATCCTGTATTAATTTGACTTCGTAAATTTGTATCGGAATAGAGCGCAATCATATTTCCCATCTCATTCACTGCCACAACACTTGGTTCATTTATTATAGCATTGCTTACCGCATTTGGCGCCACTCTCTCTAACAAGGCCAATACGTTCCTCACAGATGGGAATTTCATTGCAATTGTCCAGGATAAGCTTCGGCTTTGTACAAAACCAGAGAACCAATTGTAAATCTTTTGTATTGCAACAAATGGTTATTTAATGTAATGTAAATCTGGAGGTGTTACAGTGACAGATTATTACCGCAGCAAGTGTGATCCAGAAGGTACCGTTTCAGTCATAGCGGATGTTATCTGGAAATCCGGGGAGATTGTCAATGAAAGATTCGACGATGTCTTTCTCTGGCCCTTCTAACTATTCACCTGCGCATATACTTAGGCCGATGCAGAGTGCTTCACCTTCCTTCTCTCTTCCTAGCATGTAGGTGAAAACAACCGAGTACCTACCAACTGGTATGCATCAACCAACCAAACCAGCCGAACAGAAAAATAAAATGAAGACACGAGCCAGCCGAACCGAACATAAGAAGAAAATGACATGAAAGCTGGTAATAGTTAGTACGTCAACGTAATTCCACTTGCTCATATATGGACTCAATGTAATGCCACTTCTCAGGCATATGGTGCATGCATTAGACACTTGTAGACTTATTTTATTCTTTCATTTTGTAATAGTTAAACGTAATGCCACTTGCTTCTGTATGGACTCAACGTAATGCCACTTGCTCGTAGATGGACTCAGGCATATGGTGCATGCATTAGACACTTGTACACTTATTTTATTCTTTCTTTTTGTAATGTTCACACTACACTACTCACATCGTCTTTAAAATACTCCCATGTTATGCCACTCCGTGCATGTTTACATGATGGAATGATCACGGTATGACACAATATGGTTAGATAGCTGACCACATTTCTTATTGATACTCAATCTTATTGTGGGATCACTTTATCTTGGCGACAAGGGGTTTCTTCTTCTCATCCTCTTATAATGTTGCTTGGAACCCAATATAAAGAGACATCTGTAAAAAGGCACTAGTCACTGATCTAAAGGAAGAGGATACTCTTTTAGCTACAATCACCAGAAATCGCGGGGTTTTATCTTGTCCATTCTACTGGTCAAAATACTGTGTTTATTGGTCATCGAGAAGATCTCATCACTATTGAGTATGGATATTGAACACCAGAGCTGATTGGAGAGTATTTCCACACTTCATTGTGGGTCAATACAAAAAGGAACTTTCATACCTCCACAAACTGACATCTAGATAAGATGTCTCAGGTTTGGGCTAATACTGAAATTCATTTTATTTAAATCTTATTTGTGACTGTTATAATCAGGAGAATATGAAAAGGGGACTTTAGGATATCATTGTAGTCTTATGTTTAATGCATATATTTTCCGATGGAGTAATAGAATAAAGTTGAATACCATCGTTTTCTTTACAGTATGATTATTCTTAATTGTCACTCATTATAAGCAATGAAACTTGAAATACAAACCATAACTTCATTCCAATCGAACTAAGGAATAACTAGATCACAATGAACACTACATGTTTGACAAAAGCCAAGACTCATCCTATGAGATCAATGATGCTCTAAATCATACGAAACTATCAACCAGCCAATGCAAACATTGGTCCAACCCCAAAAATCCTTGTCCATCTCCTTCTGACATCCGAACTAGTGGTGCTTGGATTTATACATGAGAGAGGATTCAGAGTTTTTAACATCTAACCATTAAGAAAAATATAGATTGAGAATGGGTGCACTGATTGAGGTCTAATATAGATTATAATGGTAGGAAGATGTATTTTTTATATTTTTCATAAAATATCTTGGAATATGATTCTTGGAATATGATTGTTTGGATCATGTAGTTATTTTTGTTTCACTTGGCAAGTGAATTTAATTATGTCATGTTAATAAGTAGTTGTTATAGAGGTTGGATGACAGAAAGTCATTTTATTATATCTAAAAACTCACTTCAATGTAGTTAGGTGATCGTAGGGTTGAGTTCTAATTATGTATTTCTAATATAAAAACTTTTCTCTTAAAAAAAAAAAAATCATAGCAATCAAATATATTAATATAAAAAACTTATTTCTTTAAAAAAATTAATATTTATTAAAAAATGCTACAAATTTTTTTTGTTATAATTACATGAGACGGAATTTTTAGAATACAATGTCAAAATTTTGGGAATCAAATTTTAGGATCAATGAGTGGTGCTTTTAAACTTAAAACACCAAGTCAATAATAAACTTAACTTTTAATGCAAAGATTTGAGTATTTTGCATTAAATGTGCAATAAATCCAATAATGAGAAAATTCGAATGTTCTATTTCAAATAATGGAGCAACTCAAATGTTCTATTTTACAAGATATCTTAACTAAAATTTTCTAATAATTTTTTTAAATTTTTGTAAACAATTCAACAAATTATAAACATTATTTTCAAGCAGGGACTAGCTTTTGCAGCTATTTTTCTTGTTATTAATATATAACAATTCCTCCGTGCATTAAATTGAACCTAACCAACATATAAGTTTCAGGAGAAATTGAAATATCATTTTTTAATTAGATTTTTACATTCTCTCGTTGTGATTGCATAATATAAAAATGGATTCATTTTTCTCAATTATTTATTTCTTATCAAAAAAATTGTAATCTTAGTCATTTATTTTTATATTTACGATTTAAAGTAAAATATTTTTACAAATTATAAAAAAAAATTAAAAAATCTAATATTTAAATTATTAGTTTTGAAATTAAATCATTTAAATTAAAAAATAAAATAAAAAATAAACTTTATTTTCTTAAATACTTCTTTTTCCACTTACTAATTAACTCCATTAAACTATTTAATATCCATTTCTAATATCACTGTGACGTGGTAAGTTCCATCCCACTGCATTGTCTTAATATCCAATAACTTAATATCAAACAACAAAATATTAAGCCAATGCATTAAACTACGAAAAAAATCAATGAGAAAAAAATCTTCATTTATGTGCCAAAAACAAACTAATACAAGACAACATTCATTGCATGCTTTTTATTAATACAGGTCATAGGAGCAATATATGCCAAACCTCTTTGACAGAATTCAAGGCAACTCACTACGTAGTAAACTTAAAGCGTCACTTCATAATTTTTATATATTTTTATAATTGAAAGTATAGATATTTTCTTCAGTGGAAAAAAAATAGTCACTTTATGCCAAAGTTTATACGCAATGCCCGACAGATTAAATTGTACATTATGTTATATAAAAGCAGTAGCTGATCATATAAGCAAATAAAAGCACAAACACAAAACTATATATGTAGTTCTTATATTTCCAGCAGTAATGTGGCACTTGTGCTTGTAGTCCATGGTGCATCCATCATTGCCGCCACCATTACTCCGCACTTCCTAGACACCTTGAACAACTTTTGGGGCAAGTTAACCGCTTCTTGTAACATGGCCCCGAGCCAGAACACACGATGTAAGGCTTGTAAATTCCTCCAGTGCGACAAATAATCCCCCCGAACGACACCCCTCCTACATATTCCCCACTCCCAATCCAAGAATTCCACCATCGAAGCCACCATTTCCACCACCGAAGTCGCCAATTCAACCACCCAGAGCATCGCTACCGCCAACGTTACCACGTCCACCGCCTAGGCCGAGTGCTGGGTTTGCATTCTTCCCTCTGACATGACCCAGATCAAGAGCCAAACAAAGATTCATCTTACCCATCCTGTCCAAATCTCGGTATCGAATAAACTCTGGAGATACCGATGGGTGACAAGTTGGCTTCGAAAATATGTCTCTTTGACTGAACACGCCATAGTGCCTTTGTAAGTCTCATTTCCAGTGGGGCCACACTTTAACCAGTGCTAATAAGGTGCTCATGGCCAGAAAACAATCCCAACAACACTACAAAATAGTAGGCATTAACATGAAGTCGGTGCTCTCCCTTTTTCCCTCATTGGAGAACTTCGTCTACCCCTTGCCCACAAATGAAGCCTCCATAGATCGAAAATTTTGAATTAAGGTATAAGGCAAATCATTTTGAATTTGAATAAATAAAAAATTATGGCATTGAATGGTTCTAGAGAGTCATCCCCATCACATTCACATTGATGTTAATAATTTGATTGTCAGCTAAGTTATTTTTCCAAATGATGTAAACCAAGATTTACAAGTTAAGAGACTACACATTGAATTTACAAATTAAGAGATTGTGCGAGTGTATGTTATATACATGGATTGGTTAAGACTCACCATTAACAATGCACATGCATGCAGAAGAATATATTCTTAACTCGTTGTACCACATGCATGCAAACAAATATATTAATAATTCGTTGTACTTTTTTGTTGATAAGTTTGATTTAACTTTTTTTTAAATTTAAAATTTCAAACAAAAAGTTAACCTTCTAGATAATTTCCTACAAATTGAATGTTACTCAAAGTATTTTCTTTTCTTATAAATTGAATGTTACCTAACTTACTTCCTGGTTTATCCAATGTAATTTTTTTGGTTCTTTTCTCATAAGGTTCGCACATGGACACAAAAAGCGAGCTTAAAGCCCAAAGCCCACTTTGATATAATGATGAGGACTTTCCAACAAGTTGAGTTGAAGTGCACCCATAGTCCAACCCAAGGCTTTACAAAAATGACAAAAAGTATGTTGCATAAAATTTCATTCCTAAAAAAATACATGGGATGAGAAAAGACATTCAAGGTTATTTTTCTATCTAAATTTTGAATTCATAAAGGGGCACATTCAATTTCCATGTACGCGAACGCGAACGCGAAGGAAGGGTTTAAGCTACCCTTACGTTATACTAAGTCATACTAATGCGCTCACTTTGCTCCACCTTGGCCGAGCAGAGAAGATGCTTGCCACTTTGGAGCATCACGGGCGTAGGCACATTTCCAAATGCTAAGCTTTCAGCAACAATCTACATTTTGGGAAGTGATTATTAATAGTATGCCTATAGAGCAATGCATAATATGTTCTTTTATATGTTGTTGTGACATTTTGAGGGATACTATTTATAATATGTTTTTTATGCAATGGTGATAATATGTTCTTTATATGTTGGTGTGACATTTTGAGGGAGTCTATGTATAATATGTTAGTTTATGCATTTGTGTTACATTGTGATGGTTAATTATTGGGAAGTGGGCACCACAAAAGATCCATCCTATCTGCAGGCCTGGCTGCTATTAATTAACTACATCTGTTCTGTTCAAATCTCAACCACTATCTGGCGCTAAGTATTCTAATATGGACCGACTTACCTTCAAAAACGTCATATGATTATAACAACCGTCAAACGGGATTTGCCATGTTGATACCCAAGTTAATAAAAAATGCCAAAATAACATATCTTACCAGTGGAGGAACGCTCATTTTCTTGCCAACCCCAGGATCAAAAACCTAACGAAATGGGTACCGTGACTTACTATCCAAACCAGAATACTAGCGACGCAATCAAACAACTTTTACTCGAATCGAGTTCCCTCGCTCCAAGGATGACTAGATAGTCCTAGGCACAGCAGTTCGATGCATGCTAGGACAGCTATCAATAATTACAGTTCTGTGCATGCTAGGACAGCTATCAACAATTACTGTTCCTTTTCTTCTTCTACAATACACTCGAGGTCTGCAATCCATAATACATATACAAATTGTGTTTTTTTTTTTTGTGTAAATTTGTAAAAGCACAAGCAGAGCATACACCATTGGCATATACGTGGAAGATGGAAACAGCATACATCAACGTATGCCAAAGGTAGCTGTTCTTTGTTATCAGTCGGTGCACATCTCTAACAAGTTCACATTTCCACCATTACATATGTATTGAGAATGTATTCTCCTCCACTGAAAATCGGGACAGAGCTTCAATCTCCTCTTGGGTGCTGCTACTGCATTTGCCCAATAGATGATATGTGTTCGTCTGGCGTTCACAATTACATACATATTAATTGTTTGAATTGAAGTTTCTGTACAATTCTTTGGGCTTCTTGCACTAGGTAGGTTTCACAGCCCTTTGGGGTTTGACAGCCATTTTCAATACAGGATGTCGTTTTCTTTGTTGGGCTGCCAAAACGGCGAGCCTTATGTACCCAGCGGACTTCTCCAGCTCCTCGAGAAGACCATAAGTAATTGTATCATGGCCGCCTCTCGTCTCAAAATCCTTGAGGTGGGCGATTGGCGCAGAAAAGGTTTATTCAATCATTCCTAATTAGTAGCTTGCACAGGCACGCTCTCTCCTACTCGTTGTTCATTATTTCAATTGTTCACCTGCGGTTGCTTGGAGTTTTCTGATTAAAAGGTATGATGTATTGATATCTGGATATGAAACAAATGGTTATTGAGCTTGCCCTGTACTATTTCTGCATTCAGACTATGGGTATGAGATTGTTTTTGCGTTTGCTTGTTGGCATAGGTGTTGATATTGTAAGTCAATGTGAATATTAGAGGCCTAGGCTAAAGAATTCTGAAATTTGGGTTTTCTGATAAAAAAATTGGGTTTTCTGGTCAGTTTCTAGTGGTAGTTTAAATAGTAGAAACTAAAGAAGTTACATAGGTCAGATATTTAGAGGGCAGAAAAGGTGGGTGTTTTTCTGTGTGGAGTGTAAACTTGCCATAGATCAATGCTGAGACAAAACAATATGTTGTATTTATGTATACACTTTGGTAAGGATATGTGCAAATTTCATACTAAGTTTCAGTTCTCCAGATCTGCTACAAAACTGCTTTGTTAGTGCAACATTTATTGCTTCATTCCAAAGCTATAGTTTCAGTTCAAGATGGTTTGGGCTTAGCAATTTTTTGGGTTCTGGGAATTAGTTCCTTGTTCATGCTAGTATTGAACAGAATGGCATTTTTTTATGCTCATTAAACTACTCTGGGCACCAAGTTAGCTCAGCACAATAGCAGGTTCTTCAACAATTCTGGGATTGCAAATAGCAAAGATTTGCTTGTTCATCTAAATCGGCAGTTATTTGCGAAGTGGGAGGCAGAATATAATTAACAATACAGAATATAATCCAAGCTCAATAGCAGGTTCCTTCAATAATTCTGGGATTGCAAATAGCAAAGATTTGCTCATTCATCTAAATCGGCAGTTATTTGCGAAGTGGAAGGCAGAATGTAATTAACAATATAGAATATAATCCAAGTCCTTGAACAGTATGTAAACACAGTTGAAGGGTAATCTACCTTACTTCAACAACAGAATCACCATCAGCAATGGACAAGCTTCAAGAAGCAATGGCCAGCTTGTTGATGGTCAAACCTCTTCACCAAATTGGTTGCTGAATCAAGTCTGTTCTATACACCCTCTTTGACTTGATTCTCATCATTTTGCATGAAGAAAGAACGGATGATGCAGTGAAAAAAGGAGGCTGAAAACTAGATGCTTGAGTTGAAAAAGAAGACAGTGGTTAAGAAGGCGATGCAACCACCCTTTTTTACTTGCTTCTCATCATTCCGGCTGGAGAAAGAACAGATGGTGTAGTGGAAGGAGAAGGCTGAAAAGCAGATGCTTGGATTGAAAAAGAAGACAGCGGTGAAGAAGGCACTGTAGCCAAGACACGAACACCGAAGGCGGTGCACCCAAGAGACCAAGACCGAATGCGGAGGAGCATTTGAGAGCAAGTTGGTGGAACAGTGGAAATGGGAACATTGGGAAGGCAAGTCGCAAAGAAGCCAGTTTTTTTTAAATAACTTTTCAATTACCAAGAAGTGCCCTGCCCACTCGGCAACAATACCCCAAAACTCTCAACCAATTCAAAAGCACGTTCGTGGAACAGTGGAAATGGGAAGGCAAGTGGCAAAGAAGGCAGTTTTTTTAAAAATGTAAGCTGTCAATGGAAAATCTAATACAAGATACACTGCTTGTAAAATCGAATAAGGCAAGTGGCAAAGAAGGCAGTTTTTTTTAAAATGTAAGCTGTCAATGGAAAATCTAATACAAGATACACTGCTTGTAAAATCGAATACAATGCACTGAGATATAATGATGTAACTTGCCAATTGGAATGCACTGAGATATAATGATGTAACTTGCCAATTGGAATGGACTGAGATATAAAAATGTAACTTGCCAATTGGAATGCACTGAGATATAATAATGTAACTTGCCAATTTGAATGCACTGAGATATAATAATGTAACTTGCCAATTTGATTACACATTATGCTTTACCTGCCATCTTATATCATCATTTCCACGTTTCTACAATAATTGATCCTTTCCCATACTGTAATCAAGACACAAAATTACTTTGCCCACTTTGTATCATTTTCATGTTTGCACAATGATTGAGAGAAAGCAATTGAAGGTGGACATTGGACAATCATGCAGAACTGTCAAAAATATGAGTTAGAAAAAACCAAAATGGACCACTGTTCAAAATATGGCATGTGTTTTGTCAAAGGTTTTAGATCACTCTTCACATGTGTAAACGATGCTTAACAGTATGATATTATATTTGATGGTCAAAGACAGATGGCGCTGGGGCCCAATTATCAAACCGGGAACCTTTCCAAGAATCCGTTGAACACTGGATAACACAACCCAGTCAATAATACTGCTGCACGTCTCGATAAAAGCGTGGCAATACGTCTACAACTCCAAAATTTTGATTCATTTGTTTTTATTAGCAGTATGGAAGGGCATAGCCTCTGCAAGTCTCATCTCCTCAAATTGCAACTCCGTTCCACAGTTTTCCTCATCCTTGGCTATTGCATCATGTTGTTATATATTCACAGCAAACTCAGTGAAGCTGCTGCAGTCACTGATCCAAAAGAAGGTGAGGAATCTAGGTCGAATTTTCTTGCATGCATTTTGCTTTCTGAAAGCACTTTTGGGCACTTATATTATAAGCTTCTTCTATGTTTAACAGTCAGTGCGCTGAGAATAATTGGAACCAAGATGGGGAGCACCAAATGGAATTTCGATGTGGATCCCTGCAGCCGCGACCCGTCCTGGTATACTCTCAACAACATCGAGGGGGAGCTCGGCGTCATCTGCAACTGTGCCTTCAATAGAAATACCACTTGCCATGTCCTTAAAATGTAAGTCAGATCACTATTCCACATAAAATTTCATCATCATAGCTGTGTGCGTACTGTAAAGGCTGGACTCATGTCTTTCTGTTTCTGTTTGCAGAAAAATTAGGTATGAAGAAATGACGGGAATTATTCCACCAGAGCTGGCTAATCTCACATATTTAGAAAACATGTAAGCTATTTCAGGAAGTCCGACATCTTTATCCGTGTTATTTATCTGAACTTCCCGGGAATGAGTAGGGTTTGGTAGTGACAGGAATTAGCTGTGTTGTTTAAACTCGCAGAGATTTGAGATACAACCTTCTGCAAGGATCGATCCCTGCATCGCTGGGTTCCTTGACTCGCATGCAATATCTGTAAGTCATCGCTTGTCCGCCGTTGATGTTTTTGATTAATAAATTGCTTCCGCGGATTGGAATGTGAATTTCTGCTGGATTGATGTTGCAGGTCGTTTGGAATAAATAATTTGTCCGGTGAAATTCCAAAGGAGTTTGGGAAGCTCACCAATTTGATAACATTGTAATCTCATTTCTCTACCTTAATTTCATTTTTCAATAATTTCTTAAAGGGTGGACTAGAGTGTACAGTCTTGTTTTCTTTTTGCAGGAGTTTTGACTCTAATAATTTGAACGGGAGGATACCTCCAGAGCTAGGGAACTTAACAAATCTGGAGGAAATGTAAGTTGCTGTGCATTCTTTTTTAACTGCAGTAATTTCGACCTTAGCATTGATAAAATAATAGATCGGTCTCTAAAAATGTGTGGTCTAGAATATTTTTCAATTGGTAAAAGAAATATGGGTCTATCATTGTGAAACAGTTTGAGATATCATTGTGAAATAGTATGAGAAAATATACTAGCAATTGCCCTCATAAGGTGCAAAGAAACACCGATAGAAATAACAAATAGAAAGTGCGAAACAAGTATGTCCATCCACCTTGAAACGAAAGTGTAAGTATGTCCATCCACCTTGAAACGAAAGTGCATGGACATAAATACAATCTAGTCGAGTAGTCGATACTTATTTCATTACAACAATACATAGTCAAAGTTTACTCCCAAGGATCATGAGATATGAACCTAGGTGGGGAAGATAACAAAATTCCTCCCAACCACCCAATCTACACTCAATTGACATATGCAACTATTTTATTCCAACCAAGTTTCACATAGAGGTTTATTACTTAAAAGCACCAATAGGTTATTATATTTTAATAATGACTTAGAACATCACATCGAATGCACATTTTTCTTATCTAAATAATTGCTTAAGTACATAAACCTTCTCATAAATAAAATTTCAACTTTTGAAATACATATAAGGTGAAATACACATAACTTTTTGCAACTATAGGTTAAATATAGCTAAGATTGATTAAATGTATAAATACATTTTCAGCTATGTCAATTTTCAAATTTAAATTGGAGTGTTAAAGGTCATGCAATGCACATAGCTATGAGTTCTCTTTGCTTTTTAATTGGCATACCATCCATACTTGTTTGACACTTTCATTTAAAGGAGAGTGATCATATTTGTTTTGACTATTTTTATGTGCTACATCTATTTGCATTCCTACGCTCCTTCTAGGGCAATTGCTAGTATATTATTGGCTTTTAATTTTAAATGGTGCACTTCTTAATAGTACCATTCTTAATACTATAATGCCCTATGTTTGGGATTTTGTTAAAAAATAATATTATCCTTCTCTAATGGTATAGTGTGAACTGCTATGGTGTGTGGGGTGTGAATAGTTCCATGTTTTACAAGGGATTAGGTTTTTTCTTTTTGGAAGATCGATTTATGACAAGTCCTTGGCTGATGAGGTAATATCTTTCCTCACTTTAAAAATTAACATTTTTGGTAACATTTTGATGGTTTTGGTCCATTATGTAAGCTATAGTAGTCATTTGGATGATGCTAGCTTATGATGGATTTCATCGGGCTGATGTGCAGGAATCCTTCCTCACTTCAAAACTACCAAACTTTTCCAATTTTTTTAACCCTTATTCATCCACCCTGGTCACCTTGTCTAGGAAGAAGTGCACCAGCTCGTATTTTTTTTATCATGTATCTTTCCACTTACAGTTTCACTAAATGTTAATATTTAATAGAATCCCAAAAAAATTGACTAAATGTTAATATTTAATAGAATCCCCAAAAAATTGACTGATAGATCATGACTGACACAAACCCAATATAAACTAGTGCTTTAAGGAATGCTTCTCATAACACTATTTTGGCTTATACTACATCGAAGGTGTCATTGTACAGATCATTGTTGCATAAATTTTTCAATTCCACCCTTGAGTGAGTTTCAAATGGGCTTAGGATTGAACACTTGTTGGATTATCCCACTCACTGCTTCTCCTGATTTGGGTTTCAAGGAAATAACCACAAAAGGAAGTTTTCCTCTGATTTGTGTTGTATTTTTTTTGTAGTGTAAGGTAATCTTCTTTATCTTAGTTTATTTTCGATAGTACTGCTACAGCTAATAGGCCCACCTAATGGTCTTAGAGGCATGGATGCATAAATTGAAGATGCTCGGTTATAGTTGGGAGCATATTTCATGTTCATCCATGTCTTCTATATCAATCAAATTATGTCGTGGTAGTTATGTCCAAATCATATTTCAAGGTGATTTTTGAGTCACTGGAAAACTAGTGTGCTCTTCTTCCTATCAATTAAGGTATCCATGTGTCTGCAAATGAATGATTAGTAGTATTTATTCTTATGGATGTTTTTTAAAGAAGTATCAGTGTAGTGATCTGCAATAATTTTGTGGGATTTATTGAATGAATGAAGGCTTGTGATTAGGTGCCAATATTCTTGTTTCTGTTTAGAAAATGTCAATAGTCTTCCTTGAATATTAAGATGTGGTTCTCATTTCATGGAATAAATTGCATTAAAGGGATTGGAAATGCAGTAAGGAATCAATATTCCTTTCCTATAGAAATAGATTTCCATGCCCTCCAAATTGATGACAATTTTGCATCGTCAAACCTTAATTACTTGAAATTGTAATTTTGATGTTAAGGGATTTAGGGTGGAATTGTGTCTCTCGTTGTCCTTAATCAAAATTCTAGCACTAATCATAATTGATATGCATGCTCTGAAAACAGTTGGCTATTAATCCTCTAAGAGTATATGAGTCTTATCCTTCGCCTACCTATATAACCTGTACTTTATTCTTTTGACATGGAAGCAACAAGGAGTAAGGGCCTCAGATGGGCTTTAGGATGGAGAACTAATAGACAATCCAGAAATGAAGTCCAAATTAGGTTAAAAAACTGAAGATAATGAATCCAATACAGAAATCAAATTGAGTTCAAAAAAAATGTCAAGGATAAGCATGGCTATGTGGTTAATGCAATGGGATAGGTGGATTCTAAAAGACAACATAAGACATACACAAAATTATGTGATGAGAAAACTCATGTTTCTAAGAGATTAAACAAAGACAAGAGCAATAAAGGATTGAAACCTTGAAAAACAGACCAACCCTCATTTAGAGAAGTTGCACATGTTGTAGAAACCATATTGACAAATCCAGAAATATTTGATACTTCTCTACCTCAGGAATCACAGGAACAAGGATGTGAGAGCCTCAATGGTTGGGAGCATTGTTCTGAATCAAAATGAATAGAAGATAGTGCTCACAGGGTTTTAGAAGAATCGAATGCAGAAAAAGTTGACAATATCAACAATGATCTTAAGGAGGTTTCACTTCTAAGACAACAAACTCAAAGTACACAACAATCAGGTGATGTAGTTTGCACATGTGATGATATTCCAAAGACTGGAAAGACCAATATATCAAGCAAACATGCTTATACTAGTATAACTGCCACTGAAAGCAGAACCGATGAGACCAGTTTTTAAAAGTTTGAACATAAAAGTTAAAATCATAAGGGAGTAGATGATGAAAACTCTAATATTGCATGGGTTACTGTGGAAGATCGTCTAGGAGAAGATGCTATAAAAATGTTGAGAGGTGAAGCAGGTTCAGAGGATATTGATGCACAAGTGAATCCTGAAGCTCATGTGATAGAAAATACAAACGATAATAAAAGCAATACAAAGAAAAGGAGCAAGGAGACGAGAGATTATTTGCAGTTATTGCCAAGACAAAATGCAGAAGATGGAACTGAAGTCGATGAATCAACAACTTTTATTGATACCAATAAGACCAGGCTAACTATACAAACAAAGTGCCAAGAAATATTGTAACACCATGATCATAATTGGTTAAAGATTTGATTCATTTGATTCCCAAATTTATGCAAGCATTACCACTAAGCCATGTCCTCGCTGTTCTCCAGCTACGAAAAGATGTGTACCACAATACAAGCAGGAAAAACATGCAGGATGAACGGGAAAATGTCGATCTCATATATCGAATGGCGGTCACATATGCTTCTAATTATTAACTTTGAAGTTTAGGTAACCGATCAAAACAAACCCACATAAAACAAAATATGGAGAGAAAAACATTGGTTTCCAGAAAAAATATATCAGAACAAATAAAATTTAAAGGTACAAAGACCATTTCCCTTCAAAAATCCTCTTGAGCTTTGATTTGACCATCACAGATTTATTTGGTGCATCATTCATCCTGGCCAAAGATTTGGTGTTCAATAGATTAATCCTCATAAGAGATGGCATTATTCAATTCAAAATACATTTTTTTTCTTATGACCGTGACTAATTTTTAGTGTCATTGCTTATCCCTTAAACAGACGAGCCTAAAACCTGTCAAAAGCTTCAAAACCAAATTTCATCCAAAGCTTTTAAGCATTTCAAAGGCTTCAAATTTGGATTGCCTTCCCAAGATTTAAGCATAAAGGCTTCAGAACCGGTGCTTCCTCCAAAGTTTTGTACTTATTCAATATCAAATTTTTTTTTGACTTGTAAAATAAAAAAAATTTAAAGCGAAGATGATAAAACAAAAAAGTGAAAACAGACTCCAAACTTGCAAAAGGCTATGACTGCAAAACTGGGGGTTTTTAACAACTATAAACTTGAAAAATGTTTCAATCCTGAAATTTATCTCATCATTTTCAACCTCACTTTAAAAGGATGCGTCGTATTCAAAATTTGAAAAAATTAAAACAGAGAAATTTTCTTATACAATGAACACATATCTGAAATTGACAAAAAATTACAAAATTACAATCAAAGAAAAGTACAAATTTTCGAATACAGACCACAGCCTCCCCTGACTATTTTCGCCATGGAAACATTTTTTAAGGACAGGTTTTTCACTAACTTCTTAGCTAATCTTTGGAGGAATGTGATTCCACTGTCTAAAACGACTTAAAAGAGTTAAATTTTCCCCCAAAATGATTATTAATAATGCGTATTTTGCAGAGTTTTCCCCAATTTTCCCCTTAAACCAGCCTGGTGAAATTAGCAGAGATATTGCTGCTAAATATGCAGTTTTCTTTCAGGCCCTCTCAAATTTTAGTTCCAAAAGAGCAAATTTTCATAAGTTGGTCAAACTCCAACTCCAATGGCTGCAAAACACACAAGATTCTCACAGGTTGCTCAAAATTGCATGTAAATCAATACTAAACAAGCAGATTTTTTGAAAAACATACCAAAATTTTCACGGAACCAAGCTAACATAAACTTTATCAACTCATCATAATAATAATAACATATTAAAATATGCACAAATAATAAAAACGTTTTTATTATAATAATAATAACATATTAAAATATGCACAAATAATAAAAAACGTTTTTATTATAATAATAATAACATATTAAAATATGCACAAATAATAAAAACGTTTTTATTAATAAATTATATATTTGATACTATAAAAGTTTGAACACCATTTTTTTCAAAATTATGAAATAAAGATGGAGTAAAACCAACAATTTGTATTCTCATCATAACACCATTTTTTCAAAATTATGAAATAAAGATGGAGTAAAACCAACAATTTGTATTCTCATTGTACAGAAATGGATGTATGGATCTAATTAGTTTCCACGAGTGCTTTCCTAACTCATAAGCTTAATAACTGATAACCTTCATACACAGTTTTTAAGTGATACTCATTTATAATGGATTGTGAAAGTAAATCTATATCTTCTCAGGTAAGCATTTAACAAAATTATAATATTAATTAGAAAATTATGCATAACTAAAATAGGTATAACCATATGCTTCATATAAGGGTTTTAATCATGTATAATATCATAGAGGCATGTGCTTATATGAGACTGGTTGTTGGACATATATAATGCAATATAATCATATGTATATATAAATAGGTTTTTGTAGTTTGAACTATGAATGGTATGGATATAGATTGTGTAGATAATGCATTTAATAGTAAAATTTAACAAATAAATCAAGGTTTCATTTTTCTAAAAGCAAAACCAAGAATTTCAAGTCAGTGAAGCAAAAAATAAGAGTGGAAACTTTTTTTAAAACAGAGAACTTAAGTAAACAGCTATGTAGTCATTAAAAAGAGAAACATTTCATAACAATAGCAGATAAGAACACAATATATGCCTTGTATCCTTTCACCTTGTATAAAATTGTATGCCTTTGCATCGAATTCAATGTAAAAATGATATGATCTAAAAGATAATCTTGAGAAGAGATTTCTACTGAATTGAAATTCATTAATCAAAGAAAATATTGTACAAAAATATTAATTGTTAGAGTCAACTTTAAAATTTCTCAGTGGACCTCCTCATAACCACATCTGAACTAAGACATAAAATTAGATCTCAATAGAGTACATAAAATGCACTAAGCTAGATTGACAACCACAATGAACCAACAACCTTCTTGAAGATAACAGCTAAAGCATTCTATGTCTAACAAGCACTTTTGCTAAGAGGATCTACATCACCACCCTTTTTATCACTGCTATGGAATTCATGACCTTGAATTTTTCCATGTGAAGTAGATGTCACACTAATGCAATGTAAATATCCATCATATGCACTCTAGAGGCCCTTAGATCCTCCAAGACTCCATGGATATTGTTCTTTTTTAGTAGATCAATCAATCAATTGAATGTATCTCACAACATAATTAATTGTCTCTACCAGATAACAATCCAAGAATATAAATTTTGAAACACTTGGTCTCAATGCAACCTTCAACAACCACAACTGTCACCAAGGAAAAGAAAATTGTTGTCGCTAATCAACTCCTCAACCTGAATGTAACAATCTTCATAACAAGAATCAATTAAATTGATAGTACTCTTTTTATATGTCACCAACCTTCCTAACCAGAAGAGTCAACACAAATCCTAAATATAATTATTTCACAAATCGAATTGGATGTAGGAGTTATGTGGATCCATATGATAATAAGCTTGAGTTAGGACTCCACCCTATGTACGAAACAAATATGTAACTAATACGTATTGTCACAAAATGGCTCAAGGAAGGGAATAGTTATCCCACAAAAACAACCCAAACATTAAACAATACCTATAACAATATATTGACCTAGAAGAGTTAACCAATTACCTTTTACCTTTCTAAAATTTCATCTACATCCATATTATGAAACCCCATGAAAAAATCAATAAGTTTGGATGCTAAACAACCATAAATTCTTAATGTTGTGGTAATTAATTAAAAACAATGGGTAGTATTGGATTTCCTGGGTGGAATACCTGGCTAGTAATCCTTGAAATTATCAAAATGGAAACTGATCAGACGGATTTTGCCTCCAAATCACCAGAAATCTGCAGCTGTATCAAATGACTAAATAATAAAAAATAAATAAATGCATATGTGTGATACCTGATATTGCTATACTGAAAGTAGAAAATTGTTAAAAAAAATATTGATTTACAGAAATTAGATACAATGTGAATATAAATATTGATTTACAAAAATGATAGAGGATAAAATTAATCTTAGAAACCACCATTGTTGGGGAGAATGGGATTTCTAAAAACCACTACTGATGGAATATTGGGTGAATGGGGGACTCTAGACACTGTTATTGTTGGAACTCATGGGAGAATGAGGATCTAGAAATTACCGTGGTTAGAAATCAAGGGCGAATCGTTCTTCTCTACTCTTCCTCACAAAAAATTTCCTTGCAAACAATAGTTTCTCACCCTAGTAATAATGTGTTTTCTCAACTTGAAGCTTACATGGATAGAAATGTGGACCTAGAAGTAACTTGAAAAGCTTACAACATAACATACCATGCATGTGCAATTTTGATTCTAGATATTTCCAAAATCCCTAGCTTTAGGATTTCTCATCCTTAAGCATCAATTGGCTTCAATTGGCTATCTAAGAGAAGTGGTAATGGAGGAAGCCACAATACAGAAGATTCAAGGAGATACGGAAACTGATGAAGCAGTCATGACCCCTTTATTTTGATCTATTCATCAAACATCAGAACAAGAACATGGTTATCAAATTAAGACAGTTCTCATTTTTACACAACAATCTGGCACATTACGTTCATGAAATAGTTGTCCCACCAGGAAAATAAATAAAATACAATTTTCCTTTTACTTCAAACCATAAACACAAAATCAAAACCCCAAAATGGAAGTGATGCAATGTTTTTTAGAGTAGAGCTTTAAGGTTTCTGCACATCTCTAATTCCAAAAACATTAGAGCTATACACTAAAACTATACCAAGAGGCTCACCTAGAAATCTAGGCAGCGATTCCAAGACCCAATGAGTATGAAGGATCTCGTGGACTTCCACTTAGCATGCACTTCACCCAGAAACTTGTTTTCTTATTTAACCACCACCACATATATAAAAAATATCTCCCAACCCCACCTTAAGCTTACTATTAAAATTCAATCTTTATCGTGTAATGAAATTCCTCCTAAAACCCAATCCTTTCACCTAGTAGTCGATTTATAATTGACACAAATTTTTTTCAAAATTGATAAAGGGAAGCCTCTGGAAATGTGAAGAAAACAACCATATCATGCAAAAAGAAACGATTTTCGAAGTTCATTCTTACTATGGATTTGGAACTTCTGATTCCATGATCTACTACTGTTGTTTGATTTGCTTCTCGATGGCGTCGAACTTAAGCGATGCAATTTATTTATAATGCAAAATGGGGTTCTCACATTAGATAGAAAAATGGGAGGAGCGGAGTAATTTCCTGGAAAAGGAGAGGAAGGAAGACTCCAAGACTTTGAATAGGTGAGTCAGGAGTTTCAATAAATCGTCTTTTCAATGTGATTAGATGGTCATTTCATAATTTTATAAATTGAAAGACATGAGATTTCCATGATGGATTAAATAGATGTAAACCCTGAGGGATATTAGCAGAGGGGATGATAGTATCATCCTTGAGTGCATCAGAGATCGCCAACGCCAGAGATGGTGTATTCCTCATCAGCCCATAAATGGTGGGAACTCTCCATCCCGCCTTTCGCAACATCTCATCCTCCGACTGGAATACAAATAAAACATGCCCACTGATATTTTTTCCAAAATATATTACAATAAAACCATACTACCTTTGGCTTATACCAAATATGGGATGCATTTAAAATGTTTTTACAGAAGTTACCTTTAATAACATTTTAACATATTATGCTATAATGTATATGTTTCATAGCAGTTACAGGACAAGAGACAAATCTTGGGGACCACTGAAGAAACCCCCAAATTTCAAGGGACATCAGGGTAGAGGATACAGGGGACATATCAAAAGTGCAGAAAATAGTGAGAAGCAAACTTCCAACATTATGAAACAAACTCTTAACATGGTGCTCTTCTTCTCATGCAGATTGAACTTCTAGGGATTTGGAAAGAAGTAGGACGTTTCAAATGCAAAGAGAGGCCCTCTCATTAAGAAGAGAAAAAGTAGAAATAAAGAGATACTATTATTTTATTTTTGTTTTAGTTTTTTAGTTTGACCCTTTGGTAGGGGTCCAGGGGACACATGGGTGCATCCTGTGGGAGTCGAGGGACATCCTAGTATCCCCTGTCACGATGCCAAAAGATATTAGCATATTACTATTGCTCCCAGCATGAATGGTGACCTGATACCAACACTAAGGAATGGAGGACTGTTGTATATGGAAATATGTTGCATCTGCACCAATATCAGTGGATCCAGGAAAGTATATTGATGTTGAGAATTCCAGATGAAAGAAGGTCATGAATGGTGACCTGATACCAGCACTAAGGAATGGAGAGGACTGTTGTATATGCTGCATCTGCACCCATATCAGTGGTTCTAGGAAAGTATATTGCTGTTAAGAGCTCCAGATGAAAGAAGGTCAGTGCTCATGCTCAGCAGTGAAGAAATTATGGACGCCCAGTTTTGTATTAAGATGGGCTAAGCATCGGTTAAGGGTGATTTAGAGGTTGTATGGCACATTCGAAACCTTGGAATATGATAGCTTAGGGGATTTTAGTCATTATTATAGACTATCATTTATCTAACATGCCAAAATCTGACGTGTCAAATATAACATAAAAAGTTATAAAAGGGGCACACACGGGATGAATGGGTAAGAGCAAGATAGTAAACTCTAAATAGGCCCCCAGGCTTCATAGCAGGTATGTATGGCATTTGATTTTCTTGAAATGGGACACTAGTTGTGTCAAGTGCAGCCTCCATACTGTCCTTCGATATTCTGGACCTGAGCTGGCATCCATACTATCTCAGGAGAGTATCTTTTGTGGTGAGATACATTATTAGTTATGTTTTGTCTATCATGTATCGCTGTTGTTCAGACTGTTGTTCTAAAGCTGTTACTGTGTTGTACATTAAGATTATATAAATGCTCTTATTGTCTCTACCATTCTGCATTTGCCGATTTTAATATCTAAAATCTATACTATAATTCCTGAATCTATAATTGTAGACCTAGTTGAATTTGTTTTGCAATTTCAGTAATATCAATCTGCTATCAAGTAGTTTCTAAGGATCATAATAGTCGGGCTCATTGTTAGAGCAGTAGAATTCAATAATGTGTTGTTAGAGGGTCAGAATAAATGTTAATGATGCACATTAAATATAGGCTAGTTGAGAAGGTAGTTATATAACTAATCACTTGATGTATAAAAGGTTACAATGATGTATTCTTTGACTTCATTAATAAACAATGAATTCTTCATATACTTGGTTCTCTCATTTCTATGGTCATACACCTCTAATGACCAACAGTGGTATGATGGTATCAGTGCAGACATAGTCATGTGTAATTCTTTCAATTGAGGTAGCTTCATTCTCTCCGGAAAGCTTTGCAATAATGCGCAATTGATTATCACTAATAATTGAAGTTTGGACATTGTCCACATAGCAGATGGCCTTGCAATTCTCTTAAATTTTAGTAAGTGTTTTAGAACTATTTTTTCTAACATTGGAAAAGAGTCACCTGCACTTTTGCTCCTAATCTGGTCCAAGGCAGGAGGAAACCCCTCCGATTGAGAAGAGTCACCTGCACCTTCGCTCCTACTCTGGTCCAAGGTAGGAAGCGCCTCCAAATGGTAACATGAGCGAAAAAGTAACAATTTCATCTTTTGTAACTTACAAATACTATTGGGTAGAGTACCCCCCTGGTAGTTAATAAGATGAAAATTTTGTAACTCCTCCATATTCCTCATCTTTTGGAGAATAACATGCTCATGCTCAAACTGTGCCACTTCAACTCTATCTGCATTTTCTTCGTCCTCATATTCTAATGTTAAGTTCCTCATCTTCGACCAGGGATCCATATCTGCATTATCTGATTTTACAACTGTTGTCAACTCCACAATATTAGAGAGTTTTAAGAGATCCGTCACGCTCATAGCACAAGTAGACTCCATTAATGGCAGGATCAAAGTGTTCAATGAAGTGAGCTGAGAAAGTTTTTCTGGAATTTTCTTTAGCCTAAAGCATGCATCCAATTTGATATGCTTTAGACTCTTAAGCTCCGCTATGTTATCCGGTAGTGTTTGCAGCTCAGAACAAGAATTAAGATTCAGAACCTGGAGACCATATAGCTTAAGAAGGTTGTCAGGCAATGTTCTTATGGAAGTGCGCGACAAATCCAAACCTTTAAGAGACCGGACACTACAAACATTATTGGGCAAATCAAGAAGCTTGGAGCAACTAGACAAGTTTAGAAACTGAAGCTGTGTAAGTTGATCCAATTCTGGCAATGTTGCTATTGAAGTACACGACAAAGGAATATTAGAGGCTAATACCAAGCTCTCAAGTCCTTTACAGTTCAAATCATTTGGAAGATTACGAATAGCATTATGGGCAACCGATATTTGTTTGCCATCCCTGTGAACTTTTTCAGTAGGAAAGTTTTGCAGCTGTTGACCTGTTTCAAATAAGCATCTCGCCTCTCTTTGGCCTATGTCAATTGTTATCTGACGAAAAACTTCATGAATCTTTACATACTCCACACTATGATAGTCGTCATCAACAATAGGCTTCACATACTCTACCAAGCACCTACTTACCAGTACATTTATGAATTGCTGCCCAACATCCATCAAATCAGTTGTCTCTACCCGGTGGAGCAACCCTTCTGCATCCCACATGCCCACCAATGTGTCTAGGGCAATTTCTTTCTCTTCAAGAAATGCTACATAATTTGGAAAACAAATCTTTTCTGGAGTAGACAATTCATTATAAATCCATCTTAATAGTTGTTGAAGCTCTGCGTCTATTGTCGTCCTCTGACTCTGATCTGTTAGGAAGGAAGGATCTGCATTTCTCATCAAATTGAAAGCATCATTCCACTTCAGTTGAGACTCCTCTTTGGATTTCATGGTTGCAGCAACTGCATTTATGGCCAACGGCAAGCCTTGCAGTTCGTGGCAATTTTCCTGGCTATATCCTCTCCAATCTTCTCACGAACAACTCCATTTTCAAAAGCTCCTCTTCTAAATAAGTGCCAGCTATCCTCTTCGAACAAGGTTTCTATTTCTAGGGAGTAATCCCTTTTTGCCCCCATTTTGTCAATCACATCTCTGTTGCGACTGGAAATTAGGAGTTTGCCACCATTATCATCCCCAATTTTGACGCCCACTTCATTAAGATCTATTTCCTTCCCCATGTTGTCCAGTATAAGAAGAAATCTCTTTGAATCTAGAGATGCACTCAATTTCATCTTTTTCGTTTCAGCAGTAGCAGTTTCCTCCAGACTTAAATTCAGAGCCTTGGTAATGGAAGCCTGCAGCTATTCACTCTCAAAGTTCCAAGACACTGTAAACCCAAATAACGACATCAAAGAAACGACTAACCTCTTTCTTGTAGATGTTGTAGATGATTTCGAGCAAGGAGGTCTTGCCCACACCCCCTGTACCACATACGCCAATTACATGAGCTTTGCGACTAGTTTCGCTCAGCCATTTCTACATCTTCTCCCGGTTAGATTGAATGCCCGAACCTACGAAGCCGAAGTCAGGCACAGGTTGAAGAAGGCGCGCTGCCGAGGACAGAATCTGCTCACTATTGGAGGATATTGAAAAAACCATTTCAAGCTCTTGCAAGAGGGCATCAAATCTTGCTTTCCAAACTCTATTTTTCAAGGAGACACCACCCTCGCAGTGCCAAGGAATACACCCCCTCGATCTTGCTATCGCTTGGCGTCATCGATCATATGTATGGCCTCTCGAAGGGAAGCATCGATCCTCCTTCTGTGACATGGCGGCCTTGATTTCCACGCGTGCGAACTTGGTGAGTTTTGCATCTTCTGCTGATACTTTCCTCTATGGGGTTCGGGAAGAAGCTACGGTTGCCATTGTTACCGCCATTCCTGGGTGTGAACAGGAAAACCCAGATACCGATGAACTGAAGCACTTGAAACTGTGTAGGTTTGACAAATGAGAGGTATGATTTTATTTAAAAGGTTTTTTTTTAAGGTAAACGTGGCGAGATTCCATTCGTCTGATAGACGAAGAATCTCGCTACAGTGTTTATGGAATG
Organism: Larix kaempferi; assembly: GCA_027924585.1. NCBI lineage: Eukaryota > Viridiplantae > Streptophyta > Pinopsida > Pinales > Pinaceae > Larix > Larix kaempferi. The sequence goes on along the minus strand of BSBM01000073.1, from coordinate 24,703,427 downwards.
TCTTCCCAGAAAGAACGCCTTCGGTGTAATTATAAAATTGTAAAGGTTAAGATATATACATTTAAATCTCAAACATTTTAAATTTAATTTATATATTTCAACATATTTAACATTTTATTTCTTTATTAAATACATATATTATTTAGTTGAAACTTTGAAGAAAAAATCAAAATTTAAAAAACATTAATATAACATCAACATAAATTTAAATATTCAATTAAAATGTTTAATGCAAAAGCCCGAATAATTAAAATGTTTAATGTGAAAGTCAGAATTGAAAAGTATTAGTATGACATAAGCATAATCCTATAATTAAAGAATCAATTCAAATGTTTAATGAGAAAGTTACAATTGAAAAAGTATTGAGATTACATAAGCATAATCCTATAATTAAAGAATCAATTCAAATGTTTAATGAGAAAGTCACAATTGAAAAAGTATTGATATGATATAAGCATAATTCTATAATTTAAGGAGAGAAAGTACATATTAGTTGTGACATTGTACTGGATTTGAGTGTACAGAATTTGTTTTGGTACAATTTGATTAGTTATTATTAGTATTCTTCACATTAATGAAGTTATATTTTTATAACAAAATACAAAATTGAAGATAATATAATAAAGAGTTTTTCAAACTTTTAAAAGATTAATAATTTAAGTTAAATTTCTTAGAAAGTGTTCAAAGATGTTTGATTGAGTGAAATTGATTTCAAGAAATTTAAATTTTAAAGCAAATTAAAAAACCAAATTAGTTATAATGAAAATTATTTAATTTAATATAAAATATGTTATAATTACTAAATATTGAAACATATTAATTTACTCCAATTTAATTTCAAAATTTAAATTTTAAAACATAATTAAAAATCAAATTAATATAAATATTATAATTATCAAAATTAATTTTAATATATATATATATATATATATATATATTAATTTTTATGTTTAATTTTTAAATTTAAAAAACTTACACTTCATCTATACACCATCTATAATATTCAAATAACTTCATAATACTCTAATTAAAATATTAAATATAATATAATAATTAATAAAAATAAATACTTATCACTATCTATAATATTTAAATAACTTCATAATATTTTAATTAAATTATTAAATAGAATATAATAATTAATAAAAATAAGTAATTATATATAAACTAGCACAACTATTCAACTTGTGGCTGGTGAACACCCATAGATCACAAGTTAAGTGCCATGAATAAATGATATGTTACTTGTTCTCTCTTTTTTTTAATTAAAATGTGCCATGAGCTATTTTTTATTTTCAATGAGCTATTTTTTAATTTTCAATAAGCATAGGTGCTAGTCCACTCCAAATTCTAAAACAAAAACACCTATGGGTGTAATTATAATAGAAGGAATAAAAATATAAGAGTCTAATTAAATTATTAAACATTAAATAGAAACCACTAAAACAAAAACACCTATGGATGTAATTATAATAGAAGATGTAATTATAACCGAATGAATAAAAATATGAAAGTCTAATTAAATTATTAAACATTAAATAGAAACCACTAAGTGTTAAACTGAGAACTGTACTTCATGCTATGTACATTAATCATTGATATAAGGTGAAAATTAACCACCCTGCTGCAGGTTTATTGCTTGCTATCCCTTGGAGAAGGAGCCCTGAAAAATTCAAGGGCAGACTCCCCCTTGAGCCCTGTAAAATTCAAGGGCAAACTCCCCCTCGAGGAAGGAGCCCTGTAAAATTCAAGCCCCTGGATTAAAGATCCCACGGTGCTCATTTCACACGCTCCCTCCCTAAGGGGGAGGGGGAGTCTGTCTGGTGAATAAGTTGGGGGAGTTTGTCTGGTGAATAAGTTGGACACTATTAGAACGGTGCTCATTTCACATGCTCCCTCCCAGGCCTGGAAGCTCTCCAGAACGTATTTGACATGTAGTTTCAAATTTAGCACGTCAGCATCTACAGGTTTGTAAAAACTCATCCCATCAAATTGACGTTCAACGCCATTGCTTACCCGTCATAATTTTTAATGCCTATACTTAATTTTTTTTTTCCTCGAAAAAAAAGCGTAATTTCATTTCATCCATGGAGTACGAAATTACATTGATCAACTCACTCTTCTTGAGTGGAGTGTAGAACTGCTGTGATAAGCACCCTGTAGTGTGTCCCAAAAATAAATCCGATGTTCTCACTGAGTGAGCAGTAACATCATTTACAATATTCGAGTATAAACTTCTATAATATCTTTTCAGAAACTAGTATAAACTAGTACAAAAATAAGATCTAAATTCGTATACATGTCTGCATATACAAAAAACAGTTTGTAGTTTTTCCCTTTCTTCAGAGCAATATAAACCTGTACCAAAAAATCCCAAAAAACCAATACTCCTGATCATTCTATGAATGGCCTGTGGAAGAAGGTACGCTCAGTTCCATTCAGGGATTCAAATATTTTCCAAGTGCCGACCCCCAAATTGAGTCCTTCCTTTGAGGCCTTGTCCGCCTCAGCATTGTTCTCACAATAAGTGTGCCTGCAAGTAAAAGTTTCCAAAGTGAGAGTGACGTTCTGAATTTGTTCCAAAACATGAGCAATCCTCCGATTGCTGCAGATGTATGTGCCATTAACCCAGTTAACCACATTCATAGAGTCTCCAAAAACATTTAATTTTTGGATAGATAGTTCCACAGCATAAGAAATCAGCATTTTGAGACTTAGAATCTCTGCCCAATTGTTTGTACCCCTCCCAAAACCAAAAGCCATCACATAGTAGTGTACAGGAGAAATAAAAAGAACAGCCCCTCCCCCACAAAATTCATTCTGACAGGCCCCATCAAAGAATCCCCATGGCTGGGATCAATCAATATCCACAGGTTGTATAATACGGGGAGAAGGTGCCGGATGAGCCCTCTTGAGAGCAAGGAATATCCCACAACTGTTAATTGCCACTTGAGCCGGAGATCCTAGTTTGTCATTGAACACTCCACCATTACGCATGAGCCAAATGCCCCAGATCACCACCGGGGGAAGGGCTTTATAATTTTTCAGTGCCACGTTGTTTGTCCACCGTCTCCAGGCATCTTCAACCGAGATTCCATCCCATGGCAGAGGAGTTTTTAATATACGGGATGAAATGCTCCAAACCTCCTTTGTGAAGCGGCACTGCACAAACAGATGTGGAATAGTTTCCCCAAACAGATTGCACAGATAACATCTGCTCGGCCCATGAAAGTTGCGCTTCTACAAGTTTTCCCATGTCGGAATCCGATATGCCAGAGTACACCACAGGAAAAGTCTGGTTTTGGGTGGGCTGTGAAGTTTCCAAACCGTTTTCCACCACCATACCAGATCTCTATGTTCAATGTTCTCACTAATCCACTGGTATCCACTTCTCGGTGTGTAATTTCCAGTTGGATCCCCATCCCAGATAAGAGCATCTTCATCCTCGGTCAGAAAGATCTGATCCCTGCATAGTGCTCTTAAGTATTGTCTGAGTTCCTCCACCAGTTCCTCTCTTAAGCCGAAAGAATCAGCCCTTCTCTAGAGAGGTCTTCCCATCCAAACATTATCCACATCCACTAACTGACTAAGAAAAAGTATTCCTTATTGCCTCAACGCCTCCATCAGACCCTCAGACAATATGTGTTGTGCTTCGCATCCTACCCAAGGGTCACGACCGATGCGCAACCTGTGACCATTGCCAACATCCCATGCGAGGTTGTGTTCGATGACATCAAAAGAGGTCACCAAGGCTTTCCAAATGACCGAACCACCACAGTGTCGCTTGAGAGGAGATCTTATCCAATCTTCCACAGTGTCAAGCTCAACATATTTCTGCAACATCACCCTAGCCCAGAAGCCATCGGACTTAATTAAGCGCCATCCACACTTAGCGGCCAGAGCCTTAGAGAAATGAAAAATGTTCTTAAGACCCCACCCCCCCAGGGCTTTTGGAGCTGCAATTTTGTCCCATCTTACCCATGGGGTAACCTGAACATCATCCTTTCCATTCCACAAAAAATTGAAGCAAATCTTTCTTGCAGCTTCCAAAGTCCCTTTAGGTATCCAAGCCAGTGACATCCAATAGATCGGAATGGCTTCCAGCACCGTCTTAACAAGAACAAGCCTCCCAACACGCGATAGCCACCGAAAACACCAGCACTTCAACCGCTTCTCCAGTAACCAGGACCAGTCCTTTTTAAGGTAATCATTCGGCTTCAGATTGAATCCCAGGTATTTTAACCCATCCGATAAATTGAGAATCCTGAAAGGAAATGTAGTAGAATATAAAAGATATTCCTCCTCCCTCAGACGGGAAACAGTAAGAGTGGATTTCCCCTCATTAATCTCCATTCCAGTTGCAATTGAGAAGAGTTGCAGAATCTCTGTGAGCCAAGCAACATCCATTCTAGAGCCAGAGCAGAAGATCAAAATATCATCCACAAAGAGCAGGTGAGTAAGAGAAAGTCCCGGTGCTACCAAAATCCCTTCGAATTCACCATCCTTCTTAGCTACCTTGATGGCTCTACTCAGACTCTCTGCCACCAACAAAAATAACAAAGGAGAGAGGGGACACCCCTGTCGTAAACCACGTCCAGAATGAAAGAACTGGGTCGCAGCTCCATTCATTAGGACAGAGAAAGAAACAGTAGTAATGCAGCTCATTATCCAGCGAATAAAGCCAATCTCAAAACCAAGATGGGTAAGCATGAGGCGGATATACAGCCAGCTCACCTTATCAAAAGCTTTGGACAGATCAATTTTGAGAATAACACCTTTCAGTTTTTTAGTCTTGATGCTATGCAACCCTTCCTGAGCAATGCCAATCGCCTCATGAATCTGACGCCCTTCCAAAAACCCGAACTGCTCTTCAGAGATGTGAGTAGATAGAATAGGTTTGAGCCTTCTAGCAATTACCTTAGTGACAATCTTGTACACACAGTTACACAGAGAGATAGGCCTGAATTCGTTAAGGGAAGAAGGAGTATCCACCTTAGGGATAAGTGCAATGAAAGTAGAATTTATGTTGGCTGGCACCCTGCCATTTCTCCTCGAGTCCTCAACCAGTTCAAGCAGATCATTCCCGATGATATCAAAGAGAGCAATAAAAAATTCAATAGTCCACCCATCAGGCCTAGGACTCTTGTCCTTCTGAAAACTTCCCAAAACCTCTTTTAATTCCTCCTCTGTAATGGGAGCCATCAAATGCCTGTTATCCTCCTCTTCAACGAACCTTGGGAATAGCTGTGCAACCCGAATCACCTCCTCAATATTCACTCTCTCACTGGCTTTGAAAAGATCCCTGAAATGAGTAACCCCCACAGAGGCCAGCCCATCGAATGTAGACATAGAATTTCCGTCTTCATCCTCAAGACTCCAGATGGTATTGGCAGACCTCCTTCCTTTTGCATAAGCATGAAAGAATTTAGAATTTTCATCTTCGCTTTCCAACCAGGTGGCCCGACTTTTCAATCTCCAAGTCTCCTCGTTCTGCAAAAGTATTATGTTCCTCTGATTTTCCAGGAGAGCTAAGTGGTCCTTAGTCGCTTGAGAACTGTAGCCACCACCCACTTCTTCAGAAATAGAGGCAATTTCACCTTCAATATTCTTAAGAACCCTATCATCCCTCCTCCTCTTCTCAGCTGCCCAAGATTTTATGGGTTCCTTAAGTGTTCTAAGATTCTCAGCAAAATGAAATGCAGCAGAGTGGATCGAATCAGAATGAAAGGGTGTCCAGTGTTGTTGGAACAGCTCTAAGAAGGTCGAATCTTCCAGCCAGACTTTGTTGAATTTTAAAGGGGCAGGAGGTTTGGGAGGACCGTCTTTCATCTCCAGAAAAATTGGATCATGGTCAGAGTTACCCCCTGATCCAATCCATTGTCTAACCAAGAAGGTTGCCTCCACTAAATGTTCAGAAAGAAGAAAAAAATCCAACCTCTTAGCCACACTATCCAGGCCAATTCTCTTATTCCTCCAGGTTGGCTTCAAAAGAACCGGTTCCACATCTATCCAGTTGCCTTCAAATAACTTCCGAACAAAAAAGGTTTGTGAGTGGATCAACATTTGAGTGCGGCCCCCAAATCTCAGCATGTCCCAAAGAGAAATTTAGGTCTCCCCCCAAAATCACAGAATCCCCACTGAGCAAGTTGCTACCCAGAAGTGGGGTCCAAAAATGTTCCCTATCGCAGTAAGGTCCATAAATATTGACAATAGTAAATAAACGGTCAAAATCCAAGAATTTGCAAGTAATTCCCAATACCGACTGCATCCCCCACCGTGAGGATACACACACCTTAGCCTCATTCCATCCAATCACCAAGCCTCCGGATCGACCCCTAGCATCCACGGCTTCAAAACACCACCCAGGAAACCAAACCTTAAGCCTGTCAATAGCTTCATCACCTCCACACATAGTTTCTTGTAAAAGTAGAACATCAGGATGCTCAAGAAGCAGCATCCGTCGCAAAGCTGGTCTTTTGGAGGGACTAGCAAGACCTCGACAGTTAAAAGACATAATCTTCATCACGACCCATCCAAGTGGGCATCCAATGCTCTAAGTGCCCTTTCAATTGAAAGTTGTGTACCATTCTGAAGATCCGAGCGCGCTCTGGTCTTGGCATGTGAGATGAAAGACTTCCTTCCTCTGGTTTTAGGTTGTTTAGGTTTTTCCTTCCCTAAACCTCCTCCCGTAGCTTTATTCATGGAACGCAAGAAATATCCAGACTCCGAGGAGCCGGTGGGTGAAGACTCAGGTATCACTTGAACAAGTACCGGGGAAACATCAAAAGGAACAGGGGGAGGACAATCAACCTGACTGGTTTCCAACTCAGGGGAAGAGCCAACATCTCCCTGAAGAGAAGGTAGAAGGGCCATCGACTTTGCTGAAATATGAAGATTCCTAAAACCATCCACCCAATCGAAACGAGGAAGAGAAAAGTTTTTAATAAAAAGACTGAAGGAAGGGTGTATAAAGGGAGCAGAAGAAGTACCAGCCATAGTGTCTGAATCCCGAGTCAGAGAAGGTAAGGAGACCTCCGAAGTCTTGACCAGTGGCAAAAAACGATCGCCCTCTGCAATGCCCGAAAGTTCATTCTGCTCAGGGACAATGCCAACCTCCTCCGGACTGTTCACGACTTCCACCACCTCAGTGTGAACCTCCTCAGAAGGGCGGTCCATGTCCTGCTCTCCCTGCTCGTCATCTCTCCTTAATTCCCCTGCCTCCTCCTCCTCAGACCTCCTCTTCAGATTCCTTCCAATCTTCATTCGAACCGGTAGAGAGCATTCCACAGCCGGGTGCCTGTATTCATGGCATCATCTACAACGGAACGACACATTTTCATAGTCCAATGTTTGTGTGAAGCAGTAAGGTCCCCAATTCAAATCCATGCTCTCAAATAAGCCCTCCCTTACATTGATACTAACCAGAATCCTTGCCACCTTCTGGACAGCAGTTGTAAGGAAAGAGAAGTCGGCTTCTAAATAGCTTCCCAAAAGATTACCAATGCTCCTGAAATGCTTTTCGGCCCAATACTGTAAGGGTAGCCCAGGAAGCCTAACCCAGAGAGGTATAGTATCCAGTCTCTCCCGGCTCGCATCAAACAACGGGTTCCATGGTTTGAGAAGTAGTGGGGCCTTGAAGATTGACTAGTTCAAGCTGAGCGCCCAGACAGCATGTGCATCAGTGTTGAAGTGAAAAGCAAACCATCCTCCCGAGAGTCCCACAACCCTCGGTACATACCCATAATGACCCAGCCACGCACCGGTAGCCCACTGAATCATCGATTTAAGGCTCACCGCCCTGCCGTAAACCCATCCAACCAGCACAGATTTAACCATTTCAACGATCTGTTGAAAGCCGATATCCTCACCTAGGGCGTAGTTTGGTGCTTTGCCCATGTTCTTGATCCACCTCCTACGCATTTTCGCCCGGGGGCTCTTGTAACCCTCAGAACCAGCGCCACAACCCACAGCCTTCCTTGCCGAATCACCAACCAGACTAGGGAAGCCCCGGTGTTCCGCCCAGTCCAAATCCGTAGCACAGATACCAGCCTGTGAGACCCCGCTACCAAAAACACCAGGAATGTCCTCCCGTGCGATCGAAACCCCTCTTAACTCCCGCACCGGAGAATCGTGTGATCCATCCGAGGAAAGCAAAAAATCCGGTAGGTCTCCAATCCCCGTGCTTACAGGTTCCGGAGAAGGTGAGCATGGGACCTTAACACCCCAAATTGAAGCAACCCTGCTCACCGATGTGAAGCCTTCACCATTCCTGTCCCAGAGTGGGGAAGCCAAAGGAGAAGGCGCCGAAGGAAGTGCCTGAGAAGTCCGCACATCAGGAAGAAACGAACCCTCCTTCTGATGGAAAACCGCAACACTGCCTCCACCAAAACCACCGTCTACACTCAAAAACCGAGTATCGCCAGGTGGCGAGCTCCAAATGTCACCATGGCACAGCGTGTCGCTGCTATAATCCACTTCATCAAACAGCTCCATACCGTGAAGTTCGAGAAACTACCACAGGGGAAAGTGGGGTTGAGAAAAAACAGTAAAAAATACTTACCACCGGCTAAACTTAACCGTGAGACCCAAGCATTGCTGCCTAGGGAACAGAGCCAACGTCTGACGCCGCTAACGGCCTGCTGCCGTCTGCAGTGGCCATGGCTGACGCCACTGTCACTGCTCAAACCCTCGCCGCCATCCCATCAATCCCTCGGAAAATCCTGAACAATGGGTCTTCTTCCAACTCTCATTGCCACCCTACTCACTCTTATTCCCAAATAATATAGTGCCAATCAATGCCTATACTTAATATATATCCATAATTGATATATATAATTTTGAAATTTGGAAACTGTGCGAGTCTGCGACTGTGGGAGTCTGCGAGTAGGGCCAGTCGGTGATTAGAATTTAGGGCGACTCGGCGAGTGGGTGACGGTGCCCGTGCCACTCGTTACTGCCACCTTCAAGGCTTCACACATGCCTAATTAGCTGCTGTACCTCAAAACGATGTTACAACAGCGGCACAAATTGCATGCATGAATCTAATTAAATTATATAGCTAGAAACGATGCTACAGCCTGCGTGCAGCGTTACATCGTAGAGTTGTAGCCTTGTAGGGAATTAGAATCTCATATTTTTTCCTTTTGAATTTATGAATATTTTTTGTTATGATTTTAGAATTTTTTTATTGCATATTTAGAATTGAGTAAACTTTTATACAAATATTTTAATTATATTTACATATAACATAAAAAAAATTAGCACTCAGTGAAAAAAAATTGACACTCAATGAAAAATTGTCTTAACCGTAAAATGATAGGTACCAAAAACTTGAAACCGTTGTCAAAAAAATTTGACAGGCACAAGAAATTTGAAATTCCAAGCCTGTTCCCTCCTTAAGGGGGAGGGGGAGTCTCTCTGGTGAATAAGTTGGACACTATTAGAACGGTGCTCATTTCACATGCTCCCTCCTTGAGGGGGAGGGGGAGTCTGTCTGGTAAATAAGTCGGACACTGTTAGAAGTTGTTGTCCAATTGCTCTATGTCGTATTTTCTCTACCGAAAATGATGTAACCCCAAGATAGCTCAGTCCATTGCCGCTATAACACCTGGGAAAAACCAAAGTCCATACAGAAAGGATGCCTTTTTCTGTATCTCTCTACGGTGCCATTTTCCATTGTCTACCTTGTTAAGTGTGAAGTCTTCAACTGCACCGCCCAGTCCATCAAATTAATTGCACCGCCCAGTCCATCATATTAATTGCACCGCCCCTACCATACCATTGTCTAAAGTCATTGATGTTTGGTGGCAGCTGGTTGGTTTCATTAATGACCTTTGTTGAATTTCTGTTCTATATATACTCATTGTAAAATGTGTGAAGAACGCCAAGCAGAGAACATGGGAAATGACGAGTTGAGAAAGCGAGTGCTTCACTGCTGTAATAATTGAAATTTCATAGTGGAAATTGAGTGCAGGTGCGCTCCGTGGACGTAGGCCTTTTGCTGAACCACGAAAACAAATTTGTGTCTCATATTTTTTTTCCGTTTCTTTTTTGCTTGTGCGTTGTGTATTCCCTGAGCCGTTGTGAAAATCCCCAACAACTGGTATCAGAGCCGAGGTTTCAAGGCTCAGGGATTTCGGACTGATTCCGTCCAGCTTGAGTCAGAGCAATGGGGTCCGAGAAGGATACATACAAGATAGAGAAATTCAACGGTATGAATTTCAGTTTCTGGAGGATGCAGATGGAGGACTACCTGTACCAGAAGGACTTGTATTTGCCGATAGTAGAAAAGCCGAAGGACATATCCGATGAAGAATGGGTGGTCGAACGTAAACCAAAAGATATGACCGACGCACAGTGGATGGTTTTGGACCGGAAAGCGCTCGGAGCAATTCGACTTAGTTTGTCGAAATCTGTGGCCTTCAACATAAAGGGTCAAGAGACAGCTGCAGATCTCATGAAGGCCCTATCGAATTTATATGAGCAACCCTCTGCGGCAAGGAAGGTCCATCTGATAAAGAAGCTTGTAAATCTGAAGATGTCAGAAAATCAGAGCTTCAAGGAGCATCTGAATGTGTTCAACGAGGTAACAGATGGGTTAAATTCGGTCTCTATAATATTTGATGATGAAGTGTTGGCAGGCATAATTCTTGGCCAGATGCCAGAAAGTTGGAGCACGACGTGTCAATCGATCGCAAACTCATTCGGAAAAGAAAGGTTAGCCTTCCAACAGGTCGTAGACATGATTATGACCCAGGAAATCAGGATGCGTGAAGAGGGATCAGGGGCATCATCTTCAGCACTGAATATGGAAGGTAGAGAAAGCAGAAACAGGAATCGGAACAGAAATCAACAAGGTAGATCAAAGTCAAGAGGAAGATCCAAGTCCAGGAATCCTCAAGGCAAAAATTCAGGTAATCAGCAACGAAGCAAGAAAGACATCGAGTGCTGGAATTGTGGCAAGATGGGTCACTACTCTAGTGAGTGCAGATCTGGAAAGAAGGACGATGGCAAGAGCAGTGCAAATTGTGTCTCAGAGGAGGTAGACGATTGCCTTATCTGCGCATTGGAAAGCAAGATGGAATCTTGGGTGTTGGACTCAGGGGCGTCATTCCATGCCACCTCACACATGGATTTGTTCGAGAACTATGCCTCCGGAAATTTCGGTAAGGTGTATCTTGGTGACGATCAAGCATGCGACATTACCGGGAAAGGAGATGTGAAGATCCAGCTGAATGGCTCAGTTTGGAAACTTAACAACGTGAGACATATACCAGACTTGAGAAAGAATTTGATCTCCATTGGGCAGTTAGCATCAGACGGCTATGTGACGACTTTCACGGGAGATAAGTGGAAGATCTCAAAAGGAGCAATGACAATCGCCCGAGGAACTAAAAATGGGACTCTTTACACAACTACCGATGGGTGTGGTGTGGCCGTAGTGGCGGAAGATAAAGAGGATCCAAATTTGTGGCACCAAAGGTTTGGGCACATGAGCAGTCAGGGATTGAAGTGTTTGCAATCGAGAGGTAAAATGCCAGGGTTGAAGTCCGTTGAGGTTGATTTCTGTGAGAGTTGCATTCTTGGGAAGCAGAAGCGTGTAAGCTTCAAGAAGACTGGAAGAGCACCGGCAAAGGAGAAGCTGGAACTAGTGCACACCGACGTATGGGGTCCAGCTTCAGTCTCATCAATCAGAGGTAAACAGTATTTTGTCACTTTCATTGATGACCATTCTAGGAAGGTATGGGTTTACTTCTTACGACACAAGTCTGATGTGTTTGAGGCTTTCAAGAAATGGAAAGCTATGGTTGAAAATGAGACAGGGTTGAAGATCAAGAAATTGCGTTCAGACAATGGTGGAGAGTACGAAGACAACGAGTTCAAGAAGTTTTGCTACCAGAGCGGGATAAAGCTAATAAGGACGGTGCCAGGTACACCGCAGCAGAATGGTATAGCAGAACGTATGAACAGGACATTGACTGAGAGAGCTAGAAGCATGCGCTTACAGTCAGGGTTGCCGAAGCAGTTCTGGGCAGAAGCAGTCAATACAGCTGCACACTTGATCAACAGAGGACCATCAAAACCTTTGGACCTCGCTATACCAGAAGAGATCTGGACTGGGAAAGAGGTAAAACTTTCTTATTTGAAAGTGTTTGGGTGTGTATCCTATGTACATGTAAAAGATCATGCAAGGAGCAAGTTGGACGCCAAATCACTGAAATGCACCTTGGTGGGTTATGGCGAAGACGAGTTTGGATATAAACTCTGGGACGACCAAAATCGCAAGATGATCAGAAGTAGAGATGTTGTCTTCAATGAAAGGGTCATGTACAAGGACAGAAACACAGAGAAGTCTGAGCAGAGAGAACCAGACTATTTTGGGCCAGAGGATGTATCGGGTGGTAGGATCATGGAACATGGTAGTCAGAAAGATGAAGAACAAGGTGTGCAGCCGCAGGTTGAAGAACCTATACCACAAGATGAAATTCCAGCACCACATAGTCCGATTGGTCGGAGGGTACTGAATCCACAGGTTGGGAATGCTCTGAGAAGATCCCCAACGGCCCAGAGTACATTACGAAAATCCACTCGCCCACATGTACCAAATAGGAGGTACTTGCAATACTTGTTGTTGACAGATGCGGGAGAACCTGAATGCTACGATGAGGCATGTCAGGGAGAAGATGCGAGCAAGTGGGAGCTTGCAATGAAGGATGAGATGAAGTCGCTTGTATCCAATCAAACTTGGGAATTAGCCAAGTTACCTGAAGGAAAGAAAGCCCTACAGAACAAATGGGTGTTTCGAATCAAAGAGGAAAATGATGGTTCCAAGAGATACAAGGCGAGACTGGTGGTCAAAGGCTTTCAGCAAAAGGAAGGTATTGATTACACTGATATTTTTTCTCCTGTTGTTAAACTAACTACGATCCGGTTAGTGTTAAGCATTGTCGCTGCAGAGGAGTTATATCTTGAGCAGTTGGATGTCAAAACTGCATTTCTTCATGGAAATTTGGAAGAAGAAATATACATGCTGCAACCAGAGGGGTTTGTGGAAAAGGGCAATGGTGAGATGGTTTGCAGATTGACGAAGAGCTTGTATGGCTTAAAACAAGCTCCCCGACAGTGGTACAAGAAGTTTGATGGGTTTATGCAAAGGAATGGGTACTTCAGATGCAATGCTGACCATTGCTGCTACTTCAAGAAAGTTAAATCGAGTTTCATAATATTGTTACTTTATGTTGATGACATGTTAGTAGCTGGTGCAAATTTGGAAGAGATTAACAATTTGAAGAAGCAATTGTCGAGTGAATTTGAAATGAAAGATTTGGGTGCAGCAAGGCAAATACTTGGAATGAGGATTAGCAGAGACGAACAGGGAGGTACTTTGCAGCTGTCTCAAGCAGAGTACATTCGTAAGGTGTTACAGAGGTTCAACATGAAGGATGCAAAGCCAGTCAGAACACCTTTAGCTAGTCATTTTAGATTGTCCAAGGATCAGTGTCCAGAGACAGACGAAGAGAAGGACTTCATGGCTAGAGTACCATATGCTTCAGCCATTGGAAGCCTGATGTACGCCATGGTTTGCACAAGACCAGACATCTCCCATGCAGTGGGAGTTGTGAGCAGATACATGACTAATCCAGGCAAGCAACACTGGGAAGCAGTGAAGTGGATCCTAAGGTACCTGCGGGGTACGACAGAGAAGTGTCTGACCTTCAGAAAAGATGAGCTCAAGCTGGAAGGTTATGTGGATTCTGATTTTGCTGGAGAGGTGGATCATAGGAGGAGCACCACAGGATATGTGTTCACACTGGGGAGTACTGCGATCAGTTGGGTTTCTCAGCTGCAGAAGATAGTGACAATATCTACAACTGAAGCGGAATATGTGGCTGTGACTGAAGCTAGCAAGGAGCTTATATGGTTACAGGGGTTATTAGCAGAGATAGGATTCGAGCAAGAGATGAATGTGCTGCACAGTGATAGCCAGAGTGCTATACACTTGGCAAAGAATTCGGCGTTCCATTCTAGGACCAAGCACATAGACCTGCGTTACCATTTCATTCGGTCATTAATCGAGGATGGGGTATTGAAGCTTGTGAAGATCGCAGGGAGCAAGAATCCGGCTGACATGTTAACCAAACCAGTCACTACGGAGAAACTGGAGTTGTGCGCAGCTTCAGTGGGTCTTCAAGGTTGAAGACAGAGAAGGATGAGCGCACCGAATCTATCCACTAGTCATCGAAGGAGGAGGAAGAAGTCCACTCAAGTTTCAGTCTTCAAGTGGGAGATTGTTAAGTGTGAAGTCTTCAACTGCACCGCCCAGTCCATCAAATTAATTGCACCGCCCAGTCCATCATATTAATTGCACCGCCCCTACCATACCATTGTCTAAAGTCATTGATGTTTGGTGGCAGCTGGTTGGTTTCATTAATGACCTTTGTTGAATTTCTGTTCTATATATACTCATTGTAAAATGTGTGAAGAACGCCAAGCAGAGAACATGGGAAATGACGAGTTGAGAAAGCGAGTGCTTCACTGCTGTAATAATTGAAATTTCATAGTGGAAATTGAGTGCAGGTGCGCTCCGTGGACGTAGGCCTTTTGCTGAACCACGAAAACAAATTTGTGTCTCATATTTTTTTTTCCGTTTCTTTTTTGCTTGTGCGTTGTGTATTCCCTGAGCCGTTGTGAAAATCCCCAACATACCTCTCTATGCTATCAGATTATAACGACAAACCGATCAGGGTCTGTGTGACCGCGGCTATCCAATTTCTAAGTTATGAGCTTCAGTGCCTTGTGGCCCATCATGGCTTGTGGGTATCGGCTACAAACTTCAAAGTTTCAACTTTCAATCGCTGGAGTCGTCCGTATTGTAATCGCCAGAGCCATGGCCTCTGGATATCGTCTTCAAAGCTTTAATAACAGGAGTTGTGGCTCGTGTGTATTAGCTGGAAAGCTAAAGAATCTGGTTAACCTTCTATTTTTCAATATCAAATGCATTTTTCTGAAGTCATACCGAGGTTTTAATGTTTAATTTTTAACTCAAGTAAATTTTGCTTGTGTAACAACTTCAAACGAGAAAAATGGCCTGGTAATGTGGTTAGTAAATTAAACAGAAACAATTGCAACAAATACACTCCAAACCAAACCACTGTCCTCCAATAGGTCCCTGAATCACTATGCAACTTTTATGAATTTGATTAAACTCGACCTCAAACTCAAGACGAATGCTCATTAGCTGCCCACCTCTCACGATGGCCGGACACCATCGACCCAAGACGAAATTTATAAGGTTGGAGCGTTTGGACTTTTATTACAAGCAATCACACCAAATATATGCACACATTCAGTCTGCTTCGGTTACGAACTATGGTAAAGAACCTAATCGCTAAACAGTAAACCCTTCGAATTCTCACCATTTTGATACACGTGTTTGGATGCCCACTTCAGTACATATTTACTTAGAATGGAGTGCATCGGCATAGATTTGAAATCAAGCACAGGAACCCCAACGTGGGTAGATTTCATGTCGAGGCATTTTACTGATGTGCTCCGATTGTTCCTTTTTTTTAAATTATTTTATTTATTAAATCGGAGTTCAAAATTGTTCAATTTGTCAACATATCATATGGAGCTCTTACATTACTGTTGAGCGACTTGAATCTTCTTTCAGGCCTGAATCATATGCATTTCTGCAGTTTTAGAAATGCTTAGCATACCATCTTACGATTGCAAAACCAGTGTCCCAGGCGAATCAAAACCTTTTCATTAGTGGAAAATTGGAAAACTTAATTTTGGATATTCACCAGGTCAATATGACTAGTTAGATGGCAGCATACGTAATACAAAACTGTGTATTTATAATTGAAGTTTTGAACACACAGTACCTTAGCTCGGTCAAGGGGACGGACTCAACGAGTTTGCCAATAACACTTGTTCATTGTGAATGTTTGTCTCTACCATTCAGCTGCCAGTCTGGACCTCCTAAGCCATGGTGAGAAATTAATTCCCTAAGAACGGAGAGTCATGTTTCAGCCCTCATCTTCACCAGCTCAAAAAATAAATAAATAATTCAACAGACTGTTTTCCACGAATCTCACTGAAGGAAATGCTAATATTATCCATGTGAGGATAAGCATGGCCTCTGCCTTAACCTCATTGTGATGTAGGGGCTCAAACATGAAAGCTGAACTTGTGGCTCTTTGGTGTATTTCGAAAGTAACCAATCTTTTTGGTATTGGCGTACTCAAAGTATTTGGAGATTCACGGGTTACTATCAAATGGGCGAAGGGTGAGTACAAGTTAAAGGTTACTTCTCTACTCCACTGGTGCAGCAGGATCAAGTCGGAAATTATCTTGTTCAAAAAGCTTACTTTTGAACATATTTATAGACAGCATAACTCAAAGGCAGATATTTTATCTAAAGAAGCCATGGAAGGAGAGGAAGGTATAATTTTCTGGGAAGAATTCCAGGACAATCACCGAACCAATGAAGGATCTGTGAACTTATATGATTTTTGAGTTGTTTCGTTGCTGATCGTCTTTCATGATACAATTCCTAAGGGTGTTCTGATATTGAGGCAGATACTGTTTACTCAGGATAAATATTTTGAATTTTGTGACAAGTCTTTTAAGACTTGAATAGCCATGTACTGTTTGATTCGATTTTTGAATATCAATAGTATGTTTTTTTCCGCTGAAAAAATACCTCATTGTGATGTAGGTACCATTTTAGGAACATCACATTAATGGCACAGATGAAACAAGACATGTATATGGGTATATGAGAGAGGGAAGGGTGAGGTGACCATGTTAAGAATGCCAAACCAACATCTCAGATGAATTGTCGTAGTTGGTTTCCTTCTAATTGTTTAAGAGGATTGCTTGAATATGACCTCCAGCCACTTGGGAGCAGAAACTGCTATTCTACAATCATGAAGGATTCTTTCTATCCTCTAGAGAACAATAAAAGAGTTCCAACCATTCTTAGGATATTACCTTCAACTCTATGAAATGTTGCAACAAGTGCCATATAAAGTGTTTCCCTTGAACTATCTAAGGCAACAGAAAAATCTCGAAAGACAAAATTTCCCAACAATCTACTTTGGTCAGTGTTCAGAATAAGTCGGGTATCATGCTTGGAAAGTAGCAACAAGTATATAAAACTATTAATTTCTTCTGGGGCCTGCAATCCGACTTCAACATTCATGGAACGGTGGCTGTCCTGATGAAGCTTCTGAGTCCCTCACAAGGTTATGTGATGCCGACACTCAAGCTGCAGGGGATTCACAAATCTGAAAAGAACAGATCTTAAAAATTATCAGAAAAACAAGTCATTTCACAAAGAACTGTCCCTCAATACGCAAGAATAAATTACCATTGAGATTACAATCACAATTACATTCTACTACTGTATCTAAAAAATGGGCACGCAGGCCTCAAAGATACTTTTCGCAACATTAGGGACGGAGTCCCAGTTTTTCCTCAAATCCCCATGGCTCAGAAAGCTCCTCCAAGCTTATTCTGAACTTCCCCCCCTCTCATGAGCACCTGTTCCATCTAATTTATGACAAAACTGGTCATTTTAATGTTCAACTAAATTCCTAAAATCACTCAACTAACTCTCTGTGCAGTTGACAGCAAACAGATCAGAAGTTTCCACATATTGGTCATCGCAAGGCCATTGACAGCTGACTCAAGGAACTCTGCAATGTGTTGGAGTACAATGCATGTGCTCCTGCATCATACTCCCCATGTTTAAAAAATTATTAAACTCCTGGTTCATAGCCATTCAGTCATCTGTCTTCTCCACCAATCCTAAGCATGACTCAATTTGCACACCGCCACATTCCTTTATTCGAAATTTCCACATCCAATCCCTCTGTTTCTTCAGTCTTTTTCCAACGCTCCTTAACTCATCCATCAATTTTAGTTTTAAGGAATTGAACATCATCATGTGAAGGTAAAACCTTACATTGATCACAATTGGAATTTCTGCTACAATCATTGAGTATCCTTCCACACTAATAGCAGAACATTCTTCTACTACGGGTGTTAGCAACATCATCACCATAAAGTACTCTATTGCTTCCTGATTATGATTAGCCACATTTACTACAAGGTATGATGGCATCAAATACATTTGATGAATAATACCACTCCTGAGTGGAATCATCCTCCAATCAATGATAGCAATAATAGCTCTCTTCACTGCAATTTCTCTTTGAACAGCTACATTCAACTTATCTGCGTCTGGCATCAAATGTTCTTGGTGATTGCTGGCACCACTCACTAGTGGGTATGCTGTTGTAAGCTCTACAACAGGAATTTCTTTGGCGATCTTCATGGGAATATTCACATTCCTGGCTCCTCCTTTCTTATCTTTTCTATCTTCATGTAATAAGGGAGTAAACATTACTGCAACAGGCCCCAAACCTAACTCAACCCATTGATGTTTATGCATACAATCTGTTGCATGCTCATCCTTCTTGAATTTCTCTTCCTCACCATGTCTTGTGGGAGTATTTTCTTCATTTATTTCTAAGTTCAATTCTTCAGGCATGCAACCAAATCGAGTCTCTTCTTCCTCCTCACATTCATTTCCATTCTCCACGGGAGCAATCACTACTGTAACATGCGACTCCATCACAGCTTCATGAGGCATGCAATCAATTGCATCCTTGTCATCTTCTTCACACTCCACCAATGTTTCCACACCCTTTTTTGAAATGTAAATAGCAACATGCTCCTCCACAAATTCTTGAGGGGAACAAGATAGTTGAACCCGTTACCTCCCCAACTTCGGGGGAGAGATCTTGCGTCTAGCTCATGACTGCTTGAGCTAACCCTCAGGGCCACGCATTGACCAACTTTGTGGTTACTTGTTAGACATTGATAAAATTATCTTATCTTTTAGCCTGACTTCACAGTGATTGCATCTGAAACGTTTTCCTCTGTGTACACTATGGGTAGTCTTATTCTCTTTATGAAATATTTCGTGTAGTTTTTGGAGTCTTCTGTTAGAATCAATAATCAATTCAGTGCTAAACATTAAGGCCAGTGGTTCCTTTCACTGACAGCTACATTCGAAGCAATCGATTCAATGGAGAGATACCAACAACATTTGCCAATTTAAAGAAGATGAGAGTATTGTAAGTAGCTTTGTTACTTTCTTCTACATTTCTGTTGCATATAAGTTACAAAATCAAGACAGTTATAATCATTTAAACACACAATCTCTATCATCTCTGTAGAAATATTTACTTTAGTGTTTGTTCTGCAGCTGGGCATCTAGCAACAACTTTACTGGAAAGATACCAGATGTTATTGGAAATTGGAGCCAACTACAGGACTTGTGAGATCCCTTACGTGTGAAGTACTAATCAGTTTTTGGTTTGCTCACATATAATTGTCCTCAGATGATGACTTGAAGTCAGAAAAATATCTATGGAAAAATTAATACATGAAGATTTCTGTTTTTTTTCTTTTTCTTTCCATGTGTATGCACATGGGAGATAATGTCTTTTTATTTGCAGGAAACTTGAAGGAACTTCTTTTGAGGGTCCAATTCCTTCAAGCATTTCAAATTTGACTAAATTAAATAGCCTGTGCGTATGGGTATCCTTTATCTTTTCTTGTTCATTTCCCAATCCAAGCAGTTACTTCTGTATGCAATTTACTCAAAACTTCAGAAGTGATGTGTTCTCTCGTTTAGTAAAGCATTACTTTTCTGTCTTACAGTACTGGCTTGTAGCACGTGTATACATATTGTGTCTGTTTTTAGGATAATCATCATTATTTTATTACACTTGTGTTAAACATTGTGCTTTGAGTTGCATTATATTCATTCTGGTTTACCTGTATTAACCTGCTTTTGTTTAAGCAGCATTATATGTGACATAACTCGAGGTGGTACATCTCTTTCATTCCTACAGAACCTGAAGAATCTTACAACATTGTGAGTGATGTCAAGTTGTTTGTGTACATGTGCCTTTTCATGGAAACATTGTTTTGAAGTTTATATGGTTGATATAATGCTGTTTTACATTTGTTTTTATGTTTTGCTTCTTGTTAACTTATGCATATTCCATCTTGATTATTGTTGACAGAGTCCTAAGAAACAATATGATTTCTGGGCAAATTCCTGAATACATTGGAGAGTTGGGCGAACTTGAGATGCTGTAAGTTAATCTCAAAAGCTTATTGGTATTCATGAAACCAGAATCTAAATAGATAAAACCTTGTCTCTAAGATTAAAAGCTTGTGCTAAACAAGAGTGTCTTTTATCTCAAGCTGATTAACGTCATTCAAATGCTTGTTGGGAGACAACTGAATTCACCCTGCTGCTTATACAAATGTCAAGGAATGCACAATATAACCAAAGTATATATAATAATAATAATCTATTTTTTAAGGTCACAGCCTAGCCAGACACCAATTTGGTGTATGAGACCCCCTTATTTGTGGGACAAGGGAACCCCGTCCACGCAGACTGCTAAAGTCTATGGAGGTGTACATACCCTACCCCCTTTGGATTTGAACCTATGACTTCCTAGGAGGAAACACATGTTCTTAACCATTAGGCCAACTCAGGCTGTACATATACAGAACTGAATGCATAAGAATATTTGGTGACAGCTTTAGGTTGTGCCATTGGGCTCTCTTCTCCCGAATCATCTGATCAACCAGAGATCAAATTCTGGATACTCTTCATGCATTCATATGCATTTCTACCAAGACTCATAACCAGCGATATCTAACTCGTTATCAGCATATGTGAGTTGTGTAATTATTTCTAACCTAACTTATACTACATCTGTCACAGAACATGTATTCCTCCATTAGGTCTTACTGCTGTCGATGTCATGATTGATTATTACTTATGGAATACACTAAAAGCTTTATTGAGTTTATTCCTAATTATACTGTATACAATCCATCCCCCCAGGTCAACAATTTAGATTTTGAAACATCTGCAGTTTGTGTGAATAAAATAATTCCTGTAACATTCCTCTTCTATTCCATTGGGACACTCAACCTGTAAAATAACGTTGATTAATTATGAAACTAAGTTGGATTGAATTAAAATTTGGGTTAAGGATTAGATGTGGTTGATTTAGGGTTTTAATATTTAGTACTTGGTTATCGATTATTACCCCAAACTACAGATTGATTATGAAATGAGACTACTGTTATAAAATGCAGAATTAAACCATCAAAGACATATAATGAACATCAATAGATTCCAGCCTTCAAAAATGTATAAAAGAGCATGCAAGCTAGGTTAGAAAGGACAAGCAACCATGAGTTGAATTCTTAATACTTTTGCGATCAATTAGTTACTTGTTTAACCATCAACATGACATGTATTATATTAGTAAATGAGTTGATAGTCAAGATAGATTTCAGATTTCTAATGAACAGCCAATTAGACAAGCGAAATGTGCTTTCAATGCTTCAAACCACTTGCAATCAACCCATAATTATAAACCAGATGTGAACCTATTAATGGACTGTCAACAGTGAATTAAAGATGTATTTTAGCCAAACACCATTAAACAACCCAGAAATTTAACCATAGCTGATATACAAAATAGATGTAGTTAGTGCTAAATTTGGCAAGCAATTCTAGATTTTAATTCACCTTATTTTTCTGTGTAAAACCAACAAGCAAAACAGTCCAATAAGATGCCTAAAAATCAGACTTAAACAAGCATGAGCATCCCTAGACACGCCGGCGACCCGGCTTGAAAGCTCGGCAGCATGAAGTGCCAAGCATGGCAAGCAGACATGTGGCATGGGCTAACTCGGGTGCAAGGCAAACACGGCAAGTGTGGGCAAGCGGGGACGTCACCAAGTGTTGGGGCGTGCGCCCAACCAAAGTCACCTCGGTCCTTGGCTTGGCAAGCGAGGCGCATCGGTGGACGCATGAGTAGGTGGCGCCGAGACTTGAGGAGCACACAAGCTTGACGGGGAAGGCACGTCGGGTGCAAGCATGGGTGGAACACGTCGACAGGGGTGCACGCCCAAGCAAGAATGATTGACCAAGAGGATGGGTCGTGTCGGCTTGAGGAGTGAACCCACGGCTTGAAGTGTTGAGCATGCTAGCGTTTGAGACACTTAGCGTGTGGAGTGGGGTAGCCACAAGGAAGAGCCTTTGGCACCCACACACTCCAACGTCAAGTATAAAAGGCACGTGCATGGCAAGATTTAAGGAATCATCCAAGTGTGGATTGAGAACCAAGAGAGCACTGCGACCAAGAGGCCAAATGAAGAGCACTTCATTTGGGGGTGCAGGCCGTAGGGGGGTGCCTGTCACCGACTTGGGGCGCATTCTTGGGAGAGTTATGTGCAAGGAGTCAGATGCTGCGGTGACAATCAAGTTCGGTAGTACTAGCAAGAGAGACGCAACAGGCTTATTGGTGGACAATAACTCTTAGGGTTCATTCTTGTGGAGTTAGCTAGTTGGGCGCGCCTTCGGTTGGGCTACCTTGCGGGCACCCTTCGACTTTTGTAAATTGTTACCTTGGTTATATATGGATGTTAAGTATAACATGTGAAATGGCTAAGTAAGAACACAAATGTAATAAGTTTAAATGTAAAGAGATAAAAGTGTGTTATTCTGTAGGTTAAGGCATCGTCTATCGATTATCCTGTTGAGTTGGTCTCTCTCTTGGCTAGGCGCTGGGCAGTGTCACGCGGGTCACCAGATGATAGAAAAAGAATCGGGCTAGGTGTGGCCGTGATAGTTGGTATCAGAGTGTAGTTGCGGAAGCTTTGTTGGGAAAGAGTTGGCACAGATGGACTTGTGACAGTTTGACTAGAGCCCAAGTTGCAAACAAAACCCTTCACCAAAGATGCCAGCAGGTTGCCAAGCGAGCTGTGGATGGAAGTGTGTTTGTCGTTGGGTGGCAGGACGTTGCACCAAGTAGAGTGCACCTGCCACTGCCTCGGGTGCCCACATCGCAGATCAGACAACAAGGAAAAGCACCGAGAGAGGAAGGCATGTGGCAACACAGGTGCGAAGATGAAGTTCGGTGAAGATTGAGTCAGGAAGCATTTCACGAGAAGCACTGAAGGTTTCAAAGTTGCCAAGGCTTGAAGCTGCAGGTGAAAGCTTGACGGAAGCTGGCAAGAGTGCTCGACACCCCTTAGAGCACCATGGAACAGGTCAACTGCCAGTAGAGGCATATGACAACAACGCATAGGTAAAGGCATGCCTAGACTTGTGGAAGGCGAGTGTTGAATTCTTCGGTGAATAGGGTGCTTGGCACAGAAGGTGCTTAGGCGTGCAGATAGTGGTGCTTGCAAAGCACTTGGCAAAGAGAAACTGGCGAAAACGTGAAGCTTCGTGTGATTGGCAGAGTGGCTGGAACCTACGCTACCGGGAATCTCTCTGCCCCCCTCGAATCGATCCCGATTCGCGATCCGGAAGGAATTGATGAGGAATCGATTCCGGAATCGCGATTCCTCCCGGAATCGATTTGGTAATTCGCGCTCCCTTCACAAAAAAAACGATCCCTGGTTTTTTAGGGATCGATGAGGAATCGATTTGGAATCGACGATTCCGGATCGATTCCTCATCGATCCTTGATCGATTCCGAGCTTAAAAATCGATCCCGAAAATGCTCCCACAAGTTTGGTGGACTCAACCAAAAAAAATTTAATTTTTGCATTTTTTGGGGGGTTTTTTTGGATGGGCTAGGGTTAGTTTGGGCCAATAAAGGGTGTTGGAGTCCATTTGGACTCATTCCATTACTCATTTCATTGATTGGGAAGAGCTTTGAGCTTTGAGTGAGTTTGCTAGTTGTTTGAGAGCTTTGAGATTTGAGTGGGAGATTGAAGGGGAGAGCTTGCAAGGGAAATTGAAGCTTCCATAGAGACATTCAACCACCATTGAAGAGCTAAAAGGTAGGCCCTAAAACCTCAATCTTTGTTTGTTTTTGAATTTTTATTTTCACTATGTTAAAAAATGTAAACCTTGCAATGTTCTCTTCTCCTACTCTTTCCAATATCTTCTTCTCCATCATTCTATTGCAGGCAACAAGTGACTCTCATCTTGAATCAAGAAACATGATGGGTATGTGGTTTTGGTTTTTCATTCACTTCTTCTCAGTATGATGGTGTTGGGAAGTAGATATGGTGGTGGTAGTGATGAGGGGGAAGAGGTAGAGAGTGACGCATACCAAGGAGAAGAGGAGGAAGGGGAAGAGGGTGATGATGATGAGAATGAGGGTGATGTGGGGCAAAAACAAAAAGACACAACACCTTTGTGGAAGTATGTGACAAGGCTTGGGGGAGGGAGAGGGGGTGGAACCACAAAGTTTATATGCCCCCATTGTACTAAAACTTACACAGGTTCATATACCTGGGTGAGAAAGCATTTGTGTGGGGTTATTCCATGCGATGAAGGTAAGTCTCATGGAGTCAAAACTTGTGACAAAGTGGGAGCTAAAGAGAGAAGCAAATAAAAGATGGAAGAAGAGGCCGCTCAAAACAACTCCAAGAGATCAAGGGTTGAATCTGAATCCTCACAGAGAATGTTTGGTAGTGGAGCTGGATCATCATCGGCTCGATCGAGACCCTCATCTCCCCATGGAATCTTGCCTATGCGAAGAACATTATCCGATTTCCTTGACACAAGTTGTAGAGATGATGTGGATTCAAAAGTTTATAGGTTTATCTATGCATGTGGTGTGCCATTCAATGTTCTTTGCTCACCCTATTGGCATGAAATGGTACAAGCCATCAATGGTGCCTCTCAAGGATACAGAAGCCCTGGGTATGACAAAGCTAGAACCGTGGGACTTGATAGGGAAAGAGCCAAAATCAATGGTGCTCTTGGAAAGTTCACAAATGATTGGTCCAACTATGGGGTATCCATTGCATCTGATGGGTGGACAAATGTTAAAGGCAAGCCATTGATAAATATTATTGGTATTTTTGCTAGCGGTGCGGTCTTCCTTTCAGCCCATGACTACTCAGATCTCTACAAGACCGGTATTAATATTGCACAACCTTTACTTAAAACCATTCAGGAGATTGGGCCATACAATGTCATTCAAGTCATCACTGATAATGCTGCTAATTGTAAGGCAGCAGGAGCAATCATTGAGGATAAGTATCCCAACATATTTTGGTCAGGGTGTTTGATTCACACATTGAACCTTTTGATGCATGATATTGTTAAGATGAAGGACCCTAATTACCGATGGATTGGTGCCTTGTACAAGAGAGGTAAGAAAATGATCAAATTTATTACCAATCATAACATGGCCCACCACATTTTTCGCAATCACTCTAAGTTGGAGCTATTGAAGATTGCAAAGACTAGATTTGCTAGCTACTACCTCACCTTCGGGAGGCTTTTGAATGTAAGAGAGGCATTGGCTAGTATGGTCTCAAATGATCCATGGCAGGAATTGAAAGACAGAGCTGCAAGCGCATCAGATAGAAATGACTTTCAGGAGGTGGAGGACACCATTCTTGAAGGTCATTTCTGGTCACAAGTTAGGTATGTTCTGCAATTCACCAAGCCAGTTTATAACATGATTCGTTTTGCAGATACAGATCAGCCGGTGATTGGGGAGGTATATGAGCAGATGGATAGCATGCTTGGTCAAATCAAAGACATTGTTGAGCAAAGAGATGCAATCTTGTATGAGCATATTCATAAACATGTGGTCAAAAGGTGGGATAATCTAAATGTTCCACTCCATGCCCTTGCATATGTCCTCACCCCAAAATACTATTCTCCAATTTGGTTGGCCCAACCTGCACCTGGGGGTGGAGTTAGGAAAAAACCCCACATAGATCTAGAGGTGCAAGCTGGGTATATGCATGCATTAGACAAGTTGGCCCCTGATGAGGATGAGTGTGCTCAAGTACAGAGTGAATTGAGTGAATACATTAGTGAGCATGGAGCCTTTGGTTCCCTGTATGCAACCAAAGATCGAGACAAATTGGATCCTATCCGTTGGTGGAACATGCATGGCTCTGGAGCGACATATTTGCATAAATTGGCGGTGAGGGTGCTATCACAGGTTGTTATAGCTCTTCTGCAGAGAGGTGTTGGAGCACCTTCACTTTCATCCACAGTGTAAAGAGAAACAGTCTGAATGTAGATCGCGCAGAAAGCTTGGTTTATGTGCACTACAACTTGAGGTTGTTGTCCCATTATTGTGAGGCGGCCAAGAATGATAGAACATTTTTGATTTGGGACAACAATCTAGAGGAGGCTAATGTGGAGGATGGAGCCATAGCATTAGAGCGCTTGGAGGCTGAACTATTGGGTGATCATGATGATCCAATTCAGACTACAGGTACCCGTACATAGATGCCACCCCCAAGCAGAAAAACCTTTCGGGATGTAGGAGTTTTGCCTTTAGCTTCACAACGTCCAAGTTCAGCCCGTGGGGGCCATTCATCTTCTTCTCATGTTCCACGATCACTTCCACCAGCACCTATTCCACCTAGACCACGAGAACAGAAATTAGAAGTTTCTCGTGGCAAGCAGAAAGCTTAGTAGATAGTATCATAGATTCATAGTACTTTGTATTTCATTTTCATGTTTATTTTGGCCTATTTTGTAAACATTATGGCCTAGTTTGATGGCAAATATTATATGTTGAAATTTGAAGGTTCGTGTTGTTGATGATTGATGATTGATGATTTGATGATGATCATTTAATGACAATGTTATAAGTTATAGCTCCTAGATGATTAATGTTATATCAATGTGTACTAAATGGTTATATGAATATCTAGATTCTATGTTTTCATGTTTTCTATAGCTAATTTGGCATAATACATGTTTTTTTAATTTATATGCATCAAAATATATTAAAATATATATTATATAAAAAATGCTCCCGAAATGGAAGCTTTTGAAGATTTCGCTTTTTGCTCCTGCTCCCGCTCCCCGCTCCCAACAGCGTAGGCTGGAACACATAACGTGTGGGGCATTTGCAGAAGTGCAACCAAGCAAGTTGAGAAGCATTGGACTTCGGGTGGCCCAGTGAACTCTCCGTATTGATGCACCATGATTGCACTCAACAGGAGTTGCAGCATGAGGTGCAAAAAGTGTAGAAGGCATGGCAAGCCTCTTTGGAAGCCACGAGAAGAAGCTTGCAGTAGATTAACTACGACATGAAGTGGGTGTTCCAAGAGCACGATGCGAGGGTCGAGTAGATGTGTATGCATGGCAAAGATGAGATGTGGAAGTTGCAAGAGTTGACAGACCAAGTAGAGGCTTGGAAAGTGGCCAGGTTGGGGTCACTCCAAGTAGAGGATGACGCCGAGGAAGGAACAACGAGGCAACCGAAGGCATCCAAGAAGCCGAGCAAGCCAGTAGGATATTACATTTGTGGAGATGACCACTTCACCAAAATTTGTATAAGGAAGGAAGGGTTGAGAGAGTACTTGGAGGTAGCCTAGGCTCAATCAACTGAGGTGCATGCAACTTTGTGAGTAGCCCATGTGCAACAGCCTTTCGGGGAAGAGTTGGAAGTAGTAGAGGCATTGACGGCATGCCTAGGCAGCGTGACAGTGGATGATTGACGTGACGGAGACTAGCAAGGCCTTTGCTTCGTGGATGCAACAATGAGTGGATTGAAAGTGGTAGTGTTAGTGGACACTGGCGCGGCCCACAACTTCGTTAGCAGCAAAATGACATCTCTTCACAGTCAAACTGAATTCAATGAAGGCATGTTTAGCTGGTGAATTCAATAGTGAAGCCTGTGGTCGGGAAGGTTCCCGAAGTGCCATTGAAGGTGGGGAATTGGTTTAGCAAGCTAGATCTAGAAGTGGCTTCGTTGGACGATTACTTTATGATCTTGGGGTAGGACTTCTTGGAGTTGGCCAAGGCAGTTCCGTACCTTTCATAAGTCGTTTGGTATTTCTGGGTAAGTTCGGATCTTCTAGTGTGCCAATGATGCCGAGAAGGAAACTAGGCAAGTGTCCAGGATGTCCTCTATGCAAGTGGCTAGGATGCTTGGCACTTCTGCAGAGGAGCCTTGTAGCATTGTGCAGCAGAAGGAAGGATCGACAAGCAAGAAGCTAGACATGGAAGAGTCGGTTGATCACTTAGCGTAGAGGTTGACAGCGTTGAAGCTTGAGGTAGACTCGGTTGAAAAAAGGATCAAGTTTCTTTGTGTTCCATGGAATATCCACAGGACGTTGAGGGCATGGCAGAGCCAACACCAATGGAGGCCGCAGATGCCATAGAGGAGCACACTTTAGATGAGTCAACGAGCAATCTGAGTGATGATAGTCTAGACGAAGGGACCCAAGAGACAAGATCACCCAAACAAGATGAGCAAAGTCTTAGTGAGGACCAATGCGAGGAGGCGTTGGACTAGAATTATGAACAATGGGTAGCAGACTTGGTAGCTGATGCAAAGGAAGTTGAGGCAGTAGAGATGCCTTCGATGGACCCAATGACAGAGCAAGGTAACAAAGAAAGTGAAAATTTTCCGACACGAGACGCAACAGACATTGTGGCCTTTTACATCCACGCTATTGGGATCCCAGAGTCCCAGTTGACGCATGAAAAGTTGGCAGTGTTAGGTTGTCGACCATGTGA
The DNA here is from genome assembly GCA_027924585.1 of Larix kaempferi. Lineage (NCBI taxonomy): Eukaryota > Viridiplantae > Streptophyta > Pinopsida > Pinales > Pinaceae > Larix > Larix kaempferi. The sequence goes on along the minus strand of BSBM01000073.1, from coordinate 24,674,845 downwards.
GGTGGAGGCAGTCTTAGTCTACTTAGACGCAAAGTGTCATTTGCACGAGGAGTTAGATGAAGGGGAGACCAAGGAGGTTGAAACTATGTTGAGCACCCTTCGAGAGTATGACGATCGACAAGAGGCGATATTGGCCTTAGAGAGCTTGCAGCCTCATGATGGACATGTGAGCAAGACTCTTTCACCTTTTAAAGGAACGAGCAAAGGTGCGAAGCGGTGAGACAGAAAGAGGAAGCAGTGTGTCGAGGCGGAGGTGACACCTTTGGAAACTATAGAAGACTGTCGTGTTGAGGCAATAGACTTGTACGAGTTGGTCTTCGGCATTTGGGAGTCCGAGCTAATGACAACCAGACTAGAGGAGTTGGGTTGTAGCTCTGTGGAAGCAGAGATGGCCTTGAAATACTTGTGAAGTCGACATGAGGAGGATGGATGGGCTATGGACAATTTTGGGAGCTTTGGAGGTGGTGGCCTTCGGCACCACTTGCCATTTTGTCTAGGATGAAAAGTGAGCAAGTTGACTCACTGCCTTTGGTGCAGGAAGTGAGGCTGTAGGCACCTTGCGGAGGTTGCCTTAGACAAAATTCAGCCAAGGATATGTGAAGCATGCAAATGGATCGTGTAGGGAGCCATAGTGAAGTGTTGAGTTGCAGCAGGCAATTCGGTGGTAATAAGGCAGACGTATAGACTTTGCCGCTATTTCGGCAGCATGGCTTGAGGCGGACTGAAATGCAGGAGCAAAATGCAGTTGTGGCTTGACGAAGTTCCTCTTATGGGGTCGAGCGCGACGATTGGATTAGCTACCCAACTGGTTTGACACATGGGATGCACAACGAATGGAGGCTTGTCAAGACTTCTGGAGTACCAACAATAGAAGTGGGTGGGGTAGAAGCATGTGCTGGAGGAGCTTCTTCGAGAGGCTCAGTTATGATAGTGGTGGTTGTGGGAGATCTCACAAGGTGCAAGTGTGTGGACAGAGGTCATGGAAGTTACAGACGCTATAGATGTTTCCAAAGGCGGGTGGCGTCTAGGAGATGTTGTCGAGGACGACAACTACTTGAGGTGGGGGAGGATGCCACAACTTCATGCATCGGCACTTAGACACCTCGCATCACCAACGACGAGCTTGGCATGGAGCTCTCTCTTATAGTCGAGGTGGGCTTGGCAAACCTAGCTTGGAGCCCCTTGGATCATCCGAAGACGAATGAGAGGCTTGAGTGAGCAAGTGACCAAGTATTGTGGCGGGCAAGGTGGCAGTGGCTTGAGTTAGTCGGACACATCGACGACTTGGCTTGGAAGCTCGGTAGCATGAGGCGCCAAGCATGGCAAGTGGCTGCACGACATGGGTTAACTCACGTGCAAGGCAATCACGACAAGTGTGGACAAGGGGCATGTCATCAAGTGTTGGGGTGTGCACCCACACCAAAGTCACCTTGGCTTGGAAATCGAGGCGCATCCTCGGGCACATGAGTAGGTGGGCACTGAGACTTGAGGAGTTAACAAGCTTGATGGGGAAGGCATGTCGGGCACAAGCATGGGTGGAGCACGTCGGCAGGGGAATGTGCCCAAGCAGGAACAAACGACCAAGAGGATGGGACGCATTGGCTCGAGGAGCGTCCCTAGAACAGACTTGGGGTTCACTCTTGGGAGAGTTCTGTGTAAGGAGTCAAACGCTGCGACAGGCAAGGTCTGTGGTGACAGTCAAGTTCGACAGTACTAGTAGCAAGAGAAACGTGAGAGGCTTATTGGTGGTCAATAATTCTTGGGGTTCCTTCTTGTGGAGTTTGCCAGTTGGGCGCTCCTTTGTTTGGGCTAGCTTGCAGGCACCCCAAGACTGTTGTAAATTGTTACCTTTGTTATATATTGAACTCTTAGTACGTCCGGTTGGGGTGCCACCATATCTCTTGTGTACTATGTGTTGTTGGCTAAGTGTTTGCATAACTGTTGGATGTTAAGTATAATATGTGAAATGGCTAAGTAAGAAGACAAGTGTAATAAGTTTAAGTGTAAAGAGATAAAAGTGTTATTCCGTAGGTTAAGGCGTAGTCTGTTGATAGAACACAAGTGTTATAATATAAGTTAAGTGTAAAGAGATACAAGTGCTATTCCGTAGGTTAAGGTGTAGTCTGTCTTAGTTCTGCCGAGGTTGTCTCTCCCTCGGCTATGCATCGGGCAGTGCCGCGTGGGTCACCAGACGACAGAAAAAGAGTCGGGCTGGGTGCGCTGGTGACAGCTCCCTTCTTGGGAAAATGACCTTGAGAAAATACATAGCAAAATTGACAAATTCTGCTCCTCAGAAGACAAACTTCACCTTCAAATCTGCCCCGGAAAACTTCAGCAAAAATCTGCTTCTGCTGCTGCCCTGTGATTCGACACCTTTTATAATTAAGTTTTGAATTATTATGGTTTAATTACCTTTTACCTTTGCCAATTATTACCCTTCACTGAATGGATTTCATTTTAACCGGTATAATAAAGGCCGCGATGGGAGCTTGGCGGCGTTCCACAACTGTGGATAGAATATGTGCCCCGATTCTATGATCTCTTACAGGTAGCTGCGGTGGGTCAACGTTAATCATTTGGTTTAAAGAAAAACCCTTAATGTGATGGTCTATGCCACGATTAGCTGATTCACAGGTTTATTCTTTGTTGATAATTCAAGTGATGACGTTAACTATAGGAATGAGACGTCAAGGCCCACTGTTAATGGATTAAGGATCTCTTTCCAAAGACACAAATTCCTTATTTGCTCTGCTCTGAATCTATGTAATTATTCCAACAACGCATTTATGATGGATAATTTTTTTCTGAAACAACGGTTTAATTGTTGCAATGATGACGTCAAAGATAGGTGAGGAAAAACTTTCGCAGATAGACCATATGATGCGACTAAAGATATTTCAGACAGTGACCATACCCACAAAACCAAGAATGTTTTGCAACAACATTGATGATTTTCTATAGGTTTCAGGTTTCAACAGAGGGTAAACGGATCTATTGGTCGATTGAAGATAACAGTTCATGAACTGTGTGTTAATTCCAACATTCAGAACAGAGGCGTCTACTTTTAAGATTTTGCATTTCTCATTGTCGACTTATGCATACGAATGCAAGATATTTATGCCAATTCCTTAATGTGTTTACGTTTGTATAAGTTGTTGGTGGATTGCTACTTTGATTTTTTGTTCTTTCTTTCTTTTTTTTTAAATGAAATGAGACACTTTTAATTTGTGTTTTAAATATTTTGTAGTGGAAATAGAATTTTCTTTAACAAATTTATGAATATAGTCCAAGATCTGATATTGGTCAAAGACTTGGTAAATTAAAAAGACTTTGAAAAAAATGTGGTAATTCAAAACTAGATGAAAAACAAAGTTATATATAAAAGAAACAAAGTTCATTTCCCAAATATTACATGAACTTTTTTATCAGGACAAGTAATTAAAATTCATAAAAACAAATAATTTAATAAATAAAAATAAATAGATATAATATGATATTACCATGTTATGGGACGTTCTACTTATATACACATTGATCGTTAATCAGTTGATAAGTCATGTCGTTTCATTCAATCATGTCCTTTAATAATCATGTACTCAATCTCTCTTTATGATTCTGTTCAAACTTTATTCAAACTGACGCATCTTATGTGAAAGTAATGCCTAGTATTATGATAGATGGAATGCATTATAATTGCACATAATAGAAACTTCATTAGAGAGTTAGTTATTTAAAATGAGTAGTCTTGGAAGGTGTCCATTTAAGATTGTTATTATGAAGTCATTTTAGGGAACTGGAACTATGTTCATATTCAAGACAACCAAAAAGGAAAGTAATGCTGAATTTTCTTGTGTATAGTTGTTGCACTGAACTTGTGTTCTAGGGATTTCCTTTTATGGATCTGTATGTGGATAATTTTGAGTTTTTGAATGGTCTAGAACCCATATGTGCTTTGGTGTTTTGAATGGATTTAATTTAAGTTCCAATGTGGCAGGGATTTGAGCTTTAACAATTTAACAGGACAAATTCCAGATTCTTTAAGAAACGTGAGCTCTTTGAGATACTTGTAAGTAATGCATCAGGGAAACATTAGAAAATAAGGGCTATGCAGAATTTCTATTTTAATAGAAAGAATTGAAAGCCACTGATTCCAATGTTTCAAATTTCAATCATGAAAGAATAAAGAATACTAGGATGGACGATTTAAGAGCAATGTGTTTACTTTTCAGGTTCCTTGGAAGCAATCATTTGACAGGACAACTCCCTTCCTGGCTAAGTGCATCCGGCAAGAAAGTGTGAGTAATGTTTTCTTTACACCTCTCAGTTTGGGTGAACATTTGGTAAATGAGTATACACGCTATTATCACCTCGAAATCCCCAACCTGTAAAGATAACTAGAGTCCGGATAACATTAGAAGTCAAGCCACTGTCGCTTCGCTTGATTTATTTCAGTTTGAAGCTAGTGCTTGCTAACTTTAGGCCCTAGGGGCGTATCCCTAAATGATCTAAGGGGTCAAAACGTGAATTAAATGATCTAAGGGTCAAAACGTGAATTAAAGAACGATTAATAGTATCTTAAATTAAATAAAAGATCGATGTTTTCTGTTTAATCTGTAATTAAATTAAAATAACAGAAAGCTGGAAATGACCTCAATGCTGAAAATTATGCACAGAAAACGATGCAGAAAATTATTATTTTGGGAATGCAACTCAATGCAAACCTATGCTGAAAAATGCCTAAGTAATGTGCAGAACCGAAATTACAGAAAGCTGTAATGGCTGTTTTGAATGCTCTGAGATCGCTATGTGAATGCTGTTTTTTCTATTTTTTATTTTTTCTTAATGCACACTAATCGAGAAAACATCAAGTTGAGCTTACTGTAATTCGACAGAAAACTTAAAGACATTGAATAAAATTGCCTAATGTATATGCTCTATATGCCTAGAATGCACGAAAATCAAGAAATTTAATAAGTTTTGCTGGTTTGAATAATTAAAAGTGTAAGAAGTTGACTATTGTCTTGTATAGAGTCGACTTATGAGTGAAGAAGAGCGAGCAAGGTAAATGATATTGTTTAAGTCCTGCTTAGATTCTATCAAATGCAATGAAAAAACAGAACAAAGTCCCTGATAGGGACACATCGCAATCTCTCCTAGATCTTGGGGAAGCCAACACTCTTCAACTCCTCCACTTCAAATGGGATAGATACAATCATGATGCTGAAAGTAGAGAAATCCAACTATCACAGGTGCTCTATGCTACTCTTTTTCACACGCTCTCAAGAAATGGATGAAAAGCAATGAAAGGGATACAAGGCACTGATTAACAACCCCCCCTACATTGCTTGTACAATGATTATATAGATGAAGAGAAGCATGAGAATATAGAGAAAAATAAGAATGGAAGGTAATTCTCTAAGAATACTTCAAAAATCTTTTCAAGTAAAACACTCCACCTTCATGGGATAAGATAAGATAAGATAATTTTATTAATGTCCAACAAATGACCACAAAGTAGGTTAATGAGACTAAAAGATACATCCAATGTGAATACAATGTGGGAGTGCGAAGGTAGCTTCTAGAAAATGGTTAAAGCAAAAATATAGGGAAGAAAAGTAAATCACGAGGTCTAGCCGGCACCAAAATATGTATATACAATAGTGTCATAGGAGCGGTGATACAAAGTGAGAATGTTTGAGACTGGAAACATCTCGGTGCTAGTGAAGAAAGAGAGAGAGAGAGATTTGAAGTTGAAAGCAATGATGTCAAGGTCTCTTGTGCCTGATGACAGAGGACGAGGGAGGTGATCTAGAACTGACTCATACAATCTCACGATGGCTGCTAGGAGGATCTTAGATATGCTGATATCACGAAGTCATTGGAGCAATGCCTGTCTCGGAACTGTGTCAAATGCTTTATGAAAGTCTACAAAGCAATAGTACACTTTTGAAGAGTGATGGAGTGCCTCCTCAATAATGGATCTGAGTGTGAAAATATGATTGGTCGTTTGATACTTTGGGCGGAAACTTGTCTATCCTCTAGCCCTGAGGTACTAGCTCTCCAGCTCGTCAAAAAGCCACAAATGTAAGATTGTGGCATAAAGCTTGGAGAATGTGTGTCCAACCATGATAGTTCGGTAGTTGTTCGGCTCGATACTGCTCCCCAATTTGTAGATTGGGTGAATAATTTGTCTAGTCTAGAAGTGGGGAAAACCAAAGCATATTACATAGTTAAATAAATCAACAATGTATGAGTCGAGAGACTAGATGCCATGCTTGAGGAATTCATCCTGGAGGCCTTCCTCATTTACAGCTTTGTTAGTGCTCATAACCCTGATTGCTATACTAATGTCTCTCTCAGAGAAGAGATGGCATGAAAGGAGGGGTGGAGGAGATATAGATGGGGGTTGTTCAAGAATGTTGTAGAGAGAGGTCGTGTAGGAGAGCATATGGATTGGGGGTCTAGGTTAGGGGAGATGGTGTGGTGTTTAGGGAAAAGGGTATGCTTGAAGGTTTTTGGGGAGTGGCGGAGGGCTACACAAAGTTCACGTCTCCTCAGGGAGAAAAATGTTGGCTTCTTACGATCTAGGATGTGACGATAGGTTTCGCGGAACTGGGGGAAGGATGAGGGGTCACGCTTGAGGGTGAATCGGAGATGCTTGTGGAGAGTTTTACATTCATCATCGAACCATTTATGAGTATGTTGTCAAGTGGAGTAGGGGTAGGAATCGAGGGCTGCTTCCTCTAGATCTTTAGAGAGTGTCTCATACTTGGTTGTGGTTATGTCTAGTGACATGAAATGAGAGATGGGGGTGAGAAACTCCTAATCTATAAGGATTGAGGGCTGAGATCTAATCCTAGGAGAGCCAAATCAATGGCTGAGATCTATCATTACTTTTTTACATTTAAAAATTACTGAAAAATACATTTTGCTAGAGGGTTGAGGTGAATTGCCTCATGAATCTCAATTAAATAAGAAAAAATTACAAAATAAAAACTCAATTGCTGAGTTGGGATGCCACATGGGATCCCTTGCCACTCATCATGTTGATTTTGAGGTGAAACCAATGCCAATTGCCTGAGAAAATATACCAAGTGCACCCCCTTGGTGAAGAGTGCACTCCTCATTGAGATGATTAGCTGGGATGTAGTCAAGACATGAAGTTGGTGACTAGGAGAAATTCACTTAGTCATTAGAAAGCCATTTCATGAGGACCCAAGTGATTATTTTTCCCAACTTGACTTCCCGTTGCCATATATTTTTAACTTAGGAAATTTTTCAATAAAACCTTAGACAGTTTGATTAATTATTTCCTATTAATTAGATCTTCAATAATTCTTGCACAAAATTCATGAGAGTTGCCTTGGATGGGTTCCTTGATGCTTCAATGTACCATTCCAATCAAAACCATGCCATATACCAATCTGAAATGTGCAATAATAGGCTACTCCAAACAATTAATTTTTGACTTAGGCTTTTAAAATCTTAAGTTAAGAAAAATCCATAATTAAAGCCTATTAATTCAATATGACTGAAAATGACATTTGGAGGGGTCCAGTTGGCCCCCAAAGGCTGAAGTATGATGAATGGTGATACATGAAGCCCCCATACCGCTGGCTGGTCTTGTTGACCAAATTAAAAAGTTGGAAAAGTCAACTTTGGTCAAATTTTGTCAATGATGTCCAATGATGAAGGGATGCAACCAAATCCCAAAAGAGGATGAAATAACAACTTTAATGATCAATATTGTGAGTATACTAGAGCTGCAAATACATACTTTACATAAGTGATATAGATGAATCATCACATAGCTTCATCATAGAAAAAATGCATAGAATAACATATAGCATGAAGTTAGTGTTTTATATTCATGCAACCATCTAGTTTATCATTAACAACATTGCAAATATCACTCTTCTCGTGGATGGTCAAAATCAAAATTCTAGTCAAGGGAAGGATTGATGAAGGATGACTTGATTGACTCGGGATAAGGGGATAAAAGGGCACTCTATGACATTCATTAATCAAGCAAACACTAGGGAGGCTGTGTCTTACAAATGGATGATGTGTTAAAATAGGATACCTCTTTGACCCTAACAATCATACTCAACCCCCCTTAATCTTTGACTTTTTGCTTTTCAGGTTTTTTCTTGGACTTGCCTTCATAGACTTGTCTTCATTTATTTCCTAGACTTTTTCTTGTACTTTTCTTCTATGGTAAGACCTTGGCCTTTTTCATTTTTTTTTAAGGCTCATTCAAGTTTAGACTTTCTTCTTTTTCTTTCTTGCTTGATTTTTTTATTTTTCACTTGGTCCTCAATTTCTTTCTTCATGCAGGTACAATGAGTCTTGGATTGCGAGCTACTTCATGTGCACTTTTTGAGGCACTAAAGGGAGGAAGAAGCCTTCCATGCTTCAGGACTAGGAAGCACATCTTTAGCAACTGAACAACCTTAGTACATAGCCAATCAATAGGGATTTACAAGAAGAAAAACATGTGGGTTTGGAAGGCGATAATCCTAGCACATAGCCAATCAACGGGGCTTTACAAGAAGAAAGACATAAGGCATAAAAAATTTGGTTTTTCTAGGTACAGAGCCAATCATTAGGGCTTTACAAGAAGAAATGCATAAGCCTTCAGGGAACTTTGTTGCACACATCAGAGCCAAGACACCAAGGAATAACATGGCGAGCATCATAATAAAGAGGTCACAGAGGGGAAGTCTCGAGTCACTCTGTCAGATCAAAACCAATGACATGAGATGGAAGATGGTAAGCTCAATGCTGGAGCCAAGAGAAGGGTGTGATCCATGCAATAATCAAGAGAAATACTAGATAATGGTATGCACATAAAACAAGAACTACTTCTATATACTATAGTATGAAACATTCCTACTCACCATGCTCATAAAAAATCAACAAGTGTAAAGTAGCATCTAATAACATCTAGTACACCTACCAATAAAAATCATATAACCCATAAACACATCCTCTAGGCATGCATCTAGTACAATAATAAAAAATGACAAGGAACCATCTCAAGGCAACATCATGGCAACTGATACAAAATATCCCATCATTCAATTTTGTAACATTGCTCTGTAAATCTACCTTGCTCATGCAAAAATGACCCCAACCTTGCCTTGCTCTGCAAAAATAAGGGTATAACACTCCATACATACGGTGGTATAACAAGGGCAATAACATCTTCAACAAAATTTTTATTCTTGTCTTCCTCTTGAGAGGATGTGTTACCGGACAAACTAGCAGGGCTAGTGTCCGATAGACAAATGTAAGGAAGGGCGTGGCCCAATGTCACCTTAGTCACATTTCCACAAACTTCTTAGGAGTGTCGTAACCTCCAAGGGGAGAGCCCTTTTCGCTATCTCTGTAAAACACTTAGGAAGCCAAACTAGAACTTCTATGTAGATGGATTAGTGACCAGTGCCTTTAATGGAGTCAACTAAAGAATGAAGAAAACACAAATATAAATGGTTTAGATGTACGACAAGTGTATCAATGTCGCTATCTAGGCATTATTCACATAACATTCATTGTAGACATATGATCATGCATTTAGTGAACAAACCAAGTATGAGTACTGCTATAACAATGGCAATCCAAGATATCTAACAGTGTTCAACAGTCATGACAATGCTATTCAACAGTAGACAGTTAAGTAGTCAATAAGCAAGTTTAATATGCAACCAATGCTACACCAAATTCAACTTGTAAAAATACTTGTAGCAAATTTGAACAAATTGTACTGATATGATATATCTCCTTTAAACTTTAAAGTATGTATTCATTAACAAAACAATCACTTTCACAAGTCTTTACCAAACAGTAATCCAAGTGTTCTTTTTGTTAACCCTTTAATGTTGTTTGTTATGTGTTTATGTAACCATTTATGGAAGTAGAGGATGTATCACAGGTTTGGTGCAATTTCAGACCTAGGACAGTGGTAAAGAGGGTTGGAAAATGGAGGAGAGGCAGCTGCAAGAGGGCAGAAAGAGGCCTGCTAGGGCTTTAAGGGCTGCAACAAAGGCTCAAACAAGCGTGGAAGTGGAGGCCTAGGGGTAGAAGGGAGGAAAAAGGAGCTAAAAGGAGAAGAGAAAGAGGACCGTGAGGCCTAGGGAGAGGAGGAAGGAGAGGTCAAGGGTTAGGAGGGACAACCCTAGGGCTGTTAGGTGAGGTCGTAGCCCTAAAGAAGGTAGGGTTTAGTTTTAGGGCAGATTTTAGGTTAAATTTTTATTTTTTAGGATTTTTAAATTTTTTGATATTTTTAGGGATGCCACAATTTCGCCCTAGGGTTTTTAGGGCTTAAAATGGCAATTCGAATTTGTAGAAGGGAGGGCCAGAATTTTAGGGAGGCCAAAAATTGAATTTAATTTTAATTTTTATTTTTAGGGTTTCGGACATAAAATTGTAGACCTAATTCTAACCCTAATTCTACCATGAAAATGCAAGAGAAATTTGGTAAAAATTGATAACTAGGGTTTGTATGAATGAGACCCTCAACCCTAGTCCTAGAGGAAGGGTGACCAACCTTCCTCTTGGAGTAATTTCTCCTTGTCTACTAAACTAGGGCTTCCTATAACAACCTCTAGGGTTCGTTATAGGAGCCTAATCTAGGTAAAAATTGGAGATCCAAGGCTAAACTTGTGAAAACCTCCTCTAGGGAGCGTTTTCCACCATGCAAAGAAGATAGAAGGCAAACAAAAAGACCCTATTAAGAAAAAATGCATCTCTAAGGCCACCATTCAATCATTCAAGAAGCAAGAATTCACCTACCTTCACCAAACAAGGCTAAAAACTAGACGTACTTGAGCTTGTGTTGTTCCAACAACTCTTAACATCCACCAAGCATGAGCAAAACCAAATACAATCATCAAATTTCATCCACAAGGCAAAGCAAAGCCTACTTGAAGAGGTGTGCATCACTTCCGAGAGAGTTATCTAGGGTAAAAGAGAAATAATGTCATTTTGTCCCATGATTATGATTTACAAATGAAGTGAGGAGTTGCATTTATAGTGTTCTCAACTCACTTTTACAAAATAACCAGGCCGACAGGCCAAATAAATGTTAATGTAAAAATATAACATGAAATAATATAAAATATTCTAAAGATGGCCTAAAGTAGGCTACCTAGGGTATTTTCCCCCTAGGTTTCTAAAAACTGCTAAAAATGACTGAAACTGAGCAGGAAGCTCCACTCCGAAAGGTGGAGTGAGTAGGGGGGATCGTCATGCCCCATCTAACCCCAATAATGCTGAAAATCTGTCAACGTCCCCCCTCTGTCAGCCTATGGGCTTGGTGACCAAGGATGACGTCATCCAGGAAATTGCACCATGGAGAGAGGGCGCTCTGCTGGAAAGGGACCAGGATGGGTGCATAAGGTGACCTGAAGGAGAGGCAAGAGCCTCAAAGCTGGAATACAGTCATCGGTGTAGAAAATAAGCAAGGGGTCATGTGACCCAGTGACCCACCCCTAGGTGCCCCAGACACCAATCTCAGGGCTACAAGCCCTAGAATGGGGTAGTTAGCAATGCCACTAAGTCATAGTACTCCTAAAGGAAGGACCAAAGGGTCCGGCCATAACCACATCTCAAAAAGCACTGATAACACCCTATCATGGTCCTGAAGAAAAATATGACCCCTCTCCTTGGGCAAACATCTGAAGGTGCGCTGGTACTGGTATCACGTAATAGGATGTAACAAGTTTTTCAGTGCCATCTTCAATGGTTTCCTTAAAATTTACAATATTTTCTTCAAGAGAGGCTAAATGATCATATTCAACCACATTGTCATCCTAATCTTCTTCAAGCTCAAACACCATAGGGACATAAGATGAAAACATTTCATCAAATACATGCACATCATAACATTCTTTGATGTATTTCTCTAATGACCATGCTACCTTACTTTTATCAATCGTTCTATCATAGAGATCAGAATATTTCAAAACATCACATTGTTTTTTCATCTTATTATGAATATCAACCAAAACATGTGCATCATGTACAAAGTAAACTTCACCATCACACCAATCTTGAGGAAAAATCTCAACGAAATGTGTAAAGGAGAATATCACCTTTTGATTGAAACCATAGAACCATTCTCTTGCATTCTCACCCCTTAATGAAAGTGTGAACATTTTCATCAAGACATCTTCATGTATTATATTGAAATTTGCAAGAAAATTAATGATACCATGAACTTTGAAGATTTAAGAAGATTTCCAAAAACCTTTAGGGCAGGATCCTTTAATATTTGAAGATCAATACTTTATGGAAGTGAAGCATGAAGATGAAAATATTCAGATTCTAGATGACTTAAAATGTACCTTGGAAAAGCACCATAGAGTTTTCCAGATATTCCTAAAGGACTACCTCCATATAGAGAACATGAACATCAAATTGAACTCATTCCCGGAAATACTCCTAATAAAATGCCATATGGATATCCACATCAACAAAAATGAGAGATTGAGAAAATGGTACAAGACATGTTGGATGCAGGTATTATTCAAGCAATCAGGAGTTCCTTTTCAGCACCAATAATGATGGTCAGAAGAAAAGATAATGCTTGGAGAATGTACCCTGTTAGCACTCAAAAAGTACCCTGTATAAACCAAGTAAGTTAATAAAATTGGTGATAAACATGCATGCAACTTCTAAGAGTATTATCCAATGTGTCACTAATAACACTCCTCTCCATTCGAGCTGACTTGAATTTACCATCAGGGGGTCCGTTAATATCCTCATGCTGTTCGGAAGCTTCAAATCTGCAAGAAAACTGTTATAACAACGAAAAGATGACTGGAATTTATTTAAGAACAAGAATTATTCGTTGTTGTAAATGCTCAAATTTGACAAATCTGTGTGTAAGATGAATGTGCCATCATATATTTAAGTCTAAAGGTCAACAAATTTAATTAAAAGTGGACATCCGACATGCAAACCATTCAGATCTATCATTTATCTTTAAAAACCAGCGGGCAAAAGTCATTTTATATTGTTGTACTGTTAAAATAATGAGATAAAACATATAACAACAGTGTTTATTCTGTTTTTGGTAGACAAGAATTTTAAATAAAATGTGGATAGTGGTGCAAGATCTCTTTAAACTATCTCAATACAATGGAAAATAAGAAATAGAAGGTGCTTCTAAATGGCATATTTGTCCAAGTAAAAGGCTAAGAACTTCTCTGCATTTGCACAACGAATCATCAAAACACCAACAAGCTTCGAGAGCTCAACAAGCATAACAAAGACTTTATTTAGTATCGCCAAAAGGTTGATTGCACCAAAGAGATGAACAAAAAACTGGTATGATGATGTTCCCTACACAAAAGTATGAAAGTCAGAAGAGAAGAGAAGAAAACGCGGAAGAGAATGAGCTCATGCTAAAGAAAATCTTACCATTAGACAATTCACCCTCTTCTTTTATAGATTTCAAACCCTAAATGGTCATGCAATGAATATCATGCACTTTCTCCAAGTGTCCAAGCTTTCTTGAGTGCTTCACCTTGATGCATGGCTGAGTTAAGTGAAGCAAGTCTCATGCATGCATCTTGTTCAAGTTTAGTTCATCCCAGTCTCTTGCATGCTCTCTAATTTTGCCACTCGTCACAACGGGAGACCACCACATGTTGCACATGCATTGATGCCACATGTCACACATAAATGGATGCCACATGTCACGCATGCATGGCTCACAACTAAAAAATAGAAGATAGTTTACATGTCCATGCACGTGCCATGCAAAAACATGTATGTCCATGCATGTGCCATGTAACGCCATGCAACTCAAACCCTAATTGCTAAAAATAGAAGTGTCTTGTATGTTGCCCGAAAAAGTCTCATTTGAATCCTAAGCTTACAAGGGTGCGAAAAATGTGATCATCTCTATCACGTGGACCTCCAAACCCTATTTCCTAAGAAATAGGAATCTTCCCAAACTTGATAAAACTTGTAAAATATATGTCTTTGTACCAAGGAAACATCAATGTAGCAATCATATACCTGAACTCAATGGGAACCAACTTTGGCTCTAGCAAACTGTCTCTGGAGATGTCGTCTAAATACTAGCCTAATGGAATGCTGGCCCTTGCAGCGGCCTACGGTTGTTGCCCATCCAGATTGCTTATGGAGCAAATCTAGGGGCTAACATAACCTGATTACAAAGATCTAAACAAAATCACTATCAAGGATAAATTCCCAATTCCAAATATCAATGAACTATTAGCGACCTTCGACCGTTGCCCATCTAGATTGCTTATGGAGCAAATCTAGGGGCTAACATATTCTGATTACAAAGATCTAAACAAAATCACTATCAAGGATAAATTCCCAATTTCAAATATCAATGAGCTATTAGATGAGCTTCATGGAGTGGCTTACTTCACAAAGTTAGATCTAAAATTGGGATACCATCAAATTAGATTAAGTGAAGAAGACATTCCCAAAATAGCTTTTAGAACATATGAAGGACAGTATGAGTTCTTGGTGATGCCTTTTGAATTAACCAATGCTACCTATATTTTTCAAAGCCTTGTGAACAATTTTTTTTGACTTTATCTTCGAAATTTTGTGTTGGTTTTCTTTGATGATATACTTATCTATAGCAAATCATGGGAAGAACACATTAAACATGTGGATCAAGTCCTACCAATTCTTGAGAACAATCAATTGTATGTAAAATGTTCCAAATGTGCTTTTGGGGAATAAGTAGAGTACTTGGGTCATATTGTTTCAAGAGAAGGGGTGAAGGTGGATCCTCAAAAGATCGAAGCCATCACAAAATGGCCTATTCCTAAGAACATCAAGAGTCTTAAACGATTTTTGGGTCTTACAGGGTATTACAGGAAATTTGTTAAGATTTATGCACACATTACAAGTCCATTCACATCTCTCTTGAAGAAAAAATCATTTGTATCGAATGAAGAAGCTACCTTGGCATTCTAACTCTTAAAGGATGCAATGTCTTCTACACCAATATTAGCAACACTTGACTTTAGTAAAACATTCATAGTCGAATGTGATGCATCATGACAAAGAATTGGAGCAGTATTGATGTAAGAAGGGAGGCCATTGGATTTTGAACGTAAACAATTCAAAGGAAACGACATGGTGAAATCTACAAATGAAAAAGAAATGGCAACAATTTTGCATGCGGTAAAAAAATGGACAAACAGATGGGCAAACAAAAATTGTTAACAAATGTTTAGAAGGTTATTTACATTGTTTTTCTTCAGACAAGCAATATCGTTGGGTCAAATGGCTTCCTTTAGCAAAATGGTGGTATAATACCACCTATCACACATCTACAAAGATGACTGAGCTCTTTATGGTTATCTAGCTCCTAGTATCACATCTTTTTTGTAGGATCATTCCAAAGTATAGGAAATGGATGCACATATAGAAAAGACTAAAGAAACTTTGCAAATCCTTAAAGAAAACCTTCAAAATGGCCGAGAACAAGATGAAACAACAAGTAGATCAACATAGAAGTGAAAGACAATTTGAGGAGGGTGACAGGGTATATTTTAGATTACAACCTTATAAGCAATCTACTTTCAAACAAAAGAAGAATAAAAAATTAGCTCCAAAATTTTATGGAGCCTACAAAATTATTTGAAAGATTGGAGAAGTGGCATATTAGTTAGATTTGTCTTCCTCCCACATTCATAAGGTTTTTCATGTTTGAAAAAGTTTTTGGGACATACTATGCCAGTGCAAATGGAACTACCAGAATTAGATGAAGAGGGGAAGTTGATTCTGGAACTAGAAAAAGTGATTGATAGATGTTCTCTATCTCTTCGGAAAAGAACCATTATGGAGTACCTAATTAAGTGGAAGAATATGCCTCCAAATGAAGCTACATGGGAAGTTGAGCAATTCATGAAGAAACATCCTCAATTACAAGCTTTGAAGGCAAAGCTTTTTAAAGGAGGGGGCTATGTTAAGGTCCTAACCATCATTCATTATTATTACATTAGTTATGGTTAGGTTGACTTAGTGTTAGGTTACATAATGACCACTTCATTTCCTATTTATAGTAAAGGACATTCATTTGTATAATCATCTCATCTTGGCTTGTGTCTTTGCTACATTCTATAAGAAGGTTGCCCCCTCGAAGTGGCTTCTTATCCATCTCTTGTCTTCATTCTTAAAATGTTGGATTACTCTCTCTTTCCTATTTTATGGTCTTTGGGGAATATGGTGCGTAACACAGCAGGTTTGGGAGGTAACAGGTTGGAAGGTAAAAAAGCAGGGCAAACATTGTGGACAATGAATGGATTAATTTTATGCATCTTCTAATACTAATCAGTTCAGCCCATACACCTTCCAAACTCCTTGCTTGAAATTATAATTTCATAGTTATCGTTCCCTAGAGTGTTTTCCATGAGTTATAATGTTGCAAAGACATTTGGAAAAACACAGATTGTTTCTCACTATTCATGAGAAATGCACGCTGTTATTGGTAAAATTGGTTATGTGCCAAGAAACAGAAAACATGTGTGAAAAACATAATTTTTAACTTATTTACTGTTTATGAATGGTTCCTGCCCCAAATGTTACCTTCCCATTCAATTTTTTGTAATTAGGAGTGTTACCAACTATTTTGTACAATAGTTGAACTTCTATTGAGCCGCCAATTTTTGAACATGATTGATGTTCACCTTCAGAGTTCAAAGGTTCAGATGTTCCAGACTTGGCCTATTTTGGCCATCTTTTTAATTTTTGTTTTGAAATGACCATGCCCCACGGAGTTTGTAATAAAGTGTGCTAGCATGGTGGTCTTGAGTGGCTCGATTCCCTAGGAATTGACAACCAAACAAGGTATTCCAAGGAGTTTTTTCCCTTGTCGATTATGCTTTACCTATAGCCGAGTAATAATCAATGAGTTTTTATCCTACACCTCCAAAGCTGAAATGTGCGAATTTGGCGGTTAGGCCTTTAGGGGGTTATTAGAGTCCAACTGTAAATTATAAACATGCTAGACACTATTTTTGTGTTCTGTGGTCATTTCCTAGGTCCTTAGGGTGTCTAAAACATTATCATATAAATTTTTTTTTAGCGGATGTGCACAATTTTTTTTTTTTTTTTTTAATAAAATTTTCAATTAATTAAACCATTTTTCCTATGGTTTAATTGAAAATTTTCAATTTGTAATAATTAAGTGGTTTGGGGGTGGATTTTGATGAATGGGGGCTCATTTTCTAAGCCATAGTACCCATTTAACCCCTAAATCCACTTTTCCTAAGTTTATGAGGATTATTTTTCACTTAATTAAATATTTTCTCAAAATTAATAAATGAGGAATATTTAATTAAAACTAATTAGAAAATAATAAAATGGAGATAATAAAAAAACTCTCCAAAAAAGACCAAATTGAATAAAGTGAAGAGCTAAATGACATGGCAGAGAGCATCTAGGAATATTCCAATCATCACCAACCGACTTCAGTTAAGTATCGGAGCACTACAACCATCTGTGCATTGGGATTTGCGCCTTCCTTAGCTAGCTTGGGAGAATTGCTTATATGGCATTTGGTTATTGGCTTGGACATGATTACACAAAGTGGGAGTGAGGGTGCCTTGCCTAGGTGGAGGCTACCTCACCCCAAAACTCAAGTCAATGGCTCAGTTAACCCTTGAATCATGGATCTTAACTCTCTCAGTTGGTGAATGCGCCTTCCTTATGCTTTCTTATACAATTTGAGTTGGCTCTCTGTACTTGTATAAATAGAGGCTCTTGCTACACCATATGGGTGGATGAAATGTGCAAGGAACCTCTGCTTTAGTCAGTTATAATACATGTTGATGTTGTTATAATACTTCAATTTACTTGTTGATGTTTTGTGTTTAAAAGATCTTAGAGCAGCATGCTTTAGTCAGTTATAATACATGCTCTCTGAATCTTTTTTATACTAACATACTAGATTTAAGCTCTCTTGTTTAAGTGTATAAGTTTCAGGATCGCTTCTTGGAGTAAGGGATTGAGCTCAGCTGCATCTTCCCCTTCTTCAAGCCTCAAAAGATCATAAATTTTGAATGCTCATTGGTCTCTATAGGGTTCTCAAATAGATTCAAGATCCAAAAGTGGCTTGTTATATCTCATTCTCACCATTAAAACTCAACTGTCAATCTTTCAATTTGGTTACTAGGCAAAGTTGTGGATCTCAAAGTTTCATCTTTCTCCATCTTTGCCCCCTCCTTGTTGGCTGCCCCTTTTCTGTTGGCTATCATCTTCCTCTTATCCTTGCTTTTTTGCTCCACTTCTCTTCTTCCTTGTCCTCTTCTCTTCCTTTCGCTCCTTGCTTTGCTAGCCTTCTTCTTTGCTATTGCTGTCCTTCTTCTTTTGGCTTCCCTATTTCTGTTTCTTTACCTCTGATTTTTTGTCTTCATTCTCTTCTTTGGCTGCCCTATTTCTGTTTCTTTACCTCTGATTTTCTGTCTTCATTCTCTTCTTTGGCTGCCCCTTCCTTCTTTGGCTTGTGTCTTCTTCTTCTTCTCTTTCGTTGCTCCTTTCTCTTCCATTCGCTGCCTTTTTGGTTGGATGTCCATTCTTTCCTTTGTTGACTGTCCTAACTTGTTTCCAGCCCTCCTCACACTTGTTTGCAGCCCTACTTACCTCTGTTTGCAGTCCTCTTTTCATCCCTCTTTCTCTTGCACTCTTGCCTTTCCCTTTGCTTCTTCAAATCTCCCTTTTCTCTTGTGTTTTTTGCTTCTTCTTCACTTGTGCTTCCTCTCTTCCTTCATTGCTTTTCTTTGCCTCTTTTCTAGTTATACACTTAGTCTAGTTTCAAAGAGGTTTCATTATTAGTTGCATTAGTTTGGTTACTTAGATCTTAGCTTGCATTAGTCTTAATTTTTCTAACTTGCATGTTAGTTTAGTTTAGTCTTAGTTTCATTTGATTTGACTAACTCCTAACAGGTTATGTGTTTAAAGCTCTTATGCCACAGAAAAGCTAGAAGTGCAAAACAAACAAAGCCTAAAGGCTAAAAGCAAACAAGAAGAGCAACAAAATCAAATTCCTTGAAAAGCACTTAACTTTTTTTTCCCATCTTCTTCATCCCCTCTTCTGTTCGTGCTTTCAAGTGGAGACAAAAAAAAAACATTGTAAAATTTAATAAAAGAGCAAGTGGGATAAAGGTTCCCACACCCCACTTCCCCCATTTGGGGGAATCTTGTTTCGCCCTTGTCATTTTTTGCATAAGTTTTTTGCTTTATACTTGCAAGTAGCTTAGATTTTATTTGCTAGATTAGTTTTCATTTCGAATAAATCACTAGATCTTAGAAGCAAATAGCTTAGTTTGATTTGTCTTTTTTTCCAAGTTTGAACTTAGTTTCATTTGATATAATCTGTTAAAAAGAACATAAAATATCTTGAATCTTGCCATAAGGCAGATCAAGAGTGCTTTCTGTCGGAGAGTTCATTTGTTTATTTTTGCTAACCCCCTTGCTCTCCCGAGTACGGTCCTAGACCTGAAAGAGATTCTTGGGTAGTGTAGTTTATTTTATTTCAAGCATTTATTTATCTTGTTCATAAGTCTTTTGAATCTCGCCATAATGCGGATCAAGAGTGCTCTCTATCGAAGAGTCTATGGTTCTTGTTCATAACACTTAATAAAATTGGAATATACATTTACTACACTGCGTATGCTCTACCCACTTGTGGGATACTCAAAAACAGTGTATATTAATTAATTCCTCACATTTAACTCCACTTCAACCATAATAAAACACTCTCCCATACAACCAACAAAAATCCGGCGTTGATCTCTAATAGTCGAAAGTAGGCAAATTCTGCCTGGGGACGCGGGAACCCCTAGACCGAGACCTTAAGGGCACCAGTTAGGCTACATCCTTGGTTGGTGTAGTGTTGAACACCGCTCTGGAGACTCTGACCCACCCACATGTCCTTGTACAGAGCCACTTAGACTATTATCCGGACATATTTCCAGTACCACAAGGTATATCTTGGAGATCCCCTTCCCATTAATAATTAACTTCACCCCTAAAATTTACAATAAAATTTACCAAGAGCACTTGCAAAACATCTTCAAGCACACCCAAGACTTGTATTCAGCATCCCAAGCATTCAGAGACTATTGACTCCATTTTGGCACTGATCTTATCATTCAGCATTTTATTTGCTTTTTATCTATCTGGAGTATTATTTGATCTGCTTAAATATATCATGCTGTGGATGCTTTACATATAAATTGTCATTATCAGTGGTTGTGTATCTTCATCATTTTTGCAAGTACATGCTTGGATATAATCTGTTATTGTAAATCATCATAAAAAACTCCTAAAAAACACCTTTCCTCATCACACGTCACAAAAACACTTAAAATCAAAAGCCTTAGAAACTCTTTGTAGGGTCTACCCCCCTTGGCTTCGTTAGGAGTTTGCCTAAACGGAGGAGTCGGGATCATGTGACAGCACCTAACTCTTTGCTTGCCCCAAGGCCACACTTTTCCCACTTGGGAAACAACTTTCAAAAGATTTCTGCTGCTAGTGTGCACATCGGCGGGCAACAAGGAGCACAAATAATTTGTCTTAGACTAAGGTGCTCGCCACATAGTTGAATACAACCAGGTGTAGCTGCTTGATATGATGATTTTCATTTCTTACATTTTTTGAAGTCTATTGTTCTTTCTAAATGTTTCTAGGCTTAGATACAGGTTGGGGTTGTATTATGCTCCTGCTTATTGCAATTTGGAACATGCACGCATATACCAATTTCATCAATCAGATTTGCTTATTTATGTTTCTTCTTTCTATTACTGTGTACTTTACGTTTTTCTTGTTTCTTGCAGAGATTTGTCTTATAACAACTTTTCAGGGGAAGTTCCAGCATGGTTTTTGGGTCAGAATTTAAATGTGTAAGTAATATTGTCAGAAGTTGACTTCCACAGCTCTTTCTTGGTACTCCAAATGAATCAAATAAACGTTGATCTTTTGCATGATATTTTCAAGAACTGGAGGAATGGAGGATTGAAGCATTGTTTTTTTTCATCAACTTCTTTTTATATCTGCTTCTTTAGATTCCCTTCTAGCCTTACGAACGATACCTTTTTATAATTAATTTGATAGTTTCTCTAATTTACAGGAACTTGGTTGGGAACTTTTTGGAAGGCAATGGAACAAATCAAAGGTACACACCTTATAGATCCATTTAATTCATATTTCTTCTCATCTCAGAGATCACTGTGAAGATATTGATTCTATTAGGATGTAAAAATGTTATTGATATCACGGGATTATTTAATAACAAGAACTGTGAACATACTGAATAAATTAGGATGTTTAGGTTTGATTAGTTACATTTCTTACTTGATATTTATTGAAAGTAACTCGTTAAAACTCGTTTAGTCTTTGTATTGCTTGTAGAGCATTGACTTGCCTCCAAAGACGCTTTCCATGCTACAAAGGAAATCCACACAGTAAGTCTATTTCATGGTATTTATGTTGTACTTTTCAGGAAGTCTATTTCGTGGTATATACTGTTGTACTTTTAAGATATTAGTACTTGCTAACAAGAATTTTAAGTTATACTCGTGTTATCTACAAGCAAAATACATATAGATATAAAACACCATTTATTTGTATTAAAACTACACCAACTGCCATTTCTGATTCAAGAATTTTCAGTTCTGGTTTGATCCTTACCAATCATATTAAAAGGTCATTATTAGTGGAGGTAGGTGAAATTCCAAATTACCATAAATACTGTTTAATAACAACTCTATGGAGACACTAAAGTTATATGCTTCTCTTTAATTATGTACTAACGAGATAGTTTGTATAACCATCATAGTTTTGCTAGACAAAGTAGCTATAAGCACTGTTATTAGAACCCAATAACAAAATATTCCTGTTTTAGTATCTTCATTACTCCAACATGAAAAAAATAACTAAGATAAAGTACTCACTAATAGATATGGATAAATGGGTTATATGTAGTTGGCACTTGAAGTATATATGTAACAATAGGAAGGAATAATATCCATGTCAAAATTTCATTTTGCAACAGCAGCAAGATAATGCTCCAGTATGCAGAATATTATATGCTGTGTTTTATGTGTTTTATATAATTCATTCATATGCTGTCAAAATAGGACTGATATCATTCACTATTGATCTTCTATTGTGATCTTGTAATTATCACACCTCAAAAATTGATCAAGGAAACTATACTGCCATGCAGTTATCCAATATCTCATACGACTTTCGAATTGCTTTTCAGGTTCTTCTTTAGCCATCAATTGTGGGGGTCCACAATTGATTGATTCCTCAACGGGAGCTGCTTTTTTGGGGGACAACAAAACACTAGATGCTGCATCATTCTACATGAATTCTGAAGAGAATTGGGGAGTCAGTACGACAGGAGTATTTTTGAATTCATCGGATACAACTAATGAAAATGGTAACCCATATACGGTACCACAAGGATCTGTACAAGGAGCAACTCAAAATCCATCAATATATACAACAGCACGCCTTTCTCCTGTGTCTCTAAGATACTATGGCCTTGGTCTTGAGAATGGACAATACAGGGTAGAGCTCCATTTTGAGGAAATCAAGATTCCATCTACACAGTCATGGCGAAGTCTTGGATTGCGCATATTTGATGCCTATCTACAGGTATTACTCTGTAATGACATCACTATAGGAACCAACTTGAGGAGCACAAAAGTAAATTGTTCTATATAATTTCCTGATGCATTTGCAAGTACTGTAAGTTTACATCACAGGTTTCAGAAACTTTAATATTAGCAGATCTTTTGGTCCAAGCCATTTATGGCATCTTGGATGGCAAGAGCATTTTAATATATTATTAGCAGATCATTAGGTGTACGACATTGGTGTGTGATATTTGTATTGGGATTGAACACCTCATTCATACGATCATATCAAAATGTATAAAATTCTTTGAGCAGAGAAAGAGTCAAAGAGAAAGAGGATGCATGCCTTGGATAGGGCCTGGAGGATAACATCACTTGGAATTGTAGTACATAGTACATGTCGCCAATTTAGAAAATAATACATGTCCAGGTATCAGATTCCAAAGGAGAGGACAAAATGGCTGCTACGCTGGAAAGCATATTGAATTTCACGCTGTACTTTGTTTTTGAGTTTTACTTATTTATATCCAAATCCAATTGGATTTATGATGCTCAATTTTATCCCAAATTTCCTTCTACATTTTTCATCCAGTTCTTATAAACTGTAAGCTCATGAACATTGATAAAAATCATCTCTCTCCCTCTCTCTCTCATGCTTGTATGCTTCTGTTTTTCTTTGATAAAGCCTTATCTTTTTAGCTATGTTATAGGAACCAACTTGAGGAGCACAAAAGTAACTTGTTCTATATAATGCCATGATGCATTTGTGAGTACTGTAAGTTCACATCACAGGTTTCAGAAATTTTCATATTAGCAGATCTTTTAGTCCAAGCCATTTATGACATCTTGGATGGCAAGAGTATTTTAATATATTATTAGCAGATCATTCGGTGTAGGACATTGGTGTGTGATATTTGTATCTGGCTGGAAGAAATTGGGATTGAACACCTCATTCATGCGATCATATCAAAATGTATAAAATTCTTTGAGCAGGGAAAGAGGATGCATGCCTTGGATAGAGCCTCGAGGATAACATCACTTGGAATTGTAGTACATAGTACATGTCGCCAATTTATAAAATAATACATGTTCAGGTATCAGATTCGAAAGGAGAGGACAAAATGGCTGCTACGCTGGAAAGCATATTAAATTTCACGCTGTACTTGGTTTTTGAGTTTTACTTATTTATATCCAATTCCAATTGGATTTATGCTGCCCATTTTTATCCCAAATTTCCTTGTACATTTTTCATCCAGTTCCTGTAAACTGTAGGCTCATGAACATTGGTAAAAAAATTAAAAATCATCCCTCTCCCTCTCTCTCATGCTTGTATGCTACTGTTTTTCTTTGACAAAGCATTATCTATTTAGCTATGTTTTATTGTTTGGAAGAGCTGTGGATAGAATTTAGAAGAACCCTGACAAACATTAGAATATCTACTTCACACTTTCTTTAAAGTTTCATTCTCTTTTTCATTCTCCAACTTATTTTGCAGTTCTGCACTTTATGTAGGGAGTTCAAGTGTTAAAAGATTTTAATATCAAGGAAGCAGCTGGAGAGTCGACCGTGCCAGTTGTAAAAAAATATACTGTAAATGTTACTGAAAATTTTCTTGAGGTACACTTTTTTTGGGCTGGCAAGGGAACCTGTTGCGTACCATCACCACAGACACATGGATCTTTGGTCTCAGCAATTAGGGTTACTCCTGGTAGGAAAAATATTATATAATTAGTAATTATCCATTTATACACATTAGGACCTTCATACATTGTCTATAGAGATTATTACATTCTCTTATTTATTTCCGAGTTGGTATTATTGTGGAAACTGTATTCTCATGACAATGGTCAAATTGTAATTGCATTTTACAACTTGTGAATTTGTTTCTTTTCTATTGCAGAATTTAAACCAACTATTGTAAACAGAAGTACGAACAACAGCAGTAGAACCAAAATTATTGGTATTGTTCTCGGAGTACTAATTGGTGTAGGCTTTGTGCTCTGCTCATCCTGCATGATTTTAAGAAGAAAAAGAAGGAAGCACAAATCATTGACAACTGGTGACAGTGAAGGTGATCATCTATGTTTCAAAACATTGGACTAATCTCTCAGATGTTTTGTGATTTATGACATTAGCTCTTTCAGATCATCTTACTTGGAGACAAATATACTTGATGAGACATTGATGAATGTATTATCTTGACATAGATCTTACCATTTTATTTAATTTGTTTTAGCAGATTTAAGGGGTATTGCTGGAAGACCAAATACTTTCAGTTTAACAGAAATGCAAATTGCTACAAAGGATTTTGATAATGACAATAAGATAGGAGAGGGTGGGTTTGGTACAGTTTACAAGGTACATTAAATTGGATCCTTAAGTTATAATTTCAGTTCATATAGCCTGGAAAATCATACATCAGCTTCATTCTTGATAGGCATGCATACATAGAATATCAAAATTTGAAATGCATTCTATCATTCTCTATTGTAGGGCGTCCTATCAGATGGAAAGCTTGTGGCCGTAAAGAAGCTGTCATCCAGGTCTAGCCAAGGAAAGCGGGAATTTCTTAATGAGGTGGCTACAATATCTGCTGTACAACACAGAAACCTTGTGAAATTGTATGGTTGTTGTGTTGAGGAAGAAGAACGCCTCTTAGTCTACGAATATTTGGAAAACAACAGTCTAGGTCGAGCTTTATTTGGTACAGCCTTACACTTCTAAGTTTCTTTCATGAATATAAGCTCGAATAATGCTTTGTCTATTTTATTTTGAAAATAATTAAATGGAAATAATATTTACTTATAATTTTTTTGTTTTAAACCTCAGGTCCTGATCACTGTAGGCTCAAGCTTGATTGGCCTGTTCGATATAACATTTGCCTCGAAGTTGCCCGTGGACTAGCATATCTTCATGAAGAATCTAGAATTAGAATTGTACATCGAGACATCAAACCTAATAACATCCTTCTTGACAAACATTTAAATCCAAAAATCGCTGATTTTGGGTTGGCCAAACTATATGAAACTGGCAAAACTCACATCAGCACCAGAGTTGCAGGAACAATGTATGACAATATATATCCCTTTCTATTCCTTACAGAGATTATATAGAGATTTTTTGTTTTGGCTGTTTTTACTGAATTGGATATGTTATTATGTTCCCATGTATACAAAGGCCTTTCTCATGATGTTAATACAATGTTTGGAGTTTGGATAGCATCAGATTTCAACCTCTTTTTCTGGTCATAGTTAATGTAATAGTAATTGAAATAGCATAAGAAAAACAATATATGGTTAGTACAGCTCAATATATTTCACAATTCTTACAAGTTGAGCAGACATATCAGTCAATTTGAAGTCATCTAATGAAAAAGCATGACATTTTGCCTTTCCTGAGCATCAATATCAATTTCATGGAAGAATAACAAAAATTCAGGTGTAATTTTCAGTGGGTACCTGGCTCCAGAGTATGCTTTGCGTGGTCACCTTACTGAGAAAGCGGACGTTTTCAGCTTTGGAGTAGTCGCTCTTGAAGTTGTTAGCAATAGAACTCATGAAGAGAGGAGCTTGCCAGATGACATGGTCTATCTTTTGGATTGGGTACCGAATTCTTCTGAAATCCCAAACATAAGTGATTTGTTTATATTTACTTTCTCACAGAAATATTTGAAATTATTGTCATTTACCAAGGCACTGCAGATGTTAGGAAGAACTCTCTCTGTAATACATGTCCATGTCTAATATTATCTGTCATTGAACTGCAGACTTGGCATCTGTATGAGGAGAACAGATTGCTAGATTTAGTGGACACTAGCATGCTTTTGAGCTACTCTGAAGAAGAAGTGTTGAGGCTTATTCACGTGGGTCTTTTGTGCACCCAAGCAACTCCCTCTCAACGACCTCCCATGTCTCGAGTGGTTTCCATGCTATCAGGTGTTATGGAGATGCATCCTCCACAATCTCGGCCTGGATATATCAAGGATTGGCAGTTATCAAAAGAGAATGCCAAGAATAATGAAAATTCATGGAGCTGGAACATGAGTTTGACATTGGAGGAGAGATCACTATAGAAGGTCATGAAGAAAAGGGCAGAAAGCTGATCCTGTTCCGTGTGGCTTACTTTGTAGTAACAGGTGTATGAATATTAATAGACTAGTATGATTTTGTCTTGAACATGGCTATTTGAGAACTGTTCTATTAGTCCAAATCTATTTCGACAAATTTTAATGTAAGTTCCATACAATGGATTGGATAGTACAATTTCCTTAGAGCTTCAGTTTCATTTGAATGCAAATGGAAAATAAGGAAGGATGAAGTCATATCCCTTTTATCATCCATGTATTGTTTTGAAATTTGTATATAAGTTAGATTTTACAGCAAGGGTAGTTCCTGATAAAAGCCCAAGTAAGGGAAAGATGATAGGTGTTTCACATGTTATCCACCTTCTTAGTGTTATATAATGTAACATATTTTGTAAGTCTCCTTGAAATATGCATGGCTAATAACTAATATTTAAATGACGTGAATATTTTGACAAAACTGATTCCCCTCCTTCCGGACTTGTTAAGCAAAAGTCAAACTATTCCTTCCAAGAAGAAAGAATACAATAAATATTCATGATGTACGATGCATAATGCCCATTTTCACATAATTATGAGAATTATTATCCAATACGAAAGTGCTTTTCATAAGGTATGATGAATAGATGAGTACTTCGTATGAAATGCCACTTTATAATCATTTTTCTTGAATTCCTTCGAAACGTGTTATAAAATTTTATGGCTTGTTTGTTTGCATTGATTGTGTTTAATAAGGTATGAGAAGGCCATTATCGAACCTGCAGACAATGTGGTGGGCTCATGATGTTCAAGGCTACCATCATAGCAACGTTATCAAGACATTATCCAACTCTTCTGTTTCTAATGTTTTAAAGTATATATCAGCAGATCTCAACCAATCCATAAAAGTAGCTCTACATCTTTTACCATCAAAACATAAGAATGGATACCACATAAACCAGCCAAGCACACTATAAGAATGGATACACCTTTTGCAAATGTCGGCAATTGGAATATATGTGTATTGTTGGAGTCCAGGTTAAATTGTGTTTTAACACCTTGTTGAGAAACTTGGTTGCAAAGATATATTGTACATATTGGTGTTCTTCTTTATACTGATTTTTTGTTTTATGACGGTTACATATAGTGTATTATGAAAATATCACAACTTACAACAAATAATAGTTATTTGGAACTGCCTATTAAGATGCCATCTTTATTGTTGTATGAAATATATAATCTCGCACCAGCAAGATCTCTTTTTAAATAAAATAATGAAGAGAATTTTGGAGAGATAAGCAGGGAAGGTTCAAAATGGGTGAAGGAAGGTGGTAGATTTATGGACAAGAAATAATTTGATAGGCATGCAAATCCATTCAATGATACCTCAAATTAAGGGATAGAATTGTGGTGCAAAATGATATCAAGAACAAGATGAAAATAAATAGAGATCAACAAAGGAATATAAAAAAACTAGTTTAGAAAGGGACCAAAGGGTAAGAGATTGAATAACACTTATAAATTATTGAAAAAATTATGCACATGGTTTTCATTTATTTTCTTCGATGGTAACTATGTGTCAAACTCTTTCTTCACTAGAATAATGCCATGCAAAGACTTGCTCACTGCTTCTAGGCAGTATAAAAACCATTAAGTATAGATTTGTTCAATGGTATGCATCCTTTGAAAACATCAAACAAAAAATGCATTCAAATATACACGAGGTACAATGAATATGGAAAGTGATAGAATAATGCATTGGTGTATTGATTATGGAAATGACCAAATATTAATTGAAGCTTTGAAATTTTCATTGTTATGTTATGGATATTAACAATGACCAATTTAAAACAGAAGAACTATTGTAGCAATGCAATGAAAAATGCATTTAATTTATAAAATATGGATGTGAGTAACGATGCATTTCACCCTATATTTGTCTTATAGTGCATTAGGTATATTGAATATAAACATTAACAAAAACCCAAAAGATGCAGTATGATATCTACCTGAGTAACATTGAAGCTGAGATTATGATATCTACTTGGGCAGTATGATATCTACCTGAGTAACATTGAAGCTGAGATTATGATATCTACCTGAGTAACATTGAAGTTGAGATTATGATATCTACTTGTGTAACTTTGAAGCTGAGATTGCATATCTTAATTCACACAAATGTAGTAACCTTGAAGTTGAGATTGCATATCTTAAAGTCACACAAATATTTTAAGAGATTTACAACCTCAAATTTGGGTTTAGATGGGTATGTGCTATAACAATGATTAGGTTGCTTTCCTTGTAGCCTAGGCTACAAAACCTATAAGTGTCAAGAAGAGTTTTATTGCATGTCTGGCATGTATTTATGACTCATTCTCTAGGTTTGGGTTGAGGCCTCTTGCTCAGGAAAATAAATCTTGCACTAGTGATAATGTACCTGCTCTTTGCAACCTACAACAAAACCCCTTTTGTAAAGAGACCCTCGTCCTTCTCCTCACACCCTCCTCGCACCCTCTCCATCCAAACTAGTTCTCATCTAGCAATGAAACCCTCTCAGAATTTCTATAACAAAACCCTCCTCGCACCCCTCCTCATGCCCTCCTTGCACCCTCTCCTTCAAAACTTCTTCCTCATGACCTCTCCTTCCAAACTACTTGTCATCTAACAATGAAACCCTCTAAGAAATTTTGCAACAAAACCCTCCTCGCTCCCATCTTCACGCCCTCCTCTTCCAAACTACTTCAGTGTGCCCTCTCCTTCCAAACTACTTCACATCCAACAATGAAACCCTCTCGAAACTTCTACATTGAAACCCTCTTTGCACCCTCCTCGTGCCCTCTTCTCATCCAAACCAAGTAAAAAATTCCCCAATATATATAAATAGAAACCACTCCCTTGCCCCCTTAATATGGGGCAATGTATTTCTTTTTTGTAATTTCATATTTTCAAACACCCAAAATGAATATACATGTTAGGATATTACTTATCTAGTGAACCCCTTAAGGGATGAGGAAACATTGGAAGGGATAGGTAATACCGTGGGATCCTTTTTCAAAATCCCCAAGGTCACTAAGAAGGGCCAGTATACATCATATGCCAAAAAATGTGTTTAAATTAATGTATCGGCAGCTCTACTTTAATCCATATGTATCAGACACCAAGATACAAAATGGATCCAGACATTGATTTCAAACACATTTCATTTAGATATTGGGAATGCCATGAAAATGGGCATATCTTTAAAGACTA
The DNA here is from genome assembly GCA_027924585.1 of Larix kaempferi. Classification (NCBI taxonomy): domain Eukaryota; kingdom Viridiplantae; phylum Streptophyta; class Pinopsida; order Pinales; family Pinaceae; genus Larix; species Larix kaempferi. The sequence goes on along the minus strand of BSBM01000073.1, from coordinate 24,644,890 downwards.
CCCTCTCAATCACAATTCCACCCCAACAAATCCAATAAAGAAGACATATCAGGAGGGATTTGTCAAGGTCACAACCAAAAAAAGAACTGGTTAAAAAACCCCTTTAGGATCACACAATTGACATCAAAACTTTAAATAGTTTTGAAGCCCTATAAATGGACATAATCAATGAACAAAGTGATAACATGACCCTTGATCTTGCCCAAGCTCAAACTTAGAGTACTCAAGAGATAGATAAAGAGGAAACTCAAAACTCAAAGAGGCATAAAGTGGGCATAAAGTGGAGGATGCAAGCTTTGAAAAAGAGGGGGAATCAGCCATGGAAGATCAGGAACAACACGAGTTTGATGATGAGGAGGAAATGGATCTAGGAGAGCTCCACCTCCAAGGAATACCGGATGCAAGTGAGTCTTAGGACACTCGATCCATTCCTCAAAGACATTTATAGCTACTCAAGGACACAATAATCCATATTAAAAGAAACTAGCACCAACAATCCTCAAAGAAAGGACAATTCTCATCCTCCCTTGGAGTAAAAAAGGTCGGTTTGAAAGAACACCCGAAGCCTCCTTAGAATGAGAAAAAATGAGGTAGGAAAATCAATCAAAAATTGCTAAAAGGTTTGGGAGAGAAACTGATAGATTCAAGGCAATATGCCCCTATGAAAAATATTATTTTCTCTACCTCGCCTCTTAGTTTTTCACGAAGGTCATTACCTAGAATATGAGAGGCCTCAATGGGAAAAGTAAGCATAGAATATTACGTAATAAGGTTCACTTAGAAAAACCCGCTATCTTAATGATTAAAGAAACTAAATGTTAAAGTGAGATGATAAATAGAATAGCTAGTACTTGTTGGAAAGGATGACAGGTTGTGGTTGTAGATGCACAGACAATGAAAGGAGGCTTCACAATTTTATGGGATTTGAAGGAGGTAATCTTGGGGAATATTTTTCTCTACTTCAAAAATTCTTCCAATGAAATTTCATTTAATTGGAACACCAACTATAGGTTTTCCCACAATGTATATGGACCACAAACAATGAATGACAAAATACAATTCCTTAATAATGTTCATGGATTGAGTGCGCTTATAGAAGACCGACACTCAATCATAGGAGGATATTTCAACATCATAACCTCCTTAGCAGAAAAAAAGGGAAGCATAAGAAGACTCGAAGCAAATATTGCTTCTTTCAAGGAATCTATTCAAACTTTGAAGATAGTGGATATGGAAACAAAAAATGGAATCCATAGTTGGAATAATAGGAGAGAAGAAGCCCACCAAGTCCCCTCTAGACTTGATAGGTTCCTATTCTCCGAGTCTTTAATGACAAAATGCATTGTTATAGAAGCTTCTATTATACCCTATACATGGTCATATCATTGGTCAATTTTCTTAGATATGGACATGGGGCACTGCCCAAAAAACAGGCCATTCAAGTTTGAAATTTTTTAACTGGAACACCCAAAATTCCAACAACATATTTCCAAATGGTGCAAGGATGTAGCCATGAACATAGGAACCTTGATGTATATATTTTAGCAACATTTAAAAACCCTGAAATCCAAACTTAAACAATGGAACAAAGAGGTCTTTAAGAACATGTTCGAAGCATAAAAAGAGAGAGAAACAAGTATGGAATAAATTCAACAGAGAATGATCATTAAAGGAAGAAAATAATCTCTCAAAAAATAAGAATCCACCTTACAAGCCCAATTAGATGCCATAAATAGATGAGACGAAACTCTCTAGCGACAAAAATCTAGAGTTAGATGGTTGAAATAACGGGAGAGGAATTAAAAAAAATCCATAAGCCGAGGATCTAGCATCACCATCATAACTATATAATCTCTAGTAAATATGTGTTAGGAACCCTTGCCAACCCTTCTCTTTACTTTGTTAGTATATTGTTGTTGGATGCATATGCTTTGTAAGTCGTCCCATAGTAATTGTTGATCCATAGTTTGTGTTATTGTTGTTGGGCGCATATGCTTTGCAAGCCGCCCATAGTATTTGTTGATCCATAGTTTGTATTGGCCCATGGTTTTGACCCATAGTATTGGCGCCTAGATTTAGTATATAACTGTGTGTTGAGGCCAATGAAGGCACCGTGAAGTTATTTGTATTGAGCTTGCTCAAAGGAGGTTTCCCCCTCGAAGTGGCTTACGATCAATAAAGTGATTATCAGTTCTTTTATTATTGCTATCTCGTGTATTTTCATTAATTAATTGTTGCAGGTTCCTCACATATGGTATTAGAGCACTTTCTTGGGCTCGTTGGGTGAAATTTCTGCCAATTTTTTTTTTTTTTGCATCTGTTGCAGGTTCGGATCTTGGAATAATCCATATTCGCTTAACTGTGGGAAGCACTTGGGCATAAGCCCTAAAAATCATTGTGAGGAGTACCACAGGAACCCCGAAGTAGCTGGCCCATTGAGAGGACCTTCCAGCGAAAAGGGCAATGACCCCTACCTGATTAATTAGTTCCCACCCGTGAGGTAAACCAAGAGCTGTCGTTTGTGGCAAAGCGGTTATCAGTTTTACCTGAGCCATGGAGTGAGGGGTAATGCCCCAATATGAAAGTATTCAGATAGCATTGGTGGCCGAGTGAATCCCCTGAACCGTTAGGAAGCCGAGCATACCTGGGGTCCATATCTATTTTTCAGCTGCAAAATCGCAGATTTCCTCTGTCTAGAACTGTTGACGGTCCGTTCCACGCCGTTGCAGATCCATCTATTTCCGATCACTTCTGCGTCGTTGCAGATCCCTATGTTTCCGATCACATCCATGTCGTTGTAGATCTATCTGTTTCCGATCCCTTTCGCGTCGTTGCAGATCCATTCTTGAAAAAAACATTTTCTGTTTTTTGGTCATATCTCCCTTGTTTTCACTCCGTTTCCCTTGAAACTTCATTGACACCCCTGTAATCCCATTCTGCATCTTTCATTCATGAGGACCCTATCCCAAATTCCACTTCCCAAAGCCAAAAATCTCACATTTGTCTATTTTTAGGGTTTGCCATAACTTCTTCGACTTTCACCCAATCGCCTTCAAATTTTACCACAATGTTCCTTTCCTAATTTTGCTTCTTTGTCCCTCTTTGCCAAATTTTCTCATTCTTTCACCCCGCTTCTGAAATCCTCATTTTTTTCCTCCCTTCCATTCGACAGTGTCCAAAACCTAGTAAAACCCAAATTACCCTTCATATTTTTTCCCAAATCCAGATTTTCATTTACTGAAACTGTTTTTATTTTATTTTTCTACCCACTCAAAAAAACAAAATAAAAAAAACTCCTGGTTATGGTTGTCACCCGCACAGTAGCAAAAACCATGGTGGAAGCAATTGCAACCATCCAAGCCAAACTCCAGGATCTGGATGAAAAATTTATCGGCCTCTATCTTAAGCATTCAGCCATGAACAACAAACGACAGTCTAAGTCTTCATCAGACTATGGGTTCTCTTCTTCTGGCAATTTCTGTGGTCCGAAGCTTGATTTTCCTCGCTGCAATGGTACTGATCCGACTGCATGGATCTATCGTGCAGAACAGTATTTCAGTATGCATAATACTTTTGATGTCAACAAATTTCCACTTGCATCCTTTCATTTGGAACAAGAAGCTCTTCAATGGTACCGTTGGTACATCAAGGCTCATGAAGAGCCAAAATGGCCAGATTTTTGCTTGCTCCTTTTGCAACGATTTGGTCCTAGTGCTTTTGATGACTTCATAGGAGCCCCTCACTAAACTTTGCCAAATTGGCACTATGAGAGAGTATCAAACCGAATTTTAGAAACTAGCGAACCGCACCGAAGGATTTCCTAATGACTTCTACCAGAGTTGTTTTATCAGTGGTCTAAAGGATGCAATCCGCTCTGAGGTCAAAATGTTCTGTCCCAACACAATGATGGAAGCCCTGGGGTTGGCTAAGTTGGAAAAAGACAAGATTGCATCCCAACAATGCTCCAAATCCACTTTTCTTCCCTTCCGAAATATGGGTTCTCAACGACCTCCCATCCCGCCAGCTCCTCGATCAACTCCTATCAAGCATTTGTCTGAAACAGAGATGCAGTCACGCAGAGAAAAAGGGCTTTGTTATAATTGTGATGAGAAATTCACTTGGGGACATAGATGTGTTCAACAAAAGCTCTATCTCTTGGATGTGGATTCTCCGCTTGCCTCTGAAATTGGTGAAGAAGATCCAGATACAATGGATGCTCTGTTCGACATTTAGGAGCCTCCTATTGACCCTCCGTCTTAGGATGACCAGCCAGAGATATCTCTCCATGATTTAGCTGGAATCATCACTCCCCAAACAATGTGGGTCCGAGGTTACTTCAAGAAGCTTCCTCTTACAATACTCATTGATTCTGGTAGCAATCTTAATTTCATTGACCCTCGGATCGCCAAACAGACTGATTGTTTTATCCATCCTTGCTCCAACTTTGAAGTCATGGTTTCCAATGGGGGCACCTTACCTTGCAAAGGGAAGTGTTGTAATGTGCATATCTCTATGGGATATTATAACCTATGCTCTGACATGTTTTCCTTGACCTTAGGCGGATGTGATGTGGTTTTGGGTGCTTAATGGCTACGCACACTTGCCCCATCTTATGGGATTTTGCTGAACTTTGGATGCAGTTCTCCCCCAATGGATAAAAACACACATTGACAGGCTTACAACTAGGGTCTCTCAGCATCATTAGTTCACATCGCATGGAAAAACTCCTTAAGAAGAATTCACATTGTGTCATCACTCAGATCCATTCCATTCAGATGTAAACATCAGCGGTCTCCACTACTCCTTTGGATCTACAACTAATTCTGGATCAATATACAGGTGTCTTTGCCGAATCAGTGGGATTACCACCTTCAAGGCCAGAGGACCTGTTATCACCTAACTTGTAGTTGCCCCTAAATATAGATCCAAGATGGACGACAGAGGGGATGGGAAACCAAAAAGGTGCAACCAAGATAGCCTCTACTCCCAATGGATGGTTGTCATGCCAATCGAGGCAATATTTACTTTATGTTATCTAGCCCAAGACAACAAAGGGGGAGACCCAGATCTACTCCCGATAGGATAGATCAAACCAAAAAACCAGATCAAATCGAGAATGGGTGAAATGCGTAAGGTGTATGGTGAACCCTAGATCTATGGATGAAGTCACAAGATGAGATATAGGTTGGATCAAGGGATTTAAGTGGTGTAGCTATGGTCCATTAGGAGTGTGAGAGTGACTTATGATATTTGAAATAAGATCCAGGATTAGGGTACTAGTCAATTATGAGAAAATCCACTGCCTTGGGAACCGTGTCCAATGCAGGGTAGTTAAGGACCAAATTGGGGCTAACCAGTACCAAAGGTGAGCTTGATGGATGGGTATGACAGTGTCAATGTAACCAAAACAAGGATCAAAACACAAGCAAACTCAACAGTCCAAGAAAGTCGAATTGGCTTGGAGAAAGAAAGATCAGTGCCTTGGGAAATGGGCCAAATGGAGTCGGATGTCCACCAAATTGTAGATCAGGAATGTTGAGGTGTTGAGGTAGGTGGATCTTGAAAATTATGATCATCCAATGGCTAGATCTCAGTAGATCTGAGATTGAAATGTATCACAAAGTGACCCAAGTGGGGCTCAACCCTCAAAATGAGGAATGGGGCCCACAAGGTGAAAATCATTGAAGTGACACACTAGGGGTAGGTTATCAGATGTGTAGATGAAGGATCAAGTGGGATCTCACCTACCCAGGTGCTAGATCCTAGCAAAATCACCTCTCCTAGGAAGTGCAACCTCCCTTAGAGAGACAGTTTTGCCTTGGGAAATGGGTCAAATGAAGGCCAATCCTCACCAAACTATAGATCCGGATCACCGTGGATGCTATAGAGGTGGGTTTTAAATTTTATACCCAAAAGCCAAGTGGATCTTGCTAGATCTGAACAAAATGTAAAATGAGGGTTTTAAACATTTAGACAAATGGATAGATCATGGAATGAGAAATTACCTCGAGATCATACCTGAGTGATGGATGTAGATGCCTTGTTGTTGAGGAAGACTCCCACAGAGATCAAATGAGAAATTGTTGATGTTGCTTGCCAAAATGATGCCCTAGCCCACAATTGCGAGCTCCTCTTCCTGTTAAGCAAGAAAAGTTATTTCAATCAGTTGAGCAACAATGGAGGAAATACAAGTGAAAAGGAAATTATAACATGAAATAGAAGGTCCTAGGACAGTAATACTCCCTGTTACCGACGAAGAAACCCAAAGAAGAGGAAGGGAGAGTCTTCCCCTACCAATGTGTCCTCCTTGAACTAATTCGGCCTCCACCTGTAGATGACAAAAATGTGGTACAAAAGATAGCAAGACAATATCTCCAAAAACCCAGTGCAAAGGAAGAATCAACGAACGAACTCCAAACGCATTTCACCACAACACAACAGATAGATGCAATAATAATTTCTATTCCAATAATCTAGAGCCAAAAGTCCCCTTTATAATGAGAAGCTCTCTCCTTTAAATAGGATAGAGAGAGGCCACAATCCTAAACACTTTTTGAATTAGTGGCTAAGATTAAAATATCAAAATATCTAATCAATGGTTGAGATGAGCTCAACAATACAATACATGGATCAATAATAAAATATAACAATATGTGGACAAACTCACCCTAAGAGAGGGGATCCCACCAAATCATAATGATAAAATAAAAGAAATAGCTCATGGTGGGTCCAAGGGGTAATTTCTAACACCCTTGGTCAATCCCCATGGCACAATATCCAAGAATAAATGATCTAGACACCAAATCATGCCTCTCTGGGAAAGTCGTGAGCCTTAGGAGGCTCCAGAAATCATCAAAAAATGCCATAAGTGATGGATGTGGGTCTCGATGAAGCTGAAACTATTGGAGAAGGTGTGGAAGACATCCCACTCATCATCACAAATCATCCCATGCCATAAAATTTCCAAAGTAGCCCAAATCAAATTCCTTTGTAGCCATTTTCACCATTTCTGGACTGTCTCGGGAAGTGTGAAATTGCCCAAACTGCCTCCTGGAATGCCCGGCTCCAAAAAGTAGGGCCACAAGGATGTATGGGAGGGGGGCAATATGGTAATAACAAGTGGCTGGACCACCCCCTCCATCAATAGCGCTCTAGGTGAACCAGTCAAATCTTTACTCTGCTCTGACAGGGCCTCCGATAGGCCAAAACTGCACTAGAATAACCAACTGAGGCCTAAACATCACTGTAACTTCCCGGAACTGAAAACAGACTGTCTCATTGGACTCAGAAGGTCCAAATCCATCTAAGATGTATACTCATACACCATATAGACCTGTGCATGGTAAAAAATAAATGCTCATCATATCCGGCAGACCAAATAATAATAATCTGTAAAAGTGTTGAAAAGCACAAATCATCATCATAAGCCTGAAACCACTGCATAAGCCCACCATGGTGACCTATACCAGACCATATATCATCTATCTGTATCATCTGAGATCTGCTACCTCATGTCATGTGGTTGACTTTTGGTCAAACTGGGTTTGACCAAGTCAACATGCCCAAAATATAACTCAAACTGTCATCAAGCTGCTGCAAGGTGTCAAAGGTTAAAACATGCCTTACAATCAATTCAAATAGAAATTATGACAAGAAGTAATCATTACTGGCAATCTAAATCCAAATATAATAGGTCATTAATCATTAATTATTATTATTACTCAGACAAGACTTTCAAGACCATACTCACTTCATAGTTGTGATCAATTTACTAGTGAAGGGTGAAGGCTTTGTACTGCAAAGGCTAAGCTAGAGGGAATGACTTACTGACTTAACACTGTTGCAATTTGGAAATGGAAAGGGGATACACACCATATCATATACTGAATGAGCAACAACACAGGGAATGGCAGTGTCTCACAAATGGGTAAGTTGTTCAAAGAGTGTTTATTCACCTTGACAAATGCGCACAATCCATAATACAAATGAGGCCAGTAATCTTTTTGATATAGAGTTTAAGTTCCATTGCTTTTTGGGCCTATCGTTTCCATAGCCTTTGATCTATGTGTGTTTACAAACACATTGCATAGATTTACATTTAATTAGGCTTCTTGCTGCAGGTGTGTTTTTAAGGCACTTGTTTACCTGAGCACTTCTAGGTGTGTCATAGACAACTTGTTTACCTAGGTATTTACATTTTACAATAGATATAACATTTGATATTTCATATCCATTTTCATTTGGATTTGCCTTTCATTCATGTGTGTTGAGAAACACATTGCATGAATGGGCTTTTCATACAAGATACAACATTTTATTTCCATACTTTGTATTGATGGTAGCACTAAAAGTTTCAGGTTTAGCCAACAACATCTTTAGTGACTAGGGGAAATTCACAAGGAAATCCAACTCACCATAGGTAACTTTTGTCACCAACTCAGAGCCGAGACACAATAAACAAGGAATCTCATCCAATATAGAGGCTACAGTGGGGAAAGGTCCTCCATGCCACTAGTCAAGTAGTAAGTCAAGGTAATGAACAAACTGGGTAAGTCATGGATGGATGAAGACAGTGAATAATGAAACCAACACTAGCAAGCCAAAGTATGGCAGGAATGATCACCTCTAATCTCCCTAAGGAGGGTAAAAACCGATGAGTATAGGTCAAGAAATTCTAAGTCTGAGTAGGGACAAATATGATATATATATCTAGTACAACCACGTCCACATATCTATATGATCACCATATCATGATACTAAATGCTAAGACATGCTAAGGGAATGAAAATAAAAGCAATATAACCACAACACCATAATATACCTGCTGAGTCATATACCCAAAAGCTCATCATCTGAGCCATCATCTGTCCTCTGAAACTGCTGCTCTAACTCTGGGCACTACTGACTACTCTATACAAATGGCTAAGTAGCTACATCGGTCATCTCTATGAGTGTCCTGAGACTCAGTCATGGCATGGGGAATAAAACTATTTTCCATAATCTGATAGTGATCCATAGTAGATGCTCATCTCAGCATCTCAATGCAAGGGAACTGGCTCAATAGTGTACTAGAATCTGCCAAAAAAATGTATGGTAGCCCGGCTACTATATATGTGATAACATGACCATTGTATTCAGCTCCTTCCTGGAAGTGTTCCTCCCAACATCAGGCCCTTTCGTTACCCATTTCACCAAAAAATAGAGATTCAAATGCTCGTTCGAGACTTACTGAAGCAAGGTATTATTCTCCCAAGCACTAGTTCCTTTTCTTCACCAGTTTTTCTCGTCCGCAAAAATGATGGGTCATGGCGCCTCTGCATTTAATTCCAAGCACTTAATCACCTCACCATCAAGGATAAGTTTCCAATTCCTGTTGTTGATGAGCTTTATGGTGCTCAATTTTTCTCCAAGTTGGATCTTCGTTCTGGGTATCATCAAATTCGGGTTCATGAGGATGATATCCCTAAAACAGCTTTCCGCACACATGATGGCCACTATGAGTTTTTGGTCATGCCCTTTGGCCTCACTAATGCTCCTTCCACATTCCAGGCCTTGATGAATAAAATATTCTGGCCCTACTTGCGGAAATTCATTCTGGTATTCTTTGATGATATCCTCATCTATAGTAAAACATGGGTTGAACATCTCCAACATATGGATCTTGTAATGCAACTTTTCTCTGACCATCATATCCATGCCAAACAATCTAAATGTGTTTTTGGACAGAAGGAAGTTGAGTATCTCGGGGACATTATATCAACACAAGGGGTTCGTGTGGATCTTGCCAAAATTGCTGCCATGAACAATTGGCCTCCTCCTCAGACACTCAAGAGCCTTCTTGGTTTTTTGGGCTTGACTAGATACTACCACAAGTTTGTCAAGGATTATGGGAAGATTGCAGCTCCATTAACTGCTCTATTGAAAAAGGATGCTTTTACATGGACACATGCTACTGAGTGTGCTTTTGAAAAACTGAAACAAGCTATGTGTACTACACTTGTTCTAGCTATGCCCGATTTTTCCAAGCCCTTCACTATTGAGAGTGATGCTTGCGGAAATGGATTTGGTGTTGTTCTCCTTCAAGATGAACACCCCATTGTATTCACCAGCAAATCCCTTTCAGGTAAGAATTTAGCTGCCTCTACATATGAGAAGGAAATGATGGCTATTTTGCATGTAGTACAGAAGTGGCGACCCTACCTATTAGGGAACCATTTCTGCATCAAGACTGATCACCAGAGTCTGAAATATTTCCTGGAACAACATGTATCCTCCCCAGCACAACAAAAATGGGTTAGCAAACTCATGGGTTATTACTATGAGATCACTTACAAGAAGGGTAAGGACAATATTGTGGCAGATGCTCTTTCTCGCACATTTGATGACCAAGGTTCTCTTTCAGCTATTTCTATGCCTGTTCCAAATTGGTTGCAATCTGTTCAATAGGGCTATGCCAATGACTCTTCATTATATCAAATCATCCATCGCTTGGCCAACAACCCTGTTGCTTTACCACATTACTCTTGGGATGGTGCTTCCTTGAGATACAAGGGTTGTTTGGTGCTTCCCCAGAGCACAGATCTTCAACATGCTGTCTTCTATGAAATCCATGCTTCTCCATCGGTAGGGCACTCTGGGTTCCTCAAAATGTATGAACGGGCACGGTGTAACTTCTTTTGGCAGGGCATGAAAAGGACAATTCAACAGATGGTGGATGAATGTGATACCTGCTAGTGCAATAAGAGTGAAACGACACACCTTCCGGGATTGCTCAAACCCTTGCCGATACCTACCCGGATTTGGACAGATATTTCTATGGATTTCATTGAAGGGCTCCCTAAATATGGAGGGAAGACAGTGATTTTGGTTGTGGTTGATCGCCTCTCCAAATATAGTCATTTTTGTGCTCTCAGCCATCCCTATACAGCCTCCTCAGTCGCTCAAATTTTCCTGGACCAGATCTTTCGTCTTCATGGAATCCCTTCTTCCATTGTCTCGGATCATGATGCGACTTTCACCAGTCATTTTTGGAAAGAACTATTTCGCCACATTGGCACCAAACTGAAGATGAGTTCAGGGTATCACCCACAAACAAATGGTCAGACTGAAATTATCAATAAATGCTTGGAAACGTATCTTCGTTGCTTCACCTCTGAACAACAACATCAGTGGGAAAAGTGGCTCCCTCTCGCTGAATGGTGGTACAATACCTCTTACCACAATGTCTCTAAAATGACTCCATATGAAGCAGTTTATGGTTAGGCACCGCCAGTTCTTCTTCCATACACCCCCAACAGTTCTCCAGTTCAAGCAGTTGACACGGTCCTTTGAAACCGCGATCAAATTCTTTGCATTTTGCAGGAAAATGTTCACATGGAAAGAAAATGTTCACGGCCGTGTGAGTCTCAGCCATTTGAGTCATGGCCATCTGAGTCGCAGCCTTTTGAGTCACCGCCATATGAGTCTCAGCCATCTGAGTCACCGCTTGTCAGAGTCGCAGCTGTTTGAGTTGCAGTTGTATGAGTCACGACCGTCTGAGTCGCAGTCGTCTGAGTCACAACCGTCTGAGTCTCAACCATCTGAGTCACAGCTTGTCTGAGTCGTAACTGTTTGAGTTGCAGCCATCTGAGTCATGGTCGTCTGAGTCGCAGACGTCTGAGTCACGGCCGTCTAAGTCTCATCCGTATGAGTCACAGCTTGTATAAGTTGTAGCTGTTTGAGTTGCAGCCATCTGAGTCACTAACAACATTCTTTTCTTGTATTTTAAAATCCGTCGCAACTTTAGTAAACTGAAGTTGGTATGGTCCGAGTCACCTACCTTGTCTGCTTTCCAACCATCAATGACAACTGAATCATAGTGCCAAAAAACATAGCCATATCAAATTGAAAATATTGATATATGAGAGATGCCATATACAACCATATAAAAATCACATCTCATGGCTATCATTGACAGCCATACAAATCATAAGAAAAATAGTTCTATAAGCACATATAATTCCATGGAAGCAGTAAATACACATATAATAAAATACTTATTTGATTAAATAGGGGAAAATAGATTCAACCGGAAAAAATTCCACCCAACCATAGATACAGTCAATTCAATCCATACCTGAACAGGTCACCCCCAAGTTGAGGCCATAGATCCATAAGCATAGGTACTCGCACTCAATGAACATGGTGTATTCTTTCTCAACACTGCCACACAAAAATGACTATACCTAAGCCATACAGAAATATTTTTCAATGAAACAAAAGGTATCCCTTAATGGAAACCTCGCTCCAGATGTAAGGGAATATGTCTCACAACCCCGAAATGCTCAAAAAAAATCTGAACCATAAGATGTGGTTGTGCCCTTGTCAAGAACCCTACCACACAAAAATGACCATATCTTAGTCATACTGAAACCATTTTCAATGAAATAAAAGGTGTTCCTTATTGGAAACATCTCTCTAGACGCAATGGAATAGGTGTCACAACCCGTAAATTCTCATAAATGGTCGAACCATACCATATGGTTTCTCCCTTCTAGACTGTCAAAAACCACAACTACACCTTTCCCCATCTAAACTTTCTCTTCCATCTACCCTACTTGGTGCAATGGGATTCCCTTCACCACACAGGTCCCTCAGGACATCACCATCCACCATCGGGATTCACGTGCAGATATTCAGATAGGGACAAGAAATGGGACAAGGATTCATATTGTGTTATGCACAGTCAATCTTCAATCCCCATTACATGGTCTTCATACCTCATTGCAAGGCCTTCAATATTCATTGAGTTGTGACTATTCGTGCTCACCATGGCCCTTCGGATATCACCATCCTCACCCAGGACTTCACTATTTAGCCATACAATGCTTCTCCTCCATGAGAGCATGCACCTTTAGTCTAGTAGCAAGAGAGAGCCCATTCGAATTCATATAGAGAAATTTGAATCCAATCCAAGAGTCTAACTCCAACTCACTATGGAGGTTACCCAAACCACACGAGGTTAACTCCAACCCAAAGAGGCCAACTACAATTAGTGTGAGGAGGTTACAAAACATGAGGGGGGTTACACAACTTTTGAGTTGTCAAGGCTAAAAATAGCTAGTGAGGGTGCACTTGTGCAAGTGGGGGTTACAAAACAAAGTGTAACCTCCAAAAAAGAGTTACAAAACCACCAAAGGGTCACATTTAATAAGTGAAATCCATTAAGGAAGGCCCACTAAATCATGAATTAGGCTCAATAATACCAACATAGGATAAACTAACAAAAAAAATGAAACAGAGTGTTGTTAGGGAGATCCACAACTCCTAGTCCCCAACCCCCTCACATGTGGAATCCATGGCCCCCCAACCATAATAGTTGTCCATATTGAGCTAGTTATTTAATTAATAATAATAATAATAATAATGTCCATAGTCCATAGTCTAGGCACCTAGTGTCACGTTACAACACAAATAATAATCACAACATATGTCCAAGGGATTAACACATGGGGTATTACATAAATGGGCTATGATGGCATGGGGAATTTTTTCCTTCTGAAATCAAGAGGTCGTTTGGGTATGAGACATCCAAAAATAGAAATCTCGGTCCTGGAATCCAATATTTTTTGGTGACGATTAAACATCGAGGATGCCATATGTAGCAAACTTTGGAAGAAAAAAATGTGCAACAGGGTTAGTAAACCAAAACTTGATTAGAATGATATGAAATAGGAAATTAATAGTTCTCTTATTTGGATTGAAACTTTGTATAATTGAGCTATGATCTAAGAGCACTATTTTTAGGAAATCAAGAATGGGAAAAAAACTCCGTTTTGGGACAATGTGTGGAAGAAACTCCCTAAGTTCTACGATAGATGAGATACACAAGAATTCAAAAATATCCTAAGTGAAAATAATATAACATATATTAACTTGGGAACCCATTACCTTTGAATCTAGATAGAGATATTTGATTCCTAAAGAGAAATGGCCAATCATCTTTGAACACCTGGACTGGGAGGAATTCTAGTTTAAATTGAAAAAACAAATTAAAGCCCAAGTTGTAATTTACCCGACCCCGAAACCAAGGTCATGGGAACATGTAAACCCAAAAGAGGCTAAATAAAGGTACAGAACAACATATTAAATTTAACCAAAGGCTAGGACATCATGCCATCAAGCTAACTAAATAAAACAATCAGCCCTTTGTGAATGAGATGCAAGAATACAATGCATATATTTTCCCAATATACATACTATATTGCAAGGTAAAGCAATCATGAGTGTATCAAGGTCTAAGTATATAATTTATACATGAATTTGAACATCGCATGCAACATCTACAAGTTTCCACCCACGACCATGTAACCACATAAATATCATATCTATGATGTCCAATATCAAATTCAGAACTACGACACTAGTAACACTAGATTTACAACACTTAGTAAAATCACATAAAAGGCTGCCATCTACAACCATAGAAATCACGGAAGATATCAAAGCTCATGGCTTCCACCTATAGCCCTATAAGAATAATAAAAATCAGATCTCAACATAAATAAAATCAAATATACTAGCTATCAATAATCCCCAATAAATTTAGATTTATTGGATACCAAATGTAGAACAAATCTACAACAAATGAATCTGATATACTGGATATCATCTACAACCATATAAACATAACAAAATTTCAATACTAAGTGTAGCTAGGGTTTTACCCCTAGCTTGTGCGAATGAGCACCTACTAAGGAGAATGGACTCCTTAGTAGCAGTTCAGTAAATGGAAATTGTTAAGCTAAAACAGAAATTAAAATTACTCTAAAACATGTGCATGAAACATAAACAACAAAATGTAAATAATGGTTTTTGTATTAATTTTACCTCCAATGTGAAGGTTGGTGAAGCTCTTGCAATATCCAAGAGGGTTTCTCCAAGCTCCAATGTGCTCCTTCTCTTTCTCCAATGGTGGAAATGGGCCAAAAGGGGCTCTCAAGGTGAAAGTGGCTCAATGGTGAGCTAGGGTTTCAAGAGAGATTTTGGCAGAGTAAAGGTATACTTGATTGTGGATATGAAATGAGGGATCTCCATCACCTATTTATAGTTTTTTGGTGGTGGAGTGTTGGCCCATGGTTTTGGGAACCATATGGTTTAGGGCAGTTGTATAGGGTTTTTTCCTCCTTTTCCTCATTATTTTATATTTTTTATTCCCTTTTTAGAGGGATTTTGCTATTTTAGAGGAATTTTGGATATTTTTGGAGGAAAAAATGGGTTTTTTAGCCTTTTTGAGGCTTTTTTGATGGTTTTGTGGCCTTTTGGAGGCATTTTAGGCCTTTTGGAGGCTTTTTAGTGGAATTTTTAGGGTTTTTAAGGGAAATATGGTAGGAAAATGGACAAATGAGCCATGTAATGGGGTAGATGAGGTAGTGAACACTTTTTGGGTGTTAACACTAAGGATATAATATACAGCCATAAACATCAAATCTCATGGCTGCCATATACATCCATACAATTCATAAGCCAATCAGACCCATGAGCACATATTCATCATAAATTACAGTAAATGACATAATAAATTACTCATCATTGACTACCAATCATAGCCATATCAACAGAAACAAATTCAAGCATGAAAAATATTATCTACAGCCATATAAAATCATATCTCAAATCTTCTACCTACAACCATATATATCCTAAGCAGACCAGACCCATAAGCACATGTAATTCCAAGGATGCAGTAAATATACATATAATAAAATACTTATCTGGTTAAGGGGAAACTAGCTTCAACTGGACAAATTTCCACCCAGACATAGACACATTCAATTCAATCCATACCTGATCAGGTCACCCCCGAGCTGAGGCCATGGATCCACAAGCAGAGGTACTCTTAACCAATAAATATTGTGTGTTCTTTCTCAACACTGTCAACACTACCACACATAAAAGATCATATCTCAACCATATGGAAAGATTTTTCAATGAATCAAAAGATATTACTTACTGGAAACATCTGTCCAAACACAATGAATAATGTCTCATAACCCACAGATTATTATAAATAGGCCAAGCATATCATATATTTGCGCCCTTCTCACCATTGTGAGGAAAACCATGCCCCAATAAAATAACGATATCTTAGCCATTCAAAAGTATTTTTCAATGAAACAAAAAGTGTACCTTATTGGAAACATTACTATGGACACAATGGTACAGGTCCCATAACCCAAAAATGATTAGAAGTGTTTGACCCAAAATATATAGTTGCGCCCTCCTCAACTTAACTAGAGAAAATACAATATATTTCCATCACAGGAAACTCAGGCCATACAACCTGAGAAAGAACAAAAAATTTCCATCACAGGAAACTCAGGCCTCCATCACATGAAACTCAAGACACACATCCTGATAAAGCACAACATATTTCCATCACAGGAAACTCAGGCCATACATCCTGAGAAAGAACAATATATTTCCATCACAGGAAACTCAGGCCATACATCCTGAGAAAGAACAATAGATTTCCATCACAGGAAACTCAAGACATGCGCCCTGAGAAAGCACATAAAAATATATCCAGGAAAAACTCTGGCATAGAGTATTCTACATACCTCATTACAAGGCCTTCAATCTCTGAAATCCATCCAGGCAACAGACTGGCATAGAGAAGTCCTCCAATGATATCTATCCAGGAAACACTATGGCATAAACCAACATTCCAATTCACTAGAGGTGCAAGAAGAGATCATAGAAGAGCCCCACATGAAGCCAATCTGAGTCCTCTTATAGCCATTCAAATTCCTTGGGTAGAAACTAACTCAGGTTAGCTTAGAGAGTAACCATACTAGTTATTGGAATCTTCTCCAACATCACTATGACCATTCCAATTCTCTTGAGAGTAATTCGAATTTCCAAGAGAGAGAATCTAAAGCTCCCAATTCAACTCCAATTCAAGTGGGGACCATTCAATTATGAAGGAAATTCAAATTAGGAGGGGAGAAATTTACACAACCACGTGATTCCTTTCCCAGAAGAGTAAAGGAGGAGTTACACAAATTTTGAGGTGTCAAGGCTAAAAATAGCTAATGAGGGTGCACTTGTGCATGTGGGGGTTACAAAACCAAGTGTAACCTCCAAAAAGGAGTTACAAACCACTAAAGGGGCACATTTAACAAGTGGAATCCATCCAATCACTAAGGAAGTCCCACTGAATCATGAATTAGGATCAATAATACCAACATAGGCTAAAATAACCAAAAAAATAGGAAACAAAGAGTGTTGTTAGGGACAGTCACAACTCTTAGTCCCCAAATCCCTCACATGTGGAATCCATGGCACCCCCAACCATGTTAGTTTTCCAGGTTGAGCTATTTAATTAATTAGAAATAATAATAATAATGTCCATAGTCTAGGCACCTACTGGCGCATCACAACATAAATAATAACCACAACATATGTCCAGGGGATTAAAACAGGGGGTATTATGTCTCCCCTCCACTTAAACAATGCATCATCCTCGGTGCATATTACATACATTCCTTTACAAAAGGATAAAAAACATGCCCATACATGCCTCAGAAAGATAACATCTTTCAAACTCTCATAGACATGTTCATACATGCCTCATAAAGATAACATCTGTCTAACCACAATACTTCCCACTACCATGTACTTTCTTGTCCGTCTCCACTTCCCATGGGAGAATTGAGACTAGTAGAGTGGACTCAAGGACGCAAGGGTCGATCTTCAATCCTCATTAGAGGGTCTTCAATCCTCTTTACAGGGCCTTCAAACCTCATTACAAGGCCTTCAATCTTCAACAAAGATACTTCCACCTGAAAATCATATTTCATTCACTCATATGATTAACATCAGGTATGATATAAAGATATTATTCTACAAATTTAATGTTTTTACATTCCAATGAACACGCGGTTAGCAGCAAACATGTATATATATTTTTCATCTAGATACACAAAATAAATCTTCAAGATTCATGATACATGGAATAAGTCATACAAAATACATTAGTATATACAGGGTACATGAGATATAGATACTTGTTCAACAAAATTCTTGAAATGCATTTACCTGAATCTTATTCTAATCAAATCAATCATATGAAATGCATCGGGTGTATCAATCAATTTAGGGAGGGGCATCAAGTATACCATTCAATCTCATGAAGTGCATCAAGTGTGTACGTTTTCTTCAATAAATGCATTCCAGTCAATCAATCACATGAAAGGCATATACTTACCTACAAATACATAAAATGGATCATGCATATGCTCTATTAACAAAACACACGAAATGCATCTAAGATATATGAAATGCATTCCAATTAGTTAGTAACATGAGATGCATTACCAAGGTGCTTTTACATGATTTATCACCCAAATACTTTCCCTACAACGATGCATGAGATTTACCATGATACTTTACAAAGATTCCTTTCAACAAAGGTATTTGATATACCGCAAGGATACCCTAACAAGATACTTTTAGCAAAGATTCAAGGATTTTTTTTAACAAAGATCGCAAGGATCACTTGAACATTTAATGCGCCTAATGTAATAGATAAGCGAACTTATATGCAACAATTCCAATCTAACTAAGAAACAAAAAAAAAAGTCCATAACACTAGTAGTTAAACATACTACCTTTCATATTCACACAAAGCATAATTTTGAACATCTAAAAATCCATTATACATCAACTAATAGTAATTAGTATCAACCAGTAACATCAACCAATATCAAACACACATTAGTCATATAGGCATCGGTCCATAATACATCAATTCATAATACCTCAACCATATATCAATCATATGTTGATCATATATCAATCATGCACCAATATCAACCAATGACAACCATACATGCATCAAATTACCATACAAACATCAATCATATTACATCAACCAGAATACATTAACCATAACACAACAACCAGAATACCTCAACCAGAATACATCAACAAGAATACATCAACCAGAAAAAATACATCAACCATACCAATATCAATCCATGATGAAAAATAACAACCAAGAACAACCAATAATAGCCATATATACAATAATGACAATATCATACATGTATCAACCATTAATCAACCAATAGTATCAAACAACATACATCAACCATTTTATAAACATCATACATCGACCAAAACAATCATTTCAAATAGTTACTATTTATCATAACATTATATATAACTATTAGCACATGACGATATATATTATATCTATATATTAATAATACATGTATACAACCAACAACATCACACAAACACTACTAATTCTACATTTATTTAAACACTCAACGCATGCTCAATCATACATCTTTCCTGCATACATACTCCATCAATAGCAATGTTATACATACTTTGATGGCAATCCCATCTAATCCCCATATACTAACCATACATTACGTTACTAATTATTTACACCTAGCACACTACTTATATTATCAACCAAAGTAAATACATAGTCACCATCAAGCAACCAAACATCCTACCACCAAATCTTCTAATATCCTACAATAAAATAATATACAACACACAATCATACACTCATACCATATGCCACACTTACTAAATTACTATGCATTTGTCTACATCCATATTATAATTCTTCAATCATATATCATATTATAATTAATCTTGTACACATCATATTATTCATATAACCTATATATCCTATATTTTATACACCGGTATAATTATTATGTTATACCATAATATCCATACAATTATAGCGGTATAATTACTTAATCCATTGTTATCATATTAGGTACGCATTATGACACATATACTAACATAATACTTCTAATCACACTATACTTCCTAATACTTCCAAAAACTTCCAAATACTCCCAAATACTCCCAAATACTTCCATATGCTTTCGAATATCCCCAGATACTTCCAAACTTTACACTCACTTCATTATATACATTCACATCTATACATATATTATATACACATCAAATATTATGTTGCACATATTTAAATTGATGTCATATATATATAACATTATTATACACTACTATATTACCTACTTCATAAATAAAATTAAGAGAATATGAACCATTAAAGACAAGTGGCGCATTTCCTCCAAAAATAGACAAGGAGTTGCATCTCCATAAATAAAATAATTAAAATAGAAGAGAATATGAACCATTAAATACAAGTGGCTCATTTCCTCCAAAAATAGACAAGGAGTTAGATTTCCATAAATAAAACAGATAAAATAGAAGAGAATATGAACCATTAAAGAGAAGTGGCTCATTTCCTCCAAAAATAGACAGGGAGTTGCATCTCCATAAATAAAATAAAATAGAAGAGAATATGAACCATTAAAGACAAGTGGCTCATTTCCTCCCAAACATAGACAAGGCGTTACTGACATACATTGAAAATAAAAATAAAAAGGAAAAGGAAAATGGAACCACCATTAAGACAAGTGGCCTATTTCCCAAAATTAGATAAACAATTACTCACATACATTGAAAATAAAAATAAAAATAAAAAGGAAAATGGAACCACCATTAAGACAAGTGGCCTATTTCCCAAAAATAGATAAACAGTTACTCACATACATTGAAAATAAAAATAAAAATAAAAAGGAAAATGGAACCACCATTAAGACAAGTGGCCTATTTCCCAAAAATAACAGGCAGTTACTCACATACATTGAAAATAAAAAATAAAAATTGAACCACCATTAAGACAAGTGGCCCATTTCTCCAAAATAGACAAGGAGTTACTCATCAGTAACCACCACCATCCAAGTGGCATAAATATGCCTATAAAAACATACC
The DNA here is from genome assembly GCA_027924585.1 of Larix kaempferi. Taxonomy (NCBI): domain Eukaryota; kingdom Viridiplantae; phylum Streptophyta; class Pinopsida; order Pinales; family Pinaceae; genus Larix; species Larix kaempferi. Next base: position 24,624,079 of record BSBM01000073.1, on the reverse strand, counting down.
ATCAATAGAAAACCCAAAATCCTTATAGGGTATAAATGGAACTTAATAAATCATATTAATATTTAATAATAATAAAACTATATCATCTTTATATATTTTACATCATTACATATCATATACATACATACGTAATTATTTACTTTATACACTATTTATATATCACACCTTACTATATATATACTAATCTATGTTAATATATTACATATACTAACAGATCCATAATCTCTTGACCTTTGAAATTGAAAGAAATAAAAAATACATTCAAACTTATCTTTGAACTAGACATTAGTCAATGCTTCTGAGTCTTCTATTAACATAAGGGAGGTTAAATTTATTTCACTATGCACATTTATGAATTCCAAATGCATATAAACAGAGTTATGAATCCATAATAGGCCCAACAACCTCATAATTGGAACCTAAGCTCTGATACCACTTGTAATGTACTCGACCCTAAAACCAAGGTCATGGCAACATGTAAACCCAAAAGAGGCTAAATAAAGGTATATAACAACAGATTAAAGTTAACTAAAGGTTAGGACATCATGCCATCAAGCTAACTAAATAAAACAATCAACCCTTTGAGAATGAAATGCAGGAATACAATGCATATATTTCCCCAATACACATACTATGCAAAGTAAAGAAAGCATGAGTGTATCAAGGTCTAAGTATATAATTTAAACATGAATTTGAACATCACATGCAACATCTACAAGCTGCCACCCACAACCATGTAACCACATAAATATAATATCTATGACCAATATCAAATTCAAAACTATGACGCTAGTAACGCTTGATTTACAACACTTAGTAAAATCACATAAAAGGCTGCCATCTACAACCATATAAATGACGGAACATATCAGAGCCCATGGCTTCCACCTAAATCCCTATAAGCATAATAAAAATCAAATCTCAACATAAATAAAATCAGATCTACTAGCTATCAATAATGCCCAATAAATTTAGATTTATTGGCTACCAAATATAGAACAAATCTACAACAAATGATATTGATATATTGGATATCATCTATAGCCATATAAACATAAAAAAATTTAGATACCAAGGATATAATATACATCCACAAACATCAAATCCCATGGCTGCCACATATATCCATACAATTCATAAGCCAATCAGATCCATGAGCACATATTCATAAGAAATTATAGTAAATGACATATAATAAATTACTCATCATTGAATACCAACCATAGCCATATCAACATTAACAAATTCAATCATGAAAAATATCATCTACATTCATATAAAATCATATCGCAAAGATTCTACCTACAACCATATATATCCTAAGCAGATCAAACCCATAAGCACATGTAATTCCAAGGATGCAGTAAATATACATATAATAAAATACTTATCTGGTTAAGGGGAAACTAGCTTCAACCGAAAAAATTTCCACCTAGCCATAGACAAATTCAAGTCAATCCATACTTGAACAGGTCACCCTTGAGCTGAGGCCATGGATCCACAAGCCTCTTAACCAATAAATACGGTGTGTTCTTTCTCAACACTGTCAACACTACCACACGGAAAAGATCATTCTCAACCATACGTAAATATTTTTCAATGAATCAAAAACTATTGCTCAATGGAAACATCAGTCTAGACACAATGAAACAGGTCTCATAACCCATAAATGATAATAAATAGGCCAACCAGATCATATAGCTGTTCCCATCTCACCATTGTGAGGAAAACTGTGCCATAATAAAATAGCGATATATTATCCATTCATAAGTATTTTTCAATGAAAACAAAAGTGTACCTTACTATAAACGTTGCTCTATACGCAATGGTATAGGTCCCATAATCCATAAATGATTAGAAGTTGTTTAAACATAATATATAGTTGCGCCCTCCTCGGCTTAACTGGAGAAAATACAATATATTTCCATCACAGGAAACTTAGGCCATACAACTTGAGAAAGAACAAAAAATTTCCATCATAGGAAAATCAAGCCAAACATCTTGATAAAGCACAATATATTTCCATCACAAGAAACTCAAGCCACACATCTTGAGAAAGCACAACATATTTCCATTACAGGAAACTCAGACCATACATCCTGAGAAATCACAATAGATTTCCATCACAAGAAACTCAAGAAATACGTCCTGAGAAAGAGCATAAAAATCTATCCAGGAAACACTCTGGCATAGAGTATTCTTCACACCTCATTATAAGGCCTTCAATTTATGAAATCCATCTAGGAAACACACTGGCATAGAGCAGTCCTCCAATGATATCTATCCAGGCAACACTATGGCATAGACCAACATTCCAATTCACTAGAGGGTCAAGAAGAGATCATAGAAGAGCCCCACATGAAGCCAATTTGAGTCCTCTTATATCCATTTGAATTCCCTAGGTAGAAACTAACTCAGGTTAGCTTAGAGAGTAACCATACTATTTATTGGAAGCTTCTCCAACATCACTATAACCATTCCAATTATCATGAGAGTAACTCAAATTTCTAAGAGAGAGAGTCTAAACCTCCCAATTCAACTCCAATTCAAGTGGGGACCATTCAATTATGAAGGAAATTCAAATTAGGTGGGGAGAAATTTACACAACCACAAGATTCCTTTCCCAGAATAGTAAAGGAGGAGTTACACAACTTTTGAGGTGTCAAGGCTAATAATATCCAATGAGGGTGCACTTGTGCAAGTGGGGGTTACAAACCAAGTGTAACCTTCAAAAATGAGTTACAAACCACCAAAGGGGCACATTTAACAAGTAGAATCCATCCAATCACTAAGGAAGGCCCACTAAAACATGAATTAGGCTCAATAATACCAACACAGGCTAAAATAGCCAAAAAAAGGGAAACACAGAGTGTTGTTAGGGAGAGTCACAACTCCTAGTCCCCAACCCCCTCACATGTGGAATCCATGGCTCCCAACCACGTTATTTTTCCAAGTTGAGCTATTTAATTAATTAGAAATAATAATAATAAATAATAATAATAATGCCCATAGTCGAGGCACCTAGTGCCACATCACAACAAAAATAATAACCACAACATATGTCGAAGGGCTTAACACACGAGGTATTACATAGGTAGGGTTAGATAAGATTCGACGGGGATGCATATCTAGATGTAGTTTTACATTAAAAGAATCCTAATACTTAATTTATGGGCATACTTACGATACCAATGAAAAGATTTGGGAGAAAATATGGAAGCAAAACTTATGGCCAAAAGTCTCCACCTTTTTATAAATGGTGTCCTGGAATTGTTTTTATATCCCAAGATCAACTAATTCAAATAGGCTTGCAGACCCTTCTCTTTGTTATTTGTATTGGAATGTTGAAGAATCCATGGAACATATCTTGAATAAGTGCTCTTTTATTTTGACTCTATTGCCGATAAAGGGGCCACTTTCTTCTGATAGACAAATAAATAGTGACAACTCAAGATCAACTATAGAGTAGTGGAGAAAGGTTTCCTTCAAAAATCCTATTCTCAATCACGTCTAGCAATTATTTCCAAGATCCATTCTATGGAAAACCTGGAAAGAATGGAATAGGAGGATATTCAAGGAAACAACAATGACTGATCAAGTTAAGGTAGAGGAGGGTTGGAAATGTCAAGAAAAGGAAGGAATCAAAATGCAAACTTGGGATATCAACCGATAGAGCATATCCACCAACATTGTCCATAATAATCCTACAATTATTATTCTGGATAAATGGTGTCCTTCACCGATTGGATTCATGAAAGTGAATTTTGATGGGGCCTCGAGAGGAAACCTAGTCCTGATAGTATTTGGAGGGGTAATTTGGAATGAAAGAGGGGAAATAGTTTGAATATATGAAGGATCTCTGGGAACTTAAAGAAACAATGCAACATATATCTATGCCTTGGAATATGGGATTCAAATTGCCACCACACTCCCTTCCACAATTTTTTTTTCAAGGGTGATTCTCAAATAATCATTCATATGTTGACAAAACTCGAGAATGACACCCTTATAAGTAATTTATATAGGAATTGGTGATTAAAAGTGGGATTTGAACAATTATCTTAATCCTTATCTTAATCCCCACTCTCATCCTCTCCCATGTTCATAGATCAACCAACAAAGTGCCTAACTAACTAGCCAATGAAGGTGTTACTCATAATCACAATGTTTTAGACAAGGAATGATTCCTTTCCTAGATCTCTATCTTAACTTATGATTGCCTAAACCTTTCCAAGAGTGATTGTAATATATGGATGGGATGATAGGGATTGTAGAAGGATTTGATAATAAAATGATGAACAAAATAGGTGACACTTAGTGCCTCCAAGTTGGGACATATTTAGACGTAGGTGGCCTCACCATATGAGATGTTAAGCATGTATTCATTTATAGAAAGTATTGTGAGATAGAACACGAATTATGGAACCAAAATATGATGATGTACGAATACACCCCGTGTGATCATGATTTTAGGGATTCATCAATGGATGACAGTTATAGAATAATGGATTGACATCATGATATGATAGATATACAACATGAAGTTTCCATTAAACCAAAGTGTAATGTAGGCCTAAGAAGGAGGTTTCCTTCCCATTTTAATGTCATCATTACTACCTTCTTTGCACTAGCTTTGAGTCTCTCCCACCCGATGATCATGAGTTGAATCAGTTCATTCTCTCCCTTCTTGATAATTTTTGTACATCTTTGATAGGCTCAACCCCTCTCCCCGTGTGGGTTATCTTGTGGGACCCGTGAGGTTTTGAACTTGAACCATCCTATGCCCTCCATCACGATGCTTTTGGTGGATTATCCCTACCCAACTTTGCTTTTGGAGGATTCTCCCTACCCAACTCTTGGACTCCCTACCCCTCTAGTAAGCTTCTATTACTAGCATTCATTAGCATGGATAAGAGAGGTGAGGATGATGAGGTCAAAGAGGTAAGGGTTGGTACTCTCACTCTTGATTCAAGCAGGAGGAAAAGGAGGAAACAATTACATATTAGAGATAGATACTTGAACACATCCAGTGTGAGATATCCCTAGCCAAGGATGGCATAAAAGAGGTGTTGTTGCCTAATATGCAACTTTGAGTTAGAAAAACTTAACTCATTGGGTACGGCCTTAGGGGAAAGCCTTGAGTCGAGTTATTATCACCTTGGCCCTTGATCCTTTTTTTAGGCCAACTATTAAACAAAGCCAAGGGAGCTAGTCTTTAAAAAAATAATCTAAGGCTCGAAATCAAGAAATATAACTTAGGAGTTAATGAAAATAAGTACAAGATAAATACAAAACCAAACTAATCTAGCAATTAGTGTTCTACTAAACTAGAAGGTGAGTCTAAGCGATAAATTAGTACTTCGAAATATAAATAGAATATATATAATAAGACCAATTCCTTGAAGTAAAATGAAGCAAATGAGACAATTCAACTACAAAAATGATAAAATGTAAATTGAACTTGCAAGTGCAGAATATTTTAAAGCATAATATAATATATTAGCAAAGTGCTTTCTTAGATTTGCTCCAAATTGAAAATGTGTGACTTAATTGCTATAATAGAGAAAAACTTGAACAACAAAAACTGAAAGTAAAATAGGGATTCCCATTGGAAGGCACTATAATCAACTGAAATAAAGATTATCTAATTACTTTAAGGATTAACCAACAAAAATCTAATGTTGTCTAATTACTAGAAAGTTGAAGTTAGATCCTAGAACTAAGTCAACAAGTTAGAATATATTAGACTAATGTCAATTTATAATCTAGGGAATATAAATGCAAATGATCTAGAAAATCAAACAAACGCAAGGGAAAATAGATACTCTTACTGGTTGGGAAAGTCTAAGAACCATCAATGCTAGGGAAGCACCAACCTAGGGTTTGGATAAACTCATAGATCTCAGATAAAAGTTTTGACTCAACTGCAATGAGGCTGTAGATCTTAGTTCCACCATTAATTTTAAATTAAGATTGTGGCTAATTTTTTATTGTTAGGGGTTTATTCACAGAAACCCTTAAAATATGTGGTGGATAGTCTGTATATTGTTGTAAGTGTTAGAATAGAATAATCTAAAAAAAATAAAAGAGCTTTGTCTAGATGCAAATAAAGCAAATCTAATCAAATTGCATGAAAATAAAAACAAGAAAGTAAAATACCAACTAAGTACACAAATTGAAATTGAGGGCAGGGGGATGCGAGGGATGGTGGCATAGGCCACTACTCCCTTGCTCTTACAACTACCCCTAAGGAACTTTAAAGTACCCGATTATCCTTTATAACTTAGGAATCATCCTGGTTACAATCAATAGAAAGAATTGTAAAAATGACCAAGAAAAGGTTGTCGGATGTGTTAGAAAAACATGATCACAGAGCAATAGCATAAAATAAGATGCGGAAATAAAACACATAAACATAATACAAGAGAGACACCAATATATGTGGTTCACCCAATCTGGGATATGTCCATGGATAAATTGTCAGTCTTTTTATTATACCATCCAACAAATGAAGGGATACAACCTGCAACACATCTGCTGCAATTTCCTCTTCACTCTCTCACAGTCTCTCTTACACAATCATAAAGATCTTTACAATGCTACAATACATAGTTGTATTACGATTCCTTCCTTTTAAAGAGTGATTACCATGGGAAAATACCACGAGATACCCAATACCATGGGCCTGCCAATCACCCATCATTGACCAAGTCATGACTATGAAATTATAACACTTTACAAGGCATTATTTTTGAATTTTTTGCTATGGGGGTGATGCCCCCTGGACCCCCCATGGAGAATATAGTGGGGAGAAATCCCCCCCACACCCTCCCCGTCATGGGATGGGATCTAAACATGATTGAAACACAAACTATGAATAAGGAAGATCGGGATCCACAACCAACAGGATGAGCCTTGACTTCTCCAAATATTTTATACCCCTTTGGTGCTACTAAAAACCTAAAATAAATAAAGGCATGATAGAGAACAAATTACACATGCAAGGCTTCCACCTATCTGCCACATAGGATTTAAATGAGGTATATGTCTTGCACTGAAAAAACAAACACTTAAAATAATGGTTAAGGGGGTTAATTGCACATGAAAAATAAGATGTAAATGAAGTTTAAAAATAAATTTAAATGTTGTTCAGACAATAGAAAACAAGATATATTACTCCATTTTTCAAATAAAACACCATCTAAACTTAGTAAAATACTAGTAGTAAGTGGTAATAATATGTCTTGTTAGATTGACACTTAGAAACTAATAATTTAGTAGATCTACTTGAAAATATAACTTTAAATACAAAGTAGATATAGATGGTGTAACCAATTAATATTTTACTTTGAGAGAAGGTTCAATGGAGAGAAATTGGAATGGCTTCAAGTGGAAAATGGAGATTTAAGATGATGCACTGAGGGACTAGTCAATTGAAGCCACCAAGAATGAGGGGTTTGTGCTAGGATTATATCCCACTTCTTGATGGATGAAGACCTGCAAATTAGTTTACATACATAGTAGAAGAGGAACTCTTCTTCCAGGTGTAGCCTACAATAAAGGATTATAACAAATACTTATACATCCATAAGAATATCTAGATCTAAAACCTCTCAAGCAATCTACAATAAGTTTCAAGTAGAAAATATCTAAATGAAAGCTTATCCTAATAGGTGGTAACACCCTTTCAAAGGCCCAGGGAAGCAAGTAGAAGCATGCATATACAAAAACACAGTTACCTCACATATCAAGAATAAGACAATGGGCTCATCCACACAATTGTTGCACAACACCTCTTTGAACTCCGAATTCTTCTTGATTTATTCCAAAATAGTACAAGTATACAAATATTGAGCACAAAATCTAATAAGAACCAACATAGAAAAGAGAGGGGAGATATTGCTTAAATAACAAAAGAGGAAGAGGGGATGAATTTCATGAAGTGGAGTGAACTAAAGTGACATACGACACCTCGTGGAGTAAAGTAGAGTGCAATTTGACACCTCATGAAGTTAACTAGAGCTTAAGGGATCTTTATGAGCCACCTAAGAGATAAGGAGAGGAAAAATAGGGATTGATCGAGATCGAATATAATCACTAATGACACCTCACTCAAGGGTGGTGAATTAGGGAATATTCCCTTTTACCAACCTCCTAAAATCACTCAAATTTCTCTCCAACATGCAAAACTCATGGGATTTTGTCTCCAAGGGGTGTTCTAGTCTAAATGAGGGGGTCTAAAGGGGTGTATGATGTATACTAATGTGTTTGGAACCTCCCTTTATCATTTAATATAATTTTACAACATTTACCCCCAGGGGACCTATAAAGACATATTTTACAGTAAAAACATGGTGACACATTTAATACATGACATCAGACCTAAGGAATCAGACACTAGCTTGAGGCAGATGCATTATTACATACTTTGGATTTGGAGGAGTGAATGAAAAGCCAAGACAAACTCAGATTTCCAAGTTCATCTAAGTGAAAAACATCACAGAGCAATAATAATACAAGTGAATAATTTGGGATAGCCCTTTTACACATATAATAAGATGTCATGCATTTTTTACAATCATATTCTTTTGACCATGAACAAAAGAGATGTATAAGGTGAAATACAAAGAGAAAAATATTGCTCCAGTTGGATCATGGCCGCGAACTAGAGGTTCCCTAGTTCTTTGAAATCTTTGTCTATTGAACATCATGTGCAAAATGGGTGGTAACAATTGGCTCCATATGGGGACGTGTGCTTGATATTTGGAAAGCATGCGTAACTCCAACATTTTCAACATTTGATATGCAAAATCAAACATATCGACATGCAAACATGAGAAGCACATGAAATCATATAAATGCCACTAATAAAAACATGCCAACTGCATATATGGAAATAATAATTAAGGGGAATAAGAAATTGATTGAGGAAAATAACAATCCTAAGTACTGAAATAAAATAAATCAAATAAGAAATGACGGTAAAAGTTGAAATGAAACTATTCAAATTTACCTGGGTGCCCCTAAGCATCAGATGTTACTTTGTAGAACAACTTTAGGACTTGCTTGTTCAAAGGAACATTTAATTTTTCACCGTCCAAATGGATGAGATAGAAATAATTTGGACCATCCATGTCATTAATTATGTAGGGGCCTAACCACAGACTATCAAATTTACCGTGCTTTCTTGTTTTTTTCTTTTCTTTTTGTGCCACATAAGTACAAGATCATCTTTCTGAAAAACCCTTGGTTGAGACCCTGTATGAATACACTTTTGTCCTTTTCCTGATTTCTTTCACTCTGATCAAATTTTGTCCTTCTGACTTCATCAACATCTATCAATTGGAATATTATCTTCTGAACTACACTATGATATGGAGTAAATTCCTATAGAAACCGATACACTGGTATTCTTAGGTGAACTGGAAAAGTGACTTCCATCCCGTAACCAAATCAAAAGGGTATTTTATCTAGCACTTTTCTTTGTTATTCTATCAACCCACACTACGTAATTAATCTTACTATTCCATGCTTTTTTGTTATCACCAACTGTCTTCTTGATAATGGCCATTAAATTCATGTTATTAGACTTAGCGATCCTATTTCCTTGTGGATAATAGTTGAAAGAATGGGATAGCACAATGTTGTATTTAAAATATAAGGAGGATAATTCTGTTGAACTAAAAGACATGGCATTGTCGGTAGTAACCTTAGACGGAACACCAAATATTGAGATTATCTTATCTTCCAATAATTACATAACTATCTTATTGGTAGCCTTTTTAGTAGGCATGGATTCAACCCACTTTGTGAAGTAATCGATGGCTGGGAGGATTCATGTATATCTATCACTCGAGTTTTTGTAAAACTTCTCGATGAAATAAAGGCCCCATTATTGAAAGGGGGCTTCAAATATCACTGGCTGTAGAGGCAGAGTTGCTAAATTCTGTTTACATGTGAATAATTGGAATGGGTCGCATGCTCTGGAAATTTTTTGAAAGTTTGAAAAGATTGACGGCCAATGTTGATGTAATTGTAACTTCGGAATGTATTTCACCTATGTATATTGTACTCCTATAGAGATGTTATTATTCCTCTATACGGAAGTGTCGTCATTTGTATTGACAAGTGTCGCAAGTGTCACAACTTGCATGTGATGGGTTATTAGACCACCAAGTGTGGGGTCGACCCCGATTAGTATTACCATGGGTTATTAGACTGAGTTAGACAAGTCAGCCCTGCTAGTTTATTAGGCAAGTCAGGTAATGTATAAATAGAGTGTGGGAGGAACTCTATTTGCTCATCTCATTATTCACTTCTACACTCATTAGACAGTGGCGCACAAATGAGGAAGGAGGAGTAGCTGCTAGGAGGACTATCTCTTCTACTTGGGTTGTATCATTGCTCTTTCTATCTCTGAGGAAGTTGTGGGGTTTTTCACCTTTATGGTTTTCCCCAGTGAAACTATGTGTGTCTATTGTCTCATATGATTGCTTGGTGTGATTGATATGCTAGATATGCTGTACATGTTATTCTCTCAGTAAAGATCCTAGAGTATATTGAAATTATCGAAAAATTAACATGGTATCAGAGCTAACCTGAGAAGAAGACACTATGTAGTTGCGGAAGCTAGGGATTCTTGTTTATTGGGTTTCCCTACACAGATCTTGAAAGGCAGTAGGGTATTTTGACTCTCCTCAGCAAGGCGCATATTTTTGTCCAATCAGAATTCAATTATGGGCACTTTCATTTTTTGCCCTAAAAATTAGGGTTTCCACAAAAATAGGAATTTCTGAATTATGAGACCATATCTGGAAGCTCCTTGGAACAATTGAAGTTTAGAGATTTGGATCAAACTTTTTGGTTGGGTGAAGCTCTGGGAAACTCAAACCCTAATTCAGGGTCCTCCTCAGTGAATCCGGGAGACTAAAAGGCATTTCTAAAGGGTGAAACTTTATAGATTTAAAATTTTGAATACACCAGGCTGATCAGCTCATCAAGGCACATCTTTCTATCCTTTCAGAAGTTTGAAATTCACACTTTGAATTTTTAGGGTTTCTCTGACAAACCCTAATCCAACACCATATAGATTTCTGCAAATCAATTGGTAAGACCTAAATCTTTTCTATTTCCATTTGAAGTACTCTTTAAGATGTCTCACCACACCAAGCTTGAGGATAAGCTTGAAGGGGATGATAAATTTTGAGCATGGAAGTATAGGATTGGGTTAATCCTGGAAGAAAATGAATTGGGCACTTACATAAGTGAAGAGGTCCCTGTCCCAGAGGGAGAAGAGGCTAAGGCCTTACATAAGAAGAACTTGGTCAAGGCAAAGAGAATCATTGCTGATTCCATAAAAGATCATCTGATACCACATGTGTTATCTCTAAAGACACCCAAGGAGTTGTTTGATTCCCTGACCAAGCTATTTGAAGGGAAGAACATAAATCAGAAGATGACTTTGTGGAACCAATTGAAAGGGGTAAAGCTTCAGAATGGAGAGACCATTCAATCTTATTTTTCTAAGGTCTCTTAGATCAAGGAACAACTTGAAGCTGTGGATGAAGTAGTGGACAATGGTGAAGTTGTCATGACCACATTGAATGGCCTACCTAGGTCATGGGACTCCTTCATCCAAGGAATCTGTGCAAGAAGAAAACTGATCTCCTTCAGTAGGCTGTGGGAAGAATGCTCTCAAGAAGAAGCTAGGCTTGTGGCCCGAGAAGAAAATATGGGGAATAAAAGTCAAGTTCTCACAACACACGCCAATAAAGACAAATTCAAGAAGGAGAAATATCATAGGAAATCTTCTCACCATACACATAGGGAGAACTCTAAGAATACCTCCCATGGTAGATGCTTCACATGTAATGAGAAGGGACACTTTGCCCGAGATTGTCCAAAGAACAAAAGAGATTCCAACATCAATAAGAAGAAGGGCAGCAAGAAAAGATATCATGCTCATGCTACTGAGGATGATGAACCTCCCAAGAAGAAGGTTAGAGTAGAAAGTGAGGATGAATATGTTCTAATCTCTGCTCTCACAGGTACTATCTCTCATGGATGTAATGATTGGCTTATTGATAGTGGGACTTCCAAACACATGACTGGGTTTAAAGAATCCTTTGTAAATTTATCTAAACATGAGTCACCCCATAAAGTGAAACTTGGGGATGACTATCAATATCCTATTAAGGGAAGTGGTGAAGCCTCCTACAACCTAGACTCTAGGAAGTCCTTGAAGATGAAAGATGTTCTATATGTACCTGAGCTCAAGAAGAACCTACTCTCCATATCTGCAAAAGGAATGAGGGTTGCATTTGTAGATGGCCAAGTCCTGATGTGGCCAAAGGGTAAAACTATAGATGATGCAGTAGTGATTGGAGAGAAAGAGGGAGGATTATACAAATTGAAGGGACAACCTGAACATGCCATGGTACATGAATCCATGGAGCCAAGTGAACTTTGGCATAGAAGGCTTGCACATGTACTATAGGGAACTACCAATTGCAAGTAAAGCTGTAGAGGGTCTTCCTGAAATCAAGACAAAGCATGAAGGTGTTTGCAAAGGATGTGCAAAAGGAAAGAACATTAAGAAGGCCTTTCCAAGCAGTGAAAGCAAAGCAAAAGGGATCTTGGAAATTATCCACTCCGATGTATGCGGTCTGATGTCATCCAGTTCTCTGAGTGGGTATGTATACTATGTCTCTTTAATTGATGATTTCTCTAGGAAGACTTGGGTTTATTTATTAAAGAACAAAGATGAAGTGTTTGATAAGTTCAAGGAATTCAAAGCCTTGATGGAAAATCAAACTGATAAGAAGATCAAGACAATTAGATCTGACAATGGTAGAGAATTCACTTCAGGTGATTTCAAGAAGTTATGCAGTGATTCAGGGATTAAGAGGGAGTTGACTGCTCCCTACAATCCACAACAGAATGGGGTTGCAGAAAGAAAGAATAGAACAATCATGGAAGCAGCATGGGCAATGCAGCATGACCAAGATCTGCCTATGCATCTTTGGGCAAAAGCATCTAGGACAACTATATATGTGCAAAACAAAACAACTCACAAGATATTGGACAACAAGACACCAGAAGAGGTCTTCTCTGGTAAGAAACCTGAAGTCAGCCATCTCAGAATATTTGGTTGTCCAGTGTATACACATGTTCCAAAGGAAAATAGGACAAAACTAGATCCTTCAGGAAAGAAGGGCATCTTTGTGGGGTACAGTGAAAGCTTGAAGGCTCACAGAATATACTTTCCAGGGTTCAAGAAGATTGATGTCAGCAGGGATGTAACATTTGATGAGGAATCAGCTTACATCAAATAAAAGAAGGCACCTATTGAAGATCATGAAGAACCAAAGGAAAACAGATTCCAAGACACCACCATGACTGAATCAATTCCAGAAGTAGATCGTGAAGTTGAAGATCCGCAAGAACCTATAGATCCACCTCGTGAGAAGAACTCTCACAAGAGGAAACCAGCATGGGCTAGAGAGCTCATTCAAGATGCAGAAATTTATGGCATTCCAGAAGAAGAACACAGAGAAAGGAAGAGGACTAGATCACATACCAGTTATGTTTCCCTACTCTGTGATATTATGAACAAAGAACCTTCCAATTACGAAGAAGCAGCAGAAAAGAAAGAATGGAAGGATGCCATGATCGAGGAATACCAATCGATCATGAAGAATGATGTTTGGGATGTAGTCCCAAGACCTGAAGGGAAGTATGTGGTGACTTCCAAGTGGATCTACAAGATCAAGCATGCTGCAGATGGTAGCATAGAAAAGTACAAAGCGAGATTTGTAGCTCGTGGATTCTCCTAGAAAGAGGGAATAGACTATGAAGAAAGTTTTGCTCCTGTAGCTATGTACACTTCCATCAGATCAGTACTTGCCCTGGCTGCAGTGATGAAATGGAAGATACACCAAATGGATGTCAAGACAACTTTCTTGAATGGTGTAGTCGAGGAGGAAGTGTATGTGGAGAAGCCACTTGGTTTTGAGACACATGACAGGGAGTCATATGTGTGCAAGTTGAAGAAAGCCTTGTATGGCTTGAAGCAAGCTCCTAGGACTTGGTATGGTAGGATAGACAACTTTCTATCCAGTTTGGGCTTTACCAAGAGTAAAGCGGATTCCAACCTTTACTACAAGGTTGAGGAAGGCAATCCTGTTATACTACTTTTGTATGTGGATGACCTGTTTGTTATAGGTGAGGATAGATTTATTGCCGATACCAAGAGGAAGCTTGCTGCCAAGTTCGAGATGAAATACTTGGGGATGATGCACTATTTTCTAGGCATGGAGGTGTGGCAGAGTGCAGCTGGAATCTTCCTTGGACAAGGGAAGTATGCAGTAGAAATCCTGAAGAGGTTCAGGATGATGGACTGCAAGGCCATGGCCACACCTATGGCATTGAACCTGAAGCTTCTGTGTGATGCTTCATCTGAGTCGGTTGATGTGATGGTGCATCATCAGATGATTGGGTCCTTGATGTACCTGACGAACATGAGACTAGATATTTGCTTTGCATTGAACACAATGAGCCAGTTCTTGACAGATCCCAGAGGTGTTCACCTGGTTGCTGTAAAGCATATTCTGAGGTACCTTAAGGGTACAATTGATTATGGGCTCAAGTATGATGCGAATCAAAAGTTTAACCTACAGGGTTATGTTGATTCGGACTGGGCAGGCAGTGTTGCAAATAGGAAGAGCACTTCTGGGTGCTGCTTCAGTATGGGATCAGGTGTGATCTCTTGGTTTAGTAGGAAGTAGTCCTACGTAGCACTGAGTACAACTGAAGCAGAGTATGTTGCAGCTTGTTCGGCTAGTTGTGAGGTAGTATGGATCCGGAAGCTACTGTCTGAGTTATTTGATATCCCACTCGAGGCTACTGGTATCTTTTGTGATAACCAGAGTTGTGTGAAGTTGTCTAAGAATCCAGTGTTCTACAATAGGTCGAAGCAAATTGAGATCAAATATCACTATATCAGGGATATGGTGCAGAGAGGAGCAGTAAAGCTCCTGTATGTTGCGACGGATGAGCAGGTTGTGGATGTGTTGACGAAACCACTGGCCAGAGTGAAGTTTGAGTACTTCAGAGAGAGGCTTGGTGTTCTTCAGATTGACGACACTTCAAGGAAGAAGTGATGGACACATTTGCAGGGGCCATTCCAAGCATGGTGAGAGGAGGATCCTTCCCATGGCTGTGGATGTAAGCGTTGGATGATGAGCATCAAGACGATGCTCCAGTTAATGCTCTATGCATCATGTTGGATGATGGATATGATCAGTTGGATCATGTGTATGTATATGCATCATGTTGGATGCTGGATATGATTAGTTGGATCATGTGTATGTATATGCATCATGTTGGATGTTGGATATGATCAGTTGGATCATGTGTATGTATATGCATCATGTTGGATGCTGGATATGATCAGTTGGATCATGTGTATGTATATGCATCATCTTGGATGCTGGATATGATCAGTTGGATCATGCATTTGTATATGTATCAGCTGGATACATTGTATGATCAGGTGGATCATGTATGATGATATGTATCAGGTGGATGCATTGTATGATCAGGTGGATCATGTATGGTGATATGTATTAGGTGGATACATTGTATGCATCGGGACGATGCTATGATGATGATCAGGATGATCATGTGATGTACATCAGGATGATGTATGGTGAGTATCAGGTTGATACTCTACGGTCGTGGACAAGTTGTGCAGATAAGCATATAATAGCGCCTTGGGAGATTTGCAGACACTCTTGCTAGGTTTTGTCGATGGCATATAATAGCTCCCTGGGAGGTTTGGCAATTGCTCTTGCTAGGTTTTGCTTAAAAAGGAAATCTAATAGCACCATGGGAGATTTACAGATACTCTTGCTAGGTTTTGCCGATGGAATATAATAGCTCCCTGGGAGATCTGGTAAATGCTCTTGCTAGGTTTTGTCCGTGGCATATAATAGCTCCCTGGTAGATCTTGCAGGTTGTGCTGGGAACGTAATCAGTCCTGGGATGCTCTTGCTAGGTTTTGTCGGTTGCATATAATTTCTCCCTGGGAGGTTTGTAGATACTCTTGCTAGGTTTTTCCTATGGCATATAATAGCTCCCTGGGAGATCTATCAAATGCTCTTGCTAGGTTTTGCTTGGTCACATGTAATAGATCCCTGAGAGATCTTGCAGGTTGTGCTGGGCATGTAATTAGTCCTGAGATGCTCTTTCTAGGTTTTGTTGATGCATGTAATAAGTCCTAAGGATCCACAGTATGACCAGTGATGATGAAGACCTACAAGTGGTGGGCCTACATCTAGCATGAAAAAGGGCTGGCTTTGTAGAACTTCCTATGACGAGTAGTTCAAAGAGTGATTGAGATAGCAGAAGCCGCAACGATGACGATTATTCAGTGATAATGATCCATAAAAGAAGACTTGTGCTAGCAGATCTGTGTCGAGAAATACCTTCCTAGTTAAGAGGGAGTGTTGATGTAATTGTAGCTTCATAATGTATTTCACCTATGTATATTGTACTCCTATAGAGATGTTATTATTCCTCTATATGGAAGTGTCATCATTTGTATTGACAAGTGTTACAAGTGTTGCAACTTGCATGTGATGGGTTATTAGACCACCAAGTGTGGGGTCGGCCCTGATTAGTATTACCATGGGTTATTAGACTGCGTTAGACAAGTCGGCCCTGCTAGTTTATTAGGCATGTTAGGTCATGTATAAATAGAGTGTGGGAGGCACTCTATTTTCTCATCTCATTATTCACTTCTACACTCATCGAAAAGTGGCGCACAAATGAGGAAGGAGGAGTAGCTGCTAGGAGGACTATCTCTTGTACTTGGGTTGTATCATTGCTCTTTCTATCTCTGAGGAAGTTGTGGGGTTTTTCACCTTTATGGTTTTCCCCAGTGAAATTCTGTGTGTCTATTGTATCATATGATTGCTTCGTGTGTTTGATATGATTGATATGCTGTACATGTTATTCTCTCAGTAAAGATCCTAGAGTATATTGAAATTATTGAAAAATTAACAGCCAATAATATCATTCTCTAAGAATTTTGTGGGTTATAGTTTTTTCCGCATAATGTCCCCACAAAATCCTTCATGTAACTCTGACATAAAATATCTTGGATTCCTACCCGTTAATGCACCTAAGTATTAATCCTTCAGGTTCCTCCACCCCAATCCATCTTGAACTAAGCAATACTTAGATTCCTTTAACCTTAATGCCCTTGTTTTATGGATGACTAAGTGACTTGGGAAAGTAAGGTTTATGATAAAGTAAATGATATCCGTATACCACTCATGTTGTTTTGACTTCTCAAATGTTGTGTGGATTGGTGAAGAATGAATCCAAAAATTCAAACCAATATCCCTTTCATTTCCCTCTATCATCCTCTGAGCAAGACCTTGAACTTTGATCAACTTAATGCCCGTTTTATCTCTAAGTCGTATTCTTGAATCTTAGAAACCCCACTTTCCTATGATTCCCAAGCAATCTTGCTAAGCCAATATATCTTTGACGGTTGCATGAGGCACATATCCCATTATTTTTTAATAACCAACATTAGTCCAAAAATGATTTAAATATTTGACTAAGGCATATTATTGCTTTTCCATAATTGTGTAGTTTAACTCTAAGCTTTGCAATTCCTTACTCATGAAAGCTATACGTTGTTCCTGTTAATATTTGGTTGAGATTTAATCTTTAATTCTTTTGGATGCCGAAACTTGAAACAATGAGACAATTCAATCACATGAAATTCATACATCCGTAACACAAGATATACCCTGGGTCAAATCCTCAAAACTATAAGAAAAAAAAACCCAAGAATTCTTCTCATTATAATATAATGGATAACAAAGAATGCTTTCTTTTACAACATAGAAAATTTATTTCAGAATATAAGAGATCACCAAAACACTCTTGGTGAAGATACGAAAGCAATAGAGAAGAGAGATCAATCAAATGTGTTTTCCAATGTTCCCAACACAGCAATAACAAGCAAGAACAATATCCTGCACAAAGACAAGTGCATTGCCTTCAATGGAGAAGAGAATTCACTTCACATTGAATTCATCAATCCTGTATAACATATTTATACATTCTTCTCATGCATCGACTTCTTCTAACTTCAAGATGAAATTGCCCTCAGACTGGATGTATCAATCTTGCATGAAGAAGTGATCCCCACTTCTCATGCAGTTCTTTATCTCACTAAACTATATCTTATAATTAACTCACCTCTTAACTGAAAGCTTTCCCACTTCGTTAGGTGGTTAAATTAAGTGTCATCATGCAAGTGTCACAACTCAAGCGTCGTCTTTTAGTTTAACATAAGTGTCTTCATTTAGTTTCACATAAGTGTCGTCATGCAATAACACTTAGTTAACTATATCTTCTTTGTTGTCACTTAGTTAACTCTCTTTAACTGATTCTTTCTTGATAACATCACTGTACTGATCAATTCGAGTTCTCCTTGATTTACTGAAGTGTCATATTTTAGTTTAACTAAAGTGAAAACACTTTAGCTAACTACTCCTTCTTATTTAACACTTAGTTAACTATTATTAACTGAAATCATGTTGATTGATTTACTTGTAGTGACCGCTGTGAGTTCTTTAGTTAACCGAGGCATACATTGTGGCTTTAATTGAAGCTTGACAATTCGAGTTCACTTAGTCATCTTCTGATCAAAATCGAATTCTCTTTTTGTCTATGCATTTATATTTATATTTTTATCTTTTACTACATGGTCAAGGTTTCCGCAATTAAATATTTTTCAGATAAATAATTAAGTTGGCCTATCCAATTCCTAAGGGTTATGTGGGAAAATTAAAATATTGATATTTAACCCCAAGGCCTATAGTTTCTCATGGATATTCAAAATTCAAAATTGATGGTGGAAATAGGCCAATAAATTATGGAAAAATCATTAATTGTTCCAAAATGAAGTCGCATGGGGTCCTAGTTGGACTTGGGGTTACATAAGTGGATATGTGGGGTCCACATGTGGAATATTCCTCCTTTACACATGGAACCATCCTCAAATTCGTATTTGGAAGGATAAGTAACTCCCATGGGAAAGGTGAAGAGTCACAGGGATATTTTTAGTCAATGACAGATTCTATGACAACCTATGACATATATGACAAATTATGACAAGAATCAAGTCCTATGACAGCTTATGACAACTTATGACAAGAATCAAGTCCTATGACAACTTATGACAACTTATGACAACCTATAACATGTTACAGGTCCTAAATTTAGCCAAGGAGGGAACTAGAGGAGAAGGGTGGGCCCACATGCTAATGTAACTTCACCAAAATCAAGCTAAGCCTCTCAAATTCAAATTTCCAAGGTAGATGGAGTTATTGTTTGGAGAAATAACATTAGAGATGAATTAAATGGGTCCCAAAGTGTCATTCTCTCATAAAAATAACATTTATTAATATTTTATTAAATATTTGTGAGAGAATTCTAGAATGAGGGGGAAATGCTCCATGAAGATTTATAAAAGGGATGAAGAAACAAGTGAAAGAGATTTTGGATCATTCTTGTTGTTTTGAACTCTTGGAGAGCTTAGATTTTCCATTGCACGTTGGGTGTTTATCTTCCCTACCATTGATCTAGTTTCGGTGGTGAAAGATTCCACCTAAGCTAGTAGAGAGGAGGAGATCATCCAGATATTTTCAATATTGTGCTCCATTGCAGCTGATTATTGAGGGGAGAAATCACTTTCATATTTTTCTATAGAGATTTATTTCAGGTTATACGTTCATATGCAATAGTGGGTTATAATTCCTATCATTTGGAGTTTCTTTCTATTGATTTAGAGCTTGGACTGGTGTTGGTGGGCTGAAATGGAGGTTCTAGTTTCAATACTTATGAGAATTTATGGGATGTGAGACCTATTCCATTGTATTCATATCATAATTTCCAGTGGGAAACACTTTTTGTTTTGCTCAAAAAGGTTTCTGTATGCTGATATATCATCATTTTACTATATCTACTCTATTCAGCATCTCTTTTGGTGGAGGGGTGCACCACTACTTTGCTATCTCTATATTTCTTGGATTTAGAGATTCTGTAAGAGCCATATATTTTTGTAATCAGTATATTTAATATATACATACATTCATAATAAATATTTACATATATTTTCATCATATGGTGTTCAATGTTCAAGCTTATGGGTGATTTATGTGCAAATCTACTAGTATGGTTAAGCAATCTTAAGACAATGTGTATTAAATTTTCATATCAGCTCCCTAAAGTGTGTTATTAAGTTATTTTTGTTCATTTGGGAGTGTCATGGTCGAATTGGATCTGTTTGGGAATACTTGGGCTAATTTAGAAGTGTTTGGGTCAAGTTGAAAAACTAGTATTCCTATGTGAGGGAAATCAAGTTAGTTTCTCAGTAGTTTCGAGAGGGTGTCTTCCATACTTATTTGGAAGCTCTATGGAGTCTATAAGTGGGTCAAATAGTTTCATTTGAGTCTATTTGAGTCCATCAAATTTATATTGGGATAATTTGATTTTCTCTGGTAGTGTTTGGGAAGAGTTGGAAACCTCGTGTTCAGTGTGGCCAAAATTGAACTAGTGTTCATAGTTTCTTTACCAACTTCCAATTTTATATCAGATCTGATTTGGGACACATATCAATGGACTCTAAACACTTTGATGAGATTCACACCTTTAATATACATAATAAATATACATACACTCCACTATTTTTGAACAAGGGCATCTCATAAGCCTTCATAAGCCACTGTTTGGGAAAACGTTGAAAATCAACATAATTAAAGTTGGAACCTTGGAGATAATATTCCTAGTTTCTGATTGGGAACATTACAGTGGTATCAGAGCATGTTCCTTGCACCTTTGCATTAATATCATCCATTTAAGAAGAAGTTGCAGCCATGTATTACTATTATGATGACTCCTACGTGTACAATTCTTATGAGCAGTATGAAAATGATTGTGAGCAATATGAAGAATAATGTGAAGGGTATGAGGAAGAGGTTCCATCATTCAACACTTCTTACAATTTCATAAGGAATGAGGGTTATTATTATGACCTTGTGTATGATGAAGATGAATGTTTTATACCACCAAAGTCTACTCCTATGAATGAATTAGAAATATTGAGAGCAACATGTAAAACGTTGCCTCAACAATATCAGGTATATCTTGCTTTGATGGGAAAGACAAAGAAGGCCATTATTTTTGAATAATTTGTTGATTGGGTGTTTGGATATAGGCCCAAGAATGAATATGTGGAGTTAGTGAATAAATTTATATTCCCCTCTTGCAAAATACTTTGGAGATAAAATCATATATGTTTGAGTGAAAAGGAGGAGACCCATGAGCCACCTAGTTTTGTAGGTGGTGAAGCATAAGATGCTTCACATGAAGAGGATAGAAATTCACTCCCAAGTGACTTCAGAAAAGATGAAGAAACATCACATCATCATGAGGAAGATTCCATTGAAATTATTGAAGATCATTCTGAGACACATTCTACTTTGGACATGGATCAAAGAGCATCTACTGATGGATGCTTGAATTGTGAAGGAGTACCTACTTATGGGTGCTCATACCTCTATGTTAGTGACATAGAGATCACGTTTGAAGGTGTTTCTGCAAGCCAAAGTTCCATTGACCATGGAGATGGATACCTTGTAGTAGTTGAAGAAGAACCCAGATCAACTTCCCCATCACCACTTGAGCTTCATGAAGTTGGTCCAAGGGAGAAGGAAGAAGAAGATGAGGTTCATTTGCAAGAACCTAATTTTCTTGCATGGTCCTTGAATATGGGTGAAAATAAGATTCAAGAGTCCTTGAAGACTCTCCATGACACTCAAGCATTGGTGTCAAATTATTTTTGGAGAGCTACTTCATTGGAGGAGACATCCTTCCTTGAAGACATGGAGAAGATTCAAAGAGCAATGTGCAACATCAAAGGTAATTTCATGTATTTTCTTTTGATAGAAACAATTTGGTTGAGCTCAATGAATTTTTACATGATGCATACTTGAAGAATAATGAGGATATGAATAAGCTCAAAATTCAAAATGAGCAACTTCTTGAGAGGTTGCAAGATACTTGTTGTTCCTCCTATGTTTCAAGTTTTCATATGGTAGATTTCTTGGAGGACTCTCATGACAGGGTGGATCATGAGAAACATGGAAATTTGCATGTGCTTGATGTGTTTGAAGATGATCTTGATGAGATCCAAGAACTTGATGTGGTGGAAGAGGAACTTGAGTTGCCTCTTGATGATGGTTATGCACTTTTTAAAGAAGTGCATGAATATCCCTCTACCTTGGAACCAACCTATGAGAAAAGTTTCACAATTTTGAGGGAGGTGCATGATCGTACCCCTATGGATCCTTCACATGATGAAACTTCTGCACTTTTTGATCATTTGGGTGAGTTGGTTCATTCTCCTACATCCTACACTTCCATATTTTGAAGCATTCATCCTAATGAAGTATGGGTGAAAGGGTTCTTTCTGATGGTGCCCCATGAAGAGTATGAAACTCTTGTCTCTCCTTTTGATGATGACATGACTAGAGATCCTTCTTATTTACATTTGCAACATCCTTTGTTACCTTATGATGATACACATCTACATGGATGCACCTATGATATTCAGTTGAGTCACTTGAAGACTCATGATTTTTCTTGCTCCTTGCTTAGTTCATTTGATGTTGGAGGAACTTCATCCAATACTTGGGTGAAGATATTTATGATTGGAGCACATTCTTATTGGAAGACACATAATTTGTTATTTTTTTATGACTCTCACATTCATGGGTGTATGGATGAGACTTCTTTGAGCCACTTGAAGTCTCCTTGTTTTCTTTGCTCCTTGCTTGGTTTAGATTTTTGCAGAGGTTCTTCATTCACTTCTTGGATGAAAGAACACATGGCTAATTATTTTGATGCATATTACATCCTTTTGGAGCAGCATTATATGACATGGGATGATCATATATGTCATTGGAGCAGATTTGATTGGTCACTTGATGCTTGTATGCACTTGGCACATGATGATCTACTTACTTGGATGTACAAGCACTTTCATGATTCTTTGACGAGGTACCTTCTTGCTATACATTTGTATGATGTTGTTATGTACTTTGATGATATATCTTTTGAACTCATGATGTTTGGAAGGATGCAATAAAAGCAATGTGATCCTGGTATTGCTTGGTTTTAGCTCACTTGGAGCAACAGTTCAATTGTTGGTTTGAGAGAGAATACGAACCTTCAGTTGTTTGAGTTCATCTTTGTAGAGCAGTGTTCCAGTTTCCTATGTGGGATACCTTTTGAGAGATGGATTCAATTTTCACATGCATGGTGTTCATTTCATTTCATAGTATACATTTCACACCATGCATGTATCATGATAATTTGGGACCCTGGGATCATTTTTGGTCTCATTGGTTTCAATTTTGGGGGGCAACAAACAATATGGGAGATTGAGTCACCACTTGAGAAGGTGATTGTAATCAGAGTAGTGCAGTAGCAAGCATGGTGGTTCCTCTATGAAATGATATTGGAATCTTGAAGACTCAAAGTTTGGAAACTCAGTGGAAACTTCAAAGAATTATACAGTGAGCAAAAGGGTTGAAAATTCAGAAAGGGTTTCCAAATTATGAAATAGGTAAAGATTAATTGTGAAAATTTTGTTTTTATGGATTTAATTAATCTTTTGGTTTTTATTAGTGATGTCATAGGAGATATCAATATGAAAAATAAAATCCGCATATCTTTACTTTTGGAAACAAACAATTGTAGTACATGAGTGCCACTACTCAAAATTTTGGAAGGAAAGCAGGTTCTTCAACATCCATGTTTGAAATTGCTTGAGGACAAGCAATCTTGGGTGGGTAGGGCTGTAATGTCCCCAATTAAATATTTTTCAGATAAACAATTAAGTTGGCCTATCCAATTCCTAAGGGTTATGTGGGAATATTAAAATATTGATATTTAACCCCAAGGCCTATAGTTTCTCATGGAAATTCAAAATTCAAAATTGATGGTGGAAAATAGGCCAATAAATTATGGAAAAATCATTAATTGCTCCAAAATGAAGTGGCATGGGGTCCTAGTTGGAATTGGGGGTGCATAAGTGGATATGTGGGGTCCACATGAGGGAATATTCCTCCTTTACACATGGCACCATCCTCAAATTCGAATTTGGAAGGATAAGTAACTTCCATGTGGAAGGTGAAGAGTCACAAGACTATTTTTAGTCAATGACAGATTTTATGACAACCTATGACATATATGACAAATTATGACAAGAATAAGGTCCTATGATAGCCTATGACAACTTATGACAACCTATGACATGTTGCGGTCCTAAATTTAGCCAAGGAGGGCACTAGAGGAGAAGGGTGGGCCCACATGCTAATGTAACTTCCCCAAAATCAAGCTAAACCTCTCAAATTTGAATTTCCAAGGAAGATGGAGTTATTTTTTGGAGAAATAAAATTAGAGAGGAATTAAATGGGTACCAAAGTGTCATTCTCTCATAAAAATAACATTTATTAATATTTTATTAAATATTTGTGAGAGAATTCTAGAATGAGGGGGAAATGCTCCATGAAGATTTATAAAAGGGATGAAGACACAAGTGAAAGAGATTTTGGATCATTGTTGTTGTTTTGCACTCTTGGAGAGATTAGCTTGTCCATTTCACAGTGGTTGTTTACCTTCCCTGCCATTGATCTAGTTTCGGTGGTGAAATATTCCACCCAAGCTAGTAGAGAGGAGGAGATCATCCATATCTTTTCATTGTGCTTCATTGTAGCTGATTATTGAGGGGATAAATCACTTTCATATTTCTATAAATATATTTATTTCAGGTTATATGTTCATATACATTAGTGGGTTCGAATTCCTATCATTTGGAGTTTCTTTCTATTGATTTAGAGCTTGTACCGATGTTGGTGGGCCAAAATGGAGGTTCTAGTTTTGATACTTATGAGCATTTCTGGAATGTGAGACCTATTCAATTACATTCAGAGAATCATTTCCAGTGGGAAACACTTTTTTTTCACTCAAAAAGGTTTCTGTATGCCTAATATATCATCATTTTACTAAATCTACTATATTCAACATCTCTTCTGGTGGAGGGGCGCACCACTACTTTTCTATATCTATATTTCTTGGATTTCAAGCTTCTGTAAGAGCCATATATTGTTTTAATAAGTATATTTACTGTATATATGCATTCATAATAAATATTTACATATATTTTCATCATATGGTTTTCAATGTTCAAGCTTATGGGCGATTTATGTGAAAATCTGCTAGTATGGTTAAGCAATCTTAAGATAATGTGTATTAAATTTTCATATAAGATCCCTAAAGTATGTTATTAAGTTATTTTTGTTGATTTGGGAGTGTCATGGTTGAATTGGATCTATTTGGGAAGACTTGGGATGATTGGGAAGTGTTTGGGTCAAGTTGAAAAACTAGTATTCCAATGTGGGGGAAATCGAGCTAGTTTCTCACTAGTCTTGAGAGGGTGTCTTTCATACTTCTTTGGAAGTTCTATGGAGTCTATAAATGGGTCATATAGTTTCATTTGAGTCTATTAAATTTATATTGGGAGAATTTTAGTTTCTTTGGTAGTGTTTGGGAAGAGTTGGAAACCTCGT
The DNA here is from genome assembly GCA_027924585.1 of Larix kaempferi. NCBI lineage: Eukaryota > Viridiplantae > Streptophyta > Pinopsida > Pinales > Pinaceae > Larix > Larix kaempferi. The sequence goes on along the minus strand of BSBM01000073.1, from coordinate 24,598,361 downwards.
GTTCAGTGTGGCCAAAATTGAACTAGTGTTCCTAGTTTCTTTACCAGATTCCAATTTTATATTAGATCTGATTTGGAACACATATTAGTGGAATCTAAACACTTTGATTACCTGCACACCTTTAATGGACATTAGAAATATACATACACTCCACTATTGTTGAACGAGAGCATCTCATAAGCCTTCATAAACCAATGTTTGAGGGAAAAAGTTGAAAATCAACATAATTAAAGTTGGAACCTTGGAGATAATATTCCTAATTTCTGATTGGAAAAATTACATTCAATATTTGATAACTTTAATTATCCATCACATTACATTATACTAAGAAGAATTATCGGATGTTGTGATCATAGTATATTATTCCAGACCAAAAGATCACATGCTAAATTAATTCACTTTAGAGGTGATCAATCTCTAAAGGAGACTTAATATAAATTTGGTGATCATGGTTAATAATACATCACACAACATTAAATTATTTTAACAAGTAAATCATGACCTTTATGTGGAAGGTCCACCTCTATACAGGAGGTCCATCCCATTGATACCTTTATACAGAAAGTTCACATGAGAATCATGACTTGACACACAAGTCTGGAGCCTTGTCCAACAAGAGTTTACAACATAATTACTTTGATCAATTACCTCTATACGAGAGGAATAACCTTTACATGGAAGGCAATCGAAGTGTTCACCTCTATACAAGAGGATCAATCTTGGTTGCACAAGATTGGTTTGAAGAATGTCTCTTGATGTTGTACATTTAATAGTTCATTTCCTTCATCATTATTCTGAAGTAGAACTATTGAAATAATGTCTTTTGAGGAAAAGGATAAAATCTGAAAATATCCTAAACAATTAGGACTAATCAATACCAGATATATTCCGATAGCATCCTTAATCATCTTAAATCCATTTATTCCTTTCTCATGTCATGCTATATCTCAAATCAAGACTTCTTTGTCCTTGACGACAGTTCAAAAGATGACACCTAAGTGTCACTAATCATTCACAAAAAATGACATTAAAAGATGGAAAAGCCTATGATTTGAATCCTCATTATGACCCTAATCCATAAAAGAAAGACCCCAACTCATTTTCCCTCTTTCCATGAAGTTGCAACTAAGGAAAATTTTAGGGGTGAAATTAGCCGATGGGCTAATTCTTGATCTTTTTTCCAAAAAAAGATCTCCCAATTTCCATTTTTTTCTAAGTTAATTCACCCAAATTCCATGGGATACATTTTTTGTACTCTTAAAATCGCTTAAGTTTTCCATAAACTATATAAAAACTTAGAAATTTGAATATTTTTAGAAAGATATCACCCAATATTTTATGGTTGGAAATTTATGAATTAGTAAGATTCACCAAGTTTTCTACACTTTAAAAAAATTATGGATCCTTAAAATTTTCCATAGTTGCAATTATATAATTTCTCACACGTGCTTTCTATACTAGTAAGAAGTGATCCACTCACAGGTTTCTCTTGATAAAGGCATGAGTGCCTCAAAAAATCATGAAAAAAATATAAAATATTGAAATTTGAGAGGTTATGGAAGTTTCAGACAGTTTTTGGATCGGTTGTAACTTTCTAAATCAATTGGTAACTATCTCCAACTATCTCCATCAATCATAAAAGGATATGAGATGGACCAAGGAAGGGGACACCCTTATAGAATCACCACGGTGGAGAAACCTTGGATCATATTACATCCATTCCCTATCCCATTTAATTGAACCCTATTGGTAATCATTGTCTCCTTAAGTGTTGAAGTCATTTCCCTCAAGTGATTTCTCCCTTGTATACATTCATAAGAGTGGAAGCAGGATCGTTGGTGTACAATAGCATAGGAACCCATTATTTGGTTCGAAAAGGCGTCGAGAGGTGAAAGAGGTAATTGTACTTTTCTATTCCATTTCAATAAATATTTGACATCTTTCCCTCCCCCTAACTAAAAGTGTTATGTTTGGTTGATTAGCATTGAAAACTATTTATATGTCATAACAACATCATTCAAGTTTGTTGATATTATGTATATTTTTTTATGATTCTTAGTTACTTTATGTTTAACCAAAATATTTGAGGAAGATGTTTGGTTGTGGTTTTGTAGGTTTGGAAACATTTAGAGGAGAAACCTTCATAAATAAGGTGCATCTATTCTTTCTCTCTCTCTTCCTTATATATATTTGTTTGATTTCTTGAGACTTGAAATATGGTTGATTTTCTTGTATGAGATTCTGATTAAAGCCTGTAGAACTGATAATTTAACCGATCTTTACTTACCCTAGCATGTTCATGACCTCACCCTAGTCATAGGATCAAATTCCGCACAACAGAATTGGAGACCTTGCTCGGGATTTAAGAGTATTTGTAGGGTGTATTGCATGGTTTCCTATATTTGTTTTGGGTGTTTTAGTGTTAGGAAGGCTTAGTCATAGGCCATACCTTTTGAAATTTACAAAATTTTGAAGTTTTTTTGACGTTTTACTGAACCTAGTCAAACTCAGGGGTTACTTGCACTCCCTAGTGGTAATAGGTGCGAGTGGTAGTGTATAGTCATGCTTCTCTTTGGAGACATGGGCGATCTTACACTTTCTATGCTGCATAGGTGTGCGTGAGGAAACGTTTTAGGGTTATCCTCAATTTCCCCCCCTTTTTCATGAAATTCCTGTCTTGTTTGGATTCTCTGGGCATAATAGAGTATTTGGTCTTTTGTTTGGTGTGTTCTCGGTAGTGTTTGTAAGTGCATTTTCCTTCGGATTGAAGAAAATTGTAGAATTTTTTTGAAGTGTCTTTGCTTCAATTTTTCATCTGATTTTGTTTATTGGAACCTTAGTTGTGAATCTCAAGAGTACAATGTCATTTTTTGTGTCTCTTTTTTCCTCTTTCATAGGGGAAATTAACTCTACAATCTTGTTTTCTTAGTATACCTAATTGTGATTGTTTGAGTCTAAAAAGCTCATTTTTTCTTTTTCTCAAATCTATCTTGCATTGTTGGTTGAAGAGACGAGTGTTTGGAGTTTTGTTTCGCAAAGTAATAGGAATTTATACATTCTATGGTTGCAAGACTTTAATATGTGTTATAGGGTCCATGTACCCTTACCCTAGTCTCCCTTAGAAGAAATCCCTAAAAACTTACTTTTTGTGGATTTTTTTACTTACTTAGGATTCCTAGGTCTCCCATGCACCTTTCCTTAGTAAAAGGCATGTTCAAACACACTTTTAAATAGGAACAAGGCATACATGCACCCTCCCACATGAACCTTGCTTGAGGGAAAGGGGCATGCCCTCAATTAGGTTAAAAAATACAATTTTTTTTTATGAGATTTTGGTTAATCAAGTCTAGTGGGGATCTGGTTCTTTCTTGGATTTTCAAAATTATGTTTTTTAAGCCTTCAAAATCATCATTTAGTGTTTTTTTCATTATGCCCTAAATGAAAAGAAAAAATGAATATTCCATGAAATTATAGTTTTCCTCCGGTTCATGTAGGAATATCTTAAGTATTTTGATTCCCTTGGGAGTGTTTTCATATAAAATAAAAGGTTACATGTCTTTTTATCGGCTTGTTCTCATGATAATTTTAAAGAATTGATTGCTTTAGTTACAATAATTTCCTTAAAAAGTTGCATTTTTCTTAAGTTATGAAAGTTTCTACTTGGTCCTTTGTCTTTTTGTAAGTTATTTATGGTCAAGTATATATTTCAAATTTTTTAGTGGTATTCTCCATTTGCAAGTAGCATTTTTTGTATCTATTCTAGTTGAGAACATCATACTTTTTCTCACTACTGCATCTCTCTATGTAAACAACCTCTAAAAGAAACATAACTAAAATGAACTAGAATTATTCTTCTTTGGTAGAGAACCAATAGTAGTCTAGGTTGCATGGATTTAGTTGTAGGATTGGAGAGTTAGCTTCTCCAAGGCTATGCAAAACGAAACTAGGAGTGCTAAAGAGTGTAAAATCCATTAGTAATTCTAACTACTTATCGGGAAAGCGCCTCTAACTCATGCATCAAGCTGTAGGAAAATCTAGTTCATGTGGTTAGAATGTTCCATGCCACTTGATTTAGTGGGTTTATACGTGTCTAGGATTTGTCCAATTGTACCAAGTCCTCATGGTGACACCACTAATTACTAACATATTCAGGTCTAAGACTTAGTCCTACATTCCCTGCCCATTTGCATAAGCCCTTTCCAACGACCATTCTTCCTAGCTACCTAGCATGAAGTGGTATCCTTAGTTTCTATTCGTAGGTTTTACCCAAGTGATTGCAAGGGGAATATCTTGTGGTACCTAAGACATACATAGAATCTGTGTCTCAACTCCTTGGGAGGGTATTTGTTGAAGGTGATTACTTGCACCCATGGTGATATTTGCATGAGAATTAATGTAACTATCTCTCACAACTTCGTTATTTGTACTTGGGATCTAATATTTTGAGGATAACCTTTAGAAGGTCCATGATCAACTCTTTATTGATTGAGCTCATGACTTAATGACCCTAGTTTGATTTTTGGGAGAGTGATTTTGCTTGGATGTATCTTAGAGAGTCTTTTATAGGAGTGTTTTTATTGCAACTTTTCGACCTCCATAGAAGGACTTAGAGATTTATTACTTTTTGAATCGAAGTGTATGGATAAAGTTTCCGAGGAGAATGAACAGGAGACCCTTGTGCAAGGGGATCCTTGTATTTTTACACTTATTGGAATCATTGGTTCTCCCTTAATGGCCACTTTGAATCTTCTTGGATTCACTATAGGGATACCGGTTTGGTTATTATTCACTCCAAATGTCGTGAATTCCCTTGATTATGTGAAAATCCTCACAACAGATCTAAGAGCTGATGTATACCTTACAAGAAATATTAAGCAGGAAAATAGAAGAAGAGTGGACAATGCAGTGTAAAAGAGCAGCAGAATTATGATATAGTAGAACCCGGATAGAAGCATAATAACATCACACACTAATTCATTAATCATAATATGAACAATTAATAATACAATGGTGAGAGGATTCGAATGCCAAGGTGGCAATTCGAATTAGCCTTCATGAGTAGATCAAAAGATCACTGGAGTGTCATCAAAGCACAACTAGGAGTCCTAATCATCATCAATGGAGTCATCAATGCACAAGTAACTGTCAACCAGATGTCAAACTGAGTCTAACTGAGTGTGGTAGGTGTAACTGGAACATGGAAGCACTAACTGAATGAAGGAGGCTCAGTGGAGGGCGCGTGAGGAGCTAACTGAAGGCAGAATGGGTAGTCTAGTCTCACTGGAGGTCCATCGGAGTGATACAGTCAATTGAGAGTCAGTCTAGCCTTAAATCAAGGAAAGAACTAAAGATAACTCAACTAACTGAAGTGTAACTGAGTGGTAGGTGAGAGAGGGCGAGTGGCTTCCTTAAATCAAGGAAGAAGGGCGCATTAAGCACTAGGAGGACTAAAAATGATCAATGAGAATTTCCCTGGGCTAGCTAACTGAGGGCTAGGTGTTGGGACTGATGACTGGGATGCATGCAATTGCATGCATGCATGCAAAATCATGACTGTATGCAAAATGCATGCATGAATAAAAATGCAAAAATGGATAATGCTGGTAGGACTAGGATGGAGTATAGGAATATCCCAACACCCCCCCTTAATCCATCCTGGGCCCTGGTAACTGAGACCAAAGGTTACCCAATACAATGAATAATAATAACAGTCAATAAACCGAGGAAATGGGGAAAAAACTCATGGGAAAAATACCCCCCCTCAAAATAGACTGTAAGGCACACCAAAACAATAAATGCTCCAAACTCAAGTAGGTGTGATGCTTGGTCATATGTCTGGAGGTATCTTCTTCTTGGGAAGAAGTGGTTCATGCTCAAAAAGCATGTGCTTGTACTTGCTCTTCAGATCGAATGTGATGAGAACAAATCCAAAAGTATGAGGATGATCCTAGAACCTGTGATTCGAATCAACTGAGGTAGGATCAAATCCATGAATGTGCAGATAGTCTTTTTTTTCTACTTTGAACCATCATGGGTGAGATTATGCCCAAAAGAACCATAAAATGTCAGTGATTGCTTGGAATCCAAATCAGATCCAAGACTTGAAAAATGGTTTCTTAAGATCTCCTTTGAACCATTAGAGGTGAGATCTAAACCATGAAATGCATGAGAAATTATCCCAAGCGAATGGAAATGGTCTTCATCTTCAATAAACTTATGAGAGCATGAAAGAATGATCTTACAATAGTAAATAAGAGGTGAGTGATCAAGGAGAGCGAATGCATTACCTCAAATGGCTGATTTGACCTCCGAAACATTCAATAGATCATGATGCAAACCAACAGACTCTGGTGCAAGAGAGGATTTAAAAACCTCTGCAGTTTCTAGAGTGTGAGCTGGCACATAATTCGAAATAGAAGAAATTTGGAGCATGAGTGTAGAATCTGCAAGTTCTTCTTCTTTGTGGACAACTTCAATATGAGATATGTTTGATACTGATTCATGATCAGAGAGACCATCAAGGAGGGAGAATGCATCAGTGGGCTTGCTCTCGAAATGGTTTGGACCAATCCCTTCATTCTGTTTGCCAAATCTTTCATCCATATGGGCCCATAGCTCTTTTGGAGATTCAATAGAAAAGAAGTGGTGTACCACGCATCGAGACATAGAAAGCATCATTGCTCCAGAAGCTATGTCACCTTCATTTAACCAATCATTCTCATCTTCAGAGGATTCTAACTCTCTTTCAAAACAATAATCAAAGAGACCATGGCTCTTCAAATATGATACCATTTTTGGTTTCCGTTCATCATATTTGAATGGAGAAAGAGGATTAATTTCTTCTCAATTCATGGAAGTTGTTTTAGAAGACCTGCAAAAACAATAGAAAATGTCTGCAACTGCTACTGCTGCAAAAGTGTAGAAACTGCTGCACTTGAAATCTTGATAATAACCTGCAAAAAACTCTCAGGAATGGAGATAGACAATAATCTCAACATGCTATGATACCATGTGAAAATCCTCACAACAGATCTAAGAGCTGATGTATACCTCACAAGAAAGATTAAGAAGGAAAATAGAAGAAGAGTGGACAATGCAGTGTAAAAAAGCAACATAATTATGATACAGTAGAACTCGGATAGAAGCAGAATAACATCACACACTAATTCATTAATCATAATATGAACAATAAATAATACAATGGTGAGAGGATTTGAATGCCAAGGTGGAAATTCGAATTAGCCTTCATGAGTAGATCAAAAGATCACTGAAGAGTCATCAAAGCACAACTAGGAGTCTTGATCATCATTAGTGGAGTCATCAATGCACAAGTAACTGTCAAACTGAGTCTAACTTAGTGTGGTAGGTGTAATTGGCACATGGAGGCACTAACTGAATGAAGGAGGCTCAGTGGAGGGCACATGAGGAGCTAACTAAAGTCAGAATGGGCAGTCTAGTCTCACTAGAGGTTCATCAGAGTGATACAGTCAGTTGAGAGTCAGTCTAGCCTTAAATCAAGAAAAGAACTAAAGATAACTCAACTAACTGAAATGTAACTGAGTGGTAGGTGAGAGAGGGTGAGTGGCTTCCTTAAATCAAGGAAGAAGGGCGCACTAATCACTAGGAGGGCTAAAACTGATCAGTGAGAAGCTCTCGGGGCTAGTTAACTGAGGGCTAGGTGCTGGGACTGATGACTGGGATGCGTGCAAAATCATGATTGCATGCATGACTGAGAATGCAAAAGTGGATAATGCTAGTAGGACTATGATGGAGTATAATAATATCCCAACAGATTCTTCTCAAGAAAAATTTGTATGTCAAGAGAATAAAAAACCTTTTCCTTCTTTGCCAGTGATATTGTGTCCTCCTCCTTTTACCTCATGTGGTGAAAATCTAGATACTAGTAATCAATAGTATAAAAGGAATAGAAAGAGGAAGAATAAGAAGAATATGTGAAGACAAGGGTGTATGTCTCCAGTCGCTATAATTCATGTTGGGGGGAATTCCTCAGGAAATGTATATCATGCTAGGGGAAAGTCACTAGTCATTGCAAGTCATACTAGAGACCAGCCACTGAAAACATAAGATATTACCACCCCCAAAATGTATCCTAAATAAGAAATTGATTAAAAATTAATTAAAAGTTAATTAACACCTCTAATCAAGTATTTAGTCAAACCTGTATTTCCCCATAAAAATTTTTCCGGTTGCACAAGAAACAATGTGGAGTTTGGTACATGTTACGATGTGGGGTTAATTCAAAATTTTCGAAACCGGCTATCAATGGAAAAATCCCTCCAATTCCATATTTTTCGATTTGGCCCAAAATATCTAGTTTAACCAAACCCAAAATATGTTCTGAAACCAAGTCCGGGTCTGTATTGAATCTACCCTGCTTGAACAAAATCCATGTGCCTGTCAACACACTTAGTCTATGATCAAACCAAACCGGATTGTTTTGAAACCATCTGAAGAGAAGTTATGCTATTGTGATCGATTGGTATAAGTATGTTTTTCCTTTTTTTTGTGCCCTAGGTTGTATATTTTCAAAGATTTTTTTTTTAGAGTCTATTGTAAGTAAAGAGGAACATTATATTGCTTACAGAATATTCATTGCATAGGAACCCTCTATTGTTTCAAAAATTACTTATTTTGTTTTATATATTACACTGATCTAAATATTCAAACTCGTTCCTTTTTTTAGATTTGACCATGCTCGAACCGTCAACACAGTAGCTCTCTGATCAAACCAAATCGTATTGCGCTGATATCCTATGAGCAAAATCGATTGTGTGGTGATATGACTAGTAAGTATTTTTGTTTTGTTACACAGAAATCTTCCACCCTGTGAGCATCAACATTCTTTGGCCTGTAGGATCCATTTCAGTGACTCAGATCCATTTTCATCCTTCAGTGATACCAGTTTATCCTATTTTTGTTCCTACCCACATGTTGCATCACTATAGCATGCGTACCCGCGAGTTGCATCCCTATAGCCTATGGGTATCAAGTAAAATGGTAAAAACCACTATTTTATTAATTTTTACTCCCAAAAAGCGGTCATTGGGTGACCTTTGGCTCTCCATCTGCCCAAGTAACGCCTCGATGAGTCATTTCACCTACCTTTGAGAGGACTATATATTGAGCACATATGGCTTATGGATGGGAGGAAGAAGAGAAGAGTAAAGGCACTCTAGTGAACTTTTGCCCTATCTTGAGTCTGCACTCATTGATCCTTGTAGTTGTGAACCAGTTATGTTCACCTTCCAAACTCCTTGCTAGTTTGAGTTTGCCTTTCATGGAGGATTGAAGTGGTGGAGGCACAAGTGGATTGATCTAGATCTTGGTTCAGATTGGTTGCCGGCAAGAGGTCGTATCACTTTGTACTTCTTCTTGTTCATTAATAGAAATACTCATATTCTCGTCCATTCATGGTGTGAATGTCATTTATTATGCATTGGGTTACATTTTCTTATGATATTATGGACCATTTTTATTGATAATGTTAATGTCATTTATATATCACATGTACTTGTTAGATATTGGTTGTCGAGACTAATTTGCAGATTACAAGTGCTTGGATGTGCGCGGATTGAAAAGCTCCAACGGGGATCTACATCAAACGTTGGATCAAGGTTGGTTACATTTCTCCATTACTTTAACATTGTCATTTATATAAGCATTGTTTTGAGAATTGAGTAGATTTCTAGTAGTCATCTGTCTGTTGTGGTATTCCCAAGCCATAGTGAGTTTTCTCCAATACAGAAATGGTGACTCCGCTGGGGAAAACATCCATGTTTGGGAAATGTTTTGAGCATTAGTCCATAATTAGAGTTGTTGTTTATCGAAGCTCTGTGTCACTGATTGGCCGTTAAGATACACTGTAGAAAACTTGCTTTTTCTGAGCCTCTAGACTCTCTGTTTGGCCATTTGCTTTTCCTCACCCGCGGGCTGGCTTAGTTCTGCCCGCGTATACCTGCCTCTGTTTACACTACTGCTCATGGGTACCCGCAGGTATTCCTTTGATAGTAGCGTGTAACTCTGACTTTTGTTGGTTTATGGCTATTGGTTGTTGCTGGGTGAGTTTGGTTGATTCCTGAGTCTTTGTTGGCCTCTTTCTTGACTGTTTCATGCCTTGGTTGTGAACAGATCTCTTCGTTTCTCTTGGTTGAGCGTTCTTGGTTTTTTACCAATCTTTGGTTTTAACCTCTTGGTTTTTTCCTGTTGAGCTCATTCCTTTGGCTGAGTCTTACTGTTTAGGATATGCTGGGTTGTCTTAGTGATCTTCTCGACACTTCAGTGACTGAATAGTAGGATTTTGCTTGCATTTTTTCATTCCCATATATATTGAAAAAATACAAAAATATTCATTTAGTTTTTTGCATTTTCCTTTCTGTTTATAAGAGAAAATACAAAAATATTTTATTTCCATATACTGCATTTTGCATTGAGTGCTTGTTGCCTTCATTTTAGGTTCTGCTTGTGCATTGAAAAGATAAAAGTTTGCATATTTATTTCGGAACTATTGGTTGATTTTGCATATTAGTGACATTGTTTTATTGGATAGATGAGTCTGGGATTGGATGATGTTGCATACTATTGAGTCTACACATCACTAGTTTCACGACCATATCCCTTGAGTAATCACAACCACTAAAATTAACGCTTAATCATAAAATTGATTAGACTTATTTTATTTATAGGGTACACCAACTAGCATAGGTTTAGATTCTTGGAATAGATCATTGTGAGTTAACAATCCAAGACTACTGAACGAAACATTAGGTGTCTTACCAGGGAGTGGACGAATCCATGGTATAGATAGGTGTTCTCAGGAAAGCTCTTCTCAAACCAGAGTTAAGCACGAGGTCACGGGAGATTGGTTGAGGAGATATCCCTCTGATACTGGCTGAACGTGGGAGATATATCCAGGATTTGTTTGTATCTGGGGGTACCGGAGGTTCATCCTCTTGTGCTTCGGGATTAGCTACCCTACCCATACGACGGGTCCCACCTGCGATTGTCCCCCTGAGCATTGGTTATATTGTGGTAGACATAGTTGCCTTACCTAGGTACCGCACAGGGTACTTGTAGTGGTTATGCTGTTTGTGTCCTGATTCAGATAGGGATTGGACAGCACAATTGTGTTCATACAATGGACTTGACCCTGTCGACACAGTGAAGCCTAGGTGTCTCTATAACTGATTCTGTTACCTTCGGCTATAGTTTGGGAGTCTCAAGCCTCTCCTAGGCGAGACATACCGCCTCTAGTGTCAGGAGCTCATTTAGCCACTCTATCTGTCTGCTCTTGGCTGTAGATTCTCTAGGTGTGTGCTTTTGATTTACTGTTTTTGATCGATAGTTGGCCTTTAGGAGACGCTGTGTCTCTCTCCGGAGAGAACATGGCGCAGAGCCCTACTCTCCGTTGGTCCCATCGTTTGGCTGGTTTAAAGCCAGCTTTGGTTACACAACATATTACTAGAGGACGCCGGAGGCTCCCTCTAAGTCTTCAGATTCTTACGAGACTTACGCTGAGGACTACATGGCTGCACATCCCGATCTCGGGTAAGACCTTTCTACTCCTTCGGGTAGAGTTGAACATACTTCCGATCCCAAAACTCCTTGTGAGGATTGGGGAGGTGATCCACCTACGACTCAACCTGGTTCTATTTGGCCTAATCCACTTGACAGGGATCCGTTTGATCCTTCGAATCTGGATAATTATATTTATGGGATGCCCAACTTACCCGAGGAGGAAGAACAGGACGAGACTTTCGTTCCTTCGTTTCCACGCGATTCTAGATATAGGAGGCCTGAGACTGATGATGATTCCAGCCCTATGTTCAACCCCACCGCACTCTCTTTTGGTATTCCTAGTCACAATATTGTCAAACCTTCCACTATGGTTGGTACTCATGCTGGCACTAGTCAAAGTGTTAGCCATACTATGCCCACTGGGGGCACTACCCTAGCTGGGGGCACTACGTTGTCCACCCACTGACATAGTATGGGGACTGGTAAGATTCCTAACCATGCTAATGTTGGGACACGACCACCTCCTAGGAATACCCAACCTAGTCGGAATGTTGTCTGAAACACGACTCGCCATCCACCACCTAATACACATGTCGCTACTCGTCAACCCAGGACTACTTTTGCACATGATATTGTTCCTCCCAACCACGGGGGTGGACACATACCACATACTTTTGCATCCACTGCCGCCGTTAGTAATAGTAATGTAGGGAGTGGGAATATTTCCTATCCACATGGACATCACACCACCAACCCTGCTACTAGTCACACCCATATTGGACCTGGGAATACTTCTCATGCTTATGTTCATCACACGAATGCTCAAGCTAATCCTAATATTGGGGGTGGGAACATACCATACCATTATGGTCAATACAACACAGTTCCCACTATGAATAGTACATACATGCCCCATACCCATGTTGGCAACCCTTACTACAACACAGTCGGTGCTAGCCACCAGTATCACCCACCACCCAATATGGTGCTCAAAATGTACATATACTTGCTTACTCTCAAATGGGTCAGGCAGGGGGAGGTTATCCATCTTATGGCCATGGGAAAGCTTATGGGCCATCAGGTCCTCAGTATCAGCAGTTTAATCCTCATGGTCAAGCTTTTGGTCCATCGTATAACACAGTTCCATTCAGCCAACCTTTTATGGGAGCTTATAATCAAGCTTTCCAGCCGCAGCTCCCGTTCCTTGCACGCTGAATATCCTGGATCTTTTGAAGCTCACGAATGATCCGGTGTGTCACGAACCTACTTGGCCCCCATTCCCTACAAAGCTCCCTTCGGACATTCCGAAGTTTGAAGGGAAAGGTGGTGAGGACCCGGGAGATCATGTCACGACTTTTCACCTTTGGTGCTCCTCCAACTCTTTGAATCATGATTCCATTCTATTACGCCTATTTCAACGCACCCTCATGGGGGCAGCCGCGAAATGGTATGTGGAGTTTCCCGAAAACACCTATAGGGGATTCAACAAGATTGCTTTGGTTTTCTTAGACCATTTCCAGTTGTCGGTTCATTATGATACTGGTACTGAGTTGTTGTCCACCTTCCGTCAGAATAAGGCCACACATATTTCTGACCATGTTTAAGAGTGGTGTCGGCGGAAGAGATTAGTGAAAGCCAACATTCCTCCAGAGTTCCTATTGGAATGGTTCCTTAAGTCTTTACTCCCATACACTGCTAAGGATGTTTCGATGTCCGACATTATGACTGAGGAACAAGCTATCTTGAAATTCCAGCAGTTAGATCTACTTTATTCTCAGTCTGGCATTTTGTATGACATTATTCCTGACACACCGAGAACAAGACATGAGCCCACGTCAGTTCCTAGAGCACATGCCGATGGAATCGTGGGGTCCGCATGCACTCGCCCTGTAGACTTGGTAGCTAATCAAAAGCAAAATTTGTCGCTAAACCAGTCTGCACCCCGACAGGTTCACACCTTATTAACTTCCACTTCGTCGTCTGATGTACACAATGTGCAATCAACGAAACCGTCGGGTAACCAGCAGCCTGGTGGTAAGAAAAAGGGGAGAAATAATCGTAGGGGTGGAAACAATGGAAGTAACAACAATAGCAATTGTAATACTCCTCGTAAAGAGAATTCCAACCCTCCTTGGGAAGGCGGTAATGCTGGTGAGGATCGTAAACCTAGGCGTAAGGTGAAATTCCCTTGCAAGCTTTGTGGGGAGGATCATCTTACTCACTTATGTCCTCGTATTGAAGAAGCATCGAAGCATTTGGCACAGAGCCCAGCTGTGCTGAAGGATCCCCTACCTCATCACCAGAACATGGCTTCGCATGCTCCCACCATTGGTTATGGTACTAATGAAACGACAACATCTTCTTCCAATACTAGTGGTTATGGATGTGTGAATATGGTTCAGTCGGAGGTTTGTGTTGCTACTCGTCAACATGATTATGGTGCACCACAACCGAATTTGGGGAATGAGCCTCCCCCTCCTCCTTATAATTCCTTGCATATCGAGAAGCCTTCTATTATGCCGCGGATACCGAAAGGTGTTCTCAAGTGCTCCACACATAATCCTAATGCTCGAGCTGCCCAGAACTACTCCATCGTAGAAGATTTGGGCCAAACTCCGTGTGCCATGTTGGCTCTTGAAGTTTTGCAAGCTTGTCCTTCTCAGAGGCATGCACTTTTGAGTGCATTAGGAGTTCAGGATGGGGGAAGTCCTAGTGTTATCAAGTTCGATACTACTGATGTCCAACCTCGCTTTCCTTACCACGTGACTTTTCAAATCCAGGTGGTTTTCCTTAAGAGCTTCGTCAAACGTACTATGGTTGATGAAGGTGCTTCTGCGTCGGTAATGTCATTAACTTGTTGGAAAGCTCTTGGCTCTCCTCCTCTACTCGTGTCTAGAACTACACTCACTGCATTCGATGGTAGATCTTTTATGCCGGATGGAATTATCCCTTCCCTTGTTGTCTCCTTGGGAGGTAAGTTCCATGCCTATTGAAGTCGAAGTGGTTGATGCGCCCATCGACTACAACCTTTTACTAGGTCGGAACTGGATGTACGCTATGAAGGTTGTCACGTCTACTGTATTTCGAGTTATTTGCTTTCCCAATGAAGGCAAGATTGTGATGATCGATCAGCTGGATTATGTTGGCACTCCTTCCATAGCATCCACGGGATCAGTAGTCCCGCAAGTTTCTGATTCTCAGTCGGCAACTGGAAACATAGGTGTTGGAATCTACCCCTCGTTGATGGGAACTTTTAACCATTCTGCACTTGTGAATTTTATTGGAACCATTTCCGACAGTGCGCTTCCTCCTTCGAATAATATGCCATTTCGGACTTCCTATTGTGGTGATCCATGGATTTTTCCATCCACGGATTCTATGTCTAGAGACATTGCGCACGTCGGGATGTCTATGCCTTTATCTGTAGCAGAGGTCACTTATGATCACATCCAACAAACCACTACAGATTCGGATCTCTCTTCTTCCCAGACAGTTGAAGAAGATCCCGTTACACTGCCAGTTTGGGCAGCCAACTCATCTTGCTCTCATGATTGCCTCGATGATACTTTGCCATCAGATGAAGCTATCCTCGAAGCCATGTGTGGTAGTGAGAGGTCTTGGGAAGATATGCACCATCGATCTTATTTCCTTCCCAACCTTGAGCTCATTGAGCAGGAGGAGTTTAGTATGACTTTCGCTGAGATGGTTGGTCACCCTGTGGCTCTTTTGCAGTCGCATGATGTTTTCTTGGAGGGGAATATGGCCAATATTTCCCCAACCACTTCGATAAACATCTCCCGCACTCCCAGAAATATTGAGAATGTTTACGTCAGTGCTGATTGCACTCCTGAGGAGATTGCTATTTACATTGATTTGTTTACTAAACTACGGGAAGCTTTCGCTTGGTCATATGAGGAGATGCCAGGAATAGACCCCCGCATTGTTGAACACGAGATTAAAACATATCCTGATGCTAAACCGGTTCGACAACGCTTACGTGCTGTGAACCCTAGGAAGGCAGCTGCTATTAAGTCAAAGGTCGAGAAACTGCTCAAAGCTGGTTTCATCTACTCCGTTCCCCTTACCAAATGGGTGTCAAACCTCATTCCTGTGGATAAGAAGCAAGGAATGATTCGTGTATGCACTGATTTCAGAGATTTGAACCGTGCATGTCCAAAAGACAACTTCCCCATGCCATTCATTGATCAAATATTGGATGCTTGTGCGGGACGTGAGATTTTTCATTCATGGATGGATTCTCGGGTTATAATCAAATTCAAATCAAACCTGCGGACCAACATAAAACGACATTTATTTGTCCATGGGAAACTTTTGCGTACCAGAAAATGCCCTTCGGCCTCAAGAACACCGGAGCCACTTTTCAGCGAGCCATGACCTATGCCTTTCACGATCTTAAGAAGATTATGGAAGTTTTCTTGGATGATCTTGCTGGCCATTCTCGCAAGAGAGTGGACCACCCCAAGCACCTCCGTATGATTCTCGAACGATGTATCCACTACAAAATTCAATTGAATCCAAACAAATGCATCTTCGCCGTTAGGACTGGTCACCTTCTAGGATTCATAGTTTCGAAGGAGGGTATTAGAGTCGATCCTCTCAAAGTTGAGGCAATACTTCAGTTGCTTCCTCCGTGTAATCTGTTTCAACTTCAGAGCCTCCAAGGGAGAGCTACTTTTCTGCGTCAGTTTATAGTTAACTATGCCAGTATTACTAAAGGTTTCGCATGCCTATTGAAGAAAGACACACCTTTTATCTGGGATGAGCTAGCCCAGCAGTCTTTCAACACCCTTAAGAAAGCTTTGGTATCAGCCCCCATGCTTATTCCGCCAGACTTTACACGAGATTTCATTCTTTATGTGGCTGCATCTCAAGAGACTAGTGGCATGGTCTTGGTTCAGGTAGATGATGCGCTCGTCGAGCATGTTATCTATTATCTTAGTCAAAATTTAGTAGACGTTGAACTAAGGTACACCCACATAACAAAGTTGGCACTTGCAACTGTTCACGCAGTCTAGCGGTTACGGCATTACATTTTGCTTCGAACAACCACTGTTGTAGCTCATATCAATCCGTTTCAGTTCGTGCTATTACGACGCCTTATCGGGGGTAAGTATAATAAATGGATTGTGATCCTTTAGAAATTTGATCTCGAGTTTGCTTCTGCAAAATCGGTGAAATCATTGGTGTTCGCTGAACTTATGTCGGACCTTCCACGGCTTGATGAGGATGTCATTCATGAAGATTCCTTTGTGGATGAACACTTATTCCTTATCTCATCCGAGGACCCTTGGTATGGGGGTGTCATTAGATATCTCCAAACTTTGAAATTTCCTCCGCATTATTCACGAGATGAGCGACGGTGTGTGAGACATCATGCTAAAGATTATACTATCATCGGTGACACTTTGTATCGCCGAGGAAAGGATTCCATTCTCCGTCGTTGCTTGACTCATGAAGAAGCAGAACGGGTACTTAATGATTGCCATGTGGGGATGTGTTGCAGTCACTTATCCGGGCTTGCTACAACCCATCGTATTATGCGAGCGGGTTATTTTTGGCCTACTATCTTTAAAGATTGTTTTAACGCTGTGAAGAGATGTCACCCTTGCCAGGTGTTTTCTCGGAACATACACTCGCATCCAGCGCCCCTCCATTCGGTCGTCACTGTCGGTCCCTTCACTAAGTTTCACTAAGTGGGAGGTAGATTTCATGGATTGCAAACCAGCTTCGGCTGGGGGGCATCATCATATTATTGTGGCCGTGGATTATTTTTCCAAATGGGCTGAGGCCATGCCTACCGTTAAAGCTGATGGTGCTACTGCAGCCCATTTCGTGTTCAACCAAATTATCACTCGGTTCGGTATCCCGAAAGAGATTGTCACTGACCATGGCAGTCACTTTCAAAATAAGATGATGGAGGATTTGTCTCTCAAGCTTGGGTTTCGTCAGGAAAACTCGTATTCCTACTATCCTCAAGCGAATGGTCAAGTTGAAGCAGTAAATAATTCTTTGAAGACCATTCTCCAACGTACCATCCAACAAAGCAAGACTAATTGGCATATCATGTTATATCCTGCTTTGTGGGCTTATCGAACCGCAGTTAAGACTACCACCGGGTTCTCACCATTCCAGTTAGTTCATGGTGTGGAGTCACTTTTACCGATTGAATGCGAGATCCCTTCGCTCAAGATAGCCATAGAGCTCCTCCCTGATATGACGGAGATTGAGCAATTTTTAGTACACCTCGAGCAACTTGACGAACACCATCGAGATGCCGATGTGGCCATTGATGTTAACAAGCATCGTGTCAAGGTTCAATATGATAGGTCTGTCCGTCCCCAGCAATATGCTGAAGGTTACTTGGTACTCTTGTATGACCAAGATAAAGAACCCCTCGGGGTAGGCAAGTTCAATCCCATGTGGCACGGTCCTTACATTGTGAGGCGTGTCCTTGAAAAAGGAGCTTATGAGTTAGAATATTACGAGGGAGTTGTCTTGAAGGAGCCTTGAAATGGGCTCTACCTCAAGCGGTATTACGCTTGAACCTTTGGTTTGGGCTGATACTTTTGTACACTATTGTATAGCTTTTCTGTACATAATCTAGGATTTCTTTTTGGTTGTTGGGTCTACTGATTAGCCTCTGTTTGATTGACAGATGTCAGCGGGATGTCCTATGTTCTTAGGTTTCGCGGATGGTGCTAGCCGACATACGCAGTAGCTTTCTTCTGCTACCTGGGTTATCTTTTCACCTGACCATCTAGTTGTGTCCTCAGGAGGTGCTTGTCTCAGTCCTACATCTAACAATGTGGCCGACTATAGTGTTGTTGTTGAGCTACTTCAGGATGCCATTTCACATGAAATCTAGTCTTTATAAGTCCGTCTGGATTCACAACTAGTTGTGTCTCAGCTGAATGGGCAGTACCGTGTATGAGACCGTACATTACTACGGATATTCCTTAAGGTACAACTCTTGGAGAGACATTTTGTTTCCATTACATATATTCACATTTCGAGAAGTCATAATTATATATCTGATGCATACGCTAACTATGTATTAGATTGGCATTTGTCACATTCATCATGAAGCACATAAATACAAAGACATTCATACATTTGTACCATACACACATATAGTAGAACTGAGAACCAAAGTTGTATATATATATATAAATATGTCCAAAAATGGTAGTGTCATACAAGACTAGAGCCCGTAGCCCTCAAAAATATACATATCGATACAAAAAATGATGAGACCCTGGGATATCTACTCCCTCCGAGGAGGTCTAGCTTCCGCCTCGACGGGATGTGTCTCATAGTAGTAATGTACTACGTTTGCCATCCGCTATAGTAGCCGCACCCACTCACCAGGAACACCCACTACCTGGCGCTGCATGGCCTCAGGTAGTCGGGCTACCTCTATCAGTGGTACTCAGGCAACCATCCGTGATATGTTGTGCCACAACATCTGTAGTGTGCGCCCTGTTGCAGCATCTGCTGCCACCTCATCTCTACCCCGACGACCATGTCTCAGGAAGCCCTCGGGTCTCACTGGGCCTTTGTCTGTGAGAAAACAGTCACCCATTAGCACATGACATTAACACCAAAAATATTTTTTGCATTTCAACTATAATAAAAAAATCCATAAAAATTTAAAAAACACAAAACCAAAAGAGTACTCACCGATGTCTTCGAAGGTTGCACCTGGTGGGAGCGGCATGTCACAATCCTGTCTGAAGTCTATCCCCGCATAGGGGTAGTCCTCGATAGCAATCACCTTCCGGTTCCACCAGCGGAAGAACTCCTCAGTATATGGTGATGCCAGACGGCCACCACCCTATTGTGTCAGTATCTCAGCCCACCGGGTGAGGGCTGGATCTCGGAGACTGTGAGGAGGGACATCCACCCTTGGGCTAAGTCCCAGAACCCTCTCAAAGAAGAAACTGCAGAGGATGCTACCATACCCAAAGTTTTTGGCCTTCCTCTCTTTGCATTCCGTTAGTTGTGTCTTCATAGACACCAGCAGAGTAGTACACCAGTTGAATATAGTAGGCTGCAAGCATTGTGATGCATAAAACATCACCGGTCTGGATGCCTGATGTAGTGCTTTGGATCCCATGATCTGCACCAGAGTTGCCACAATGATCTTTGTACTCAAATCCACTATGGAATTCACTGGAACTTGACTTCCCACTGGTCGTGTGTTGGCGGGACAATACCGCGCTATGTAGTCTTGCACAGTGATCCCACCACCCATGGTCCGTGACCGAAGACTTGCCACCTCCCCTCTATGGGACAAACCGGTAATGAAATAGATATCCTCTACTTCTAGTGTCAGTGTTTTCCCATTGAGGATGAAGTGTTGAGCATCCACATCCCAGTATTTTATCAAATGACCGCATGTTGCATCACTATAGCATGCGTACCCGCGAGTTGCATCCCTATAGCCCGCAGGTATCAAGTAAAATGGTAAAAACCACTATTTTATTACTTTTTACTTCCAAAAAGCGGTCATTGGGTGACCTTTGGCTCTCCATCTTCCCAAGTAACGTCTCGATGAGTCCTTTCAACTTCCTTTGAGAGGACTATATATTGAGCACATATGGCTTATGGACGTGAGGAAGAAGAGAACAGTAAAGGCACTCTAGTGGATTTTTTCCCTATCTTGAGTCTGCACTCATTGATCCTTGTAGTTGTGAACCAGTTATGTTCACCTTCCAAACTCGTTGCTAGTTTGAGTTTGCCTTTCATGGAGGATTGAAGTGGTGGAGGCACAAGTGGATTGATCTATATCTTGGTTCAGATTGGTTGTCGGAAAGAGGTCGTATCACTTTGTACTTCTTCTTGTTCATTAATAGAAATACTCATATTCTCGTCCATTCATGGTGTGAATGTCATTTATTATACATTGGGTTACATTTGCTTATGATATTATGGACCATTGTTATTGATAATGTTAATGTAATTTATATATCACATGTACTTGTTAGATATTGGTTGTTGAGACTAATTTGTAGATTACAAGTGCTTGGATGTGCGTGGATTGAAAAGCTCCAACGGGGATCTACGTCAAACGTTGGATCGAGGTTGGTTACATTTCTCCATTATTTTAACATTGTCATTTATAATAGCATTGTTTTGAGAATTGAGTAGATTTCTGGTAGTCATCTGTCTGTTGTAGTATTCCCAAGCCATAGTGAGTTTTCTCCAATACATGTTTTTCATTTTTTTTTGCTTAAAATTTTATACATTCTTACCCTAATTGAACAAAATATACGAACCCATCAAGAGGTTTGCGATCAATCCAAATTTGATTGCATTGAAATCTGATGAAAAAATTGATGGTTTAGTGACCGATTAACAATACTTTTTTTAAATTTTTTTGTTGATCGACTGGTGTAGTGTTGGACTTATTATAGGCCAATTGATTAAACCCATCAGCTATCTAATCAAACCAAATCGGACCGCGTTGAAATACTTTGAGCAAAATCGATGGTGTAGTGATACGACTGGTAAGACTATTTTTTTTTAGTTTCTTGTGCTTAAAATAATTTACATTGTTACCCTGGATTTTTTGTATTTAATCAGTCTATAAAATGATTTATCAGATACTGTATATGTAGAGTAATTAAATTCACCCGTTATTATTTGATGCAGATATCAGTTTGGACCATCTCGATGAGAATCTAAAATCTTGGTTGGAAGGGGAAAATAAATTGAAGGTTTTTACCAAAGGCTAGAATTTATGTAGTATTAATATTATGCCTTTATAAACACTTTGTTTTTTCACTCTTGCTTTCCAATTAAGAGATCACGTGTAACTTGTGTAGGCCATTTTGGCTCCCTGTTGTGTTTGCAAAATTTTACTAGCTATAAATTTGATCATGTTCAATACAAACCCTTATCCGTTGCCACAAAAAGAACAAAAGTCATTGCCTCCAGAGGTTGTGGAATAAGCTTTTCAAATACTTGCTGAAGAGGACGCTGAATGAGAAAAGAGATGAAAAATGAAGCGACAATTGTCTATATAGCGACAAAAGTCACAGAAATTATATAGACTTGAAAAACCTGATTGTTGGAGTGACGATGATGTATCCAATGGTAGTGATATTGAGAACCAACCTAATTATAGGGATATACCTTATCAACTCCGATGTCATTCAACTCAGCAGTATGTTAAGGGAAGGGCTCCAAAATTTGATACAGTTGATGTTCTTAAAGGATAAAATGGTTTAGAAGAAATAGTTATCTGCAAAGTTATAAATGAGTCACATACAAGAAATGTAGATTTGACAATGTTGGATCCTTGCGGTGATGATCCAATTCTTTACAATGATAGTAGCAATGACACATGGACACATGCTATGGATGATGTTCTACCTATTCAAATGGTGTATGCAGATGGAAGTGGAAAGCTTATGTTGCAACATCCTTCGATTTATGAATTAAAATCACAATTATCTTCAAGTGGGATAGATAAAAATCATAAAAAACATTCCACTGCAGTCATCAAGGGAGGGTTTTATATGGGATATTGTTCAGATGTGACTCCCCTAATGACTCAAAATGGTCATTTTGTGAATATTGGTAGACAAAAATTCATTCAAATGGATGGGCTATTGGTGTGCAACACAAATCCATTTGATTTTACCATAAAGGCAGGCATGTATGTCCGTATTTATTATGAAAAATTGCTTGGTATGTATGAAGAGGAGCCTTTGAAAATTCCATATCCTGTAGAAGTGTTGGATTTTCTAGTAGATGTTTCAACTGGTGGAACATTTTGTTGGGTAAGAATATTTGAAAATCATGTATATGTTTTTGGTAGAGGCCACTATATTCTTGAAGGTGTGAATTTGCATCCACATGAGGTGTTTTACACAAAACAATCTTTGTTGATACCGACTAAAATAATTGATGGTGAGTATACATGTGTATCTTTTAATATATATTCTTCAACTCATGTATGAAAAATTTATTTATAGTATCTAATGTTATATTATGTTGTGTTGTAGGCATTGTTGATGTTTTCTTTACTGTGAGCTCTATTAAAAGGTGGGGCACTAGCAGTCGAAAAGGAGAATCTTTTTTTTGTCAGTTTATTGCTATGAATGATGATAAGCACACCAGTTTTCAACTTCTTGCAACAAAAGGTGACAATGAAGTTGTGACTACTAGATTAGCTGCATCCACAGAATATGGAACACACAATGCATTGCCATCATATATCAGAGTATTTCATCCCAATCGAGTATATAGTCACAATATTAATCTTCTTTCCTACAAAGTTTTCAATCACATAAGGTCTCGACACATTATACGTAGTGAATCTTATGTGGAAATTCCTTGTTCAGATGAAAGTTTCATGGTTACTTTTGAACTAATTGCAATGCATTATGTACCTCCTGGGATTGTAAAGAAGAATAATTCACTAGAGTTCAACATAGAAGGCTATGACAATCTTAAGGAAGCAGTTTTCTATACATGGCCAACCTTTCTTGATAGATATCAGTCAACTTCAGGCTCAAGTGATCAGACTCAGCCTCTTGGTAAATGGAGAGTGGGACCAAAATTTAGATTTCGCTATTTGTATAATATCCTACAACCTTGAGTACAAGTACACTTTTCATGGGATTCACGCCAATGAGACCCTGTCCATCAGTGTTATGGATTAGGGATGAGGACTGGCATACCCCATTTGTATTTGTAAACATTTTCCCTTTCATTAACAAATTTGTATACTGTTTGGTGTAATACGTATGGTGAATTATATTATTTAGTATATATGAATTATTTATTTATTGCATTAAATTGTCTTATATGTACATGCACTATGGTTCTATAGTAGCTGCTCCAGGATTGAATGTGTTGATCATTTTGGACTTTCAGTCTGTTGAAGAAGCTTGGGTTCTTTTGATAAAACAATTTATAGATTGTTGAATAATGTACTATATTTTGGCTTGAAATATAATATGCTTATTTCAGACGAAAAAATGAGTGGTGTTTTACCTTTTTTATCCAACCACTAAATTCAGATTATTTAATCTAACACATAAATAAAAACATTCTTCATGTGCTAGTAAGAACGTTACATAATCACTCTCTGTCTACGAGTCCTTCGTTGTTTGTCTCTGTAAAACAATGGATCACCTCTGTGTTCTTGAGCGTTCTTAGGGAAGGGATGCCATGTTAATGATGAATGTCGGCTGTTGCAAGCATGCAAGAGGCCATAGTGGAGGCTATAGCTGGGGCACTTCGGCAGGGCGTGATAGGATGGGCGAACCGGTGGGAAAGGTGGGCAGTAATTTCCTTGGGCTTGGCCCCTGTTGAAGGCATGCAGGAGTTGGTAATACGCATGAGCATGATGGAAATTGTGGCATTTCTAAGTTTGAAGTGGAATTCTTGGACTGTCTGCAGGAGATGGAGCTCCAAGTTAGAATGATCCGTAGTGAAAATCTGGAGTTTAAGAAGGTGATTTCCCATTTGTGTTCTTTGGTATCTGCTTATCACTTTGATACTAAAAACCAGAACGGTAAAGTGGCTAATAAAATTGAGCATCTCGAAGAAACCCTGGGGCTTGCTTATCCTCATAAAGATTTCAAAACTAAAGCCTCCAGTAGTGAGCTGGAAGACATTGGCAGGAAAATGGAGAAGTTGCAGAAGTTCATGGCCCAAGCTGGGAACTTTGTGGACCTCAGCTTCGAGAAGAATATGGCAGTGGATTCCGTAGGCGCGGTCATGGACACGGGACTGCAGTAGCAGCTCGTTGGTTGGATTCCTTCTGTTTTAGTTTTGTTATGTTGTCAATTATGTCTTTAAGTTACATGTACAGAGCCTTTGAAGCTCATAAAACTAGATGAATATGCAATTTTTGTATAAGGTAGTCGGCAGAAATGTTCTACTTTTGTATAATCCTTCTAGGTTAGTTTGTTAGATGTTATAGTTTCCATAGAAAAAGAAGGTATCACTCTAGTTACAAGATAGAAAAAGATGAACTTGTAGGGATAGATGCTCTTCTGTCATGGGAGCAATCTATCAATTTTTGTTATGTACTGTTCTCCTCTTTTTTCTATATATAATCAAAGTTGATTACCCATTTCTGTTAAAAAAAAAAGAACGTTACATAGTCAAATTGAATGATACGACTTGAACATGATGTGTATTAACAGTCACCACTACACTATTCAATATTTTCAATTTTATCCTAAAAATTGCTATTGTGTAAAAATACTGAAAATCGGCCCTGAAAATATGGTTACATTTTTTGCCTGTTTGAGTGATTCAAATTGGAAAATGTGAGTTTTATTATTCTCTGTTTTTTTACAGTATCATGTTTGCAAATACCAAGGAATTTTTCTTAGTTATTCTTATTGAGAACAATGGATACAACACCCTTAGCAGGCTGTAATTTTCCCTAGAACCACCCTTCCACCGTATTTGTCTTTTTCATATTTCCAGGACTTCTTTTCTTAAATTTCGTTTCTTCATTTGCATTGGTATCTGTCTGATGTTTCTTCTTCTTTGATCTCGGCTGTTGATACACTTTACTTCCAACTCACATGATTGTT
Organism: Larix kaempferi; assembly: GCA_027924585.1. NCBI lineage: Eukaryota > Viridiplantae > Streptophyta > Pinopsida > Pinales > Pinaceae > Larix > Larix kaempferi. Next base: position 24,573,240 of record BSBM01000073.1, on the reverse strand, counting down.
TATATATTATGCATCTTAGTCTTCATTCATTGCATCTCTTCGAACTGGGCTCGTGTCTTTTCATGCTCATGCCTCTTCAAAAAGATTAAATCTGTTTTTAATTAAAGATCAACTGTGGTTTTTTTAATAAACTCTGCCTTATTATATTTTATTAGTTTATTCATGTAGCTTATCATCATTCCTTTTCAGCATCACACCCTTTCCATAATCACACCCTTTCCATAATCACATCCTTCAATATGGAAATTGCCTTTTTATCAAACACACCACTTCATAAAAAATACTTCTTGGTTTAATTAATTTGCTTTGATAAATAGCTGGAAGTTAATTTCGTCTATTTCATAACATCCTAATTATTCCTTATTAAACTGACTTAGCTGGGAAATTTAAACAAAAACTTGTTAACATATACTATCAGGCTTATTGTTGGCATATTCACATATTGTGTAAGAATAATTTTTCCTCAACTTGGCAAATCAATTTTTTCACATGTTTGACTACCAAATAAGAGACTGACATCATGGCTAGATGGCCAGTTCATCAAGGAACAAGCCCATGCCAACTGATGAATTTATCACCACAAGGAAATTTTTTGGCGGGAATTTCCAAATAGCCCCTTAACCTTGTGATTTTAACACTTACCCAAATTTCATTTGTTCTCAATATGAAAAACAATATTTTTCTCACTTTGGCAGGTTGATTTCATGCACATGTGACCATCATAAGGAAAAATGAAAACATGACTGGATAACCACTTCAACAAGGAACTGATCCAGGTCACATTTTGAACTTGTTGATACACACACATCATCTGGAGGGCATTTTAAACTACCAATTCAACACTAAGACAAAATTGTCAAATGCTAGGTCAACATGAGGAGATTTTTATTTTCATCAACTTGGAAGTATGAGACACCCAATGGATAGAGGCCAATAAGGTGATTTCATCCAGACCAATTTCATCCTTTGATACCTATTTCTCTCTCCTCGATGGGAATTTTTCTGGAGCAGTGAAAATCAAGCTAAGAGGCACGTTTGGCAGATCAATATCTTCACCTACAGAGACTTTTGGACAAACCAATGATATGGTTGGATGCAACAATCAACAGTCTAGAGACCCATACCCTAAAAATATTTTAAGTCATCAACCACAGGAAATGGCGGGCATTTTACTGAGGTCACTCAGGAATTTTTACCAGTAATTTTATACTTAAACAATTTTTGCATTTTCCTAGAATGGAGCAATCTGCCTGAAACACTGTTTTGGCAGACCCATAACTTCCTTTCCAGACAATCTCAAGACAAGCTGAGACCATGGTCAGGTAGAAAAATCAACAAGCTACAGCCTGACTGTATGGGGAAGGAATTTACCTTAACCTATGAATTATGGCGGGCATTTTCCTGAGGCTACTTGGGTAGTTTTACTACCACTGGTGCAAAAACAGCCTGAAACCTTGTTTTGGAAGGCCTTTAACTTTGTCATCAAACATCCTCTTTGAGAACTGAGACCATGGTAATATAGCCTCTTCCACAAGATATAGCATTATAGTTTTAGATAATTTTTATCATTCTCCTATGAGGTACGATGAGCAATTTACCAAGGCCACTTGGACCAATTTTCCAACACTTAGCCATTTTTCACAATTTGGACCTCTTTTGTTTCTTTCATTCTTAATATGCAAAACAATGTTTTTTCCTACTTTGGCAGGTTGATTTCTTGCACATGTGACTATTAGTAAGTAAACTGAAACCATGAATGGATAGCTACTTCAACAAGGAACGAGTTCATGTCAACTTATGAATTTATCTCCACAAGGTTAGTTCCTGGCGGGCATTTCCAAATAGCCCCCTAACCTTGTGATTTTAACACTTACCCAAATTTCACTTGTTCTTAATACGCAAAACAAGTTTTTCCTCACTTTGGCAGGTTAATTTCTTGCACATGTGACCATAATAAGGAAAAATGAAAGCATGGATGGATAACCACTTCAACAAGGAAAAAAACCATGTCACCCTTTAAATTTTTTGATACACAGACATCATCTGGCGGGCATTTGAAACTAGCTTTTTAAACTACTAATTCAATACTTGGACAAAAAATTGTCAAACCCTAGGGTAACCTGAGATTTTTTTTTCATCAAATTGGAAGAGTGAGACACCCAATGGATATAGGCCAACAAGGTGATTCCATCCAGACTAATTTCATCTTTTGAAACTTGTTTCTCTCTCCTTAGCAGGCATTTTTTTGGAGCAGTGCAAATCAAGCTAGGGGCACTTTTGGAAGATCAATATCTTCACCTACAGAGACTCTTTGGACAAACAAATGATACTTGTGGATGCACCAATCAATAATATAGAGACCCATACCCTAAAAATATTTTAATACATCAACCACAGGAAATGGCGGGCATTTTACTGAGGTCAATCAGGCATTTTTACCAGTAATTTTATACTTAGACAATTTTTTGCATTTTTCTAGACTGGAGCAATTTGCCTGAAACACTATTTCGGCAGACCCATAACTTTCTTTTTAGAAACTCTCAAGACAATATGAGACCATGGTCAAGTACAAAAATCAACAAGCTACATTCTGACACTATGGGGAGGGAATTTACCTTAAGCTATGAATTATGGCGGGCATTTTCCTAAGGCCACTTGGGAAGTTTTACTACCACTGGTGCAAAACAACCTAAAACCCTATTTTGGCAGGCATTTAACTTTTTCATCAAACACCCTCTTTGAGAACTGAGACCATGGTAAGATAGCCTCTTCCACAATCTATAGCATTATAGTTTTAGATAATTCTTATCACTCTCCTATTAGGTACGGCGGGTAATTTCCCAAGGCCACTTGGACCAATTTTCCAACACTTAAGCCATTTTCAGAATTAGCCTTTGAGAAATGACATAAATTTGAATTTTTGTTGCAAAACATTATGTTACTTAGATTTTAAAATTACAAGTTAAGTCTCAGTGTAAAATTACATTCTTTTTCATGGGAAAAAAAAATTGTATTTCATTTGATGAGAACAAAATTACATTTTGTAGCTAAACTTTGTAAGGAGTGCATTTATGATATTTCTTGCCTTTTGGATAGACCTATAGTCTTCATTTATGCTTTTGATCCATTTATATTTTTACATTTTTTATACTGATCTTTAAAAACACCATCTGCTTGTTTAGCAAACATAATAACATATTATGAAAAATTTTTCCTCTTAGAAGGACTCTGAGTTCTGAAAAAAGAGCCAAAAACCCGGGTGAGACAAATTTCCGTGAAATAATAGAAAGGGAAAAAAAGGAAAGATCCTAAAGTTGTTGAAGAGCCTCTGTCAGATTTGGTCATTCTATGAACGGTTTGTGGTAAAATTCCTGAACTTCGCGATTGATATTTTCCTTTATCTTCCATATGCTCAAATCCATGTCCGCCTCTTAGTGTAAAATTACATTTATGATATATTTCAATTTTTTTTAATTAGAGAAATTATGTTCGAAATATAATGCCAATATTGATTTTTTATTTTTATTTTGCAGAGTATCTCATCAATGGATCATTCAAATGAGCCATCTCAACAAAATATTCCTCGAAAAAGAGGTCGACGTAAGGGTCTAGATTACTCAAAACTTCCAACATTGGAACCACGTGACATTGTCCTTCAATTCACTCATGGTAGAGGTAAAAGGACAACGCAATATGTTGCTCATGGACAATTTCAAGGATTTCAAAATCAGAACTCCATACCACAGAACGAGTCCACAAGTTTCCCTCAAACAATAAGCATTCATCCAACCATTCTTCAAAATCAATGTCCTCAATGTAAGCAACCAATGACTTCCAACAATGTTGCTAGAAAACAAAGGCAACCTTTTTCTCCAATTGCAGTTGAAGGGAATGTTAATGCACGAAGTGGAAATATTTGTGAAAGAATGAACTCTATTCTAGAGACTGCGAGGGTCCCATTACATGCTTCCATTTCATTGAAAAACAACAATGTTGTTGGACAACAGAGGCAACCTTTGTCTCCAAATGTAGTTGAAGGGAATGTTAATACACTAAGTGGAAATATTTACGAAAGAATGAACTCTATTCCAGAGAATGTGAGGGTCCCATTACATGCTGCCATTTCATTGACAAACAACAATGTTGCTGGACAATAGAGGCAACCTTTGTCTCCAATTGCAGTTGAAGGGAATGTTAATGCAGAAAGTGGAAATATTTATGAAAGAATGAACTTTTTTCTAGAGAATGTGAGGGTCCCATTACATGCTTCCATTTCATTGACAAACAACAATGTTGCTGGACAACAGAGGCAAACTTTGTCTCCAATTGTAGTTGAAGGGAATTTTAATGCACAAAGTGGAATTATTTATAAGAGAATGAACTATGTTCCAGAGAATGTGAGGGCCCCATTACATGCTGCCATTTCATTGAACGCTGAGTTACAAAATAAAAAAATGTACCAAAGAATGAACCCAGTTTTGCAGAATGATGAAGGGAATCAAAGTGTAGAGCCCAGTGGGAAGCAATTTGAAAATGAAACTCTTATGAACTTGGCTGCAAGTGGAAGACATGAAACAACTGAAATAATTGCATTTCATGAAAAAATGGACAGAAATGCAACTACAGAAAATCAAAATTCTACAATTGGTCAAGCTGTAGCAGAAATGCCAGAAGGGTTTGCAGCAAATGAAACTAGGAATGCTAGGAGAAGGTCACTAGGAAACCACTCAAGGACATCCTTATTGCGTCTTAAGAAGCGGTCGGCGTGGTATAAAAATAGACTAAATGAGGGTAAGAAAAAATTTAAAGAAATTGGGAGATGGTTTTCTGGAAAATTGCTTGAAGATGTAGATGAGAATGACATTATTGTTGGAATCGGCTACTTCATGAGAAAAAAATATAATGAAGAATCTAAAATTGAGGATGTTCTTGAACATCTAGATGGATTCCTTGATAAAGCTCGATCAATTGTTGTGGTAGAGATTTGTAAGGATTTTATGCCGAGGAACATGGATTCAATATTTATTGAATCAAGCATATTGTCTCATAAGACTTTGCAAGACCTATTCTACTTAGTTATCCTACATGTATATACTGTATGGCATTAATTCATGGGGAACCCATGTTTGAGTCTGCAATTTAACCCTCACTTCATCTTGGAAAGTGTCCCCCAACCTAATCAAAACTGTGGGGAATCCTCCCATCATCAAATTGGTCCCCCAACACACCCAAAACTCTGGGGAGCCCACCATTATTCTTTATGGACAAACATGTTCACTCGTCACCTCACATCACGGGAACACCTGATTATTTTGGCAACAACCCATGGTCACCTTTGATTGATGTATTTGAGTCTCCATATGTTCAATAGTATTTGTTTTGACTAGTCACCATCACTCATCGTTTTGCATTTCCATCAAAGCCCTTTCATTTGCAGTTTGTCTAGGTCCATTTCAATATGTTCCATTCCGAAAGAAACGTTGTCATCCCTACTCCCCATGTTTACATCGATCAAAGGAATTTATGAGCCCCACGCTTATCAACCAGTATTGTGTCAGGTATGTTATTCCCCCAATCAGTTACAATATGATCTCAGTTTCCAGGATAAGACTCTCGTTTTATCATGTGCTTCAGCTGTCGTCGACGTCAAAACACTACTTTTGAGATTTGCAGTAGTTGCACTTGTACCTTGGGATCCCTTTCAATCAATATAAGGGATCACCTAGAACTTAGTAGGGAGATTCATTAGTGCTCCCTAACTAAGTTGTTTCCCCTATGCTCGATGTTAACACATCATTGCATCAGGGGGAAACATACTTTTGAAGGTAGCAATGTTCACATTTGGAAATCATGGTAGCAGTATATTTGGTATAAGTGAATCTCTCAGGCATATTTACATACCAATTTGGTCCCCCACTCCAGTGGGCTTATCATGGTCACCAATAGTTCCACTTCTTCAACATTTCACAGTATTTCTTGGGTTATTTACTCACATATGGATTGAAGTTTCCTTCATGCATGTCCCAACAGTATATTAGATTCGACACCTTGGTCCTCTCTCATTATAATCAATTTGATAACATTTCATGAGCATGGGTATACCCGCCTCGTTTGTATAAAAACTATTCTTTGTTATAGCTCCAACAGTCATCACCAAAAATATTCCCCCATGGGAGAACACTATTTTTCCACATATGCTTTGTCTTATAGAACTTGAGAGAAACAACATAAAACATGATGCATTATCAGATCTACAGTACCCTCTGAACCTCATACATCATGGGGCATCTGTTAACACCTAAATCACACACATGCGACATTTCTTCGATTCATCCAGTAAGGTGTCATCAACATAAAGAATCCATATCACCATAGGCATCCTCAACATATCCAAAACACAACATGAGTCCATAAGTTCCAAGGAACAGTCAAAACAAAGGGTAGTGCAGGTAGTACATAGTTGACCCACGCTATAGCGCAGGTTATCTGAACAACGTCTGTGCTACACCTGCATGGATTTTCCTTTGATAGACGTGCTACTGTCAAAATGGCGGTACCACTCACTCCCAACGGTGCATTGAAGTCTCATGAGTACTCCCCAAAAATCCGAATTAAGATCCTCAAATACTTGGTGGCATTAATCAGGCCCCCTTGTGTACCTTGGAGCTAGTTCATGAAGGAGGAGAGTTCACATTTGGATCTAGTTGTCTATTGGCCACCTCTTGGCCTATAACAAAAAGCCATTGTCATGCATTTTTTAGGGAGAAATCAGAGTAAGTTTATGCTGTTGGATTTGAGTTGGAGGTTCCTCATAGCCCACCATTTCCTACCATTGTAAGCAATTCCCAAGCTCCCTTTCCACCTTCCATATAGGGGCAAGTGTTTCTCTCCATTGTTCTTCCATCTACTTAGCATTTAGTTTGGACAAGAAGGGCCTCCCTAAGGGATATTTTTGGATTCCCTTGAATCCCACACCTCCTAGGTGTTGTACAACTATTCCATTGGGCAATACAAGAGTGGTTTAGTATATCTTTGGTTGTTGTTGAAGTTTTCATTCTCCCTCCATCTATTTCATTTTGTTTTTTTTTATCAATATTTATATGTTTGAATGTGAAATACACTAACACTCTCTTGAAGGATCACTTGGAGGAATACCAACCAAACCATAAGTGACTCCAACGACTGAGGCCTTGCTTCAACCTACAAGGCTTAGCCCCTTACCAAGTGGAAGAGTGCACTTGTGCAATTTGTTTCACAACAATGTCCCTAGAGGATTTTAATTTGGATTTTGAGATAAGGTATTTTCTCCCAAGATGGCTTGGTGCCTCTACTATAGGTGAAAGACCCCCCTTAGTCCCAACCCCAACCACCCCTTTGTATTTATGATATTGTAAATGGTACCTTGGGGTGGCTGACTCTGGATAAATTTTCCCTATGTCAGATTCCAAGTTCACAAAAGGGATCACTACTGGGCCACAGAAAGAACCCTTAACTATGTGAGCAAGGGGACCAATAGTACCCTCCCCATCACCTAAAGGGACCTCTTAAACAAGGGGTAAGGAAGAGATAGTCACAAACGATCCACATTCTCTCAAAGGATTGATGGATGTTTAATTCATACCTTTTCTTGGGACCCGAGGGATCGAATCCTTCTTTTCTTGAACCCACTTTCTTGAAATATCTATGGAAGCCGAAGGACCCCCATCTTTACCATCATATCCTTCCCACATCTTCAAAACATGTGAGGTAAGAGGTAGAATCATTGAGTTTTTAGCTGAGGCCTTTTCCCCCAAGGTAGATATTATTGTCTTCTTGATCCTCTATGGAAAAGGGCACAATGGACAAGAAATGCCATAATTGACCCACTTCCCTAGAGGGATACCATTTAAAAGAAAGCACCAATAATCGAGGGTTTGGATAAAAATTTGACCCTTCTATACCACCTCTAGATCCGCTAGCAACCCTTTACTAATTCCCAAATTGATGAGAACCTTTTCTACCCTATTGGCTTCATACCCGAGGATAATCTATTTGAATGTAACTAAAACGACCCAAGAGAATAACAATAGATTAAAAAACCTAACTAAACCACAAATCTAGTGGGAACCCCAACATTAAAACCCATACATGTTGAATGCGGACATGTTTAGTATGGGGATCAAAATTAGGCTTCCAGCTCTTAAGAACAAGACGTGTTGTCCCCAAATCCAAGGCCACCCACGAATAAGCTCCACACCCCCCTTATAACTAAAAATGAACCAAAGCTACCCATTCACTAAGATGTGAAAACCAAAGTATATGCAAGGACTCAACTCCAACCCACCTTCAACCAACCTAAAAGATCAACCCTTAATACAATTTTCCCCATAAAATTACCAACAAGAGCCTGAGCTGAGAGAGTTTCTACCATATCCATTCCCACATCCAACCACGTTACCATATTGACCCTATATGCATGGGATTTAAGGTACTTTTGTTTGCGCCTAGCCTTGAACTTGTACACCGAGAGCCCACCAGACTCTAATGATTGTTCATGGACCATCTCAAATCGAATTTTGGCATTAGGTTTGGCAAAGGTTTCCAGATTATATCCCTTTATTTGAATCCCAACCAAAACCCTATTTGCCTTTTTCTTTCCAAGAGGCTCATCAAAATGCCAAGAACCTAGCATTTCCTCCCTCCTGACATCTACAGTGAAGTCTCTCAAACATCACATAACATTTTGAAATTCCTCACCGGAACTAAAAATATTTTGGGACTCCCAAGTGTCTCATCATCGTAATCTACCAACTCATCATCCATAAGAGTTGATCCTCTATACATATGGCCTACTTTAGCCCTTCCATCCACACTGGAGACCACTGAAGTCGCCCCTCCTATCGCTTGCCTCACATATGATAGCTTACATAATAAATTATTTTCTTTTATTTTAAAGCCTTCATGAATCTTAAAATACTATATTTATTCATAATATACTATTATTTACTTAAAGTATTTTTATCGGTAAATAAAATTCACAAACTTTGGTGAAGTATTTGGAATTTGTCTCAAATAATAATATAATATAGATGGGTGACACATTTTGATGAAGTTCATTAAATTTATCTTAAAGAATATTAGTAGAGTTAGGATCAATATAGTTTATAGCATTGTTATGGTACATGGATTTTAACCAATATTTCAAGATTACAACATTAATATATGTAGAAAAATTGTATCGATGAATTCCATGTCATCCATTAATGTGGTAGATACAAATATGAACATGTCTATTGTTAAATTTTTATCTTGAATTCAAAAATGCAATAGTACTATAAATCAAATAAAAATCATACACATAAGCAATCACATTCGACACATGAATTTACCATGGGGAAACCCTCTATGACTTGAGGGAGAAAACCCCAACAAACCCTTCCTTAGTATATTTTTAGACAGCAGAGAATGTCTTTTACAGCAAGCACCCCTGATGCAATTATAGAGCAAGAGAAAGATAAAGAAGAGAGACTCGCAATAATATCCTGCACAAAGAGAAGCGCCTTGCCTTCAAGAAAGAAGATAATTTGTTTCACATCGAATTTATCAATCCTGTATAACATATTTATATATTCTTCACATGCATTGACTTCTATTTTTATCGTCTTACTTTATGATGAACTTTCCCTCCGTCTGGATGTATCAATATTGCATGAATAAGAGCGCCCCACATCTCATGCAATGCATTAACTCACTGAATTGATTCTTAGGATGAACTCGCCCCTTAACTGAAAACTTTCCCACTTAGTTAGGTGGCTAACTTAAGTGTCATCATGCAAGTTTTGCAAATCAAGTGTCATATTTTAGTTTAACATAAGTGTAGTCTTTTAGTTTAACATAAGTGTCATCATGCAATAACACTCAGTTAACTAAATCTTCTTTGTTATCACTTAGTCAACTCTCTTAACTGATTATTTCTTGTTTAACCTCACTGTAGTGATCAATTCGAGTTCTCCTTTGATTTATTGAAGTCTTCATTGAGTTTTAACAATTCAAATTATCTCTTAATTAATTCTTTTATGTGCAATTAGAATTATCTCATATCTTATCACATCTTAGATTTATCTCTTGTCTTATCTGCATGGTCCACATATGCCAACTTAATTATCATATCAAATATACTAAGGATATTTTCCCAATGATGTGATCATATTGCCCTACTATCATTCCAAGTGGTTATATGCTAAAGTAATTCACTTTAGGGGTGGCTAGTCCCTAGGGGAGACTTAATAGCTCAACCATGGTTAGTAGTACATCACACACCATACATGCTTTGGCATGCAAAGCATCACCTCAATACATGAGGCACCACTTCAACATCTGTCTTGACACACAAGACCTTAGCCTTAACTAGCAATACTATACAACATAATCACTTTGACATACAAATCACTTGCCTCAACACATGAAGCTAACCATTCTTGAGTCCAACTCAAGATTCTTCTCCAAGTTTACTGATTCCAACTCAAGATCCTATAAGGCACTACCTCCACACACGAGGCTCAATATTGACACATAAGATTGACCTGGAGAATGACTCATGATGTTGTAACTTTAACAGTCCCTCTTAGTGAGGGAGGCATTCTATGCCATGCCAAGCTTGTCTCGAAAGTACCTATACTTCGTCATGGACATAGGCTAAGTCAAAATATCTGAAATCTACTAACCATTAGAAATGTACTGAAGTATTACGACACCTCTTTGGACCATGTTTTTGATGTAGTGATACTTCATCTCAATGTGTTTCGATCTATCATGAAACACAATGTTTTCTAAGAGCATAATGTAGCTCCGATTGACAGAGTGAGTGATTGTAGTCTCAAGCTTCTCACCAAATAACCCAACAAGTAGCTTCCTAAGCCACACAGCTTCTCAGCAGGTGGTACTAGCTGCAAAATACTCTGCTTCTGTAGTTCTATGGGCTACGGATCCCTTATTCCTACTGGACCAAGAGATCATAGTTGATCCCAAGCTAAGACAAAATCCGAATGTACTCTTTTGGTCCACAATAATACCACCCCATTTGGTGTCAGCATATCCAAGTAACATCACTCCACCACTAGAAGCATATCTAATTCCATAAGAAATAGTACCTCGAAGGTATCTAAGCATGTGCTTGTTGACAACCCAATGTCTATGTCTTGGCTAAGACATGAACTAACTCAATATACTGACTGCATAACATATGTTTGGTGATCTACTATGTATCAAATACATCAAGGAACCAATGAGTTGTTTATAAATGGTAGGATCCACTAGATCTGATCCAGAATCTGACTCATGTAGCTTCTTTAGATTAGACACCATTGGAGTAGACATGGACTTAAATTCCATCATACCTATTCTCCACAATACATCAGCTGTGTACTTTTCTTGTAAAAGAAAGATCTCATCTTTCCTTTTCCAAACTTCCAGACCAAGAAAATAGTGCATACGACCTAATTATTTCATTTCGAACTTAAAAGTGAGCTCCCTCTTGCACTGAGCTATCCATTTCTCCTCTCCAGTATGGAACAAGTCATCAACATAGAGAACCAAGATCAATGGTTGGTTCTTCACAATCTTGAAGTATAGTTTTGGTTCAGCTTCGCTTTTGGAGAAGCCCAAGATTATAATATAGATGTCAATCCTCAAATACCAATCCCTCGGGGCCTTCTTAATCCCATACAAGGATTTCTTAAGTTTTCATACATGGGACTCATTCCCATGAACTACAAACCCCTCAGGTTGTTGTATGTAAACCTTTTCCTCAACCTCACCATTGAGGAAGGAAATCTTCACATCCATCTGGTGAAGTTTCCAACCCAAAACTGAAGGAAGGGAAATTATGGTTTGGATAGTAGTGTACCTAGCCACAAGAGTGAATGTCTCATCATAGTCTATCCCTTCTTTTTGTGAGAAACCACAGGAAAAAAATATTGCTTTATAATTTTCAGTACTTCCATCAGCTGCATGCTTGATTTTATAAAGCCACGTGGAAGTTACTATTGAATTCCCATCAGGTTTAGGAACCACTTCCCACATATCACTAATCATGATAGATTTGTATTCTTCTAGCATGGAATCATTCTATACTTGTTTCTTTAAGGATTCCTCATAGGTAGAGGGTTTTGAATCACTAATGTGACTCATTTGTGCTACATACCTTGAAAATATTTTAGGTCTCTTTCACTCTCTAGATGAGCCTGGAGGTGCTCCATGATTTTCTGCCTCTTGTAGAATGTCTCGACACCATGCAAATATCATCTTAGCTAGAAGTTCATCAATAGATATTTCTATCATCTATTTTGTCTCTTCAATATCAATTGAATATACGAACTCATCTGGCTTCTCCCTCTCACCATCTGAAAGGGGAGAATCAGAAACTAGATCCTCCATCATAGGAGTATCATGTTCCTCCATATCTTAATCAAACTGAAGTTATTTGGAGTGCTTGAAGGAAACCTCTTCATGAAATGTTACATCTCTACTAACTTCAATGTTTCATGGTCCTGGAACATAGATTCGCATTAGGGGGTTATTCCATCAACTTCCTAGTCATATGCATCATCCTCGCCCTTGTCCTCATCCTCGTCGTTGTCATACTCCTCCTTCTCTTCCTCCTCCTCCTCCTCCTCCTCATCCGAATCAGTATCCTCCTCATCATCATATTGGGAATCCCCCCGTTCCATGGCCCTCACTGCCTCGACTGCCATAGAAATCCTCCTCATCAATGGTCTCCAATCCCGTGGAGCGTCGTAGCAAATTTCAATCACCTCCTGATCCAAATGCTTCCATCCATCATATACCACTCCATCTAGTAAGTGGTCAATCCCCACACGAAGTGACTCTAAATTTGTCGAAGCACTCCACTTTCGTCGATGCCCACGCCTAAGAGGATCCGCCCCCTCCACTCGACCCTTCCGTGCCAGGTATCATGCTGAAGGCCGTGGTCCCACATTTTCACACATAAGCACATCATCAGTATCAACATCATAAAAATCCTCTAGCTACCATATATGCTATGATGTGTAAACAACATGATACTGCAAAATAAGTAAATACATACCATATGGTCCCCATTCCTTTCCAGGAGGTCGTGGTAGCTGTTGGGCTTCAATCTACTAATGCAGATCAAACCTTAAGTTTATGTCAATCCGGGTTGGTAGACTTAGAGGCATATCCAAGTATAAGGACTCAAGGCTAGACTTGCCTTGGAAATCTAGTTTATCTATGAAATAAACCTATTAACAAACTAAGTTACTGTGATTTGAAAGAACAAAAATTCCCTTACAGGAACAGCTTCATTTGACATTTCATTTACACAGCAATTTATAAGTGAAAGCTTCTGAGATAATAAAAAAACAATTACAAATTAATCCTAACCCTAAAATATGAATTATAAAACTCTGCCTATTATCCCAGCATTGAATAAGCAATCAAACATTAATTCCCTTTACAGGAAAGCATTCATAATGTGTAATTGTTCTTAGTACTCCATCATCGAATAGTCAAGCAATGCATAGTAAGGTGAGATCATTCTCCAGCGTATAATCAATGAGATAAATAATCAAATGAGACAACAGAGCTTCATAAAACTGACTGAAACTAGTTTAACTCGTTCTGCAATAAGAAAATCGAATCCTACAGGAATTAAAACATACCACTGACAACAATCAAATCGTTTGCAGAGATTCAATAGTTCACTGGAAAATAAAAGGAGTGTGCAGACTCGACAGAGGGGGCCCTCCAATGCCTCATTCACACACGCAATTGAAGAATCACAGAGCTTTAAGCTTTAAATATATTCACCATAAAATCGATCATACACAGTAATAGAAATAACGCAGTCTAGAACAGTATGCGTTTTTAGTCTCAAATCGTGATCATCTTCTCCTCTGTTTTATGAAGTACTTATACAAATTCTTGAAAACTAGAAATGCTATTAACCTGGAAACTAATTAATGAACATAGTCCTCGAGATCCTCTATCAGATCTATGAAAATCGACAAAATCGGAACTGCCCTGCTTTTGTGCTGAGTGGTAGCACAGGTGGTCGTCTTTGACCGACTTTGACTTGACACCTATGAGAGCCACATCATCTATTCGTTGGAGGTTCATCCATCCTTGGACACTGAGGATCTTTTCTCCATCTTTCAGTTCACACCTAGCTGGCCTGCAAGTGTTCAACCTTGGAGACATTACGGGAAGTTAGCACATCCTGTAATCCTGAATAAAAACCTTAATTTAAATGCTTTAAAAATCTCAAAATTCAATTTGTTAAAAAGCAATCACATTTATACCTTTTAACCAAAGTTTGTGGGTGAATTTAAAGCTTTATAAATGAGTATGAAGGTTTTATGGAGGAAAATGGAGGATATTTAGATGACAAAAATAGGTCAAAATGGTGCCCAACATCTCCCCCAAGAGGAAGCTGTTGCATGTCCCCATGCCAAAAATATTTGAACCTGTTTAAAACCAAAATTTTGCTGCTGATCATCTTGCTTCCAATCTCCTACTGAGACGATGCATTTGTTGAAGTTGGAGATGCATAAAGGACCTTCAGTCTCTCATACTTAGCTTTATAAATATTCTTTTGCTTATACCATCTGTATGCATGTTTAGAGATACGTGTCTTCTGAATTTTCAGCTTCCGATTGACTTCTCTTAATTTCTCATTCTTGAGCTCTAATTCCTCTATTTCAAGTTTCAACCTCTTAATCTTTTTATTGTTCTTGGAAGTTTTCTTCTTTTTCATTGGAAGCTGGACATAATTGGTGTCCATCTCCAATTCTTCACTCTCTTGTACTGAATCTTCTTTCTTTTCCTCTTCCACAGTTTGTTGCTCTGGGAAAAGAGAAGCCGAGTCTTTTGGTATTTCCTGTCTTGATTGCTTTTCCTTTTCTTTCTCTTGCTGATCCAAGAAGAGATTGATTTTTTTGTCTGTTCTATCATCTCATCAGTTTCTTGGATATCCTGCCCTATCTCTCCTGCTAGGTTTTCTTCTTGACTCCCCAAAGTTTGTATGTGTTCCTCATCTTCTAATGCTAACTGGCTTCGAGCTTGCTTATACTTCCTTGGCTTCTTCTGGTAAGTGGTGAAAATATGCTCTTGTTTTTGAAACTGTTTTTCTCCTCTCATTACACTCCTAGTTCGTATCCTTCTCTGAGGCTGTTTTGAACTTGTTTCCTCAGAGTTGTCTTCATCATCAGTAATCAGCAATACCTCCTTTTTCTTCTTTTTCTCCTTTGGTAGTTTTGAATTTGTTGCCTCAGGGTATGTTATCATCAACAATTTATCTTCTTTTAAAACTTCTTCATGCAATTCTTCCTGCTCTTCAAACTGACTGTGGATTAAAAATTCTGACCATGTCAAATTTTGCTTTTGTAACTCATGCTTGATGATGATTTTGATGAGTCCACAGTGAAAAAGGCTTGTCATTTTGTCTTTTGCACTCCTTTGGACAGCCTTAGCCATCTTAGTTAAACTCTGTAACAGGAAATAGGGCATATTGATCTCACATTCACCTTTTAAATGCTGCAATAGCTTGATGTGGTAAAGGTAAACAATATTGAATCGGCCTTCACAAGTAATAAATTTTTGGATAACAAAAACTATCTCATCCCAGGGATGAACTAGCCAGCTCCTTGGTATACCTTTCTTCCAGTTTACCGACTTTACTCTTGATCTACACAAAAAGGGTATCCATGCTTTCTCTTTGAATTGTTTAGTTTTGAAAAATCTTTCTCCTTGCTGTGGCAGTCCAATAATTTGTGCTAAGATGTCTTCAGACAGTCTGAAGTGCAAGTTTCCCATTATAACCCTTTCTCCATCAAATGCTTCAGCAAAAGCTAGACTAGCATGCTCATTATGCCCATCAAACTTTTCAAAGAAAGTTACCCACTATTTCTTTTCAAAGATCTCCATGCAATTCTCATGAATATCAGTGGGGTTGAATTTCGTAGATGACATTTTGAACTTCGATAGGAAAGAGAACAGGAAACTTCAACCTTTCAATTTTTAACTCTGCATTTATTTTTCTTATCCAAAAATGGTACTCTGAAAATGAAGAATTTCTGTTGGTCTTTGCAGAGTCTTTAGCAAAGAAAGGGTTTAATTTTTACCTCCTTCCTGGTGTTGCTGTCTTCACTTCTTCCTGTGCGATTTCCACAGCAGTTGGTGTCTGCGCCCTTCCTGTAATCCACAACCTCTTCCTACTGAAAACTATCAACCACAGCAATCGATTTTTGCAGAGAAAAATGAGTTGGATTTGGTTCAAAAGAATGACCAAATCGCACTCCTCGACTTCCCCAATTCATAACACAAGACTCAAGCATGTTTGTATGCTGTCGTGGGGCAGATAACCACGTTTTTTTTCATCATTTCATGAACATGCCACTTTCCATCCAATCATTTGCTCATGAAAGAAATGAAAGGTGAGGTTTTGATGTTTATAACATGTTTTTAATTTCTTTGTATGCCCCCAATATTTGATTATAAATCGAAATGAAGGAATTTTCTTTTAACTAAAGTGGATTTTTTTTTTTCATTTTGAAAATACACACGACCATCCATATTTTATGTGTATGTTTGCTTAATGCTTGATGCACCAATATATATACATATAAAACATTGGGAAATTCATGTTTTTCTTAAACATCACACTTTCTGCTGAGAAGGAGACCTTGCCTGTAGAATGCAGTATATATTTTGGCCATTTTAAAATTTGCTCTTAGGTTTGATTTTGACCACCATCTTGACCCCTAGGGTAGGATAATGGAAAGTAAATGAAATGCTGGCAGAGATTGTGAGGATAATGAAATAGGTAGTCAAACTTATGAGGGTTGGTAAATATGTCATACTTTGAAACAAAGAATCATGCAACTTTTAAAACACAAAAACTAAAATTCTTACACACTTTGCTTGATATTCCTGTATGATGAGCTTGCTGCCAGATGTAGATGTAGTTGGTTTGCATGTACTTCTAATTCATTTCTGTCCTTCTGATGTCTTCTGTCTGCCATCTCAGATTCCTTTTGCTTGCTGGAAGTCAGGTCCTTCTGTAGGTATCTTCTTCCTTACTGGAAGTTAGGTCTTTCTTCATTGCTAGAAATCACTGTATTGCTGGAAATCAGGTCCCTTCTGCATATGAAAAAAAACTTGGAGGGTTCCAGAAAGCATAGAAATGCTTATCCCCCTCACAGGCCTACTTATTGACTTGTACTCAAGTCAAACAAGAACAATATTATTTGAAAAGAAAATTATGTAAAAGAAATGAAATATTTTTATGAATTTTCAATGGCCAAGCTAACCTGGTTTTCCATGGAAAATTCAAGTTTATGTTGTGCCAGTGACCTGGTTTTCACAACTAAACCTCCTTATATATATATATATATATATATTTTACGTGGCAATATCAGAGCAGCTAAGAAGTAAGTCAAGGAGAAACACTGATGTGTCTATCCAGCACCTCCATTTCCCGTTGCTGTGAAATCTGCTGTATAAAATATTCCTTATTGATAGGATTGGTATATAGTTTGAGCCGATGGCCATTGACCACAAATGTACATGCTGCATCATCGATTGTTTGAAGTTTGATTGAGCCATTGTCATATACCTCAGCAATTTCATATGGACCAAGCCAGTGAGTTGTGAATTTGGCTTTGAAGTCTTTGAACTTTGAGTCAAACAGTAGTGCCCAGTCACCGATGTGAAATTGTTTCTTTTTAATAAACTTGTCATGCCCTTGAGCTCTCTGCTGTTGAATCAAAATATTGTGTTCTATGGTTGCCTGTCTCATCTCATCTAGTTGATTCAACTGAAGTATTCTTTCTTGCTGAGCCTCTGAAAGATACATGCCCAAATCTGCTGCTAACTTGAAAGTATGAACTTGAAACTCTATAGGAAGGAGGACTTGCTTACCGTAAACAAGCTGATAAGGAGAAAAACTAGTACTGTTTTTCCAAGTGATCCGGTATGCCCATAAAGCTTCAGTAAGCTTAGCTGACCAATCCTTTCTATGCATCTGGACAGTTTTGGTAATGATTCCTTCTAAAGTCTTGTTTGTAGATTCCACTTGGCCATTTGCTTGTGGATGGTAAGGGGTAGACTTTCTGTGCTTAATCTTATACTTTTCTGCTATCTCCTGCACTAGTTTAGAAGTAAACTGGGCACCCTGATCAGTTACAATCTCTCTAGGCACCCCAAATCGGACAAATATCTCTTCAAAAAGAAAGTTTACCACAGTTTGTTCGGTGGCTCTTGGCAATGGTTTGGCCTCTACCCACTTAGTAACATAGTCCGTACAGACCAAAATGTACTTATTTCCATGTGATGGTGGATGAATTGGACCAATGAAGTCAAGGGCCCACTTTTCAAATGGTTCAATGAGGATTTGAGGTTGGAGTGGCATTTCATCAGACCGGACCGGCCGTCCCATTCGTTGACAAGTATCACAACTTCTAACATATATCTTAGCATCTTTGAAAATGGAAGGCCAATAATACCCCAAATTGAGTATCTTGTATGCTGTCCTTTTATCTGCAAAATGGCCACCACACAGTTCATCATGACATGCCTTTAAAATATCTAAGACTTCATCCTGTCGTACACATCTTCTTATAATGAGATCATATCCTATGTAAAAGAGATCACCATTAACCCATATATGCCTAGCACTTTGTTTAATAATCTTTTTCTTTTCTTTAGATGTCATAGATGGTGGTAATTGTCCTGATGATAAATAATTAGCAATGTCAGCATACCAAGGAGTGATAACAGAAATTGAAAACAGGTGTTCATCAGGAAAACTATCTAAAACAGGAACAACCTCACCAGTATTGTGTAAGTGAGACAGGAAATCTGCCACTTGATTTTCTCGTCCAGGTCGATCTAGTACAGTGATATTGAATTCCTGCATTAATAACAACCATATAGTAATCCGACCATTAGTGATAGACTTATTCATTAAATATCGTAAGGCTGAATGATCTATATGAACAAAAATTTTGCAGCCAGTTATGTAATGACGGAATTTGTTTACAGCATGAACCACTACCAACATCTCCTTTTCAGTGACTATATACTTCAACTCTGCAGGTGTCAGATTTTTACTAATAAAATAGATGGCATAAGTCAAAGTATGTTCTTTCTAGCCCAATGAGGCCCCTATTGCAGTAGCAGAGGCATCAGTAGAAATATGGAAAGGCAATGTCCAATTTGGTCCCCTTAAAATGGGAGCAATTGAGAGCTTCTCTTTAAGTGTCTGAAAGGCAGATTGATAGTCAACATTCCAATTAAAATTCACATCCTTTGAAAGCAATTTAAACAATGGCAGAGCTATCTTACTAAAATTTGCAATAAATCTACGATAATAGCTTGCATACCCTAAAAAGCTTCTTACATTTGTTTGAGTTGTTGGTTTAGATAAATTTTCAATGATTTGAATTTTAGCAGGATCTACTTTGATTCCAGATGGAGAAATGTGATGCCCTAAAACTATCCCTTCAGTCATCATCATAAAACACTTTTCGTTACTAAGGGAAAGGTTTGAGTCAACACATCTTTTTAGAATTTTCTCCAAGTTTGCTAATGAATCTTCAAAGGTACTTCCATACACAGAAAAATCATCCATGTAAATTTCAACACACTCATGAATTAGATCTGCAAAGATGGCCAAGACAGCCCTCTGAAATGTAGCTGGGGCATTACATAAGCCAAAAGGTAAAACCTTGTAGGCATATGTGCCCCAGGGACATGTAAAGGTGGTTTTGTCTTGGTCTTCTTTTGCAATACTAATTTGATTATACCCACTGAAACCATCTAAAAATGAAAAATATTCTTTTCCAGCTAAGGCATCCAACACTTGATCAATGAAAGGCAATGGAAAATAGTCTTTTGATGTTGCCTTATTCAACTCCCTGTAATCTACACATATGCGCCATTTACCATTTTTTTTAGGAACAACAACCAAGGGTGAGACCTATTGGCTATCGGAGATGGGGTAAATAAATCCCACTTTTAACAACTTTTGCAACTCTTCCTTGACTATTTCTTTTAGTATAGGGTTCATTCTGCGTTGCGGTTGTCTAAGAGGTCTGATTTTATCATCTATGTAAATGTGGTGAGTGCATGTCTCAGGATGAATACCTAGCATATCAGTGTACTCCCAAGCAAATGCATGGGAATGTTTATTCAACAAAGCAATCAGCTGTTCTTCCTGTGATGTAGTAAGATGTGCACTTATTTTCAAAGTTTTGCCTGGACTGATTTCAACTGTTTTACTGTGAATATATGTGATTGAATGAACATTAAAAACATCATGAAGTGCTAATGCTAGAGAATGTACTGTGCAATTTTCCTGAAAATTATAACCCAAAACTTGATCTGCTACAGCATATTGCATATCTCCTAATTCTTTAGAAATATCAGGTTCAGTAATGAAATAATCCAACAAATCTTCGTGGTTTTCTTCCTGAAAATCAAAGAACTGATTGATACTCAGGACAGGATGAATCACTTCTTCTTCTTGTTCTTTGGTCTCATTAATCCATGACAACTGATCTAATGTAGAAGGTCTTTGGGCAGAAGGGTAAAGTGCAATTTGTTTTCTCTCTGTCCCATGTGAAATGAGCATACTTCCTGACCTACATCCTATGAAAGCATCCGCTGTTGCCAGCCAGGGTCTGCCAAGGATCAATGGGTGGCCTCCTAGGTTAGACTTTGGCTGTAGCACTATAAAATCAACAGGATACTCCCAGGAGTCTAAATAAACAATGATATCTTCTAAGACCCCTTCTGGTGTAATTTTAGACCTATCAGCTAATTCCAAGACTGTTGTGGTTGGTTTGAGATTTGTCAAGTGAAGGTATTTCATTGTCTCTAGTGTCATGACATTAATGGCAGCACCTAAATCGATCAATGTTTTTGGAATTGAAAAGTTATTAATAGTAATTGTAACCATTGGGATTCCAGGATCTACATACTTTTCAATGAAAACAGTGTTAGACATTAATCCTGCTAGATTGCCTACCACATGAATTTTTGATGGATCCTTCTTTCTTTTATTAAGACATAATTCCTTAACTGCTTTAGTGTAAATTGGAATATCTTTTATAGCCTGCAGTAGAGGAATTTTGACATATACATTTGTTAAATCATTCAAAACATCAAAATCAGGTAAGGAAATCGAAGGTTTTTCTTTGACCAACCTTTCGGGAAAAGGAGGTGTATAAGATACTGATGTTTTCCCTTTTTGACTGTGATTTTCTGACTGAGATTTTTCTGTATTTAATTTTTTTGGAGTTTTCACATTTTCTGTTTGTTCTTCTACGATAACAGGAGATTCTTTTTGTAAGGTTTTCCCATATCTTAAATTGATATTTTGCAGTGGGAGGATTGAGTAGGGAAGCACCATTCCATCATCAACATTATACATGGGTCTGTCTGTTTTATTATTTGGATTTGAAATTGGTTGAGTTGGCAATTGTGTAGGCCTAGGTGGAGGCTGATTGGATGGCAATTGAAGCTGTTGAGGTGGTGTACCCAATTGAGGAGCCATGTTGTTGGGTTGTTGAAAAGATGGAACTTGAAAAGATGGGGCTTGGACTTGATGCTGCTGATATTGGGGATAGGCAAAAGGTTGTTGATAGGGCTGTAAATAAGCCTGCTGATATGTCTGGTTACCATGGGCATATCCTCTCCAATTTGGAGCAGATTGGGCTAATGGAGGAGACCAAGTTTGCCAAGGCATGGTTGCATTCCATGAATTCTGAATAGGAGTTTGATAATTTGTATGAAATTGTTGCATAGGATCTTGAGACATACCTGAAAATCGTGGTTGCCAAGGTCTTCGTTGTCCCATAAAGTAGAGAGACTCCATGCTTTGATTCTCCTCCATTCGAGCTGCC
Organism: Larix kaempferi; assembly: GCA_027924585.1. NCBI lineage: Eukaryota > Viridiplantae > Streptophyta > Pinopsida > Pinales > Pinaceae > Larix > Larix kaempferi. The sequence continues at coordinate 24,551,317 of BSBM01000073.1, read as the reverse complement.
TGTAATTCTTTCAATCTAGGGCAATCATCAGTTTTGTGATTAAAAGTACATAAGCCACAAATTTCAACAACATTTAAAGGACATTCTTTTAGTGGGTGTTTCTTTCTACATTTAGGACAAAAAATAGACAAAGCTTGATCTTGTTGGTCCTGTTGTTCCTGCCTCTTCTTGGTTTTTGTTGCTTCGACTTGTGTGCCCAAGGTACTCAATAAATCAGTCTTGAAATCTTCTAGTAGATTTCCAAGCTCAGCTTTAGAAATACCACTGTTTGCAGATTTAGTTACTTTGGTATTGATATCCCTTTTTCTAGTTCGAGCCTTTCCTCTTGAATATTTCTGACATAAATCTTGTATCTCATCAAAGGGAAGGTAAGATATGTCACCTTTTCCCATGACATTCAGAATATCCAAATACTCTTCTCTTATTCCTTTTAGGAATATTGTTCTAATAATCTCAGGTGTTAAAGAATTGTATTTAGATTTTTGCAGGTTGTATGAGAATCTTTCCAAATACTCCTCCAAGCTCTCATCTTCCTGTTGAGTCATACCAAAAATGTCATCTTTTAAACCCTTTGATCTGCAATATGCCTGATATTTTCGAAGAAAGATCTTCCTCATTTCATCCCAGCTAGTGATAGAATGTTCTCCTAAGCCCATGAACCATTTCAAGGCAGCTGCTTTAAGGGTAGCATGGAAAAGACGAAGCTTATGGGTGTCATTAGTGTATCCATAAGTTCGACACAAGATATCAAACTCGAATAGGAAAGAGTCAGGATCTTCAGAGGTCATGCCATAGAAGTTTGGTAAGACAGATGGTGGGATATTCTTCATTTTTACCTCTTCTCCTAGGATAATGCTAGTGTTCAAGATAGGAAATTTGAAGGTGGCTTCCTGATCTTCTGCTGTTCTTTCATCCCTTTCATGTCTTCTCTCTTCTTCCCTTCTCTCTTGTCTGCGTTTGTTTTCTATTTCTAGCATCCTCTCATACTCCCTTCTCTGTTTTGCAGTTGGCCCTTTTGATGTTTCTTCCTCAGCCATTTTAAAAGTACCCACTGTTGTGATGAATCCTTTTGGAAAAGAAGGTCCTGTTACTTCTGTTTTTGGGGGGTTTTTGATAAATCTTCCTTTCCGGTCCCTTTGTCTTGACATAAAACTAAAATCTATTCTATGTTTTTTTTTGAGAGAATTTTTTTTTTTATCAGAGAACTAAAGTTCCTAAGCCTGCTTCTACAATTCCTCCCCGGCAACGGCACCAAAATGTTGGGCTTCAATCTACTAATGCAGATCAAACCTTAAGTTTATGTCAATCCGGGTTGGTAGACTTAGAGGCATATCCAAGTATAAGGACTCAAAGCTAGACTTTCCTTGGAATCTAGTTTATCTATGAAATAAACCTATTAACAAACTAGGTTACTGTGATTTGAAAGCACAAAAATTCCCTTACAGGAACAACTTCATTTGACATTTCATTTACACAGCAATTTATATGTGAAAGCTTCTGAGATAATAAAAAACAATTACAAATTAATCCTAACCCTAAAATATGAATTATAAAACGCTGCCTATTATCCCAGCATTGAATAAGCAATCAAACATTAATTCCCTTTACAGGAAAGCATTCATAATGTGTAATTGTTCTTAGTACTCCATCATCAAATAGTCAAGCAATGCACAGTAAGGTGAGATCATTCTCCAGCGTATAATCAATGAGATAAATAATCAAATGAGACAACAGAGCTTCATAAAACTGATTGAAACTAGTTTAACTCGTTCTGCAATAAGAAAATCGAATCCTACAGGAATTAAAACATACCACTGACAACAATCAAATCGTTTGCAGAGATTCAATAGTTCACTGGCAAATAAAAGGAGTGTGCAGACTCGACAGAGGGGGCCCTCCAATGCCTCGTTCACACACGCAATTGAAGAATCACGGAGCTTTAAGCTTTAAATATATTCACCATAAAATCGATCATACACAGTAATAGAAATAACGCAGTCTAGAATAGCATGCGTTTTTAGTCTCAAATCGTGATCATCTTCTCCTCTGTTTTATGAAGTACTTATACAAATTCTTGAAAACTAGAAATGCTATTAACCTGGAAACTAATTAATGAACATAGTCCTCGAGATCCTCTATCAGATCTATGAAAATCATCAAAATCGGAACTGCCCTGCTTTTGTGCTGAGTGGTAGCACAGGTGGTCGTCTTTGACCGACTTTGACTTGACACCTATGAGAGCCACATCATTTATTCGTTGGAAGTTCATCCATCCTTGGACACTGAGGATCTTTTCTCCATCTTTCAGTTCACGCCTAGATGGCCTGCAAGTGTTCAACCTTGGAGACATTACGAGAAGTTAGCACATCATGTAATCCTGAATAAAAACCTTAGTTTAAATGCTTTAAAAATCTCAAAATTCAATTTGTTAAAAAGCAATCACATTTATACCTTTTAACCAAAGTTTGTGGGTGAATTTAAAGCTTTATAAATGAGTATGAAGGTTTTATGGAGGAAAATGGAGGATATTTAGATGACAAAAAGAGGTCAAAATGGTGCCCAACAGTAGCTCTGCATTTCCCCTATAGTCCATCCCTACATATGGGTAATCCTTAATCATCACTGGAAGCTATCGCCACTGAGTAAACAAATCAAGAGTAAAGAAATGACCCACCAGTTCCCTGCTAGTGTGAGTCATCATCTCTCCCCGTCGCCGCATCCTCATCTCAGTGGGCCCACCGTCACGCACTAATCTGCGCGGTCGCAACGTTGGAACCCGCTCAAAAAAGAACAGGCATATGAATGATGGGAAACAAAAATCCCCTCCCGTGTGACTCACCTTATTCAGCTCTCACCAAATGAATGTCAGATACATATGCCCCTAGCCAAAGTATGTCCCTGCTAGCGCCTACTCCACTTGCATCATCTGACCACTAGAAACCCTGTGGGTCTCCTTCGACCCCAATATCCGCACTACCAAAGCTGCTATAGCTCGTGTCTCCGGACTCTCTATGTCCCAGATCAGTATAGCATTGTCATGCACGTAGTTCGTGGCATAACAGTGCCGATCCAGTAGATCCTGCATCGAGACATCATTGGGATTCCTCAGCTATGTGTCTGCAATCATACCTAACCATGGAATCCCAGTCAGAAAGTACAGATCCGTTAATTTGATCTCTAGCCACTCCCCCTGTATCACAAATTCCCCCACATCAGCATCCCAAAACTCTTCCAATTTGTTCAACAGTAACTTCGTTGAATGCCTTGGGGGCACCTTCACAAACTTCAGTAACCCACACCGGGCCAAAGTATCCTGAACATCCTCATCATACATGATGTCATCAAGCAACCTACTGAGCTCTCGCTCTTGGCAGCTCACTCTCGGCATCCTACACAAAAATGAAAAAATGCCTCATCGGTACTATTTACATAAAAAACCTATCCCCCTAGGTCCATTGCACAAAACTTGGGCAAAAAAGTGCATTCCAAAGCACGCCTTTTTTCCCCTCAGGTGCGCTCTATAGCGCGCTTTTCCCATCAAAATGTGCACTCCTCAAGATCTCCTGTTAGGCACACAGTCGCACTGGGAGCATGCTTTTCTCACAGAAATGAGAGCCCCAAAGCACAGCTGTACAACCCACATTCGTTCCCTAAACGTGCGACTATTTTGCTCAAATCCACTCTCGAGGCATTCCTTTTCCCTCGGAAATCACGCTCCGGCACAATGGTTCCCTAACCACGCTTTCCAAGGCTCCCCGGAGGACCAAATTCAATTAAATAAGAATGAAAAATGACAAAAACAACTTCATAAGTTACCTGCAAGTCACATAAATCAATTCCATTGGACAGATTGAGAGAAATCTGAATTTTCTCTTTTGGGCCCCTCTACACTCCTCCCAATTTGCACAGTGAAAATGACATATGGAGGTGGGCTCCCTTTCTATTTATAGCAATTTTTAACCTAGTTTTTCTTTGGCCATTCCAGAGTCATCCGACCTCCCTTTTCTGTGTCATTTGCACCATCGGAATCTAAATTCCTTGCGCATGATGAGGCTTGAGATAATTTCTCACTCTCACTCAATACTTTTTTTGGCATTTTCCCATGCCCCCACCGCCTCGATTTGCATGCCATTTCAACAAACGACATTCATCCCCCTACTTTGACCATTTTGTGTATCGCAACCTATTCATGAGCCTTTTGCTCTCTCCATACTGCAGTTATTGTGTTATTTTTCTGTCGTTCATCTACCTGCACGGATGCCCCATCAGTGTTCCCCCCCTCACCTTCTTTCCAGGTTCCCATGTTTGTCCCTTGATTGAACACTTCCTCCTTGCTTGGCTTTTACATCTGTTCGGTATACTTTTATCCCTTTTTCGTGCCGAGGAGCTCCTTTATGAAAAATGCACTTAGGGAGTTTTTGTTAAGCTCTTTTCTAAAACCTTAAAGAATGAAAAGATTGTCGAGCAATCTTCTTTTCATGCTCGATAAAGTATTCGAAAGGGCGTCTATCTGGTATAAGTTTAACCCTTTTTCCATACCTGGTGGACTAATTACAAAAAATGAATAATCTAGTCACATCGGCTAGAAGAGTTCTCCATTGCATACTTTTATGCTTTTCGGGATTTGGTGACTAACAAATGAAAAAGAACCCCCTCAGAGTCTTCTTATTGCTTCCAGACTCTCTAAAATTGAAAGAGACCACGAGCATTCACTGTCCTGGGCTCGTATAAATCCACACGACTGTATCCTCTCCACATTTCAGAGTCTTCTTATTGCTTCCAGTCTCCTTAAAATTGAAAGCACCCACAAGCATCCACCGTCTTGGGATCGTACAAATCCACATGAAGGTATCATCTCGAGCACACTTCTATCCCTTCTTTGTGCTCCTTAAACCATGAAGAAGGCCCATATGTGCCTCTCGGCGCCACGACAAATCACATCTAGTCCCCCCATTATAGAAGCATCCCTAGCATGGTCGCCTTTGTTCAGAGTATTCTACGATGTGTTACCCTTCGAGTCTCTTGATCTCACTCATCAACTTCCCCATTGAGTCTCCCCCATTATAGCCATAGTAATTGATCTCCTAAGCTATGATTCCCTTCCCCAAAGTTAGTTTCATATGCTTCCATTTCATCCTTGTCATCATACTCTGAACAAGGGAAGTTTGAGTCCTCCCACTCTGCGACCCTCGTGTCCCCCCCACAGTATGTCAGTCTCACATCCAGTACTATTACCTCTTGGTTGTACACCTCATGCTCCTATCAAGGAAACACCATTTCCTTGGTAGTTGCAGGTCTCCCTCTGTCGGTGCCAACACATCTATTCCAAAGGATAGACCCAGAGGTCCCTGTACCTTGGACTCATATTCATCAGTGGTGAGTTCCTACAGACCATTTGATAGGAGTCCCTAGTGCCTCTTAGACTAGTTGTTTCTCACGTGCTCGACTTCAACTCCATCATCTCACTATTGAGATTCGTGCAAGGTATTGGTCCCTTCAGTTATTGGTTGAAGACCCTGGATGTCCCCTGACTCTATCACATTGGTGAGTCTATTTGGAACCCCCCAGTTGTATGTTCTCGCGGATATCCGGGCTGCATTGGCGACAACATTTGGAAGCCCTTCAACCATATGCTTCCTAGAGTTTCCAGTTCAGATGCAGTTCAATGTACCTTTGCAATTCTGACTATAATTCATTGAGTCCATACAATCGTTGGACACCTTCATATCCAACAGAGCATCAGTTGTTGTGATACCGCATTCATGATGAATGCCATTGTTTCCATGTATCAGTTCTTCAGATCAGTCATGGTTGGACCATGCGTATGTCCCAGTTTTGTGTCCCCTTTGGACCATTATGATGTACACAACAGTTCTCTAGGTATTGTTCAGGTCCCCTTTGGGCCTCACTATTATTTGTATACGAGCATGGGTATTCCCTCCTCGCCCATATATTTGCAATTATGTTCCTCATCCATTCTTGACGTGATGTATTTCCAGTTTTTCGCCCCTGCAATTCATATGAAGCATGTGTTTCGGTCTCCAACTAGTTTTTGATCTCCACCATCACAATGCTCACACCCCTAGAAAACTTCAGAACCTATGGTGTCTATCATCCATACGATGATATCCTGATCTCACGCATCAGGGGGCAATCTGTTAACACCCAAAAATTGTTCACCTAGCTCATCCCCTAGTCACATAACCCATTTATCCCTTTTTCTCGTATGCCACATTATGATGTATATTGAGTGTTATGTTGTGTTGCGGCATTCATCAAGGGTTATGTCACATTGTGACATTGATCAAGGGTTATATGTCTAATATGACAAAGGGTTATGTTCCATTATAACATTCATTAAGGATTAAAAAACGCTATACACTAACAACGCCACATATTTGTGTTGGATTGAAACATTCCTCCATGGTCATGTTGCATTATGTTTATGTTCCTTAATATCACATTGTGATGTTCATCAAATACTATGTCACATTTCGGTATAATATGTTTTTGTGCATCGTGGCATTCATTAAGGCTTATCTTGGAATACCATATCCATCTAGGATTAGGCTATATTGTGGCATTCCTTCATGGTACATTCCTTAATGGTTTTGTCGCATTGCAACATTCATCGTGACTTATGTTGGATTGCGACATTCATCCATTGTACACTCCTTAATGGTTTTGTCGCATTGCGACAATCACCCATTGTACATTCCTTAATGGTTTTGTCGCATTGCGACATTCATCGAGGGTTATGTTGGATTACAACGTTCATTAAGGCTTCTGTTGGATTGCGACATTCCTCCATGGTCATGTTTCATTATGGTTATGTTCCTTAATATCACATTATGATGTTCATCAAAGAGTATGTCACATTTCAGCATAATATGGTTTTGTCGCATTGCGACGTTCATCAAGGCTTATGTTGGATTGCATCATTCCTCCATGGAATTTTTTATACACTAACAACCCAATATGTGACACATTAATAATATGACATTCAACATTCATCAAGGCCTATGCCACATTATGATGTATATTAAGTGTTATGATGTGTTGCGGAATTCATCGAGGGTTATGTTGCATTGCAACATCGATCAAGGGTTATATGTCTAATATGAGAAAGGGTTATGTCCCATTATAACATTCATTAAGGATTAAAAAATGGTGTACACCAACAATGCTAAAGATGTGACACATTAATAATTTGACATTCGACATTCATCAAGAGTTTTACCGCGTTGCAACATTGATCAATATAATTTTAATAGTATTTTCAATTATATAATTTATACTATACTATAATATTATAGTTAAATAATTATGTTTTAAATTAAATAATATTATTTTATTATTACTTTGATTTAACATTTCAATTAAATAGTATGTTCTTACAATATAATATAATATAATATAATATTATTTATTTAATTATTATATTACAATTAATTAATCAATTATTATATTTAATTAATAATAATAATAATAATAGTTTATTATATTTATTTATTTAATATTAAAAAAATATAATAAAATAATAGTATTATTAATTAAATATTAATATTTAATTAATATTTAATTATTATATTTTAAATATTTAAATAATATTACTTTGAATTAAATAATAATATTAAATTATTACTTTCATTATAGTATTTTAATTAAATACCATATTGATATAATATAGTATAGTATAATATAATTAATAATATTATAATTCGTATAATAATATAACATAATATAATTAATAATATTATAATCAGTTAATTTAAATATAACAAATTACCTTATTTTTAATTTTTAATTATTATAATATTAATTTATTAAATAATATGATTTTATTAATACTATTTTATTAAATGATATTATTTTTATTTAATTAGAATATTATAATTAATTAAACAATATTATTATATTAATACTTTATTAAATGGTATTGTTTTTAATTAATTATAATATTCTAATGAATTAAACAATAATATTCTATTAATATTTTGGAGAAATGTCTACTCGCTCACCCGTTACTACCAACAACCATATTAATAATATTAATGTGCTTGAATATGGTGCTATGCGTAAATTTGGCAGATTCATAATGTTTTTCCCTATGGTGTGTGTCAAATTTATGCCTATCGACGTATTCAGACACGTTAATATTATTAATGTGGTTGTTCTAGTTCCTAAAATATACAATTAGTCACTTTTATTGTTGAATCTCCACGCTCAAGCTCAACACCTTCTACATATATTTGTTTCGTTATTCAATGAGCAATAATTACGACTCACGGAAAAATTCTTCATGCTCAAATAATAATTCCCTATCTATAGAATATTACCTCCATAAAAGAATAGAAAAGTCATATGGGAAGACTCTCAAAATTCCCTTCCCCCTCAAAAAAAAAAAGAAAATGGTCTTTATGAAAAACCAGAAGTACCATCACAGGACATAAGACAAACAATTTGCTTGCAGAAGCCATGGAAACTGCTTCCAACACCCAATTGGAATCTATAGAAAATGAAAAATATTTAGCAAAAGGACAATGTGTAGATATATAATATGTATCTTCTTCTCTATATACAATGCAGAGGATGCTCTCAATTTATAGGGAGGAGAAGAATGATCAACTAATAAATGTCCTCTAACTTCCTCCTTGAATATTGTCGTGAAATGATGATATATTTCCCTGAATACCGTGGACAAATGATGAAATGATAAATCTATCCACTTGAAAAATGTGGACGAGGTGTTTAGTGCCACCCTTCACCAACTGACCCTACCCTGTAGGGTTTACGATTGCCCAATAAATCATATTCAATTCCATACCAAATGAAAATTTGATGTTTTTTAATTCATAAAATTGTTAACAGAGATGGAAAGAAACTATATTTTGGTTTCTTTGATTTCCTTTCCCCTCCTCTGTTTGTTCCATAATTTTTGTTATGTAAGTTGTCTATGTTTTCCTATTCAAACACATCCTACTCACAATTAGGATTTATGGTTGGTTCAGGCCCCCCTGCAAATAGATTAAGATTCAAAAACATTATAATAATGCTAATCAAACACTAATCGCACCATTGATTAAAAGAAAAAAGAAAACCACTCAAACTAAACCTGAACCTAATATGACTTGGAAGAGATTGTGATGGAAACCACTAGCGAATTGCGATGGAAGAGATCATATTTAACATTGTTCTCTCTAAACCTATTCCTCTACGTTATTTCCTTATCATGTTTGCATGTATCTTTCAGTATTTTTTAGATCTTGAAAGCATAATGCAACCCCATGAAATGCATGAAAAATCCAAATCCTATTTATGGATAAATCATTTCCATATTGAAATGCCTAAGAAAGCCAACATGTGGATGGATCATTTCATTATTGAAACGATGGATGGATGCATGGATTGTTTCCATATTGAAACACAAGTTTTAACCATTCATTCACCCTGCATGGCAAGAGACTTCATTTAAGAATCAGATTGATTGTTTCGCACCAGATTTGAGGAATTGCAGAGGAGCTGAGGGGCCGATTTGAACACACAAAACGTTGCATGATTTCGTAAAAAATGAAATTGTTGTTTCCTGCCAAATCACTTATTTTTATAGATCGTTGTTACATGAGTGTAGGCTAGAAAACATGTTTCACACACATAATGAGATCATTGTTGATTTACATATCTGCAAGTATACTATGCTAAACTAGATCACAACACAAAATCTTGAAGGATGGTCACTGCAAATCGGAGGAAAGATTGACTAATCACTGTTCTCGGTCAGAACATTGTCACTAATTTACAACAGATTATATAGACTTATGAGATGGTTGAGAAAACAAACACTCAACTAGATTGCTTTGAATAAACAAGGTGAGGATCCACTTAAGGAAATTGATATTCAATTCAAGTTGAGAAAATCAGATCTGATGAATGAAGGGTTTATCTACATCTCATGGAAGTGTCAGAAAAAGATTAATTACTCCACCATTTGATAATGTCCGCCGAAATATTCAAAAGAAATCACCGCTCATAAATAATATATTATATTCCTGAAAGGTCATGAAGATCGGATTTTGGTGACTGCTCAAATTGCTAAAGAGTCTCCATCGCTTAACCGACTTAAACATTAAGGATGAAGAGACATCTGTTGCAGCATAACAAGTTCAGAAGAGCCAACACAATTTTCTATTCTATCAGTCTGTAACAGCCTATAACAGAGCATTTAGTTTTGCAGATCAGATTTTGTTACGAAGGGCTAATTAACATTTAATGATCCATTAGGATGAAACACTATAAATACTTCCATTGTAATTGTGATTCGATATGGTAATATAGAGCGAATGAAGTTTATGTTAAACTCAAAAAAATTTCCTGTGTGTTTCAGTTTTGCTTTGTTTATGAGTTTGTAAACTCAGAAATATTTGTGCTGATTAGTTTGTTGTAGCAGCTTAAGTGATAGATGATATTTGAGAGTTAATAGTAATTAGTTGTTATTAGATAAGTTTGTGAACGCAGGGGTCATCATAACGTAGCAGTAACATACAGCTATAACAAAGCTGCAATAGTCCTGTACGTGACTGTTAGCTAAAACAGTGAGCTGATACTGTCACCTGTGATTGTGCTGAAGATTACAGTCAGCTGTGACAGTGACCTGTGACTGTGCTGAATATCACAGTCGGCTATATCAGTTAGTTGTGACTGTACTGTAGGCGATTTTTCTGAAGTTTGAATATCTGTGAGTGTTGTTGGGCAGCTGCAACACCTCCCCTGCCTTCCCACAGTGGTATCAGAGCCTGGTTAAGGTTTATTTCTCATTTTTGTTTTGAGTAATTTGGATTTAATTAGTGATGGCTACTAACAGCAGTTCAGTGCAGCCACAAATTCCTGTGTTGAATGAGAGGAATTATGACACATGGTTTATTAAGATGAGAACTATCCTGCGTGCTCAGGATCTTTGGGAGTTCATTACGATTGGCTATCCAGAGCTAGCTGATCAAGCTATTGAATTGGCTCTGTCAAATGCTGAGCATGTTTTGTTGAAGGAGAATAAGAAGAAGGACAGCAAAGCTCTTGGTCTTATTCAGCAAGGCCTAAATGAATCAATATTTTCGAAGATATCAAGTGCTGAGTCTTCGAAGAAACCTTGGGACACTCTTGAAACTTGTTATCAAGGTGTGACCAAGGTGAAGAATGTTAAGTTGCAGATCTTAAGAAGGGATTTCAAGAATTTGAAGATGAAGGATAGTGAGACTGTTGATAATTTTATGACTCAAGTTATGAGTACTGTAAACCAGCTGAGACAATATGGTGAAAACCTTCCAGATCAACGTGTCATAGAGAAATTGCTGAGATGTTTGCCAAAGAAGTTTGAAGCAGTGGTTGTTCCAATTGAAGAGTTTAAAGATCTCAGTCAAATGCACATTGATGAACTGACTGGTTCTTTGATTGCTCATGAATCAAGAATGAACAGGTATGATGACACTCCATTAGAAAATGCTTTTAAATCTCACTTACATGTTACTAGAGGCAGAGGGAGAGGAAGATCTAGTAGCAGAGGAAGATGAGGTCGAACTGTTGATCATTGTGACAGCAGAAATGATTCAGAATTTGAAGAGAAGTTATAGCAGAATACTCCTATCGTAAGGGGGATTAGCAGTAGAACATGGCAGCCAAAGAACCAAAGGCATGATATATCTAAAGTTCAATGTTTCTATTGCAAGAAATTTGGGCATTATGCTAACAAGTGTTGGAAGAAGCAAGATGATATTGGTAAGCTGTCTACACATGTTACAGAGGAGGCTGAAAATGAAGAGAAGCCTATGTTTCTAACTTGTAATGTCACCCAGGAAAGTTCAAAGGATATATGGTTCTTGGACAGCGCATGCAGCAATCATATGATTGGAAATAAGGAGTTATTTGTAAATCTGGATACAAGCATTCAGTCTGAAGTAATGTTGGGTAATGACTGTAAGGTAAAGGTTTATGGTAAAGGTGTGATTGTTGTATATGCCAAGAATGGAAAAAGAAGAACAATTCATGATGTTTATTATGTTCCTGGTTTAACATGTAATTTATTGAGTGTGGGACAGTTGTTGGAGAAGAAGTACAGAGTGGTCTTTAAAGACAAGGTATGTACTATTTATGACAAATTTCCAAGTAAGCAATCGATAGCCAGAGTAGAAATGACAAAGAACAAAATATTTCCGTTGATTATGAGGAATGATTTGATTAACTCTTTGAATGCTTATAAAACTAAGAGTTTAGATCAATCATGGTTATGGCATTTGAGGTATGGCCATTTACATTTTGGTGGCTTAGATCTGTTACAGAAGAAGCAGATGGTAAAAGGGTTGCCCAGTATCCAACATCCAGCAAGCTCATGTGAGAGCTGCATATTGGGAAAACATCTTGGAGAGAAATTCATCTCTGGAGTATCATACAGAGGAAAAGCACCGTTGGAGCTGGTACACACAGATTTGTGTGGACCGATGCAAACACCTTCTTTGAATGGTAATGTTTACTTTATGACTTTCATTGATGATTTCAGTCGAAAAACGTGGGTGTATTTGCTGAAACAGAAATCTCAAGCATTTGATGTGTTTAAAAGCTTTAAAGCTATGGTTGAGAAGGAGAGTGATAGAAGTATTAAAGTCTTGAGATCAGATAGAGGAGGTGAGTATATGTTGAATGAGTTTGTGGAATTTTGTAAATATCATGGAATTAAAAGACAATTTACTGCTCGATACACTCCACAGCAAAATGGAGTAGCAGAAAGAAAGAATCGAACCATTATGAACATGGCTCAAAGTATGATGAAGGAGAAGCATCTTTCAAATGAATATTGGGGAGATGTTGTTACCTGTGCTATATACATTCTGAACAGAAGCCCAACTAAGAGCGTGAAGGATCGAGTTCCACAGCAAGCATGGAGTGGTAAGAGTAGCAGCATATCTTATTTAAGAATTTTTGGTTGTGTAGCTTATGCACATGTACCTGAAGAGATGAGGAGAAAATTAGATGACAGAAGTCAGAAATGTATTTTTGTTGGATATAGTGAAGAATCTAAAGCATATAGACTCTATAACCCAATCACCAAGAAGTACGTCATCATCAGAGATGTGATGTTTAAGGAAGAAGAAGCATGGGATGGAAGCATAGATAAGTTGGTTGCAGAGGACGCTATTACATCTCATGCAGAAGGTGAAGAAGATGAGCATGACAAACAAGGTGGATAGTTAACTCCACATACGCCTCAACCAGTGGTTAGGACACTTGCCAGAATGCCCATAACTCAAGAACGTGATGAACCATCAAGTGTTGATGGACGGCAAAGAACAGGATCAGAGGTAAGTAATGAATCAAATCCTACACTAGCTTCATTGAGAAACAGAGTTAGAGGTCAGAAGACTAGAAGTTTAAGAGAACTGTATGAGCAAGATGATGAAGTAGATCAAGTTTCAAATTTTGCATTGATAGCATGTGATCCTATAAGTTTTGATGAAGCAGTTAAAAAGGATGTTTGGATAAAAGCAATGGATGATGAACTTGATGCCATAGAAAGAAATAATACTTGGGATCTTGTAGATCTGCCTGATAATAAAAATTGTATTGGTGTCAAATGGATTTACAAAACTAAGTTAAATGCTGATAGAGAAGTTGAAAAATACAAAGCAAGACTTGTAGCTCAGGGGTTTAGTCAACAACCTGGTATTGATTATAATGAGACATTTGCACCTGTAGCCAAACTTGATACAGTAAGGATGGTATTAGCTATTGTTGTTCATTATAAATGTTATGTATATCAAATGGATGTAATGTCTGCGTTTTTGAATGGATCTTTAGAAGAAGAGGTTTATGTGAGACAACCGCCTGGATATGAAATTGATGGACATGATGACAAAGTTTATAGATTGAAGAAATCATTGTATGGATTGAAGCAGGCACCTAGATTTTGGTACAGCAAGATTGATGAATATTTGAATAGTGAAGGATTCAGCATAAGTCCAAGTGAGCCAACCTTGTATACAAAGGTAAACCAAGAAGGTAAAATATTGATTGTTTGCTTATATGTTGATGATTTGATCTTCACTGGAGATCTTTCAGTAGATGAGTTTAAGAAAACCATGAAAACAGAATTTGAGATGACTGATTTAGGAACGATGAAATATTTTGTTGGTATTGAAGTTACTCAGTTTGAGGATGGTATTTTTATAAATCAAGCAAGTATGCAAATGATGTATTGAAAAGATTCAGAATGATGAATAGTAAGCCAGCTGTAACACCAATTGCAACTGGTACAAAACTCAGTAAGGAGGATGATGGGTCAAATGTTGATCCAACGATGTATAAGAGACTGGTAGGAAGTCTCATGTACTTGACTGCAACAAGACTTGATATAGTGTTTGCAGTAAGTATGATTTCAATATTTATGGAGTCCCCAAAGAATACCCATTGTCAAGCTGGAAAGAGGATTCTGAGATATATTGCTGGAACAACAAATTTTGGTATCCAGTACACATAAAACTTAGATTTTAAGTTGATTGGATATACTGACAGTGATTTTGCAGGTTCTACCGATGATAGAAAGAGTACATCTAGATATGTATTCAGTTTTGGATTGGGATCAGTAGCATGGGATTAAAAGAAACATCCCATAGTGACACTATCCTCTGTTGAGGCAGAGTATGTTGCAGCAGCAGCAACTGCATGTTAGACTGTGTGGATGAGAAGAACTCTTTTTGAGTTGCAGCATGAACAAGATGGAACAACACAGATTTTCTGTGACAACAAATCAACGATTGCACTATCAATAAATCACGTCTTTCATAAAAGAAGTAAGCATATTGATACAAGGTATCATTTTATTCGAGAACTGATAAACAAGAATGAACTCATTATGGAATTTTGCAAATCAGAAAATCAGTTTGTATACCTATTCACAAAACCTCTGGGAAAAGAGTTGTTTGAGTTTCATAGGAAAAACATTGGGGTTTGTATGCTGTAACAGAAATCCAGTATTTCAAAATTTTGTTTTTTGAGTGTAGTAATTAAGGGGGAGAATGTCAGAAAAAAGATTAATTACTCCACCGTTTGATGATGTCCGCCGAAATATTCAAAAGACATCACCGCTCAGAAATAATATATTATATTCCTGAAAGGTCATGAAGATCGGATTTTGCTGACTGCTCAAATTGCTGAAGAGTCTCCACCGCTTAACTAACTTAAACATTAAGGATGAAGAGACATCTGTTGCAGCATAACAAGTTCAGAAGAGCCAACACAGTTTTCTATTTTGTCAGTCTGTAACGGCCTGTAACAGAGCATTTAGTTTTACAGATCGGATTTTGTTACGAAGGGCCAATTAACATTTAATGATCCATTAGGATGAAACACTATAAATACTTCCATTGTAATTGTGATTCGATATGGTAATACAGAGCAAATGAAGTTTATGTTAAACTCAGAAATTTTTCCTGTGTGTTTCAGTTTTGCTCTGTTTATGAGTTTGTAAACTCAGAAATATTTGTGCTGATTAGTTTGTTGTAGCAGCTTAAGTGATTGATGATATTTGAGAGTTAATTATAATTAGTTGTTATTAGATAAGTTTGTGAGCGCAGGGTCATCATAACATAGCAGTAAAAAACAGCTGTAACAGAGCTGCAATAGTCCCGTATGTGACTGTTAGCTAAAACAGTGAGCTGATACTGTCACCTGTGATTGTGATGAAGATTACAGTCAGCTGTGATATTGATCTGTGACTGTGCTGAATATCACAGTCGGCTGTATCAGTCAGCTGTGACTGTACTGTAGGCGAGTTTTCTGAAGTTTGAATATCTGTGAATGTTGCTGGGCAGCTACAACACCTCCCCTGCCTTCCCACAGGAAGGACCACAGTAACACTTTTCAAAAATTGAAAACACTAATGTACATAGTTTATCCAAGTATTCACCTTGTATCTTGATTGACTAAGATTAGACAACAAATCTTTAACACACTATTTTAGATCTTGCGAAAAATAATAATTCACGGGATTCTCAAGGGTGGGATTACACACATATAAAAAAATGGACTTAGATAGGTCAATAACATGAAATGATAGGTCTATACAAATATGAAAACATTTCAAGAAACTATATCTCTTCACACGTAATTGCAAGATTTACACAAATCTGAAGCATTTTTTTTACAACAAATAGTATAGATCTATGTAAATAAAAGAAAAATTGTGGCTAGAGAAACATATCTATAGATATATGTAACAGATCTATGATACAACATTAAACCTACAAATTAATAACAGGTTCTAAAACATTTCTACAATTTTAAAACAAAGTTTTTTTTACTTATGAACCTAACAACATAATTACCTCACAAAGTTGTTGTCTTCATATTTTAAGAGATCACACTGACGTTGTAGAGATTGTCTAGCTTTGTCAATCCGACATTGATCCTTCCATCAACATTTCAACATCAAACAATTAATCATGGATCTGATACAAGTGACGAAGAAGTGTTCATGGACACACAATTTTATTAATAAGGAGAAAACAATTTACATAGAGAAGTGAGGTCTAGCATCAAACACTTAACCTCAATTTGAGAAGAGAGCTTGTTTATATAGCTCATTCTTAAACTAAAAACTAGTAG
Source organism: Larix kaempferi (assembly GCA_027924585.1). Lineage (NCBI taxonomy): Eukaryota > Viridiplantae > Streptophyta > Pinopsida > Pinales > Pinaceae > Larix > Larix kaempferi. The sequence continues at coordinate 24,534,670 of BSBM01000073.1, read as the reverse complement.
GAGAACCAATCACATAATCACATAGTATGGTAGGTATCCTTTACAAAAACAAACCCTATCCTCACTAAAAATGCTAAATAAACTAATTTATTCTCAAATATAATCTCATAAAATACTTAAAATTTATAACTTAGGATTAAGAGGTCTAACACAAATACTTGAAGTTTTTTTTATATTTTTATCCGGCCCCAGAACCAAAATTAAACATAGAATTTTAAGTTCTGCATACTTATTGGCAGCTTTGAACATTATTTTGTGATCCCTTACCAGGTGAAGAATTCCTCCCGCTCCACTTGAAATTGGATTCCTCTTAGTTTCCCAATCAAAGAAATCCCAGGGATAATCTTTATTAATTATCTCAATTTGAATCTGGCATATGATTGGCTTTGAATGACCTTGAGGTAAATACTGATCTTCAAAGATACAATAATTTCTAGCAGTGATTAAGGGTAAATCCATTAAATATTTGAAGGCTAGATTGGAGCACCATATTCTTAGACTATATTGTATAGAGTTCCCTATCCAAGTACACCTGAATCTTAGAGAGGTCTTTATAACTTTCCATGCCTCAAGGGTATATACACAATCTACGATAAGATGAAATTATGATTCCTCCATGTTTTTACATAAGCTGCAAATTCCAGGTCCCTCTCTTCCTATCTGTTGCATGACATCCCATGTAAGAGATTTATTTGAAAGAAGGAACCACATAAGTATCTTTTCCTTATAGGGACAATGAAATTTCCAGACCACTCCCCACAACCATTCCATATTATCTTCTTCAACTAACGGGAACATATGACGATATCTTGCTTTTCGATTATAAACACCATGAGGCTCTAAAAGCCAAACCAGTTCATATTTATATTGGGAGAGATGCACATGATTAACCTTTAATTGACCTATATAATATTCCCAATAGTTTTTATTCTCTCCATTAAACCCCAAATCATCAGCATTCATCCAACCTTGCCCCAAGAAGGTAGTAGCTAAATGATCTGGAATGTTGCAAAGACTATACTTTCCTTTGTCTCTAAGATGAATGGCCATCTGTTATGGAAGCTTTTGAAGTAGACCGCACCCTATCCATGGATCATCACCCACTCTTAGACTCTGACCATCACCAACTTTCCATCCCAAGCCATTTCCCATCAAATCAAAAGATTGAATTATTGATTTATGTTATAGGTCAAATATGCACTTCTTCGTCTGTGATCACCTTGAGCTGTAGATCACACAAAAGGACAACTTGGATTGAAGAGAATGATGACCTTAGATGACACCTTGTCCTGATTCACCTACCTGCAAGCTAGAAAAACCCTAAAAAACAACATATTTTAGCATGGGTGCTACTCCTCTCAAGCAAACTAGCGCATATGCTCTACTCCAGTGTATAATAGTAGCGCACACCTCCTCATGGGCACTACTCCTCTTCAGTAGACTAGCACATAGCATCTAAAAAGTGGTGAATGCTTGTTGTAAAACAATATAGTTGCGCCCTGGGCGCTACTCCACTGTGAAATAGTAACGCACACCTTAAAATATGATCAAAAAATAATTAATTTGACGAATGGGGATTAGTTGCAGTTGGTTTCCCAACTTCCACTGCAACCACCTCTCGATCTGAGCTACCTACCTTGTCCTATAAATACAAGGAGGATTAAAGAGAGGGGTTAGACATAGAGACATTTCGATATGAGAGCCATTGAGAGACTCTTCTATATGATAATCTTGTACTAAAGGAGGTTATGCTGGAGGAATTCTGAAGTAAGAGAGGAGTAGGAGCCTAGGATCAGGTTGCATGAGCATGCTACAAAGTCAAGTATACTTTGTATCATTCATATGTTTTTGACAATAAAAAGTTGAAGCATCTTTCTCATCCCAAATCAAGTGCTTATTGGATTATGTATTTGTTTGGATCAATGTTGGTTAATGCTTGGTGTTTGAATTACTTGTCAATTCCATCATTATTATATTGGCCAAGATACGCTGAGAAAGGTCTTTGTTTTGCAGGTTTATCGAACAGAAGATTGGGTTGAGGATCAAGCGCAAGATTGGAGAAAAGCTAGGATCAAACTTCGTTCAAAAGGTATGTCCTCAAGACCTATAATCTATTTCCATTCATAAAAATATCTGTAATGCAATTAGTATGCTTACTTGTCACCCCCTTAAGTTGATAATGTCCATTTCCTCATTATAGGGTAGTATTTCCCGCCAACAATTTCCAAATGACATAAATTTTATGACTTGGTTTCCTCAGATTACGAATCCAGTCAAGAATTGAATTCAATTCTATGTATTTTTTATAAATGATTGTTTTCCATTTCCCTAAACCAATAATCAGCCTCCATATACACTTGGCCCCCAGATCCTTTGAAAATAAAATTATGTTTTTGACTCCCCATCTGCCTTGCCTTTTAGGAAGAGCTATTTTCTGCCATTTTATTCGTGGTATACCTTTATGATTTGTTTTCCCTATCCAAAATAATTGAAAAGAAATTATCCTAAATTTTTTCTTTTAATTCCTAAACTCACTCAATATACCGGCATAGCCTCCAAGACCGATTTAATCAATACCAATCTTCCTCCTTTTGACAACCACCTTACACACTAGTTAAAAATTCTCCACTCACATTTAGCTACTATCCATTCCCAATCTTTAATACCATAAGAAGATGGTTTTAAGCCAATACTTCTTTGAATATGGAGAAATGGAAAGAAAAAGACAATCTAAACCTGTGCATATGAGATTCTTCAATACCATCTTCAATGATTTTAGATTTTCCATTGTTTATCCTATAATTTCCACCTGTATTCACACCATTAAGGTTTCCCTTACCTTTTCCTGATATAATGGCTCTTCTAAGACTCTCAATAAATAGAAGGAACAATAATTGAGCTAAAGGGTACACCCTTGTCCGATTCCACGTTCTGGTCTAATGAAAGATGTTGCAGCTCCATTGATGAGACTGAGGTCAAGCAACCAATCACCCATTTGGTAAACTGAGCACAAAACCCCATTTGGGATAAAACCATCCTCAAATACATCCACTTAACTCTATCATATGCTTTACTAAGGTCTATCTTGATAACCACTACCTTCGATTTCTTGAATTTTATAGAATGAAGTCCCTCTTGGGAAACCCCTATGGATTCTTGGATTTGTCTTCCAAAAAAGAGACTAAGGTCAAGCAACCAATCACCCATTTGGTAAACTGAGCAGAAAACCCCATTTGGGATAGAACCATCCTCAAATACATCCACTTAATTCTATCATATGCTTTACTGAGGTCTATCTTGATAACCACTACCTTCGATTTCTTGGATTTTATAGAATGAAGTCCCTCTTGGGAAACCCCTATGGATTCTTGGATTTGTCTTCCAAAAACCATATTGATCACTAGAGATAAAATATGACAAAAAGGCTTGATTCTATTGGCTATAATTTTAGCTACTATCTTATAGATATAGTTACATAATGAAATTGGTCTAAAGTATTTGAAGGTCTCCGGGTTATTATATTTAGAAATTAAAGTTAAGAAAATAGAGTTAAATATAGCAAGAAACTTACCACTTTTCCTTGTTTCCTCCACCACTCGAATCAAGTCCTTCTCCAAAACATCGTGTAGCTTGATATATAACTCTACAGGAATCCCATCGAGCCCTAGTCTCTTCTCTTTTTTTAGTTTATGTAAATCATTTTCTAATTCCTTTCTATTTACTTCCTTCGTTAACGAAATATTATCTTCTTCATTGATCACCTTTGGGAAAAAGCTACAGATTCTAACCACTTCTTCAATGCAAATTGATCCTTCCTCCTTATAATTATTGACAAAATGAGAAGTTCATGCATGAGCTATATCTTCCAAACTGATAATCTCATCCCCATTTGCATTCCTTATTTTCTAGATTGAATTAGTATTCCTCCTGTGATTTGCAAATTGACGAAAATATTAAGTATTTTCATCTCCCTTCTATAGCCACAGTGCTCTGCTTCTTAGCCTCCAATCAAATTATTTATATTCTAATAATTTCCTCCGTTGAACCTCCATATTCACAACTAATTGCTTTGGTTACTCATTCTCAAACCCAAACCCTTTGCTTCGTTTAATATCTTAATTTTGGCTTCTATAGCAACTAGTGTTTTATCCTATGCAACTATATATTGTGCTTGGAAGCTAATCAACTCCATTTGCTTTCCCCCAAGTGGTAGAAGTACTTGGAAGCTAATCAACTCCATTTGCTTTCCTCCAAGTGGTAGAAGTACTTGGCAGCTAATCAACTTGACTTGCTTTCCTCCAAGTGGTAGAAGCATGTAACAATTATTTAGAAAATACTTGCACACAAAATTATTTGCAATATAACTATTATTACAATACTCTATAGAATTATAGCTATAATATCTCCATTAAATAATACTAACATTATTAGATGATAAATAAAGCTAAAAATATAAATGGATTACAAGTTAAAATATACCCAAAAATGGTAAAATTAAAGATGAACATGAAATCTTATTCCTTCAATCTCGAGTCTTACAACAATGAGATCGTTGTCTTTGCATACTCTTTAACTAGGAAAAGACGTAGTTATCACTGCAAAAACTACCTCTATTTGCTCAACTAATATGACTTTCCAACTGACTAACGCTGAAGGCATTCATTCAACAAACACCTTCTTTTCCCACTGTAGCATATTCTTCGTTCGTCGGTCCATTAGATCAATAACACATGTCTAGCAAAGCGACCCTCGATTTAGGATTCTCTGCAAATCTGGATTTCCATGTTCCTTCATGTGGCTTGGCCATTGCAAATGAGGCGGCCTTTCATTTTCACGCGGTTTTTAACCTATTCATGTTTTTATCTGATATTACTCACGACCTCCCAATGTCGAAACTCCTATGATAAGTTGGGTCAAGGATTCTCCAATGGCCTACCTATCTGTCAACTACCTGGATCAATTTCTCTTGATGCGCAAAATCTCAATAAGACACCAAGGGGCTAAGCAGTCTTGTTTGATCTCTGGGTGTCTATCATATTTTGGGTTTTGTTTGATTTCTGTTTGGTTTTTTGTTTGTTGTTGTTGTCATTTTTCCAACCACGAAAATTTTGGTTGGTTGAACTCACTCATGAATTTTGGTTTGTTTTTCGTTTGTTTGGCATGCTAAACAAAAATATTAAACTACCCTTTACATTTTGCATTGTTTAGAGGGAAAAATCAAACATCAAGGAAATATGGAGACTCTCTTAAGGCATCTATATAGAAAAGAGGTTCAGGGTTTAATATTTTCCTCCATTGTTCAAGTCACATATAGTCCCATAGTTGGGATGAAAAATTCACGTGGGTTTGGTTGATGGGAAACAATGCAACTTTGAAAAAATAGCGAGGCTTATTGATTGATGCATTTTCGTATGTATGTTCATACTTTTCAGTAGTTGCATCCCTAGAGTTCATTCCTATAAAGAATATGGGGAAGTAGAAGAACAATCAAAGAGTAGAACATGAAGAAGCACAAGTGATGGAAAGTCATGAAACATTATTGAACATGTGTGTAAATATGGAAAATATTCCCCCCTTTGCAATATTGAGGTATGTAAAAAAATTATCACAATGAAGTTCGTATTCAAAATGAACAAAATCCTAATGTACTGAACCATGAGAATAATTCCCAAGTAGAGGGAATTGAAAAGAACTCAAACCATCCTCATTCAGATGGTACAAAAAAAAATTTAATCAAATTATTTCGAACAATACACATAGTGATTTAAATTTCCCCAATTCAATGGGGATTGGAAAAAACTCAAGAACAAATAGTCCGTCCAAAAGCTACAATCCTAGTATTTCCAACACCATGATTGAAATATTAAGTCCCCGTGTCCTCTTTAATGCATCTCAACAGACCCAGAAGTTTGTAAATTCTAATCCAATCGTATGTATTCTTACATCTTAGACCGACTTAATGAATGTCTACAACCGAGTTGGCATGGTCGAAGAATTAGTGAGGTTGTTCGTTGAATGAAGGAGAGTCAATGAAAGGTTGATGCCTTGTGTTATAATAAAAGTCTCAAAACTCTTGTAGTTTCAAAGTGCTACACCAATGCCCTTCTCTTCTTCAAGGGATTGACAAGTGAATCAATAGCTCCAAATATTTCTACTTACAATATTTTGATTAAGGCTCATTGCAACGAACAACAGCCTGACAGGGTCTACATGCTTCCATGAGATATGTGGAAAAGGCGTTGCACACTAGATGTGACAAGTTATTCTACTCTCATCAATGGTTTCTGTACAATGGGAAGATTGTCTGAAGCCTATGATATATTGAATGAAATGTTGCATAATTTCCTTGTTCCCAATGTATATACTTATAGCTTCTTAATGCATGGTTTATGTAAGCAAGGGAGAATACTCGAATCCCATCTTCTTATGGAGTTCATGTTGGAGAATGATTGCACTCCTAATATTGTCACCTAATATCTTCATCGAGGGTATTTTTTAATTTTGTAGTTTTTATGAGGCCAATATACTTTTGGAGGAATGCACAATAAAAGGTTGGGCACCTACTGCAGTTACTTACAATATATTAATGGACAAGTTGTGTGAGGCAAGCAAAGTGACCCAAACATACCAACAGTTTAGGATGATTCTAAAGAAGGGGATTTCCCCTTCTTTGGTTACTTTAAACATGCTCATTGATGGTCTCTACAGGGCAGGGAAGGCCTCTAAGGCTAAAACTATTTTAAACGAGAGTGGAAAGCAAGATTGCCAAATTAATGTAGTCAACTACAACACTCTAATCAATGGTTTTTCTAAATAAGGAAACCTATGTTAATGTATGGCTTTCCATCCTTTGGGTTAATGTATGTGTTCTTCCTACCAGCATGTATTGCACACTTGTCAAAATGACATGTTCTTCGTAGCAACAAGTGATAAGCATCAATGCGAATGACTAGTATTAAATCCCTATGTGAAAAGAGACTTTACAATGATTTTTCACCATTTCCTCACAACATTTATAGAACCAAAACAATATATATGTTTCGGGATACTTCTTTCACACTATGCCAAAATTATTTATTGTCTCTATAGTTACCATATTTTCTAAGCTACTAGTGTTACAACGTAACTTTCCACCTTGTGAGCATCAGCATTCTTTGGCTTGCACGATCCATTTCACTGACTCAGATTCACTTTATGTCCTCTAGAAAACACAATTTTTTCCCTATTTTTCTTTATGTACGCTTGTTGTCCCATTATAGCCAGCGTACACGTAGGTTGTTCCACTATAGCCCGCGGGTACCAAGTAAAATGGTAAAAATCATTAGAAAATTACTTTTTACTCTCAAAAAGCAGTCTTAGGGTGACCTTTGGCCCTCCATATGCCCCGAAACGCCTCGATGTGTCCTTTCACTTACCTTTGGAAGGCTATATATTGAGCTCTTATGGCATATGGAAGGGAGGAGAAAGAGAGAGCAAGATAACTCTAGTGGATTTTTGCCATGACTTGAGTCTACACTCATTGATCCTTGTTGTTGTGAATTCCTTATATTCACCTTCCAAACTCCTTTCATAGTTTGAGTTTGCCATTACATGGAGGATTGAAGTGGTGGAGGAACAAGTGGAGAGACCCAGTTCTTGGTTCAGATTGGTTGCTGGCAAGAGGTCGTATATTTTACTTCTTGTTATTCATTAATGGAAATACTCATTTTCTCGTCCAATTGATGTTGTAAATATTGTTAAATTACATTGGGTTATATTTGCTTATAATATCATGGATCATGCTATTGATTGTGCTAATGTCTTTCACATATTATATGCACTTGCTTGTACTTGTTGTTGAGACTAATCTATAGGTTCAAGTGTAGAAGTTGAAAGCTCAACGTGGATCTACTTCGAACATCCGGTTGAAGGTTGGTATTTTCTCCATTATCTTAGAATTGTCATTTATATAGCATTGCATTGGGAATTGAGTCATTTTATGGTAGTCAGCTGTTTGTTGTGGTATGCCCCAAGCCATAGGAAGTTTTCTCCGTAACAGAAATGGCGACCCCACTGGGGAGAGCATCCATTTTGGGGGATGTTTAAGCATTTGTCCTTATTTAGAGTTGTTGTGTGTCGAGCTTCTGTGTCATTGATTGGCCATTAGGATATACTATAGAAAACAAGATTTTTCTGGGTTATTGGACTTCTTATTTGCTCATTTGACTTTCCCTGTACCCGGGTCAACTTAGTTTTGCTCACGTCTACCCGCCTCCGTCTGCACTGTAGCCCACGTCTACTCGCAGTTTTCCCTTCGACAGTAGCGTACAACTCTGGGATTGATTGATTTATGGCCTTGGATTGTTGCTGGGTTGGTTTTGATTGTTCCTAAGTCTTAATTGGCTTGATTCTTGACTGTTCCATGCCCTGTTTGTGACCAAAAACTCCTTTTTCTATTTGTTTTAAGCCTTGTTGGTTTTACACCATTTTTTGATTTTCTAGCTCATTACATTAGCTGAGTCTCACTGTTTGGGATGTGCTGGGTTGTCTTAGTGATCTGCTCTGCATTTCTTTAACCAAATAGGTAGATTTCGCATGCATTTTGTCATTCCATTATATTGAAAAAAATACAAAAACATAGTTTTGCATTTTCCTTTCCATTATAAGAGAAAATACAAAAAATATTTGCTTTCCGTACTGCATTTTGCATCTGAGTGCTTGTGCTTTCATCTAGGATCTTCTTGTGCATTGGAAATTTAAAAAAATTGCATTTTATTTCGAACTGTTGGATTGATTATCATTTTAGTGGCATTGTTTTTATTGATGAATGAGTCTAGAGTTTTTCGATAGTGCATACTATTAAGTCCTATACATCATTAGTTTCATGATCATATCCTTTGAGTAACTACAACCATTTAAAATCAACGCTTAATCTTAAAATTGATTAGAACGATTTTCCTTTTATAGGGTGCACCAACTAGTATAGGTATAGAGTCTTGGAATAGATCATTGTGAGTTAACAATCCAAGACTACTAGACGAAACATTATGTGTCTGACCAGGGAGTGGTGAAACCCATGATATACATCAGTGTTCTCAGGAAGCTCTACTCAGACTAGAGTTAAGCACGAGGTCACAGGAGGTTGGTTGCGGAGATAGCCCTCCAATAATGGCCAAATGTGGGAGATATTTCCAGGATTTGTTCATGTATGGGGGCTCTTGATGGATCTGTAGCTCTTAAGTTTCGGGCTTAGCTACCCTGCCCATACAACGGATCCCACCTGCAACTTTCTGCCTGAGCATTAGTTATATTGTGGTGACCTTAGTTTCCTTACCTAGGTATCTATCGCATAGGGCATTCGTAGTGATTATACTGCGGTTGTCTTGAGTCAGATAGGGGTTGGACAGCATAGTTTCCTGTTGTATAGGGATTTGACCCTGTTCACGCAGTGAAGTTTGGGTCTGTATAATCAACCTTTTATGGGAGCTTATAATCAAGATTTAGAGCCATAGCTTCCTTTCCTTGCTCGATTGAATCTTCCGGATCTTTCGAAGCTCATGAATGATCCGATGTGTCACGATCCTAATTGGCCTCCGGTCCCTACCAAGCTCCCTTCGGACATTCCCAAGTTTGAGGGGAAGGGTGGTGAGGATCCGCGTGATCATGATACGACTTTTCACCTTTGGTGCTCATCAAAATCATTAAATCACGAATATGTTCATTTGAGACTATTTCAACGCACCCTCACGGGGGCAGCCGCGAAGTGGTATGTCGAGTTTCCTGGGGGCACGTACAGGGGTTTCAATGAGGCGACCTTGGTTTTCCTGGATCATTTCCAGCTACCGGTTCGCTACGATACTGGCATGGAACTCTTGTCTACTTTCTGCCAGAATAAGGCCACACACATATCTGACCACGTTCAAGAGTGGCGTCGATGGAAGAGTTTCTGTTGGAATGGTTTCTCAATTATTTGCTTCCATAAATTTCTAAGGATGTTTCAATGTCTGGCATTACGAATGAGGAACAAGCTATACTAAAAGTCCAACATCTAGATTTACTCTTTGCTCAGTCTGGCATCTTGTATGACATTATTCCTGACGCACCGCGATCATGACATGAGACCAAGCCAGTTCCTGGACCACATGCCGATGGAATTATTGGATCCGCAAGTACTTGACCTGTAGATTTGGTTTCTAATCAAATGAAAAATTGGTCACTTAACCAATCTACTCCTGGACAGGTTCACACCTTGTCCACTTCCACTCCATCGTTCGATGTACATGCTATGCAATCGGCGAACCCATCGGGTAACTAGTAGCCTAGTGGTAAGAAGAAGGGGAGAAATAATCGTAAGGGTGGAAATAATGGGAACAATAGTAGTAATCATAATACTCCTTGGAAAGAGAATGCCAACCCTCCTCGGGATGGCGAAAATGCTGGTGGGAACCGTACACCTAGGCGTAAAGTGAAATTCCCTTGCAAGATTTGTGGGGAAGATCATCTTACTCACTTGTGTCCTCAGATGGAAGAAGCATCGAAGCATCTTGCACAGATCCTAGCTGTGTTGAAATATACCCTTCCACATCATTAGAATATGGCTTCGAATGCTCCCGCCACTGGTTATGGGACTAATGAAACTACAACGTATTCTTTCCATACCGATGGTTTTGGTTGCGTGAATATGGTTAAATCAGAGGTTAGTGTTGCTACTCGCCAATGTGATTATGATGCACCACAACCGAATATGGGGAATGAGCCTCCTCCTCCTCCTGATACGTCTTTGCATATCAAGAAGCCCACTACTATGCCGCAGATACCGAAAGGTGTTCTCAAGTGCTCTACACATAATCCCAATGCTCGAGCCGCCTAGAACTACTCTATTGTAGAATATTTGGGTCAAACTCTATGTGCCATGTAGGCTCTTGAGGTTTTACAGGCGTGTCCTTCTCAAAGGCATGCCATTTTGTGCACTTTAGGAGTTCAAGATGGGGCAAGTCCTAACGTTATCAAGTTTGACACTACTGACGTTCAACCTCGCTTACCTTACCATGTGGTTTTTCAAGTCCATGTGGAGTGCCTGTAGAATATCGTCAAAAGAACGGTGGTTGACGAAAGTGCTTCTACGTCAGTAATGTCTTTAGCTTGTTGGAAATCTCTTGGCTCTCCTCCCTTATCCAATTCTATGGCCATGCTCACTACATTTGACGGTCGGTCGTTTAAGTCGCATGGTATTCTCACTTCCCTTGTTGTCCGCTTGGGTGGGAAACCCGCGCCTATTGAAGTCGAGGTGGTTGATGCGCCCATCGACTACAACCTTCTCCTAGGTAGGAATTGGATTTACGCTATGAGAGTGGTCGTGTCCTCTGTATTCAGAATTATTTGCTTTCCACATGAAGGAAAGATTGTGACGATCGACCAGCTCGATTTCGTTAGTCCCTATTCCACAACATCCATGGGACCTATTGTCCCCCAAGTCAAATATTCTCAGCTGGCAATTGGGAACATGGGTGTTAGATTGTACCCCTCATTGTTGGGATCTTTTGATTTCCCTGTACCCATTTCTTTTATTGGAACCATTTCCGATAATGCGCCTCCTCCATTGAATAATGTACCATTCCGGACTTGTATTTTGATGATCCATGGACCTTACTGTCCACGAGTTCCACGTCTGGAGACATTGCACGTGTTGGAATGGCTATGCCACTGTCTGCTGCCGAGCTTGCATATCAAGATATTCAACAAGCCACTATAGAGATAGATCTTTCCTCTTCACGGACATAGGAGGAAGATCCATTTATGCTGCCGGAATGGGCAGTTGACTCATCTTGTTCACACGATTGTATTGACGGTACTTTACCTTTAGATGAAGCTATTGTTGAGGCCATGTGTGGTAGTGAAAGGCCTTGGGAAGACATGCATCATCGCTCTCATTTTCTTCCCAACCCGGATCTTATTGAGCAAGAAGAGTTTAGGACTACTCTTATCGAGATGGTTGGTCACCCTGTGGTTCCTTGGGATTTGCATGGGATTTTCGCAGAGGGGAACATGGCTAATATTTCTCCTACCATACCGATCAACATTTCTCATACACCTAGAAAGGTTGAGAACATTTATATCGGTGCTAATTGCTATCCTGAGGAGGTTCGCATTTACACCGAAGTGTTTAAGGAACTCCGGGAGGCTTTCACCTGGTCATACGAGGAGATGCTAGGAATAGACCCCAACATTGTCGAACACGAGATTAGAACATATCCCAATGCTAAGCCGGTTCGACAAAGCCTTCATGTTGTGAACCCTATAAAGGCAGCCGCGATCAAGGTAGAGGTGGAGAAATTGCTTAAGGCTAGTTTTATCTACCCAGTTCCCCTTACCGAATGGGTTTCAAATCCCATTCCTGTGGATAAGAAGCAGGGAACTATCCATGTATGCACTGATTTTTGAGACCTGAACCGTGCATGTCTGAAAGACAATTTCCCCACCCCATTCATAGATCAGATTTTGGATGCTTGTGCAGGAAGCGAAGTTTTTTCATTTATGGACAGCTTTTTAGGATACAACCAGATCCAGATAAAGCCTGAGGACCAACACAAGACTGCTTTCATTTGTCCTTTGGGTACATTTGCGTACCAGAAAATTCCCTTCGGCTTTAAGAACGTCGGAGCCACTTTTCAACGTGCTATGAACTACGCCTTTCATGACCTTAAATGCATAGTGGAGGCATACTTGGATGATCTTGCTGGCCATTCTCGCAAGAGAGTGGACCACCCCAAGCACCTCCGTTTAATTCTTGAAAGATGCATCCGCTACAAGATTCGGTTAAATCCCAATAAGTGCATCTTTGTTGTGAAAACAGGTCACCTTCTAGGTTTCATAGTTTCGAAAGAGGGTATCAGAGTCGATCCTATTAAAGTTGACGCAATACTTCGGTTGCCTCCTCCGTGCAATTTACTTCAACTTAAGAGCCTCCAAGGGAGAGCCACTTTTCTATGTTGCTTTGTAGTGAATTATGTTAATCTTACTAAAGGTTTCGCGCACTTGTTGAAGAAAGACACACCATTTATTTGGGATGAGTAAGCCCAACAGTCTTTCTATGCTATTCAAAAAGCTTTGGTATTAGCCCCTCTGCTTAGTCCACCCGACTTTGCAAGAGATTTTATACTTTATGTGGCTGCGTCTCAAGAGACGATTGGCATGGTATTAGTTCAGGTTGATGATGTGCTCGTGGAACATGTGATCTATTACCTTAGTCAAAATTTAGTAGACGTTGAGCTGAGATACACTCATGTGGAAAAGTTGGCACTTGCGACTGTTCATGCAATCCAATGGTTACGTCATTACATCATGCTCAAGAAAACCACAGTCATTGCGCATATCAATCCATTTCAATTCATGCTATCATGATGCCTTATAGGGGGGAAGTACAATAAATGGATTGTGATTCTTCAGGAGTTTGATCTCGATTTTGCTTCGGCGAAGTCGATGAAATCCTTGGTTTTTGTTGAGCTCATGTCGGACCTTCTGCGAATCGATGAGGATATTGTCCATGAAGATTCCTTTGTGGATGAGCACTTATTTCTTATCTCGTCCGAGGACCCTTGGTATGGGGATATCATCGTATATCTTCAAACTTTGAAGTTTCCTTCGCACTATTCACAAGATGAACGATGGTGTGTGAAACACCACATTAAAGATTATACCATTTTTGGAAACACTTTGTGTTGTCGAGGAAAGGATTCTATCCTCCATCGTTGTTTGACTCAGGAAAAGTGGAGCGTGTTCTTAATGATTGCCACACTGGGCGTGTGGTGGTCACTTATCCGGGCTTGCAACAGCCCAACGCATTATGCGAGCTAGTTACTTTTGGCCTTCGATCTTCAAAGATTGTATGAATGCCGTAAAGAGATGTCACCCTTGCCAAGTGTTTTCTCAGAATGTACACTCGCATCCAGCGCCCCTCCATCCGGTCATCACCATCGGTCCCTTCACCAAGTGGGGGGTGGAATTCATGGATTGAAAACTAGCTTCGGATGGGGGGCATCACCATATCATTGTGGCCATGGACTACTTTTCCAAATGGGCTGACGCCATGCCTACCGTAAAAGCCGATGGTGCTACAACATCCCATTTCATATTCAATCAGATTATTACTCGGTTCAGTATTCCGAGAGAGATTGTCACTGACCATGGCAGTCACTTTCAAAACAAGATGATGGTGGATTTGTCACTCAAGCTTGGGTTTCATCAAGAACATTCCTCCTCGTACTATCCCCAAGCGAATGGTCAAGTTGAGGCAGTCAATAAGTCCTTAAAAACCATTCTCCAATGTACCATCCAACAGAGCAAGAACAACTGGCATATTATGTTATATCCTGCTTTGTGGGCATATCAAACCGCAGTTAAGACTGCCACCAGGTTCTCATCATTTCAGCTAGTACACGATGTAGAGTCTATTCTACTGATTGAATGTGAAATCCCTTCGTTAAAAATAGCCATAGAGATCCTCCCTGATATGTCAGATATTGAGCATCGTTTGATCTACCTTGAGCATCTTGACAAGCAGTGTCAAGATGTCGCCATGGCTATAGATGACAATAAATGTCGTGTCAAGGTTTAGTATCATAGGTCTATCCGTCCCCAGCAATATGTTGAAGGTGACTTGGTCCTCTTGTATGACCAAGCTAAGGAACCACTAGGGGCAGGAAAGTTTAACCCCGTGTGGCACGGTCCTTACATAGTGAGGCGTGTCCTGGAAAAAGGATCCTACGAATTGGAAGATTATGAAGGGAACACCTTGAAGGAGCCTAGAAATGGGCTCTACCTCAAGCGGTATTATGCTTGAGCTTCTAGCTTGAGCTAGTACTTTTCGTATAATATTGTATAGTTGCTTCTGTACATAATTTAGATTTCTTTTGGTTTTTTTGGTCTATTGATTCGCTTCCGTTTGATTGACAAATGTCAGCGGAATATTCTGTGTTCTTGAGATTCGCGGATGGTTCTAGCCGTCATACGCAGTAGCTGGATTTTGCTACTTGGGTTATTTATTTGCTTGACCACCTAGTTGTGTCTTCAGGAGGTGCTTGTCTCGTTCCTACATCCAACAATGTGGTTGAGTACAGTGCTGTAGTTGAGCTACTTCAGGATGTTATTTCGCATGGTATCCAACGTTTAGAAGTCCGCCTGGATTCACAACTGGTTGTGTCTTAATTGAATGGTCAGTACCATGTGAGGGACCCTACTTTACTACGGATATTCTTAAGGGTAAGACTCTTGGAACGTCATTTTGTTTCCATTGCATACATTCATGTTCCGAGAAGTTTTAATCACGTATCTGATGCATATGCTAACTATGTCCTAGATTGGCATTTGTCACATTCATAATGAAGCACACAAATAAACATACATTCATACATTTTTACATACACATATAGTAGAACTGGAGAACCATAGTTTTTTATAAATAACATGTCCAAAATGGTAGTGTCACAATACGAAACTGGAGCCCGTAGCTCTCAAAAATATACTTATCGATACAAAAATATGGGACTCTGAGATGTCTAAGCCCCACGAGGAGGCCTAGCTGCCTCTGCAAGATGTGTCTAATAGTAATAATGTATTGCGTTGGCTATACGTTGCAGTAGTCGCACCCAAGGGCTCGGTACTCCCACAACATGGCATTGCATATCCTCTGGCAGCCGTGCTACCTCGATCATGGGTACCTTGTTGGTGATGCGGGATAGGTTGACCCGCACGGTCTCTAATGTGCTCTCTGCTGCAGCGTCGACTACCTCCTCACCCCTACCCCATCACCGATGTCTCGGGAAACCCTTTGGTCTTCGCGGACCAATGTCTGCAAGCAAACAGTGAGATGTTAATATGTGATACTACCCCCAAAAATATTTTTGCATTTACATATATAATCAAAAATCCCAAAAAATTTAATACACAAAAACATAAAAAGAGTAACATACCGATGTCTCCGAACGCTACTCCTAGAGGAAGCGGCATGTCGCGATCACCATGGAATTCTATCCCTCCATGGGGGTATTTGTCAATGGCTATGACCTGTCGGTCCCACCAGTGAAAGAACTCATCTGTGTATGGTGATGCCTGTCAACAACCACTCTATCGTGTCAAGACCTCTACCCACCGAGTCAGGGTTGGGTCACAAAGACAATGAGGAGGAACTTCAACCCTCGGACTGAGCCCCGGAACCCTCTACAAGAAAAAGCTGCATAGAATACTATCATATCCAAAAAAATTTGCCTCCCCACACTTGCAATTTGTTAACTGGGTCTTCATAGACCCCAGTAACGTTGTGCACCAGTCATATATCATGGGCCGCACGCACTATGAGGCGTAGAACATCACTGGCCTCGAAGCCTGGTGTAGGGCTGCAGAACCTGTAATCCTGACAAGAGTGGATACTATAATCTTCATGCTCAAACTGACTATGGCTCCAATGGGTACCTGAATCCCCACCTTCCAGGTGTTGGGAAGACAATACCGCTCTATGTAGTCGGGAATGGTTATCCCGCCACCCACAGTACGAGATCGAAGACTTGCCACTTCCCCTCGACGGGACAATCCTATAATGAAATATATGTCATCTACCTCCAAGGAGAGTATTTGACCATCCAGGTTGAAATGTTGTGCGTCTACGTCCCAGTAGTCTATCAAATGACAGAGCAATTGGTTTTGGGCCCTCAAACCCCCAATGCTCAAAAATTTGAAAATCCCACATGCTTGTAATGCTTGTTGCGTGGGAAAATCATGGCGGTCGGCCTCATCCACAAGGTCATGCTCCCTTTCCCTCCACTCTAGAACCATCCTGGAGGAAGAAACACAAAGAGTTTAGCCCTTGACCTTTAAAAAACCAACTTCACTGTCGTACCCGTGGGCTATTTAGAAAACAGAGGCGGGCACCAGTGGTCAACGCATACGTTGACCATAGGTAGTAGGCCCTACCCGCGACCCATATACTTATAGCCCATGTAAAGCACCGTGACCAAATAGGGCTTTCCCAATAAACAATTTTGACCACTGAAAATGAAAAAAAAACTACCAAATGCAAGATAAGGATGAGATAGCTAACCTGTTCCATACGGCTCGACGAACAGATGCCCATAGCTCCCAGAATCAACGACTGAAGTTTTAGGTGAAAACTAACTAAAAACTCCAAATTGGGTAAAAAGTGAAAATGAATTGTAAACTGTAATTTTTTATTACTATTTATAGTTTTGGGAACCCACTTGTCTATAGTTTTCACCATTTTAAGTTGTTTTGGAAAAATGTGATGTCTTGGAGTAGCATTTTGAGCATATTTCTTCGACGAGAGTTGATTTTTGACCATTTCGCACCTACGGTAGGTATATTTCACACCTGGCATATAGGTTAGATGTCATTTTCACATGCATTATGCATTTGACTTTTGGATCGTTTTCATTAACCTTAGGTGCGACCCCGCTTCTTAATTGACATGGAGCTTTCACATTGTTACAGAAGTGTTGTTATTTGGCGGTAGGGCCTTTCCAAACATGGGTACCCTAGTTAGAACCCTATTTTTCCTTATGGTGCCCATGCCATCGTTGTTCCTTAAGATCGGGAGTCCTTCGTAGTTACGCCATGACTTTGCGATAAAGACTCATACTCTACTTTGTCTTATGTTTTCCATCTCCCATAAGGACTCCCTCCATTTATTACCAAGTTGTGATTGCGTTGCATCATCCTACTTGCCGCTTGAGCCTTGTGCCAGCTCCCGCTTACTCAATTGTTAGCCTGTTGCCTGAGCACTTTCCCTGTTGAGCCTCACAGAGCTTTCATTTTTCCTTCATAATTTGATGACCTTTTGACCCTGAGGGAACACCCCTCCGAGTGTCCACATCCTGCACATGCTTCCTTGCATTGATCATAGGTATGTTCCACTGCTTGGGACTAGTCTGCTCGCTATTTGACACTCGTTCCCTCAATTGTTGTACTATAAGCAATTTTATTCTTTTTCAACCTTTCCAAATATGAAAAAGACCAAAAAAAATCAAATATTCCAAAAAGCTGTATGGGAGAATATTCACTTCTTTTTGTTGGCAGTTGTTATGTCGCCTTTGAACATAGAATTCATTACACTCCATACATTATGAGTCGGAACTATAGGTGGACCTTAGGAGCTGTAATCATTTTTCAATTCACTCCACCGATTGGTTAAGCTTCCAGTCATTCTGTATCCCTTTATTGATGCTTCCTACATCGCACAGTGTTTTGTCGAGTCTATGCTGCCTGAGTCTATCCATATTCTCATGCTCTTGTTCAAAGGAAGTTCTGAAACCAGAGTCGGCCACTCCTCATATCTCTTGACTATTGCATGTCAACCATCCTTATTGAGTCGGTCCATTTCATCTGAGTTCTTTCAAATCTTTCAGTGTAGTTGTTACCTCGTGCTGGTTGATGGGGGATGCTTTAATGCCCTCCTCCTAGCGAGTTTCGTTCCGTTGACATCAACTCATTTATTCTGGAATTGAGACTTAGAGTCAGTTGAGTACCTTGACAGTCATTAGTGGTAGGTTCTCTCACCATTGACAGTTTTGGGAATACATCAATGTCCCCTGATCGATGGATTCATCTTAGTGTTCGACTTCAACACATCTACTCACACTTTGATGATTGTACTATGTGCCTTGATGCCCATTTTCATTATTGGTGGGTTATCTAGCGTCTGTTAACGATATACATCATTGACCGGTAATTAGTCGATGTCACATCAGGTTCGACCTCAACACCTTTATTCACTTGATGGGACTTGCACCGTAGATGATTTGTGTAGAAGACCCCAGGAGATAGTGGCATTCAGTATGCTACTTATGATCATGACTTTACATTTGAGATATCACCTCTTAGACATCAATAGTTTGTACCTCTAGTATTGCACCAGTTGTTTCCTTTTCAGCAGGATACCATCTCTTACTGTAGATGGTGATGGCTATGATCACCTATGACATGTATTCATTATGTACTGCTTATTCATGGCTATTGTATCAGATTGTTGTACTATACCGACATGTATTCAGAGATATTATTATATTATGACAGGTGAGCTACTCTCTCCAGTTGTTTCTCCATCACTCCACTTCTGAGATTTATAATGTATTTTGGCCATCGTAGCACCATTCTTTGACCTCACACATAAGGGGCATCTGTTACAACGTAATTTTCCACCTTGTGAGCATCGGCATTATTTGGCCTACATGATCCCTTTCACTGACTCAAATTCACTTTATGTCCTCTAGAAAACACAAATTTTTCCCTATTTTTCTTTCTGTACGCTTGCTGTCCCATTATAGCCAGCGTACACGCAGGTTGTTCCACTATAGCTCGCAGGTACCAAGTAAAATGGTAAAAATCATTAGAAAAATACTTTTTACTCTCAAAAAGCGGTCTTAGGGTGACCTTTGCCCCTCCATATGCCCCGAAGCACCTCAATGTGTCCTTTCACTTACCTTTGGAAGGCTATATATTGAGCTCTTATGGCATATGGAAGGGAGGAGAAAGAGAGAGCAAGATAACTCTAGTGGATTTTTTGCGTGAAAGTTGAGTCTACACTCATTGATCCTTGTTGTTGTGAATTCCTTATATTCACCTTCCAAACTCCTTTCATAGTTTGAGTTTTCCATTATATGGAGGATTGAAGTGGTGGAGGCACAAGTGGAGAGACCCAGTTCTTGGTTTAGATTGATTGCCGGCAAGAGGTCGTATATTGTACTTCTTGTTATTCATTAATGGAAATACTCATTTTCTCGTCCAATTGATGTTGTAAATATTGTTAAATTGCATTGGGTTATATTTGCTTATAATATCATGGATCATGCTATTGATTATGCTAATGTCTTTCACATATTATATGCACTTGCCTGTACTTGTTGTTGAGACTAATCTACTGGTTCAAGTGTAGAAGTTGAAAGCTCAAGGGGGATCTACTTCGAACATCCGGTTGAAGGTTGGTCTTTTCTCCATTATCTTAGCATTGTCATTTATATAGCATTGCATTGGGAATTGAGTCATTTTCTGGTAGTCAGCTGTCTGTTGTGTTCTGCCCCAAACCATAGGAAGTTTTCTCAGTAACAACTAGAATACATTATGTATTTATAATGCTTGTGTTTCCAAACCTACATTTTGTTGTAAAGATACCTTTTCTAAGCCATATTTCTTATTTTGGAATTTGTTGTTTTACCAAAATAATGCCTCTATACATCATCAAGTTCTCTCTTCTTTCACATGTTGTTGTGGTTGTTTGTTTGTCCTCAAACTATTCTCTCTGTGTTAATTGAACTCTTGGTTTATTTTTCTTCATGACATTCCCTTATGTACATTCAAAGGATTTACGTCCTTCATCTCCACAAGTGTAGTAGTAAATGGTTTTAGACAACCCATTTACTTGTCCATGCTTTTTGAACTCTCCAAAAATTATGCATTGCTCACATCTATAATTAACTCCATATTTCATAATATTGGTCCTTCTCCAACTACATCATCTCCTTTATGTATTTCATCATGTCTCTTGTGCCAAGACCTCTACCCTTACCAAAATTATTTCTATCAACATTGTGTGCTAGTTCCTCCATCATCTTCATAAATAGAGTGGATCTTGTACAAACTTGTATCATCTTACTAGTGAGTTTTAGACCATTCATTTATCTTGAAACTCGTTCTTCTTCTTCTCTCTAGTGTTTGTTGCATGTTTTCAATCTTTAAAAATATTAAGAAAACCCTTGCACAATATTTTTCTTTTGTTGCAAATTTTGTGTCTGTCAAAATCATTTTTTCAAAAGGCTTATTTATACTTGTCACTTTGGGTGTATTGCAGATTGCAAGTCTTGGTTTCTCTTTGGATATTTCTGTCATTCCTGAGTAGCATGGCCCATTCCAAGTACTAGAAACCAAGACGATGCCCATTCCAAATCCTGAAGTGATTTTGTGAACTTGAAAAATCTTGTAGTAGAGAATCCAATAGTGTTATTGAGAAGCCTCAATGGGGAGCTCTATGTGGGGATCAGTAGTTGATCATGATTAGTTGCAGTATAGAGGCTCCAATATGCAATTTTTAAGTTAACGAGAGTCCCATAGAGGTAGTGTTTTAGTATTGAGGTTGATAGGATGAAAGGATGAGATGGTTTCTTGATCAACTTCTCCCTCTATTTCTACTTGCTTTGTGTGTTACTTCTAAAATCATTAAATTGTTTCTATAATCATGACATGTTTCTCCTCTCCTCTCTCTTGTTACCTCTACACACAGAATATTTGCAATTAATATAATATGTGCCCATAATAGAGTATCTTGTAATTTTTTATATGACCACAAAACCTTCTCCTCTCTGGAATTGTTTATAAAACCATGAAATATTATCCTCTATCTCTTAATATCCTTTTGCATATAACAATCATCTATCTCTCACTACCTCTGTGCAAACAGATTTGGAATTAAGATAATATGTACCCATCTTTGCAGTTTTGGAAACCTACCATGGCAGGAACATTGAGGGAGGTAGTAGGGACATTGAGTGAGCCCCTTAACATTCGCATAGATAGCTAGTCCAGGGACTTGACTCCGTGACCTCCTACTTGCAGCTCATAACACTCAAACACTCGAGCTGGACCACCTAGATAACACCTCTAGATAATATGTGCTAATAGCTTCCTCAAAACATTCTTGATATGAAAAAATATTTTTTAAGCTCCAATGGGTCGTGGAAACTACTTGTATTGTTACAAGGTTTCTAAGCCCTTGTGGATTGTTGTGGAAAACTAATTGGTGGTATGGTTAAATAGTTTTTTATCTTCCAAGGATGGGTATGGAAAGTGGAAACATTATATAGCAATTTCATTGTGTTTGATTTTCCCCTCTACATTGAAAAATGGAATATTGATATCGCCCAATGTTTTTGGGTATCCTCTATATACTTGGCTATTTACGAAATATTGGTGTAGCTATATTTGTGCAAGTACTTGACTCTTTAGGAAACATTGATATAGATACCTATGTGTGAGTATCAATCTCGATGTTTATGGGAATACACTTGGTGCATCCAAAGAGCTTAGTTAAGATGTTGTAAGTATGAAACCATTCATATTCTTGGTTGATGATGAAGTGTCATACAAACTTAAAAGTGTCTTGGTTCAATGGTAAAGTGACATGTTTCCTCCTTTGACTTTGGTGCTAGGTGTAATTCCTACCCTCACAGATACCCCTTTTGAATTTGGTTCCAGGGTTTCTTAGTTGAATGAATCTTCAGACTATTCACTGCAGTTCATTTTTAATTCTCCAGTTACAATCCATTGTAGATTCTTCAAGATGGAAGAGGGGCTTGTTTGTTGTACACAAATATTTAGGAACATTTTGTCTAGAAAAACATTGATATAGATACCTCTTGCTACTAATCCACTATGAATATGTTCCATTACCCAATCCTAACTCTACACCTTGAATCTCTTCCTGTATCTAATGTTGAGTATTAACAACTTAATATGAGTGTCAGGTTAGCCATCTTATATCTCATTAGTTGGGTTGTCCAATGGGCCTGTAGGGGCAATTACTGAATTCATCTTTTCTAATTTTGCATGCAGGGGTTGATCATTTGAGGGATGTGTTTGGTCACATGGGACTGAGTGACAAGTATATTGTGGCACTCTCTAGTGGCCACACCTTGGGTAGATGTCAAAAGGAGCAATCTGGCTTTGAGGGAGCATGGATGTCTAATCCTTTGATATTTGATCATTCCTATTTCAAGGAACTTGTTAGTGGAGAGAAAGAAGGTTTACTTTAGCTTCCTTTTGATAAGGCATTGTTGGAGGATCCGGTCTTCTGATCTTATGTCGAGAAGAATGCAATAATATGTGCTAGTACATTTTACATGTAAACTTTTTGTTTGGAGATTCAATTTTGAGTACCAATTGCTATTTTCTGTGAGAGATGAAAAACCATGATAAATCATAGATTTTTTTGGTAGTTTCTCATGGTTATGATTTGTCTCTAATCCTTCCTTGATCCTTACTTGTTATGCATGTGTGTCAATCTCATTTGAATGAACTCCAATGTTTGTAAACATGATAAGGATGCCTTCTTTGTAGATTACGCAGAAGCCCACCTAAAGCTCTATGAAATTGGGCAGGTTAACAAATTAACATTATTACTTTAATAGGAACAAATCCTTTTTGTCCAAATGCAACATGATATTCATGTAGTAAATTCTACATCTTTCACTTTTCAGGTTCGATAAGGAGTAAAATTTGAGCCTTAAACTGCATACAATGTTTATAAAGCATAAACCTCCGATGCCAACCGTAGAATAGCATTTGTAGAAGAGCCAAGAGAGTTGATGTCGTGTAAAATATATCCTAAAAACAATGTCAAAAACATCCCCTAGCAGTATGCATATTGTTTAGTTTAGTTTATTTCTATTTTGGATATACCTCGTTGTTGTTGGTTAGAAAGTTGACTGTGTTGATGAGGGAGTGCTCTGTTTGTAACGCTTAAGGCTCTCATAGCTTTGTTGCATTGGTTTTGTCTACCTTGTTACTGCATTATATGTTAGGAGACTTAGTCTTAGTTAGGTTGTATTTAATGTTTTTTTATGACTCCTACATTATTTTTACATTTTCATTTTGTACAAAATTTTATGATATCTCTTAATTGGGGGCATTTTTTTTTCCTCTCATTTTATTATTTGGAAAGCAAAATTGATTAGGGATTTTAAGTCCATTTATCATTTTACTGAGACAACTAAAATGCTTTTACAACTTTTGAGTGCGATATGCGAATAACCTACTAAAATAAAATATAAAAAATATATGTAAAAATAAATTAATATATAAATATCTTAAAAAATGAAAATAACATAAAAAAATTTCAAATCGATATTTAAAAAAAGAGAGGAAGTTTTGCATTTTTTTTAATTCATGTTTGAGTAAATTAATGCAATCGGTATTTGTCCTATCTTTTTGTGGTTAGATAAATTAATGTCATAATCCATGTAAATAGAAACTGTTTCCTTTTTCGATGAAGTAATCGATTGTTCATTCTGTACTTTATAAACAACTCATTCTTTTTTAATTGTAATTTCTCCTATTTTAGGTGTGGTTGAACAAAGATATAATCCAATAGTTAGTAAAGGACTATGTAGTAATGATGAACTCTCTTTTATAAAAGCTGGTTATTTTGACCCTTTCCTATCCAACCTCTCAATTTGAATGTACGACAGAAGAAATATACGCATGGAATAAGGTATAACGCTATGCCCTTGTACATAAATTGCGATGACGATGAACATGTTGATATTTTTATAGCTTCATTTTTTTAATCTAGGGAAAATAGGTTGGAAAAATGCCTTCGATCAATGTTTAGAACTTTGTGGTATTTAAAGTGACATAACTTTATAATGAAAATCTAAAATTGAAAATAAAGTGCTTAATTTCCAATGTAGTGATGAAAATATTAAATACATAATAGAATCGTGTTATTATAAAACAATCACAAATCAGGTTTTTGATCATTTTTTTCCCGTAATAAAGTTGCAACCCTCAAGAAAAAAAATAATGATTGCTAAAGTGAGAACTAATTCACATGAGTTACATAGTGTAACAAGAGATGGAATCCTTTGAAAAATTCTTGGGAAAAAGGGATCTACAATTTATGAAACTTAGAGGAGATTGAAGATGGAACTCATTCCCTTGTAAAATGCCCTTGATACAACAATATCAAATACTCATACACTAATATTTGCAATGATAACTTGGTTCATGAAATCCTAAAACAAGACAACCAAACAAAACTTGGATATTTATTGTGAATTTAAACTCACACTGAAATCATTGTCTAATAAATCATTTTAAGATTTTAATTCCTTGGTTATGTTTGTTCACTCTCTTTCCCATGTACGTTAAACCAAGTTGGTCTATAGAATGTTCATCATTTTTATCAAAACTTAACTTTAGGTCATATCTATATATATTAATTGAAAAGGTTGAAGTTAGTTTACCACATATTTTCAAATATTCAAATATTTAACATATATTTTTATGATCTCTCTTTAATATTTGTTATATAATTCGATAAACCTTTAGTAATTCTTATCCATATTTCACAGGGCTCAAGTTCTCATTTTTATTGAGCATTCCATATCACTCAAGAATCCTAGTCACCACACAACATTGATGTGACCTTGGTAGGTGGAATGATAATAAACCATTTATATCACCCATGGTATTCCAAGCCAACACATATTGACTAAACCCAACCCAAGAACCTTATAAAGTGAAGAATTCCAAGTGCTTGTTTTTCACCATAGATGATGCTCCACCATCGTCACTCAACTATAGGATATGCTCAAGTATCACCTCCCCTTATTCAGTTTCACTTGAATACATCTGAGGCGAAATACATGTATACTTATTGCAACTATAGGTTTAATATATCTAAGATTCATTCAATGCATAAATACAACTAATCCAAGGATAAAGGATTTGGCCACAAGGTTTCATTTTTTCATCAAGTACACAGGATTTTAGCGCATGTTAAATGTTGGAATAAAATTATAATTGAGATGATCCAAAATTGAGTTGTTAGGCTTCAGGGTTGTATGTTGTGCTTCAGTGGAACCCGAGTGGATGAGTGATATGGGTGCCAATTTATTCATACCATTTTGTAAATCATAAGTAGTTTATACTTACCCATCTACTAGATGGTGAATACACAATAAAACATGAGCATGGAAAAAGGTTGAGGGAATTTCCCATGAGCATAGCGAAAGGTTGAGGGAATTTCCCATGAGAATGGCGAAAGGTTGAGGGAATTTCCCAAGTTTTCTTGACCACGACCACAACAAGTGCCCTGGAGGAAAGATATTTCCAACACACAATTGTAAATAATAATATTTGGTCACCAGTTTTCATGTTCAGAACCCAATTGAAGGAGTCTATTGCATGAGGAAATATTATTCTCACAATTTTTTGCTCAGTTTTGGTTTTGTTTTTATTAATGAAGAGCACAAGAGTCTTTCTTGTTTCTAAGCCGAGGTTAATGACCCCAATATCAATCTGAGAACAAGGAATAATGTAAGTTTGAGATATCTAATACTTTAATGGATTACATGCATTTATGAATGATTTTTCTGTGAATTCTTCTTAACTTTATTCTATAATTGACTTGTGTCAACATGGTATCTAGTGTTTATTTGGGTGTAATTTATGTTTATGTTTCCAAATTCCCTCATTATTGTGTCATCACATTTCCTTGATGGGAGAGAAAGAGAGATTGTTATTCTCCTGTATGTTGTATGTTGGTATATCTTGAAATAATCAGGGAAGAGGCACCTATTAGAAATCAATCTCTTAGCCCCACCCTTATGGAATCAAATGTTCATCTCTACACTTACGTTGCGTTCAGCTATGAGCAAATGTGCTAATAACCCTTTCAATTAATATGCCTTCATCGGTATGGGATTTCCATCCGTTCTTAAGGCCAAACAAATGTTTCCAAGTTTTACATCATACAGCATAAATGGTTACCCTTTCATTTCTAATCAACGAATGGCACTTGCATTTACAGAATTTAAGGGAGTTATATTACACTTCAGAAGCTTGTGTTTCTCATGTTATCTTTGTCAATTACAAGATGATTTTGACACTTCCAATTTGCCCCATAGTAGCTTTGCATAAAATCTTTCTGTACGAAAGGAATGTTATGCAATACCTCTTGTCCATCTATGTTATCTAAGTTAACCATTTTTTGTGTTAGCAAGCAATAACAATAACAATACGCGAATTTGCTCCACCTATTAATGTAGTGTATAGAAACACAAGCATGATACTAGGCTATGTTTATGAAACCACACAAGGAAACTCTATTTAGCTCATACAAATTTGGATTTGTTGATGGTCTGTGGAAGTTCACATTGAATAACCATCATAGATCCATCTTAAACTCGGATCTTTCAAATACAGAGAGGGATCCAATTTCTTGAGGAGTAAATTTTTTTCTTGTTGTAAAAAAATTAAGATAAAACAATTTACACCTCAAGAAATTAGATCCCCCACTGTGCTTAAACCAACATGAATTTGTTTTAATTATTTTTTTATTTTATTTTTGGTCATGTTTCCTTATGCTATGTAACGTAACTTCCCCCTTGGCCCAGGAGATGATGACAAAGGAATCGCCATAAATATTCAGTGAAGAAGGTCCCAAATGTTTAGCAAAGAACAACAGTCCCCACACAACGCTAAAAGTTCGGATTTGGTGTTAGTACCGTTTCCTGCACCATATGCAACTGATAATAATGATTATGAGAAACTTTCAATAACATACCAGCCGCACATAAGCCGCCCTCGGCAGCACCATCGAAGTATTTGATAGGGAAGCAGATATCTTTCTCGTCATGTGGAATAATAATTCTAGATTTCTTACCACCAAAAATATTGGCTGGCTGGAAGTAACCAATAATTCTGGAACATAACAGGTTGATAGAAATTAGATCTCCCTGGAAAATGCAACGATTGCGAACTTTCCATAACTCCCAAAGTGTAACATGTAACAGAGCAGGCTCATAAGGACGGGAAGCTATCCACCGAAGATGGTTTTCGAAAAAAGAACCTTCACTCCATGCAAAATGGAAATTCAGAGAAGATTCCAGACAAGTCCATAATTGTTTGAAAACTAGACAGTGACCAAAGAGATGGTCCACATCCTCACTATTCCTCCGACACATGGCGCAAACACCCGGCCCATAGAATCCACGTTTGAAAAGATTATTTCATATATGCACCTTATTGTGCAAGACAGGCCACATAAGGCAAAGGATCTTGAGTGGACACTTGACATTCCAGTTCATAGCAAACAGTGGAGTTAGAGTTTCAGCAGACGCAACATCCATTAAAAGAGAACAAGCCAGGTTCACGGTAATCTTACCATCATATAGATTTTTACCCCAACAAATAACGTCCCCCTCCTGGGTGAGAGAAATGCCCGCATGGACAAATATGTCCCAGGCACTATGTAAGTGAGGTGCCAAAGCCAAATCCATTGCCGAATGCCAACAGATATTATCCAATCCCTGAGTTCGAACTGCTTGTTTTAATACATAAATATTTCGATCATGTAAATAAAGAATAAGCTCGTTAGAAAGTCAGAATTCCTCCCCGAGACCAGTAATCGGGTCTAGTCCCACAAAGATCTGCGTACCTCTGCCCACATCCCAACAGATGCCCGAGTTGATAATAGGGAATACCTTCATAAAACGTCTCCATATGTAAGAGGACTAAATGACGTGCATGTTATCCATTACGTCTTTGAGGGCTCTTTCAATGGAACTTACATATGTTTTAGTCCTCACTCTCTTTGTGTCAAGTTCCCTCCCATCAAATAATAAGCTTATCATTTTGCCTTGATGCATAACCTTTTTAACCTTTTTCAAAAACATTACAACAAAATAGTATACAAATATAATCAATTCCTTTAATTTATATCTTCCTCCATCCGATACTTACAAATAAAAATAAAAACAAAACGGGATTACTAACACCTTTCAACAGATTGAAAAGAAACTCCAAACTCGACATACTCTTCCCTTCATTCCATTCTTTGCTTCTATCCCCCACCTCTCCAACATGCTCAATACAGGCTTATATGTTGCAATTTTCCCGTTGGATTCTATTTTCAAGATGCGAATTGGATACCATAGTTCCAGTCCCTCTGAAACCCCTTCTTCCCATTGGCACTGCTTAATGAGAAACTACTTCACTACTCTTCTAATCGTGCATGGATTCTGCACAACAAACTCCTCCATCTGATAGTTTGAAAGAAGTTCCTAAAAAAGTTTGAGAAAAGTTTGTGTACTTCTCAGAAGAATATATATATATATATATATAATATTTTATATTCTAAGGGAAATGTATTACATCATATTGTCTTGTTTTTTTCTTTAAATCAAGCAGCCCAATCAATTCACCAAAACATCCCAAATTTATATGTTTTGGTGAGCCCATAGGCTAGAAATTGCATTTGAATTTTCATAAACAACATTGCCCCACTCAAAACCAACTATCTACTTTCTTGTGCCAACAAGCATATTAGAACAAATCCTCTAATCTTCTTGTACATCTTGTACATGATAACCAACTATCTACTTTCTTGTGCCAACAAGCATATTAGAACAAATCCTCTAATCTTCTTGTACATGATAGTAAGCAACCAAGCATTTTCGAGGCACAAGATTCAAATAAATAGTTGAATATTTAGAATAGATAAGAACATAGTTGATAATAGAAAACTAAGAACTTGTGAAGCATGGGATCCAAATGGTTGGAAGCAAAATTATCATCATCCTTTCTTGTGCTTTATAGTAGGCACCTAAGCAACCCTGAAACATCAATTTCAGTTCCAAATTATAGCTCAAGGTTCGATACACAAAATCGTGGTATTGAAAAAAGAAATATTTGATTTTTTTATATTAGGATATTAAGTGTTTGAAAAAGGTAATTGTTTTATGATTTTTAATATTTTTTTACCATTACGGAAATTCAATCTAATTTTGAATCGTTAAAATTCTGATTTCTAATATAAAAATAAGATTTTTAGTTTAATTTAATTTTATAATATTAATTATTAATATCTACATTTCTATCAATTCAAAATTTTAAATAAAATATTTTAAAATGATTGAGTATTCAATTTGTTGTTCACGTACATACATTTACATGATGTATCTAACTTTATTGTTCAATATATATACGTAGCAAATAAAATTCCCCCAAAAAAATGCACCAACAAAATATATCAACTTTACAACTAATCAAACATTATATTAATAGGTAGGAAACTATCACTATCATTAAATATTCAACTTTTGTTATTTACGTTACAAATAAAGAGTGCAAATAGAAAAACTGTAGAGATGTAAGTTTTGAGATACATACAATTAAACTTAAATCATCTTAGCATTAAGCCTACACTAAAAAAATAGTAAAAATAGTCCTTGAAGCATCTACAAACAATAATAGTACAAAACTAATGGTTCCTTGGAAAATACATCTACATGTTTGTATAAAGGTACAAAAACATCAATACTCTTACAAATATATTTGGAATTGATAAACCTGGACAACTATTACTATAAAACTATAAATTTGTCATTTATAATTGAAATTGAATGCTTAAGGAGATAAGAGAATTGATAAACCTGGACAACTATTACTATAAAACTATAAATCTATCATTTATAATTCAAATTGAATGCTTAAGGAGATAAGAGAGTATAAATATTCTTGAGAATAAATATGCCTTATATATTAATCTTCTCCTCAAATATTACTTCCAAGCATAGTCTAGGATGTCTTTTTCTCCCAAATTTCCTAAGCCACTCTTCTTCTCTCAAATCCTATTAATAAGAAATCAAATGAAAATAAATTATATCTTCATAAGAAGAAAATTTGGAATTTGGAGTTTTTCATGTCTTGAATGTGTGAAACATTTCATTTCCAAGAACGCCAAGAAGTGACTAACAAAGCATTGCAAAATGTCATATCGAATTCTTATGCATGGATGGAATTATATGTGCGATAAGAAAGCGATCTCTATGCTCTATGCTCAAACTAGTCTACAATGCACTTTCCCTTCTCTGCCTCTTTCCCTTCCCTGCATTTGTGAGCAGTTGTTTTTTGCTCTAGTGCAACTTCTCTTCCCGTTTACCTATGTCTACACACTACTTATATAGCTATTGTAAAATGACTCTTAAGGTCTTAAATTCTCAACAATTCCACATCAATTAAGGACACTCACATCACATCTTAATGTTGCAATGCACTATTTTAAAAAATTAATGCTCATCTTGGTCCTTCCATGACTTTTTTCTAGACAACTCTTCCTTCCACTTGTTCATCTTTTCTTTTTCTTCCTCTTCTTATTTTCCTTTCAACGTTCATTTACACCTTCTAAGACAATTGCTAGTTTAAACTCTACTCAATCCAAATTTTGTCTAAGCTTTACATTAATTTATATTTACCTAAAACACGTAGCTTGTTTTTATTTGGAAGTAAACCTATAAAAAGTACAGTAAACATGGTAGTTCTTAAACATACATGGATCAAAATACAAAATCTAATTATTATGTAAAATTATAATGCCAAACAATCTCGTGACATCTGGACCTACATTCCATTATAAAACACTCTTTTAAAATAATTCATCTCGCTATTTTTATTATTTGGATGGGTT
The DNA here is from genome assembly GCA_027924585.1 of Larix kaempferi. Classification (NCBI taxonomy): domain Eukaryota; kingdom Viridiplantae; phylum Streptophyta; class Pinopsida; order Pinales; family Pinaceae; genus Larix; species Larix kaempferi. The sequence continues at coordinate 24,503,445 of BSBM01000073.1, read as the reverse complement.
AAAATAATTATCTTAATTTTAAATTTTAGGTTAATTGTATATTTTTATTTTTATTTTGAATTATATATATATATGAATGATTATACTTATGATTGAATATAAAAAAATTGCAAAATAATATATTATTGAACTTTTTAGTTACTAATTAAAATTTAAGTAATAATTAACTCTAAATTGATAGGTCTAAAAGTGAGCATTATTTATTATAGAAAAGGATTAGGAAATAATATATTGAATAGGATTAGAAAGTTCACCACAAAAACTGGCAACTCCGCTAGGGATCGAACCCAAAATCTCTGGTTTCGCAAACCAACAGAGTCGCCAGTTTTTGTGGTAGAACTTTCTTCCTATGGATAAGAAGAGGTTCTCTTAGGCTAGACTATGATGTACTAGACATAATCTAAGACAATTATATAAAAAATGCAACCTTGAATTCTGAAATAAACCCATACATCAAGATTAAATGTATTTGATAGTAACAGGAGGATGTAACTCACCCTCAAATCAGACGTTTGTCCCGCTTTCAGCCTTGATCCTGAAGCTCCCAAGTTGAATCTGTCAAGATCAAACAAGAGACAAACAAATGATCTCCCAAATACCTTGAAGAACAAGTTAGATTCAAATCCTACTAGATACACTTCATGCCAATGATCCAAATACAATGTACACAAAATGGGAAACAAGGCAAGTTATCATTAATAAGAAACTTGAAGACACTTACATAGAGTTTCTTGATGTCCAAGTCAGCTCCAGCTCCAAGACTTCCTCGCTCTAGCTATATTATATGCAAATATATTAAGATCATAAGTTGGATTCCCCATGTAGTCCTCCATTTGGATCATGGATGGCGTCTCCTTTATAGCACTTGAGAAGTTACAATGTTATACCTTGATGTCCAAAGTAGCAACACCTCCTTCCAAGCTCTCCAACATCACCCTTGCAAACTCATAGGATAATAAGTTTAGTACTTCCAAGATCACTCCCCCTAGCTCATGGATGGCTCTCTTTAAGTAGGATTTGGGAGTCCAGAAGAAAATCTCCCTACGGATAGGTAGATATCCCCTTGGGATTAGAAAAGGCCCCTAGTTGCCTACCCAAGACAGAGAAGAAACAAATAGATAGTATAGTCCTCCTAGATCGAGCTCATAGATCAGATAACAAGCTATGGAAAGACAAAGCAAGTAGATGGCATACCTTAATTTGATGGTTTTCCTTGTTGCTCCTAATTTGCTCCAGCTCCAGCCTTTGATTATGGACTTATGAACCTGTTCAAAAAGGAAAGAAAACACCTTCTCCAAAGAAATATATGTGCAAACAATGATCTAAATATAAAAACATAGACAATTTCATGCATTCATCATTAAAGACATGAAAATGAGAGGAATAAGCTAAGTTATATTAATGATAAGAAAGCCAAAAGAAGTTGATTACACTTTTATACCTTGATGTCCAAAGTAGTAGCATCTCCTTCCAAGCTCTCCCACATCACCCTTGCAAGACTCATAGGATCATAAGTTTAGTGCTTCCAAGATCACCCCCCCTAGCTCATGATGGCTCTCTTTAAGTAGGATTTGGGAGGCCAACCACTAAGAGGAGATTATGGATCTAAGTGAGGAATATGTGGATCAAGGATCTCAAACATGCCAAGGAGGGAATGTGAGATGGGATTCGAAGGAGGACCTCATCACATGAAAATATCCTCGAAATCCAAGATCCAAAATCCAGGGATAATGGCTATTCATGGATTTTTGCGCCCCCGCAATTGAGCAAAGCGCGAAAATGTTGTAATTTTCATGCCCCCAGAGGCATCCAAAACGCGAAAATAAGGAATTTTCGCGCCTTGCACCACTAGCAGGGCACGGAAATATCTCTAGGAGGATCATAAATGGGTTAGGTCAAGTGGTTTTCGACCCCTGAGTTGTTGGATTTGCTTCCAAGTGTGACTAGGTAAGGGACCAACATGATGAAAAAGGGTCCTAACACCCTTAGGAGGCATAAAAATCATGTTTCTCATGGTGATATGACATGAAGACTCTCAATGGTACAGAGTGTGACAATTTGAGGTATAACAAATCCCCCCTAAAGTGTGAGTTTAGAAGAAATCTGATGGCTGAAACACTTTACCAATAATAAGTCTGCAAGGATATCTGAAGGGGAACTGGAGAAGAGCTGCAAGAAAATAGCAACAATATGTCTAATGATCCCGAGGCGGGCATACCCATGCTTGGAACAAATGACTCAAAGCATGGCTGCCGACCAATACATCGCAGATCCATGATAGTATTGACTTAACAATGACTGAAGACAAATCATGGCTACTAGACTACAAGTGTAGATCCATGATAAGACAATGACACAACCACACCAATACAATAGTGGATCTATGTGAAAATACATCAATAAGGTCACCAACATTATGTCCATGTGGGAACCTAGTCAAAAAATCACTATCGCAATCTGGATGTGCTAAATAGAATTCAGAACCATCCAGGTTCTTCTACCCAATCCCAAATTGATACGAATCTAACCATGTGATTACAAGGTGTTGAAGTCGAACATGGTAGAAACCACTTGATTACCGGTCAATGATGTGAACCATTAACAAGTGCGAGGGAAATCACCAATGATGAAAATGACTCCCAAGGTATCACAGTACATCTTGACGAAATGTGAATAGATGAGTTGACATCGAACATCCATGAGATTATTCGATCAGAGGTCGATGATGAAAACCTACTGTCGCACATGAGGAAACCTTCCATTGAGGCATGCAGGTACTAAGATGGTTCCTAAGTCTAATTCCTGGATGATGAGTTGAAGTCGACATGAATAGAGTCATTGAAGGAGGGCCATGATGAATCCCACATCATCGACATGAAACTGATACAGGAAACTGATGTGAAGTAATGAAATAGATGAGTATGGACTGACACAAGGATGCAAAGGCTGACAATATTGCAGAGGTTGACTAAGGTAAACTTCCCTTGAACATTGAATGGCATGACAACAATGACTCGGTAGCATTAATTCCACTAAGCAGAGACCAAGACATAATGCAACGATGACTGAGGCATTCTTCGGGTGACTTGAAGGAGTGGGACGACTCATGGAATTGGCATGACTCAGAGACAAGAATATTACCCAACTGTATGAAGAGACGCAAACAAGTGCCATGTTCAAGGGAGACACAAGCTTCCATAAAGCTTTCTAGAACAAACTTAGCGTATTTCTCCCCAACCCTCATCATGCTTGACGAGTACCTCTTTGTTTTTTAACGAGCTTGAGGAGGATAACAGATGCTCGGTATAGCTCATCCTTTGTACGAGTCCAATCTCACATGTTTTACAAACCTGAGAAAGGAGGGGTTCGGTACCAAAACGGTCCTTCAATGTTTGATTTTATGAGTCCAAGGAAGGGAAACTCGATGATTTTTCATGTTTAGAGAGTCTGCAATAATCTAAAGAAGACTCCACAGTTTGACCTTTTCGCAAAGGTTAGTCCCCAGACCCGAAAAAGTATAAAACAATATCTAGAGGAGCTCTCCTAGTCAAATATTGACTGAGGTATACCTTTCTCATAAATAGTTGAAACGGTACGAAAAAGGGATAACATACCACTGGATAGATGAACTTTCGAATACTCTTACAAGTGTGAAAGAGACAAGTGCACTTGGAAATATTTTCCTATTTTGGGAGTCTAAAAAGAGATTAAAGAGGACTCCATGTACAAATTTGTCATGGTTGGTGACCGAGTACAACAAAGGAAAAGTAAAATTGGAACAGTTCCTTTTCCGTAAATAGTCTAGAGAGGCTAGATAAAGAGATAAACCTATACTCATTAGACACACCTTTTTACACAATATTTAACGAGCACGACAATGGTATCAAAAGCACTCGGAATATTTTTCATGTTTGGATCCAGAGCACGAAAAAAGGAAAAAGTAAGCTCAAACCACTTTTCATGTTTTTAACCAGAGCACGAAAAGGTGAAAAGTACGCTTGATACCTCTTACTATTTTTAACGAGATTGAAGAAAGGTTGGAATAATGTTCATGGCATCTGCTTCATTTTTTAATGATCTTGCAACAGAAAATGAACTATGCTCGGAATGAGGTCCATTGATGGGTTACTTCCCAACATGATGTCCATAGGTTGGAAAGTTTTCCCCCAGCATAAGAAGCTGATGGATAACCTCCAGTATGATGTCCAGAGGATGGAGACATGCCCCCCAAGCTTCATTTTGTTTGCCTACTCTTATTCTTCACCCAATTAAAATCCTGGCTACTAATAGGAAAATGTGTTGATGTATATGTAACTTCGGAATGTATTTCATATATGTATATTGTACTCCTATAGAGATGGTATTATTCCTCTATACAGAAGTGTTGTCATTTATATTGTAAGTGTCGTAACTTATACTTGATGGGTTATTAGACCTCCTTGTTGGGGTCGGCCCTGTATAAGTCATGTGGGTCGAAGGGTTATTAGACCACCCTATTGGGGGTCGGCCATGTCGGTCAAAGGGTTAGTAGGCCACCCTATTGGGTGTTGTCCCAGTTAGCATTATGTTATGTGGTTAAGTTAAGGCTGACCTAGTAAAGGTTATTAGGCAAGTCAAGTCAAGTATAAATAGAGTGCAGGAGGCACTCTATTTCATCATTCTATTCTCTCTCACACTCTTGGGAGAGTGGCACACTTGTGGAGGAGGAGAAGCTGCTGCTAGGAGATGTCTATCTCTTATGCTTGGGTTGTATCATTGCTTTATCTATCTTTAAGGAAGTTATTGGGGTTTTCCACCTTTATGGTTTTCCCCAAGTAAACTCTGTGTCTCTTGTGTGCTTGCATTATTGTGTCCATGATTGATATGTTGTACATGTTGTTCTCTCAGTTAAGATCCTAGATCAGATTGAAGTAAATTCTGAAAAACTATCATGGTATCAGAGCTATCCTGAAAGAAGGCATGGTATGGTATGTATGACATTTGTTGCACTTGCGATGTTAGGGCTTGATATAGAAAAAACTAGTCATCGTAGCACTTTCTCTATAAATAAATTTGGCGAGGTTTTAGAGTCTAAAAATCATATAGGGTGAAGCTAATATCCTCATGTACCTTGTATCCAAAGGACAACTTCTAATTCATTGTACTTTGTGTTTTATGATCTGTACAATCTAGGGTTTCTGCCTCTTCCAGATCTAAGTCATAAACAAGTGACCTAGGAAAAAAGGTCATAACTTGGGCTAGGAAGCTCCAAATGAAATTTCATAAAATGTGATAGGTATTGCATGGACTTTAATTTCTCAGGTAACTTTTTCAGAGGCCGAAATTGAACCAGTGACACGTGGAAATCCGTACAATTTCACTCTCTTGTTTTATCCCACAAACAGTTCAAGTTGCGACACTTGGCATAACTCTCTCTCAGAGAATCCATTTGAGGTCAGACCTATGGGGTTGGAAAGATGATAGGTCAGGATACGACAGGAAAATTTTTCAGACCCTGTGGATCAAAAATTTTGGATTTAAACTAGAAACAATCAGGTACATATTTCTGTCAAAATAGAATTATTTTTTAGCACCTTCATTCATGGCGTCCAAAATTTAGGGTTTCGGAGAAAGTTGGAATTTTTGTAATCGGAGACTATGGCTGAATGATAATAATCAGAATCAAAATTTAGAGACCAATATCAGAATTTTTGGTTGGGAAGAAGGCCGGGCTTGATCAGACCCTAGTTCGGGACTTTGATCAGAAAAGTGGAAAATTAGGGCTTCTGCAAAAATGGGAATTTTTGAAATCTGTGACCACGGCTGGAAGCTCCTCAGAAAAATAGAAGCTTAGATATTTGGATCGAACCTTTTGATTGGGCAGAAGGGTGGGATTTATCAAACCCTAGTTCGAGGTCATGTCTAGTGAATCCGGAAGTTTCAAGGGCAAATTTGAGGGGTGAAACTTTGCAGTTTTCAAATTCTGAGTATACCAGCTTGATCAGCTCATTAAGGCGCATATTTCTATCCTTTCGGAAGTTTGAAATTCAAATTTTGAATTTTTAGGGTTTCTCTAACAAACCCTAATCTAGCTCCAGATCGAGTTCCTGCAAATCAAGTGGATTGGGTTAATCCTAGAAGAGAATGGATTGGTCACCAGCATAAGTGAAGAAGTTCCTGTTTCAGAGGGAGTTGAGGCTAAGGCCTTACATAAGAAGATTACAAGCAATCTCGACAGGTATGACTTATCCAGGTATGTTTCGAGATTTGTTCATGATTAAGTTTATGGTATGTTTGTCTTCATGTTATTACGGTTAGTACAATCTTGATTAAATTTAGACTTGTCGTATCACCTTAATAAAATTATGAATGCATGATAGAGGATATTCATTGATTAGGGTGTTGACACTTATGATTGTACTAATGCATTATGGTGTTGTATGAGGTTTATGTTGTCTGCTAACATGAAAGGTACACCAAGAAAGACAAATCATGTTCTAGTTCAAGAAGATATGATCATGATGACATGAATACAAAGATTCATCCATTGTGTCATGGATCACTTAGAAGATCTATTTACGAGGTATGTATAACTTGGTTCTATAATGGTTAACTTATGATATATGTAGGTTACTAGCACAAGTCATTGAAGAGAACAAGAAGACATCATGTGGGTATGTTAGACATAACTAGCTAACATACCAATCCAGGTATGTTTTTCCTATATCAAGTTAGAATCCTACCTTGTGTTAGGATCCCTTATATAAGTATACTTGGTATGATTGCTTATGTTTATTCATAAAGTTAGAAATGTAAATAATCAAGGGTTTATGCATATTATGTCTCTTATCTTGATTGATGATTTAACTAACCAGAAGAGTCCTATGATCAAATAAAAATATGCATGATTAAAAGAAGACTTCCCTGAAACCTTGAATACTAATGTTTATTATTTGATCATGACTATACATGTTTAAGATTATTGTGTTTTGATAGTATTAAGATTATACTAATAAATGTGTGATTATGTATGAGACCTCGAGGATAACACAATGATGATACTAATAAGCATGCATAGTGATTAAGGATGGATATAAGTTCAAGGACAGGTAATCCAGGAAGCAAAGATCAAGAGGGAGCACACTCCAGTTGTTCCTGCAAGGAAGCAAAGATCAAGAGGGAGCACACTCCAGTTGTTCCTGCAAGGAAGCAAAGATCAAGAGGGAGCACACTTCAGTAGTTTCTGCAAGGATGCAGATATTCAGAGGGAGTTGACCACCTCTCACAATCCACATCATAATGGAGTTGCAAAAAAGAAGCAATGACTGAGAGGGAGTCAACCCAACAAACAAACAAAGATAAGTATTTGAATTATCATTCCTTGCATATTTTATTGTTTAAATAATACTCTATATACTAATGTTCCTAGAATTAGGTTATGTATTATGCATATTAGAATAGTTGCATTAATGAATAGTATACTACTAATATACATGGGTAAGTGGCCTATGGCACTGTACAACATTCCATTGCTACTTATCTAGAATGAAACCTCTTTGCTGACATGTTGGGAGTTGTGCACACTCTTAACAATGTTCTGGTAGAGATTGGAAGGCATATAGAAAGTTACAGGATATGGATAAATGTTGTATTGAAGCATTGGCTAAGATAATTGCATGACTATATGACATATTTCTTTATGTGTAAGAATTTGTTCTGAAAACTATGAGATGTTTTCTAATCATGCAATTTAACTTGTTGTGTAGGAAAGATCGTATACCATCACCTACAAAAGAAGGACTACAACATTTGTTCAGCAACAAAGTTATCTATTGAAGATATTGAAGTTCCCAAGATCTGAGAAGAATGCCATGATCAAGGAGTACCAGTCAATCATGAATATGTTTGGGATGCAGTCCCAAGACCTGAAGGGGAGTCTGTAGTGACTTCCAAGAGAATCTACAAGATCAAGCACGTTGTAAGTGGTAGCATAGAGACTTTTGCTCCTATAGCCAAATACACTTCCATCAGATCAGTACTTGATCTGGCTGCAGCGATGAAATGGAAGATACACCAGATGGATTTCAAGACAGCTTGCTTGAATGGTGTAGTTGAAGAAGAAATGTATGTGGAGAAACCACTTGGTTCTGAGACACATGACAGGGATTCATATATGTGCAGAACTTGGTATGGTAGGATAGATAGCTTTCTATCCAGTTTGGGCTTTACCAAGAGTAAAGTGGATTCAAACCGTTACTACAAGGTTGAGGAAGGCAATCCAGTGATACTACTTTTGTATATAGATGACCCGTTTATTACAGGTGAAGATAGATTGATTGCTGACACGCAGTAGAAGCTTGCTTTCGAGTTCGAGATAAAGAACTTGTGGATGATGCACTATTTTCTAGGTATGGAGTGTGGTAGAGTGTAGATGGAATCTTCCGTGGAAAAGGGAAGTATGCAGTAGAGACCCTGAAGAGGTTCGGGATGATGGACTGCAAGGTGATTTCCACACCTATGGCATCAAACCTGAAGCTTCCGTGTGATGCTTCATCTAAGCCAGTTGATATCACTATGTATCGTCAGATGATTGGGTCCTTGATGTACCTGACGAACACAAGACCAGATATTTGCTTTGTGGTGAACACATTGAGCCAGTTCCTAACGGATCCGAGGAGTGTTCACCTGGTTGCTGTAAAGCATATTCTGAGGTACCTGAAGGGTACAGTTGATTATGGGCTCAAGTATGATGCGAATCAAAAGTTTAATCTGCAGAGTTATGTTGATTCAGATTGGGCAAGCAGTGTTGTAGATAGGAAGAGCACTTCTGGGTGCTACTTCAGTATGGGATCATGTGTGATCTCTTGGTTTAGCACGAAGCAGTCGTGCATAGCACTGAGTACAGCCAAAGCAGAGTATGTTGCAGCTTGTTCGGCTAGTTGTGAGGCAGTATGGCTTAGGAAGCTACTATCTGAGTTATTTGATCTACGCTGGAGGCTACTGGTATCTTTTGTGACAACCAGAGTTGTGTGAAGCTGTCTGAGAACCGGGTGTTCCACAACAGGTCGAAACACATAGAGATCAAATACCACTATATCAGGGATATGGTACAGAGAGGAGCAGTGAAGCTCCTGTATGTTGCGACGGATGAGAAGATTGCAAATGTACTGACAAAGCCACTAGCCAGAGTGAAGTTTGAGTACTTCAGAGAGAGGCTTGGAGTTCTTCAAATTGAAGACACTTCGAGGAAGAAGTGATGGACACATTTTCTGAAGCCATTCAAAGCATGTTGGAAGGAGGATCCTTCACATGGATGTGGATGTAAGTGCTGGATGATGAGCATCAAGATAATGCCCCAGTTACTGCTCTGTATATGCATCATGTTGGATGCTGGGTATGATCAGTTGGATCATTTATATATGTATGTACGCATCATGTTGGATGTTGGATATGATCAGTTGGATCATTTATATGTATATGTATGTATGCATCATGTTGGATGCTGGATATGATCAGTTGGATCCTTTATATGTATTTGTATATGCATCATGTTGGATGCTTGGACCATGTATCTATATATGTATCAAGTGGATACTATGTATGATCAGGTAGATCATGTATGTTGATATATATCAGGTGGATACATTGTGTGGATCATGTATCTATGTATGTATCAGGTGGATACATTGTATGATTAGGTGGATCATGTATGGTGATATGTATCAGGTAGATACTTGGTATGCATCAGGTAGATGCATTGTATGATCAGGATGATCATGGATGATGAGCTTCAGGATGTTGCTCTAGATGACTTGCATCAGGATGATGCAGTGATGATGATCAGGATGATCATGTGTACATCAGGATTATGTATGGTGAGTATCAGTTTGATACTCTGTGGCCATGGACAGGTTGTGCAAAGGAAATCCTAGATTTGTTCTAGGTCACATCCGGTATGAAAAAGGACTGGCACTGTGTATCACATGTAAGACCTGGGAGATCCAATAGGTTGGGCTATGTTCCCGTAATAAGTCCTGGGATGCTCTTTCGAGGGTTTATGATAGTGGGCCACATGTAAGACCTGGGAGATCTGATAGTTTGGGTTGTGTGCCCGTAATAAGTCCTGGGATGCTCTTTCGAGGGTTTTTGGTGGGCTGCTACATGTAAGACCTGGGAGATCTGATAGGTTGGGCTATGTGCCCGTAATAAGTCCTGGGATGCCCTTTTGAGGGTTTGTAGTAGAGGTCACATGTAATCAGTCCTGGAGATCTTGTTGGTCGTACTTGGGCACATAAATGTTCCTGGGGTGCTCTTTAGAGTTCTTGCCGGTTGTGCTATGCACATAAACATTCCTAGGACACTCTTTTAAGGTTTTTTGATAGTCACATGTAATAAGTCCTGGAGATCTAGACAGGATGAAAAAGGCCTCAGATGCTCTTTAGGGTTCTTGCTAGTAAAGAGACTCTTTTAAGGTTTTGTGATGCACGTAATAAGTCCTGAGGATTCCACAGTATGGCCAGTGATGATGAATACCTGCAGGTGGTGGGCCTACATCCAGTATGAAAAAGGACTGGCTCTATAGAACTTCCTATGACGAGTAGATTCAAAGATTGATCGAGATAACAGCAGCAGTGACGATGACGATGACTCGATGACGATTATTTAGTGACGATGATCTAGAGAAGAAGACTTGTGCTAGAAGAACTGTTTCGAGAAATACCTTCCTAATTAAGAGGGAGTGTTGATGTATATGTAACTTTGGAATGTATTTCATATATGTATATTATACTCCTATAGAGATGGTATTATTCCTCTATACGGAAGTGTCGTCATTTATATTGTAAGTGTCGTAACTTATACTTGATGGGTTATTAGACCACCTTGTTGGGGTCGGCTCTGTATAATTCATGTGGGTCGAAGGGTTATTAGACCACCCTATTGGGGGTTGGCCCAGTCAGCATTATGTTATGTGGTCAAGTTAAGGCCAACCTAGTAAAGGTTATTAGGCAAGTCAAGTCAAGTATAAATAGAGTGCAGGAGGCACTCTATTTCATCATTCTATTCTCTCTCACACTCTTGGGAGAGTGGCACACTTGTGGAGGAGGTGAAGCTGTTGCTAGGAGATGTCTATCTCTTATTCTTGGGTTGTATCATTGCTATATCTATCTCTGAGGAAGTTATTGGGGTTTTTCACCTTTATGGTTTCCCCAAGTAAACTCTGTGTCTCTTGTGTGCTTGCATTATTGTGTCCATGATTGATATGCTGTACATGTTGTTCTCTCAGTTAAGATCCTAGATCAGATTAAAGTAAATTCTGAAAAAACTAACAAAATGTTCACCAGAGGGATGGGAATAATGAGGACTAAGTGACACAGGTAGATGAAATGAAGGTTCAATTCCTAAATAAGGTGGGAGACTCGACTCAATGGGAGGGGAATCTATTTCAATTTTTAATGAGATTGACACAGAAAGGGAACTATGCTCATGAAGTTGGTTTCATTTTTTACTCAAGATTGAAACCAAAGGTAAATTGTGCTTGGGAATGGTTTCATTTTAAAATAAGATCGAAACCAAAGTTAAACTATGCTTGTGAATGGTTTCATTTTTACACAAGCTCGAAACCAAAGGTAAACTATGCTTGGGAGTGGTTTCATTTTTGTATGCAAGCTTGAAACCAAAGGTAAGCTATTCTTGTGAATGGTTCCTACCCAACATGATGTCCAGAGGTTGGTAGTGTGCCCTCCAGCCTAAGAATCCAAGGGGCAAACTCCAACATGACCATTGAATTCCAAATTAAAAGGTTTCTCTTGGACTCCCCAAGATTTTACCTTTTCACCATGACTCTTGGTTTCCAACTCATGTGAATGATAACAATAATACTAACCCTAAAGGATTAAGTATTCCAACAATATTTAAAAAATAATAATATAATAATATATATAATGTAAGGTGCCCAAACGGGCACATAGACAATTAATTCATGAATACATAGGAAATAGGCGTCAAAGCACACATCTTCTCATTAATTAAAGTACATATATACAATGAGAAGTGACCCTTGCATTTCAAATTCCAAGTGGTCTCTTGGACTCACGGGTGACTCTTGGTCTACCCGCAATGACCATTAATATTATTTGAATGTGAGTGGTGCTCACCAATCCTAACACCAAGGATTAAGCTCCAACAAATCCCCCCTTAATCCGAAGGGTGTATATGAGTCCAAGAAAAAGAAGAGAGCTGGATAAGTGGAAGTGGACAGCTACCACCTCTTGAACATTTTCATCTCAAACATCCTTTACTAAGAAGGTGTTGATGCCGAGAAATTCTCAGCATCGATAGTAGGGATTCTCCCCAATGAGCGATCCCAATTAGATCGTCCATCGTTTGGTATGGGGAGTCCGTCCGGTTAACGGTCCGGCTACCGTAGGTGTAATTGTTTAAATTCTTTATCGTTTGCGGCCTGGTTCACCATTTATGTGGTTTTATTTTAAAGTATGAGATGCAAGTGCCCTAATTAATGCAATGGAATTGACAAGTGCAATCTTTACAAGTGATGTGTAGGTTCTTACCTCTCGTCTTACCACTCATACCTGATCAATTAATTTATTCCTAATCTAAACTAGCTATCCTATCCCTACAAGGAGAAAATTTAAAGTAAGAGTAATAAGCTGAAATGCTCAAGCACATTTAACAGATAGGCATTAAAATAAACATTCACATTTATAGTAGAAATGATCAAAGATAGCTCTGATATTGATTAAAGCAATTTATTACTCTATTACACATAACCATTTGCATGAAATAAGGAAACCATTCATCATCATTGAAATAATTCAATAGAATTAGAAAGATATCATAATATGATAGATGCAGAAAAAAAAAAAGTAATTTTGTTCCAGTGATCACACATTCCAGGAAAACATCAGTGCAAACTTTTCCCAATCAAACCAATCCTTTCTCATTAGCAAAGAAGTAGTTCTTTTACAAAAATGTCTCCAGCATTTAATTCACCAGCAAAAATCCCTCTCTTCCTATTCTCATCATCTATTTATATTACAAAATCTTGTCTTCTAGTGACTCTTCACTTACCCTAACCCTAGACCTTTCCAAAGTTTGTCTTTTAGTGCTTATGTAAGAAAATACAAAAAATGATGTTTACAATTAAAATTAGGTGGGCCCTTGTAAACTAGAAATATAGTCTGCCCACGCATTAGCCTCTTCAGCTATGATATTAAATTGGACAGGCACCAATAATTTGAAGGACACTTCATGATATGACAATTGCTTTTCTATATGTGCCAATCCTATTGTTGCAGCCTTGCAACTATCTTCCATAAAATAAACATTTATAGATGCTTGTCCCAAATAGTGGTGGATGTCTTCTTCTGTAAGAATGACCAATTTTTCGATGTAGTCTAGATCTTCCCACAACCCATTCTGCAGCTTTGCTAGGCGTTGGTATCTTCTAGGTGCTCATTCATCTTCGGGACCAAAGAGAGATGAAATTTCCCATCAACCTCATAGATTTTCTCGTAGAAATCTTCACACTTTTGGATAGTATTGGGAATTTCAGTATTTAGTCTCCGACCATCTTTCCTGCAAAATTCAAGAAGTGCCATATCCAAATTCAGGTTTTTTGTTGTCTTATGAGGTAAATGATCAGGGAATTCTGAGTTAGTTTCTCTCCGGGCCATCTATCTCTTAATCTTATTTGCAGTATCAAACATCGTTTTCCTCATTTCTATTGACTCTACAACAATCACCTTCATCCTCGCCATCAATAGCTTCATCTTGCATATTTCTTCTGTAAGTATTTCCTGAGAGTGACATATCTGTTCCTGGATCTTGCATGCTTTTTCACAAAATGGAATCATGTCTTGATTTCTATTATCTTCCAACTCCAGTTTCTCTTTCAGAGATTCCTTTTCTCTTAACAATTAATCCATTTGAGTTTTCAATTCTTCAGCCTTCTGGTTTTCCACTGATTCTCGTGTTTCTAGGTCCCTGATCTTTGCTTCGAAATCACTTCTCTCGCCCTCCATTATCATCAATTGCACATTTAATGCTTCTTTCCCTGTATCCATATTTTGGTAGTTGGCTAGAAACTTGTCCTTTTCAGATAATGTGGCCTCAAACTTCCTTTTAAGCTCTATGCTTTCATTTCGCTCCTTTACCAAGTTGTCTTTCAATTTCAACATCTTCTCTTTGTTGCGTTCGATATCATTTAGCAATTTGTGAACATTGTTTGCACTTTCCTGTGCAGCTGCTATATTCACAGAGGATGTGAATTTAGGGTCCTTGTGGGTACCCTCCATGATTTTATTCTCCTGGATGGTGACAGCATCGTCCTGAGTACCCATTTTCAATCTTTTCTCCGACCTCCTTGTGAGGGTCTTTCTTTTTGAATAAAAAATAATTGTGTTCGACTAGGCCACAGTATGTTGCTTTGATGGGGTGAATGGGGTGAGTCTAAGCTCAGCAAATGGGAGGTGACCTCTGGTGAGGATCATACTGGAAACCTCAGGTGCATCTACGTCCGTGTGCTGTGGACTCCTGTGTTCACTTTGGGTTCCTTCTTTATCCATAGCTTCCTTCAACCGATCCTCTTCTTCTTTTATTTTTAATTCCTCAACTGCTTCTCTTCTTTCCATCTCTTTCCTTGCGCTTTCTACTTCCTTCAGCTTTTCTCTACTATTCCTTAACATTTCTCTATTGTTCCTCAGCAGCTTCTCTTCTTGTCTCTTAGCCTATTCCAGTTTTTGTCTCTCCAATTATTCTTCTCGTAGCCTTTATGCTTCCTCCTTAAGCTTCCTTTCTGCTTCCTCTAGTCGCTTATGTAATTTTTCCTCCTTGGCAGTGCTAGTAGCAGTACTAGGACTAGCTCCGTTGTTGCGAGCAAATCATTTTCTCAACTCGGTCATGTTGATTTCTCTTCGATACACTTCCTCATCCTTCAAGAAGTGATCTTTGTATTCGAAGGCAATTTTACACGAAGCACAACGTCGAGCGACCTTGCCTTGGTTATCATTCCTTACAAAGATATTTGTTCCAAAATGAAAGGCCTCCAAATATTTGAAAAAATATTCGGCTCCCTTCACCTTGGGGAATTTTTACACACCTATAGTGAACGGCAGTGGTGGGTAGGAGGACTTATTCTTCTCATGGAGATAACTGCCAATTCCATTGATACAAACTTTCCTAGCGTCCTCTTTATGCACAACAAAATCGGTAGCATATTTAGGCAGCAAAAAAGGTCGTTGGGTGCCCCCATACATCCTAATATAAGTTCCTTCTGTGGAAAAATAGTAATCTCCATATTCACTGATAACTGCCAAAGCATTTTCGGACAGACAATTTGGTTCCTCATTGAAAATTAGCCAGTAAAAAGGTATGATTAATTCCTCACAAATTAGTTTGTAGTAACTTGCATATTTGTGACCCCATGTTATCTGATAAGCTACATGGATGGGAGTTTTAGACCGATTCCAGATACATCCCAATTTATGGAAAGGGTTTATGATTAGTATGCAATCTAGAAGATAGGAAGACATGAAGAATTCAGCCTTCTTCTGCGTCAGTCCTCCTTGTGCTACAACTATTTGTGATGCCATACTTTCAGAAATGATATCTTCCTAGTTGAAAATTGTAACATGCGTGGAAATGTGGTACATAAATGGTACCCAACTAAGTTTATAGGTGTTTCCATTTTCCAAGCCAAACACCCGGCTTAACATCAAAACTATGATTCTATATGGGGTCCTTAAGCTTTGACTGTCGTACTCTCCACTAGATTTTGGTCTCAATTGTCTTTCAGGGACCATCATCTTCTTAGCATAATCGAATTCATCATGACTTTGGGAGAGGGTATCTTGTATGCTGCAACTATGTGTCCTAGTTGGAAGGATGCAATCCCTTCTCCTTTGGCATTTGAAATGATTCTGGTGGTAACATCCACCTGGGGAAAGATCCATCTAATAACCTCTGAGCAAGGGAATAACTCTGGGCGTGTGGTAGCCTTATGGAGTTTGGACCTCTTAATGTTCTGGTATACCATCAATTCCTAAATATTTGCTTCAGGAACATTTCCATATTTGATGACTCTGTATAGTTCACCCCATTTGAATTCTAGGATGACCCCCATCACAGCTCTAGTGCCTTCAAACATTGTCTCTATTGGGATATCCAACACTATCTCTACGTCTGAATCTGATTCCACCAACTTGGACTTTCGCTTGGCGGACTTCTTATGCATATCAAACCTGATGAGACACAGAATGAATAAGTGAGGAATCTTCATCAAATAGTTTACAAACAATTCATTATTTGTGGTATATCAAATGAGCAGATTTAAAACAATATTCGAATGTTATCATTGTTCGTTTAGATTTTAAATCGTAATGGATTTTTTCAAGCGCAATTGTGGAAACAAACCAAAGGTACCTACTTCAACTGCTTGCATCAAATTTTAAAGCTTTTGTGTGAGAGACAGACTTAATTTTCCTTTGGCTCAATGCATAAAGAAACTTATAAAAGGAAAATGCAGTTTGGGAACATTATAGCACACACATATAGTTAAGCAATTGAAGACCTTCATGTTGATAGACCAATGCTGCTAAGGTTTGCTATGCTTCAACGACATGCATATGTGTGGAAATCAAAGTGCAACCGGACAATAAGTAAAAAATGTTTTGACAAATCCCTTCCAAATTATTTTCATTAATAACCAAGATATTTACATTCTTAAAATGAGCGATGAGGAACACTGACTCGATAAAACTGATTTCGAGGTCACTCAAACATTGTTTATTTTTTTAGTTTTAAATCTTGCTTGAATGAGAAATTTTTTCTTTAATAAGAAACACAATGTTTGATGGTCGTAATGCCTTCAAGCTTAACACGCCGTCGGGTAAGAATCTGGCAGCAAGAGCAACTACGCGGGGCATCGTGTTGGATTTGAGAACAAAATGGTCTCGTTGGGATTCAAAGAGATAAAATCCAAGGCTGTCTTCACAAGGGTAAAATGCATGGGTAGCCTTAAAAAATGCGGCCATCCTAATCTATATGCCTGGACAACTCTCGGTTTCCTGTGTGTTACCCAAATCTTGAGACGCTCAACACTTAGTTTCTTAAAGGTAGGTTTCAGGCGACAGGGAACCTGGCACAATGTGTAAAAAAACCCCACTGTCCTTGGCCAAAAATAACTCCCTTCCCCGCACGTAGTCACGTTGACTGAAAGGACATGAGGGTCACCAAAGGCGCGACCGGGCTGTCGGGTTAAGGCAACCCACTAGACTGAGAAACCTTAGTCGGGTGAGGCCATAGAAGCCCCACTCTAAAACATCACTCTAAGTCCAAACTGGATAACCCTAACCCAAATTATTTTGAAAAAACAAAGGTGGGGCAGACAAAGATCTAAAATAAGGGATAAAACCCAAAACAAGACAACAAGGCGTGAGGTTGCCTACCTATCACTCGTAGAGTAGTCGTGAAGTTCATCTTGGTAGTGTTGAGTACTTGGCATCTGATGACTGGCGGTGGCTAGAGTGCACAGACAACATTTTCTTCCTCTTTGTAAATGTTGGCTTAAAAACCCTTTTGCTATATATATAACAAACGAAACCCTTGTAATAAATGTGAACGAGGTTGGTAGGTGGGGTTATTAAATGACCAAACCCGTTGGCACCAATGCCCCTTTTCGCTCTCCCTTACTATCGAAGAAAAACCTCCGTCGACTATTTCGGTGTACTTTCCCCAGTCGCTGCGACACGGTCGGTGCAAACTCACCAGATTGCTCCAATTTGGTCAACGTACTTTCCCCAGTCGATGCGATCCATCGGTGAAATTTTCCCAAAGGATGCGAAATCCGTGAAACAATCGGTGTGAACTTGTCATATCACATCGATCCATCGGCATGAATTATCCAGAACGTCGCGAAATGTCGGCGTGAACTCGTCAGAAAGACGCGAAACAATCGACGTTATTTTGTCAAAGACGCTCTGAAACATTGGAGCAGATTCCTCAACACGCAATGATCTTGCTTGGCAAAAAACTCGTCAAAACACTGTGAAATGGTCGACGCAAACTCACCAAAATACTGCGAAATGGTCGATGAGAACTCATCAAAACACTGCGACCTTTTCGGCACAAAAACCCAGAGTTACTTAGTTGAGACTTGCTCTATCCCTTAAAAAATTTTAGGCAAAAAATCTAAGTGTCAAAAGGGGAACTCTTCTAAGAAGAAAATAAAGTCTAAAAAAAGGAGGGGCCCTACAATTTTAAGAAAATTTGGGGATTAGGTTGCAGCTGCAACAATTGGCGACTCGCTGGGGAACACAGATCTCCGAACAATCCCTTTTTTAAAAATAAAAAACACTTACATGGTATCTGATTTCGAAGATATAACAAAACCTCTATCCATCTCCCCAAGATTTTAAAAGGCTAGATTTTATACATAGAGATAAAATTTCTTGTATCATATTGGTCATTTATTTCAGGGGACATGGTAACTCAGACCAGATTTCTTGATCACTCTCCTGAGGCCAGAATATGGATTTCATTTTAGATCCGTCTTTTGATTACCAATAAAACATGGCTCCACAGGATCATATCAAAATAAAAGAGATGTATTAATTTGTTCTTCATTCCCATTCTATAAGCATTCCTTTGATGCTTCTTTCCTTAACGAATTTTGTCAACTGAGTTTTCCTTGATAGATTTCTTCATTCTTTAGAACTTGAGATGGGTTCTTCCATCCAATATGTCCTTTTGTGTGAGCAAGAGATTTTTTTTTTCATGCTCACAGATGGAGAAGAACCATTTGATGAGTTGGCCACCTAGTCAACCTTCTTGAGCGGATGTCTTCGTTTTCAAAACCATTTCTCTAATGGAGATGAAATTTTCCAGAAAATTGACTCTTTGATAGAAGATCTTTTGGCTTTTGATTTTGTAGCATGGGATCATTTTAAATTCCATACATCTGTGAGAGCTGCTTCCTTTCCATGGGTCCATCATAGTAGGATACCTGAGATAGTTATTAATGTGAGAGTGGATGGGGCCCCAAGATAGTAATCCAAACTTCTTGAGCCTTAGTTATTTTACCGGGGTTATAATGACTCAATGTGCACTTGAAGCTGGTTTCCCTTTCTTAAACTGGGGAGCAATTAAAATGATCAAACTGATAATGTCATACCAAGCATGCATTTCCCATAAGAAGATCTTGACTTTCAGTGATTAACAAAAATATGGGAGATTATTCCGATTCCTAAATTCCCAAGTGTCAAAATATTGAGCTCGTCTTATTTATAAGACAAAAAATAAATAAATCAAACAATAAGCAACGCGAAACTTGAAATTAATCAAACCAGAAAAGATAAACCTTTATTTATGTACAAAAGGTGCTCCTAACACCTAGGTGAAACATTGTTTGAGAGCTAGGCTGTTGACAGGGAGATTTTATTCCTACCCTTGTAAATATTGAAGTTTGTAAGTTGCACGGCCAAGCTTCTAAGCAATATGATAGGGGCCAATCCATAAATGTTGAAATTTTGTGTGTTTTCCCTTTTCATCATGAGGGTGATCCCATTTTAGAACTAAGTCTCCTACCTAAAAACTTCTCTTACTAGACTTCCTCCTGTCAAACCATCTCTTGAAAATATCATGGTGTTAGTCGAATCTATCCTTGGCCTTTTTCCTCGATTCCTTGAGCTTCAGCAAAGTGTCAATTCGTGACTGTAAGATTTGACTACCGGATCCTCTAGAAGCTTGGGCCAATTGCAGGGATGGGAGTAATATTTTTGGAAGTAGTATAGATTCCCTTCCATTTACTAAGGTATAAGGAGAAAATCCTAAAGAATGCTTCGGGGTGACCCTATCTACCCATAAAGAGTTAGGGAGAGCTACATGCCAATTTCTCTGGCTTTCAATAAAAAATTTCTTTTAAATTTGAATGAGATTTTTATTTGTTGATTCTGCTAATCCATTTCCCTTGGGATAATAATTTTTTGAATAATGCAGTTTGATTCCTCTTTCATAAGCAAATGCAGTTAGCTTGACAAATGAGAAATATGATGCATTGTCAAAAACAAGGGAAAATTGAACCCCAAACCTGGTTATGATGTTTTCTTGTAGGAAATTGATGACTACATCTTCATTTACTTTACGCAGGGTCGTAGCTTTTGTCCACCATGTAAGATAATCCATAGTGGTGAGAATGTATCAATGTTGTAGTGAAGAATTCAGATTGATCTCCCCGATAATGTCCAATCCCCATTGCTCGAATGGTTCTGATATAACCATTGGTTGCAATGGTCCAGCTACCTTTGGAAATTTACCAACACTCCTTTGAAAAACATCACACTTCCTTACATAAGCATGAGCATCTTTGAAAAGAGTGGGCCAGTAGTATCCAACACTCAGTATTTTGTGAGCAGTAATGTCTCCAGAATAATGTCCACCTGCAGGGCCATCATGTAATTCTTTGATCACCTTATCTACATCCTCCTTCTCAAGGCATCTGAGAAAAATTCCATCGTAATTATTTCTAAAGAGAACTCCATCAATTATCTGGTAGGGAATTGATTTCAATCAAAGTGCCCTCCTCTTCTTAGAGTTCTAGTGTCCCGACAATCATCCTTGTTGGAGATAGTGCACCAAATCCATGTACCAAGATTCCGGAGTGGTGAAAATGGAACATACTTCAGTTAAATTCAATTCAACTTCATTTTACCAATCATGATCCTCATCAGTTTGGTTCTCTGTGAGAAACTTACACAATCCTTGAACTTTAATGATAGAGGCTGGTTTAAATTCTAAATCATATTATTGTAGTGCAGTTACCCAATTTCCTCTTCGTTCTCCTAACTCCTTTTGCACGAATAAATATCTGATAGCCGGATGAGGTACGATAACTTTAGTTATGTTCTTCAAAATTTATGGCATGAACTACTTTACCACCTTGAACATTGCATATGCTTGTTTATCCATGGATGGGTAATTAATTCAGCCCCTTGTAACCCAGTGCTCATGAAAGATATTGGATATTCATCCCCCAATTCTCCTTTCTGAGTGAGCACTGCTGCGAGAGAGTTATCCGAAGCAAAGGTGTATATGGTAAAATCATTTTCAAAATATGGACTTATCAAAGAAGGTGCGTGAGCTATGGTAGGATTTATGTCTTTAAATGCAATCTTCTCGATGTGGGTCCATTTAAATTGCACACTTTTCTTTACCATTTGCTGCAAAGGTTTCACAATTTGCGCGAAATCAGGCACAAACCTTCGAACAAAATTAATTATGCCCATAAATAATTGCATAGATTTTTTATTATGGAGAATGGGAATCTGAGTTATAGCCTAAACTCTCTCTGGGTCTATCGATATTCCCTTTTTTGAGATGATGTGGCCCAAAATTTTTCCTTCAAGAACAACAAAAATACTCTTATTCGGGTTCAGATATATACCATATTTTCTGCAATGGTCAAAAATATGTTTTAAGTGGAAAACATGGTCCTCTTGTTTCTTGGAGAAAATGGTTACATCATCTATATATATGACCACGCAATGGCCGACTAAACCTCGGAATGCAATATCCATGGTCCTTTGGAATGTGGCTCCAACATTCATTAGGCCAAAAGGCATTCTCCGATATGCGAATGTTCTCCATTTCGTACGAAATGTAGTTTTCAATCGATCTTGCTTGACCACCAATACTTGATTGTAGCCAGAAAAACCGTCTAGCAGGGAGAACAATTCTGATCCTGATACCATTTGTAAAAAAATTTCCATCAATGGAACTAGATAGTTATCTTTGTCTGACACTTTATTCAAGTTACGAAAATCAACACACATCTTATATCTCCTAATTTCTTCCTTATTGGGACTATATTTGCCACCCATTCAGAGTGTCTGACTTTGAAAATAATCTTAGCGTCCAACAGCTTCTTCGACTCCTTTTGGATTAAGGGTTCTAGCATAAGGTGCATCTTTTTGAGTTTATGTTGAAAGGGATTCACACCTAGCTTAATGGGTATCACATGTTGTGTGATGCGTGTATCACAAGTCTTTAAATCTTCATAAGTCCATGTGAAGACACCCTTGTACCATTGAAACAACTTGATGAACTTGTGCATTTGTCCAAGCGAACAAAATTTACCTAAATTCACATACTTAGGTTCAGATTATGTCCCTAAATTTACCAACTCATACTGCATCGAAGAGTTGTTCGTCTTAGCATTATCTGGTTTTCAGAATTTATTTTACAGGTCAACCATTCTTTCAAGGGTTCTTACCCCTTTTGGCATGAAATTTCCTTTGACTACATCCTTGTTTTGTAAATCTGATTGATGTTCTTCTTCATCAATTATAGACTCTTTGAAATCCTCTTCATTCGCCAGGAAGCTAATAATCTTTTCATCATCATCGAACACCCTCAAATTCGTAATGTTGTGTTGATGCCTTGAAATTCATAGCACCAATCAACAAGGGATTCTCCCCAGTAAGCAAGCCCAATTAGATCACTCACCGTTTGGTGCGGGGAATTTATCCAGTTAATGGCCCGACTACCGTATAAGATTTAAAGATTTGTTTTCTTTTACCAGTTGTAGCCCGATCCACCGTTTATGTATTTTATGTTTAAAGATGATATGCAAGTGCTCTATCTAAATGCATGCAGTTAAGACAAATCTGATCTAAAATTATCTAAGCTAATTAATCTATCCCTGCAGGGAGCAAAACTGAAATATGAGTAATACACTAGAAATACACCAAAGAATCTCACAGGTAGCTGTTTAATAACACAGATGCATTTACAATGGAAATTAAAAGATATCAAAGCTTAGCTTTGACAGAATTTAAAGCATTCCATTACTCATTTAACATGGAATATTTGCATAGGAAATGAAAGCATTCACAACTAAGAAATACTTCAGAATAGTCAGGAATGATCTCACAGTATATGCATAAAAGATGTAGAAATAATCCAACATACATTCAACATATTCCCAAGCAAAACGAGGTGCTAGCTTTTCCAAGGCAAAGTGGAGCTTCTTTATTAATGCAGCAAAATAATTCACGTATAGAACAAGTTCGTCCTTTCACCTGCCAAAAGTATTTTCTTTTCCATTCTCTTCTTCTATTTATAACTTTTACAAAATTTGTCTCTTCTCATACCCTAACCCTAGGGAAACATAAAAGTTTGTCTTCTAGTGCCTAAATGAGACAAAAGTAATTTCCAGGTGTTTTTTTTTTAACGTTGATACAATATAACAGTCTCCACCTATCTTTTCTAATTTTACAATAAAACAAATTTGATTCCCAGATGGCCCTGCTGCCTTAGCTGGCCTTTCTACTTCAACTGACCTGTCCACTTTAGCAAGTTTTTCCACCTCAACAATGTAGCTGGTCCATTGGCTGATTTCTCGTAAGATAAAATTGCTCCGCGCAGAAATCATCATCTTTAGTGATATTTCATGCTTACGCCAATCTGATTTAATGTTCAGTTCTCCTGCTACTATCGCCTGGGCGATATCTTCCATAAAATAAGCATGGATAGAAGTATTCCCAATAAACCGATGAAGGTCTTCTGGTGTTAGGACATCTATATTTCTCAAGTACTCTATTTCTGAATTCAAGTCACCCTGTAGGTCTGACAAACATTTTTCTCTATCAGGAAAATCATCAATGGTTTGAGGTAAAACCATATGACATTTCTCATGGTTCTCTCGGACCTTTGAGTAGAAATCAGTACATTTTCTGATATTTTTCTGGATTCTGATGATTATCTTTGTGCCACAGTCTCTACAAAATTCAAGGATCCCTATGTCCAGATCTAAATCATCTGCAGACTTGATAGGTAGGTGTCCTAGGAATCCTGATTTCCCTTTTCTCCACTCAAGTTGTCTATTGAATTCCTCTAAGTTGGGTACATACTTTATCTTGATTCTCGACACATCAACTTCAATTACCTTCAACCTAGCAACCATTCCCTTTACCTTACACACCGCCTTCATGATCAGCTCTAATGATTGATGAAATTTCTTCAGCGTATCGCATGCTTGCTCATGGAACGCATTTAGATCCTGCTTCTTCTCATTTGCATCCTTTAATTTCTCTAAAAGCTGCTCCTTTTCCTTTGTCAGCCTTTCTAACTGAGGCTTGTAGAACTTAATCTATTGTATGTTGTTGGCCTCATGCTTCTCCAATTCTTGTATGCAGGTTTCTAACCCTTTCTTTTCGCCTTCTACGATTGCTAGCTACAATTCTAGAGCACTCTTTTCATTCTCGAGCTTCTGGGTTTGCAAAGATATTTCTTTCTTTTCGTCTTGAATCTCGCTATATTTCCTCTTCGGCTCATTTCCCTAGTGCACCTCCTTCAAAAGATTATCTTTAACCTTGAAGCACTTGTCCTTGTATTGCTTCACATTTTCCACCAGTAGATCTACATTATCGGCACTTGCTTGGGCCGAAGCCACACTACATGCTACCATGAACTGTGGGTTGTTGTTAGTCCCTTGAAAAATCAAAACTTGAGTTATTCTGACTTCTTCTCGGTCATGTCCAGTTTTCATCCTCTTTTTCGACCTACTTATGATAGCTTTCCTCCTTGAATCGAAAAATACAGAATCCATCTTTGACACTAGGCATTGCTTCGAGGGGGTGTATGGGGTGAGAGGGAGTTCTTGAGCTGAGACAGGTCCTTCAAAGGTTGTTGTTAATGCATCTAAGTCCATGTCTTGTGGGCTTGAGTTACCCTGCTCCACAACTTTCTTGGAATTCTTTTCTTGCTCTTCCTGCTTCTGCAGTTCTACTGCTTCTGCTTTCTCCTTTATTCTCTCAGATTCTTCCTGCATTTTTGCGGCTTGCTCTTGCTGAATTTTAGAAGCTTCTGCTTCTTACTGCTGCTTTTGTTCTTCTTCTTTCTGAATCCTTTCTGCTTCTTCCCTTTGCTTCTCTGCGATCTCCCTTTGAAGCCTCTCATTTTCTTCTTCCTGGAGTCTATCTGCCTCCTCTTTTTTCTTCTTCTCGGACTCCTCTAGTTGCGCTGCAATTGATTCTTAGCGTTGCTTCTCCTCCTATTCATTTTTCATTAACCCAACAGGTTTGGAGATGGAGCTGGCTCCAGGTTTTGAAATGGTGCGTGTAATCAAAAGTGACCTTGAGGTTACTACAGTGAGAAACAACTTTGCCTTCGGGGTCATGCCTCCTAAAGCTTTTTGTCCCAAAATGGAAGGCCTCTAAGTCCTTAGCAAATTCTATACTATCTTTTGCCTTGGGGAGCTGGTATGCTCCAATGATAAATGGCATTGGCGGGTATGCAGCCTTTTTCTTGTCACTGAGCACTCGACTGACTCCATCCATAAAGAGTTTCCTTACATCTTCTTAATGCACAATGTAATCTGTGGCATATCAGGGAAACAGGGACGAGGCATGACCCCCTCCATACATTCTGAAGTATTTCCCTTCCATAGAGTAGTAATCTCCGAATGTTTCTATAATTGGCATAACATTCTCAGATAGGCAGTTTGGTTCTACCTTAAAGAGTAGTCGATATAGGGGCATGATGAACTTTTCATAGATTTGAGTATAGTAGATTGCATATTTGTGTGCCCACGTTATATGATAAGCTACACGGAGGGGAAATTCTTTGCTCTTCCAGATGCGTCCCATATCAGGGAAAGGGTGCTTGATGATTAAGCAGTCCACCAGATAAGAGGACATGAATAAATCGGCTTTGTTTTGAGTCAATCCTCCTTGGGCAGTGGTTATAAGTGAGGCCATGTAATCTGAGATGATGTCTGCCCAATTGAAAATTGATCCATGTGCAACAACGTGGAACATCACAGGCACCCAGCCAAGGTTGTATACATTTCCATTTGGCATGTCTAACACCCGGCTCAACATCAGGGTCATGAGTTTGTACGGAGTCCTTAGAGGATAGCTCTCGTACTCTCCACTGTTTCTTAGCCTCATTTTCCTCTCGGCGATTGTCATCTTTCTAGCACATTCCAAAGGGTCCATATTTATCCCGGATAACCATTCATCATTCAGGAAGGTCTTCGGGTATGGTAGTTTGTGTGCTTCCATGATATGTTCTGGTGCAAAGGATGCAAGACTCATCCCGATGACATCTGTGATGAATCTGGAATCAGTATTCACCTGGGGTAGGACCCAACTGATGAGCTCAGAGCATGGGAACAACTCAGGGAGGGTTGCTGCTTTGTGGAGACCAGACTTCTTTATGTTCTTGTAAACCATTAGTTCTTCCAGGGAAGCTTCAGGGAAGATTTGGTCTTCTATAGCTCTGTATAGCTCGCTCCATTGATATTCTGGGGTAGCTCCTATGGTAGCTTTCGTGTCGCCGAACATCGTCTCAAGCGAGGTGTCTAAGAGGATTTCCACGTCTGAGTCTGAATCGGCTAAGTTGGATTTCTTTCTGGAATATCACCTATGCATATCAGTCCTGTGATGACAATGAGAGGCCAAATGAAGGATTTCATTGTTTGTGAGCAATACAATGTTCCTATTCATGATATTAAAGTAGAACTTGAATTGACATGAATGTTAACTTCCAATTACAAAAGGCCATTAAGGTTGAAAATGATGAGGAAAAACAAAAAGAATCATCCATTAAACAGAAAATGAGTGTCGCTAGCTATCATTTAACATTATCCTATCATTTTCAATGAGTAAGCAAGTTCTGTCAGCATCATTTTAGAATTTCAAAAGGTGAAATGTTTATGTCATGGAATAAGACAATCTTTCAAACAAACCATTTATTGTGAAATTATATTCTTAAGCAACCATTAAAATTGACAGGTGAAACTCTTTTCACTAAAACAAAACAACCCTAAGTAGTCAAAAGATGACCGAAACTGATGCCGAGAAGAGTGAATGAAGCAAAAGTGTGTGTGTGTGAAAGAACGAAAGTAACGTATAGTGGCTACAATACAACTCTTCTTGGTCCAAAATGACTCGACTAAGATGACAGACGGTGTGGTCGTCGAGGCTTAAGGCTCGGGAGAAGTCTATTGACAGCACGCCTACCATGCTAAAGACAAGGGTCTTTCTAGTGGGTACAGGGTTCCATAAGGAAAGACAAAAATTGGAGTGAAAGGTAGCGACTAACCATGCCTAACCATGCAACTCACTCTGACAGTGATACCAGGTGCGGGTAAAACTAGTTGGGGAGGAAGTACCTTTCGGTGCTATGAAAGACAACAGGGCCTGGCTTTAAAAACAACTAATAAACAACTTTACAGCCACAACTAAGTGCTAAATTGAGGTTCCAAATGGAAAAATCAAATGGGATGGGATCGAGGACCTACCTCCCAGCACTGGAGAGGCTCGCTATGGATAAAACGTGTGAGCTTGATTGGCGACAAACTGGTGCTTCCAATGATGCAAAACGGTGCTTCTCTAACAATGCGAAAGGTGGGGAAAAGACCACCAACTTTGTTATATATATATGCCGAGCACTAAATGCACATGGGTTGGCAGTTAGCTTTTTTAATGTGCATGGGGCTCAATGAAACAACCAATAAATTCACACGGAGGACAATTAAAAAATCCGTACTCGCACTTTCCAAAACCGACGGCGCCGATGGCTAGAACGGCCTGGGCGGGACGATCGATCAACGATTGTTAACACCCAAAAAGTGCTCACTAGCTCATTCCCTTATTCACATGACCCATTTGTCCACTTTTCCACCATTTGAGCCTCTAAAACCATCAAAAGGTCACCAAAAAGACCACAATACCCCCTTTTCCCCTCAAAATATATATTTTTCGTCAAAAAATACAAAAAACCCTCAAAAAGGGTCCAAAATTCCAAAAAAATATTAAAGGGGAATAAAAATATTCAAAATATTCAGAAAAGGAAAAAAGAGGGAAAAAGAGACCTAAACCATGTTGGTTAATACCATTGGTTTCCTTAAAACCATAATGGTATTCCTCATCACCGAAAACTATAAAACGGTGATAGGGGCTCCTCACTTTCCATCTAGATTTCATCCTATCCTTATGTTGCCAAATTCCATTTGAGAGCCATTGCCTCCTATTTCAAGTTTGAAGAAACCCTATTTCAGCATCTTGGAGAAGAGACCATTGGAGCTTGGGGCACCTCAACCTTGGAGCTGCTCAACACCAAACATCCTCACCTTTGAGATAATACAAAAAATCTATTATTTTTTCTCTTGTTCTTCCATAGATATCTTGTTATTGATTTAATTCTTGTTTATTTATACATGTTTATGTTAATGTTAGATTAAATTTATAATTGTTTTTTCTTTTCATTTGAAACTGGTATTACATTGCTAATAGGTGCATCCTTGCACATGCTTGGTTGAAAAACCAAGCCATAGTTTTTGGCGACTCCGTTGGGTTTCGAGCTTTAAACTTTTGCTTTAGATCTTTATTTTTTACTTGTTTTTACCATTCCCATTAGTAGATCTACCATACTAGATATCATATCCATTGCTGCCCTAGCTATTGGCCTTTTCTGTAGCCTTTAACAGACCGAAATTTCACTTTTTGGTTTCATTTTAGGTGACATTTTGTTCCATTTTCGCATCGTGACTTTTTGCTCGACAGTCGCGCGGTTCATCACGGCCTCGTGGCCTTTTTCCACACTACACATCACAGCTTCGCGGCCTTTTTCCGCGCTGCACATCGTGGCTTCGCAGCCTTTTTCCGCCCTGCACTTCGCGGCATTTTTCCGCGCTGCACTTCGTGGCCTTTTTCCATGCTACACATCGCGACTGTATGCTTAAAACCCACGATGCACATCGCGGATTTTGCCTTAAAACCCACGATGCTGTTATTTTCGCTCGACCCAATTTTTAGAAAATTTCTGCTGCATTTTTACCCATTTAGCCCATTTTCCAGCATCATTTTTTCTGCAATTTTTTCCAGCATTCTGTATTAATTATTGCAGCAATAGTGAATCTTTTTTCTATTATATATGCTCAATTAAAAATCTTTTTAAAAATTTTCAACAAGTGAAAGAAAGGTTTTTAGCACTTTGTTTAGATCATAGATTTCATTTCTTTGCAAATTTCGAACCATCTTTCCGATTTGCTCAAAAGGTTTTCCCAAGCAAGCATTTAGAAATCCATTTATTTCTTGCAATTTTTCCAATATTTGCTTTCCTTTAAAAATTATTTCAAAAGTCCATAGTTTTTGAATTATTTTTCTTAAAGCATTTACATTTCAGAAAAAGCCTTTATTTTTTGCAAATTGGAATCGTCTTATTTTTAATTTGTAATCAACCGCCCAAGCGAGGCAAATTCATTTTCAGTTAAATAATCACACTTGCACCCAATCTGCCACATTTTTAATTAACTGAGCCTTAAAATCTACCTAAACTCAACAAACACTTTAACCCCACTTGGGGAACACTTGAAGAATCTTGTAGCTAGGTAGGATTGGGGGGATAGGTGTTCCAATAACACCCCTCAATTATTTACATCTGAGACATAGTGTTTTGACTTTTAGAGTCCCAAAAATACCTTATTATTTGTTGACACGGTTATACACCAATTTATCGGGAAGGCCTCTCCCTTAGGAGGGTTGAAGTAGCTAGGCTGGTTCCAAAAGCCTGAGTGGAATACCACTCTCCATTCAGTAACCGAAGGATACCTTTCGCAGTTCTCGATGTACCACTCGTATGGGAGTACAACGGAGATAGAACCAAACTGCAGATTCACCCAACTGAACGTGTCATGAATGGGGTATCTTAGTGGCCATTTTTTAGGATTGTCTACCTAGTGTCCCTCCCGGTAGGGGGATATCTAGCCTTTGATTCCACTACCCATATTGTCTAACTTGGATTTCATCACCTGGCAAAGGATATGTTTAGTTGAGTCATAATACCACTTTTAGTTAGGCGTTTGCATGCTCTTCTACCCCCCCTAGTCTAGTGAGCACCACTTTTTTCTAGGAGTCGTTTGATTTTTGGTATTCTGACCACTTTTTTTTATTCCTCCACTTATTATAGCACAGCAGTTATAATAAGCGCTTTTGAGGTTGGTTGTTGGCCTGAGAGCCATTATTTTTTCACACTCCCCTTCTGCACACATCGTGGCATTAGGGTCTTGAGTTTTTTATCTCACCATCATCCATTGGCATTTCTAGACATTTCTCACCATTGAGAACTTAAGACGATCCCGCCATTTTTAGGGTGAACCCCCTCAGTTCGGTGCACTTGATTCTACATGTCATAGACGTAGAGCGTTATCCCTTGACTCCACACATAATCAGAATAGAACCCAGTCATCCAATTCTGACGCGCCTCATTTTACATCTGATTCTGATGCTAAATCTAAACACCCTACTGAGACATCACCAACCAACCCCATGGCTGGATCACAATATGACCCCCTTTTCACCAGTGTTGTTGGAGCTACATCCAAAAACCCCACTACTACTGTGCCAACCATAATAGCCACAACCCTCTCAGGCATGCCTAATATAGGATCCACCCCACCTTTAGGTATTCCCAACACAGGACCAACACCTACCTTAGGTATGCCCAACATGGGCGTCACCCCCTTCCTCATCGCCACCACCCAAATCCCAGGGATTACCGGAACCATTCCTACCCCATCTGCAGCCCATGTTGCACTTGGGAGCGCAAGTCCCTCCCACACCATATCGGCTAGAGGACATATCCCTTTCACACCTAGCATACCCTTAGGGGGCACTGGACCACTCCATAATGCTACCATTAACAGTTATGCCCCAGTGACCATGCCACACCCATCTTCCAGTCTACCATACATGGCTAGTCTAAACTTACCAGACCTGGCAAGGTTAACCAACGACCCTATTAGACACAACCCTACGTGGCTCCCCATGCCCACAAAGCTTCCCTCAGATATCCAAAAATTTGAAGGAAAAGCTGGGGAAGATCCCTAAATCCATATCATGTCATTTCATCTATGATGTTCCTCCAACTCCATAGTAGATGACTCTATTAGACTGAGACTTTTACAAAGAACTTTCATTGGCTCTACTGCCAAATGGTACATTGAGCAACCACATGGGACTCACAACACATTTACATCCCTCGCCTCAACTTTCCTCCAGTTCTTTCAACTCCCTGTACGCTATGATGTAGGAGTGGAAATACTCTTGTCTTCTAGACAGAACACCGCTACACACATCACCGATCATATCCATGAGTGGCGTAAGCATCGTAGCCTCTGCAAGATAAATCTTGACGACCGTATCTTTTTGGACTAGTTCCTCAAATCACTCCTCCCCCTCATAGCGAAAGATGTAGCTTATGAATGACCCTAGTCGGAAGAAGAAGCCATCTTAAAATCTCAGCAGTTCGACCTCATATATGCCCAGTCAGGATATCTATACACTATTTTACCCGATGCCCCACGTGGCAATCCATCCCGCCGTGACGCACCAAGGGCATCCCATGCCGTCGACGGTATTATCGGCCAAGTTATGGTACAAAACAAACCTTTTACTATGATGAGTACAAACAACACCCCATACCTTTCTAGGGCTTCATCTAATTCTGGAGCTACAACTTTGTATGCTCCAGTAACACACACCCACCACACTCATGGACCCTCATGTCCACCACAGTGTTATGGGCAAGCACCACCAACTTATGCGCCAACTCCATATTATAACCAGCAGGCCCATCAGACTCAGTTTCAACCACAAGCCCAAGTGGCTTATTATCCTCAACATGCAGCACCTCTTGCTCCAACACTTCCAACAGCTCAAAGTTACCCACAGCTGCAACAAACAACAGGTCCACCCTAGAACTCTCCTGCTTACTACCCACCGCAACCTACTCCAGAGTCTGCACAACCTCAAAACCCACCTACTGCCCAAGGGCATGTCTGCGCACAGCAAAACCAACCTCCAAACTAGAACATCCAGCGTAACCAAGGAGATTAAAAAAATCGCGGAAGAGGGCATAACTGCGGAAACAACCAGCCACACAACCAAGGTGCACCACCACCTAATCCTCCAAACAATAATAACACTGCTCCCCCTAACCAAAACCCTGACCGTCCACCGAAACAGGCTAAAAATAATAACTTGAGAACAAACCATCCATGTTCCATATGTGGAGTCTACGGCCATTACACACATAATTGTCCCCATTTCGATCAAGCACGTCAACTCTGGACCAACGGTGCCCAATGACAAGGACATGCTGCATAGCCAACACCCCCTCCTCAGCCACAACCCATGATATTGCAAAATCCCTTACCAAACCAAGGCACGGTAAACACTCATCCAAATGATCCCCCTCAAGGATCCGCTGCACCACAGCAGCAAATTACCTATGCAGCTGCTGATTACCAGCATGCAAAGTCCAACACTCACCATTTACTTATGATGTCAATCTTCAAACCCGTCGAAATCAATATGGATCCGCCCCTGAGGCCACACCTACCGACCCATCATCGAGTACTCTCCCAATCGATCAACCACATCGCATACCCACTATGCCCATGGATGGGGGTCCCAAAGCACCTCGTTTCCATTTGAGACGGATTAACAATAATCCAAACACTCGTGCAACTTCCAACTATAACATTGTAGAGGATTTAGCTCAGTCCCCCGCTGCTATGTCTGCTCTCGAAATTTAAAAAAATTGTCTTGCACAGATAAAGTTGTTGTTATCTGCCATCAGCGCCATAGATCCTAACGACTCTAACATGATGGCTTTTGACTTAGAACAAGTTGAACCTCGCCTACCTTCATCTCTAGCTTTTCAAGTTTCTGTCTCCATTTGCAACCTCGTCATTCATCGATGCATAATTGATGAAGGGGCCTCCACCTGCGTTATGTCCACTTTCGTATGGCACAAACTTGGATCACCAATGCTACAACCGTCCACTACCGCATTGTGAGATTATGACGGCCATGCAGCTCAACCTTAAGGTTTGTTAGTGAACGTACCCATACAGCTTGGGGGAAAATTGGTTCTCATAGATATAGAGGTCATTAATGCCCAACTTGATTAGAATCTCCTTTTGGGACGAAGCTACATGTATAAAATGAAAGCTGTCACCTCTTCAGTTTTCTGCATCATGATGTTTCCCCATGAAGGATGCGTAGTCAAAATCGACCAGATTACATACTATGATCCCAATGCCCTCGCAGCACCAGAAAATGTTCTTGCCATGATCGAACAACCCGTTCTTAGTGCACCAACATCATTAGTCTCATCAGTCGGACCGGGGATATATTCGGATACTCCCATGACTAGCTCTTTCCCGTCAATCCCACCCCCTCTTCACGTAACTGCAGTATCTGATTTGTGTACCCTATCACACAATGAACAGTAACATCCTCAACAACCTCAACCAATGCCACAAGCACCCATCGTGCCTAGTCATATCGGAACAACATCGATTCATACTATGCCATTCTTGTTTCCATTTTCAGGAGTTGTCAGCTCGCCAGTAATGGCTACACTCAACCTTCCAGGTTTAACAATAGGGTTACTAGTATGGTACTTACCTACACCAACCCCCCCGCCAAATCCGACAATTGTTTTACAACCGGTACAACCCATGAATATGTCGAATCATCCACCACCCAGCATACCCAATCCCCAAAACCGTCCCCCACCTCCTGTTTCGAGACAACAAAACTGAGCAACTCCAATAGGGGGCACTACATCGACATCTACTTATGTCCCCCCTTAGTCCCGCAACACTGGAGGCAGAGGTCCACCAACCTACAACACTGCACCCACAACTCGCACAACCCCCAGTGACTCCCAAATTAGCTAAGAATCCCCCAACCCGTGTGCTCCCTAAGTGATCCTTGTGTGACGATATTGGCCACACCACCCATCTATGTCCACAACTACCAGCACTTCAAGAACACATGAATATGTTGGATGGCAACACCAACGTTCCAGTAGTCAAATTAGAATTACCACCTCAACCTCGTGATAAATCATTGCACACAAACCACCCTTGTGCAATATGTAGAATCTACGGCCATTATTCACACCACTGCCCCGATCTCCCAGATTATAGAGCAGCCCTATACGAGATGAATAATGCCAACCTAGAGATATTCCCCCCACGTATTGAGGAAATATTCCCTCTAGAATCGTCCCATTCAGAAGAAATCAATACCATTTACATGATTTCAACTACCTATAAACCCGAGCCAGTTAATTTATGGTCCCACTACTTTCATACTGATGAGGAAATTCTAGAAACACTCACTATACCGGACTACCCTTGGGATGATATGCACCATCGATCATACTTCCTCCCTGAGGCATCTACATCCACCGCAGAAAACCAACTATCCGTTGAATCCAAAGACTTCTTACCAACCAAGGTCAATTGGTTCAAAGATCCAATACTAGCTCCAAAATCCTTTGAGGAAGGTAACATGGCTAACATTTCACCCATTATAAAAATCGATATCTCCACCACCCCCGAAAAGCCTGAGCTTATCTCTTTGGGTGGATCTTGCACTGAAAAAGAAACCCAAGCTTATAAGAAACTCTTCCAAGAATTTTGAGATGTCTTCGCCTGGTCTTATACCAAGATGCTTGGTCTTGATCCTACCATCATAGAACATCACATAGACACTTGACCCAACATATCAGCGGTCCACCAGAAACAACATCCCATTCACCCATCCAATCTTCCAGCCGTCAAAGCAGAAATCGAGAAGCTTCGAGCAGCAGGTTTCATATACCCAATTGCATATACCACCTGGGTTTCAAATCCAGTACCAGTTAATAAGAAAGTAGGCCCCATCTGTGTCTGTACTGACTTCCATGATCTCAACTTAGCTTGTCCCAAAGACAACTTCCCCACACCATTTATTGACCAATTAATCGATGAGTGTGCGGGGCATGAGGTACTTTCTTTTATGGACGGTTTCTCTGGATATAACCAAATCAAAATCCGTAAATAAGATCAATACAAGACCACTTTTACCACCCATGGGGCACCTTCGCTTATCGCGTCATGCCTTTCGGTCTCAAGAATGCGGGAGCCACTTTCCAACGTGCCATGACTTATTGCTTTCATGATCTGCATAAAATCATTAAAGTTTATCTTGATGACCTCACCGCCCGATCTAAGAAATGATCTAACCATTTAGAAGATCTTCGACAAGTTTTCTTGTGTTTCCGCAAATACAAAATTCGCTTGAACCTGCTTAAATGTGTATTTTGCGTTACAGCAGGACGCCTGCTGGAATTTTTCATTTCAGAAAAAGGGATCACCGTTGACCCCCTAAAATTTCAAGCCATAGTGGACCTACCATCGCCACATACATTAAGACAACTCCAAAGTCTTCAGGGGAAATCCAACTTCCTTCGTCATTTTGTCCCAGACTATGCAACCACGGTACATGGTTTCCTCCATTTGCTACGTCTTCATACCCACTTCGTATGGGACGACCAAGCAAAAGGAGCCTTCACAAACCTAAAAAAAGCACTTACAAGTGCCCCATTGATTTCTCCACCAAATTTCACAAAATACTTTACCCTTTACATTTCGGCATCAGATTACACCGTTTCCGGAGTACTCATCCAAGAAGACTCCGCTCGCCAAGAGCATGTCATTTACTATGTGAGCCAGACCTTGTCAATCCCACCACTCCACTACCAACATGAAGAGAAAATGGCCCTCACCGTCGTCTTTTCAGTACAAAAGCTGGGACATTACATTCTCCTCATCCACACCACGGTTATGGACAATTCCAATCCAATGGTCTATCTCTTGAATCATTGCCTTCTACAAGGCCGTGTTGCCAAATGGGTGATTATCTTACAAGAATATGACCTAACTTTTAAAACCCCGAAGAGCACCAAAGCATTAGCACTCGCTCAACTCATTACGGACTTACCATCATCGTCGTCATCACCAACTATCTAGACTGATCTAATCGACGAACATTTGTTCATCATCTCGTCGGACGACCCTTGGTATGGCGACATTTTGGTATACCTCTGCACATAGAAGTTTCGACCCAACATCGACCGTGATGGACACCGTCGCATCCGTCACCATGCCCCCCGTTCTCTCCTCTTGGGTGATGTCCTCTATCGACGTGGCGTTGACACAATCTTACGACGATGCCTTTCCCAAGACGAAGTAGAACAAGTCCTTAACGACTATCATAGCGGTGCCTGCGGCGACCATTTTTCAAGAATGGCCACTGCCCAAAGGTAATCCATGCATGCTATTTTTGGCCATCATTATTCACTGATTGTATCACAGCAGTCAAACACTGCCAAAACTACCAGCTCTTTTCCCCAAAGGCAAGAACCCCCCCAACCCCTCTTCATCCGGTCGTCACCGCTGGACCATTTTGCAAATGAGCCATCGACTTCATGGATTTCCATCCCACATCAGCCGGCGGTCACAAACACATTATTGTGGCTGTTGATTACTTTACCAAATGGGCAGAAGCCATGCCTACTTACAATTGCAAAGCCGACATTGCAACCCGTTTTTTCCTCAACCATGTTATTGCTCGTTTCGGAGTACCAAAACAACTCGTCTCAGACCACGGCTCTCACTTCGAAGACTCTGTTTGGAGAGAATTTTCCACACTCCTTAAGTTTGAACACCATTTCTCCTCTTCCTACTACCCCCAAGGGAACGGCCAAGTCGAAGCTGTTAACAAAATTTTGAAAACCATCCTCCAATGCACTGTCAACAAACATAAATCCAATTGGCATCACATGATTTTTCCCGCATTATGGGCTTATCGCACGTCAACCAAAACCGCCACCGGCTTTACCCCATTCCATTTAGTTCATGGCGTGGAGTCTGTCCTCCCCATTGAATGCCAGATACCAACATTAAAAATTTCTGTAGAAATTCTCCCTGATACATCAATGATTGAAGAGCGCTTACTTCTTTTAGAACAGGTCGATGAAGATCACCACGCAGCTCTCCAAACAATCGAAGCCGCAAAGAACAGATCTAAACTTCATTACGATAAACATGTTCACCCACGAGCATTTAGTGAAGGCGACCTGGTACTTGCCTATGATCAAGCTCATGAAAAAACGAGAAAAGGAAAGTTTGTATCCATGTGGCAAGGCCCGTATATTATACACACCTGCCTTGGACAGGGGGCATATATTCTGACCGACTCAGAAGGAAACCCCCTATGCAACCCATGTAATGGGTTGTACCTCAAACGATTTTACCCATAGAAAATCTGATGGACACCACAGTCCACAATTGTACATTCTTATTTTTTTTTTTACAAAAAATACAAAAACCTAAAAATTTGTTTTTCCTGCATGACCACAGATAGATCTTGTTCCACTTTGCTACATTGGCTTTGCTGATGGTGCAAGCCGTTGGTCTCCCAATATTGCCTCCGCAGCTTGGGTAATATATTCCCCTTCACATGAGTTGATCCACATCAACGAAGTGTGTATAGGTGCCGCCACAAACAACCAAGCTGAGTACGATGCCGTGACCGGTCTCCTGGCCACTGCTCTCCAAATGAGCATAAGTCACCTTAGCGTTTTCCTAGACTCCCAGCTCCTTGTTTCCCAGTTCAACAATATTTACTAGGTAGGCGATCCCTGTCTATTCAGAAAATTCCTGTGCACTAAACAAATGATTCGATAGTTTGAGTCCATTTCATTCACACATGTCCCAAGGAATCTCAACAGTATAGTAGACCATATGGAAAACAACAATCTAGATTGGCACACCAATCAAACCATGTAGAAAAAAAAAATTTGCATCCACGTGCATAACATGTGCCTCCATAGGCATACAAACACAAACATGCACAAGATATATATGACAAGCCTCCATGGGAAAAACAAATATGTGCCTCCACAGGCATAACATGTGCCTCCACATGCAAACAAATAGACAACATGTGCATCCACGTGCATACACGACTATATACCAAAACACACACACACACACACATATATATATATCATCATAATAGTCACAATGTCATAGGTGCCCTCAGCACCCAATATACAAAAAATACATAGCCGTACAAAAAAGATACATCCCCATATGCTCATCAGCATTTGGGGGCAAATACAAGATCACCTAGTCATCATGATCCCCAGGACCCTTTGGCTCCTCCTCCGCTGGCTCCTCTGGATGCACATCGCGGGTATCAAGTACATACCAGCGATGCACATCACGGGTATCAAGTACATACTCACGATGTTCATCACAGAAAAAGGGCAGAAACCCGCGATATTCCACGTGGGAATGCCAAAGTGGAATTTCGCGGCCTTCGGGGGCCCGCCACTAACCAAAAAGGAAATAATTGAAAAGGCTAAGGCACATAGGCTTACCTGAAACTCGCAAAAGGAAAATCTAATAGTCGAATCTCCCACAAATCAAGAAAATGCTCTGACCTAACTCAATTGCTCTGTTAAACTCGCACGTAACAATGACACATGTCACATTGGGCCCACACACTATTTATAGAGATTTGACCATTTTTCAATCAACAATTTCGATATCTTATGACGTTCATTTTTCAAACCATTAGCACTGTTGGAATCAGCATAGTGAGAACTTCATGATAGATCACTCCTTTTTCTGATTCCACCAGGTCCATTTTTTGGGCATTTTTTCCAAGCCCCTCGTTGCCTCGATTTGTGTGCCACATCGACCATCATCCATTTTTTACGAGTCTTATATCGCCAGATTCAGTTTTCCGCGCTCGTGACGATGCTTGAGATCATTTCTCGCTCTTACCTCCATATTTTCTAGGCATTTTTTCCCATGCCCCTCGTCACCTAGATTTGCATGCCACATCGTCCGTCATCCATTTTTGACGAGTTTTATATCACTGGATTCACTTTTCCAGGCTCATGATGATGCTTGAGATCATTTCTCGCTCTCACACCCAAATTGTGCAGGCATTTTTTACATGCCCCCTTGTCGCCTTGATTTACATGCCACATCGGCCATTGTCCGTTTTTGACAAGTTTTATATTGTTGGATTTAGTTTTCCGAGCTCGTGATGATGCTTGAGACCATTTCTCACTCTCACCCCTATAATTTTTGGGCATTTTTTCATAATTCCACTCATCGCCTTGGTTTGCGTGCCACATTGACCGTTTCCCGTTTTCACGATCTTTATGCCGTCCAATTCAGTTTTCCGTGCTCGTGTCGATGCTCAAGATCGTTCCTCGCTCTCACTAATGCCCTTTTTGTTCGGTATAATTTTATCCCTTTTTCGGGCCGAGCAATTCTTTTACGAAAAAGGCGCTTAGGGAGTTTCTGTTAAGCTCTTTTCTGACTCCTAAAACAATGAAAAGATCGCCGAGCAACCTTTCTTCCTTTCATGCTCGCTAAAAGTATTTGGAAGGGCGTCTACCTGGTATAATTTTACCCCTTTTCTAGACCTTGTAGACTAATTACGAAAAAGGAATACTCTAGTCACATCGGCTAGAAGAGTTCTCCATTTGCATCATTTTATGCTTTTTCGGGCCTTGGAGACTAACTTATGAAAAAGAACACCAATGGAGTCTACTTACCGCTTTCAGACTCTCAAAAAATGAAAGCAACCACGAGCAATCACCGTCTTGGGCTTGTATAAATCCATAGGACAGTACTCCACCACCAATGCAGAGTCTTCTTATCATTTTCAGACTCCTTAAAAATGAAAGCACTCACAAGCATGAATAGTCCTGGGCTCGCATAAATCCACAGGACAGTACCATTTCAGAGCACACTTTTATCCCTTCTTGGAGCTCATTAAAACCACGAAGAAGGACCCAGCGGTGCTTTTTGGCGCCACAATAGACCCTGTCTACTCTTACGGCAGCTTCCCCATTTTGGTCACCTTTGTTCAGAGTATTCTGCAGTATGTCACCCTGAGAGTCCCTTTACAGCATCCATCAGCTTATCTCCCCCAAAGTCACTCCAGTCCATTAAAGCTATGATCTTCACACCTAAAAGTCATTTTCCCACGCTGCTAGGTCAACCTTGTTATCATGCTCTGAACAAAGGAAGTTTGAGTCCACCCAATATATGAACCCAGTTATTCCCAATCCCCACAGTATGTCAGTCCTACCACCAGTACTATCACATATCAGTTGTGCACCTCGCACTCCTATCAAGGAAACATCATTGCCTTGGTAGTTGCTGGTCTCCCTCTGTCGACACCAACCAAATCTATTCCATAGGATATACCTAGAGGTCCATGTGCCTTGGACTCATCACCATTTATGATGAGTACCTATGGATCATTTCGAAAGGAGTCCTTAGTGCCTTTCCAAATGATTGTTTCTCACATGCTCAACTTCAACACCTTGATCGCATCGTTGAGACTCATACAGGGTATCAGTCCTTTCAGTTACTTGTTGAAGACCCCGAATGTCACCTGACTCCACCACATTTGAGAGTCTAATTAAGGAAACAATTAGTTACATTTTCCTATAGATATCTAGGTTGCGATTGGCGACAGTATTCAGATGTACCCCAGTTTTATACTCCCTCGAGTATACAGTTACATATGCTCCTCAAAATTGACTCATAGTTATTGAGTCCCTACAGATGTTGGACACCTTCAGTTTCAGCAGTTCATCAACCCTTCTGATACCTTATTCAGAACGGTTGTTGCTTTCTTTCCAGTGTATCAGTTATTCATATCAGTCATGGTATGACCATGAGTATGTCCCAACATTGTGTCCTCTCTGGACCATTATGATGTACCAACATATTTTTATGTATTCCTTCAGGACCCCCTCCGTGGGCCTAATTGTTATGTATATGTCTTGATACGAGCATGGGTATGCCCGCCTCGTCCATAGTCAGAGATTATTCCTCATTCATTTCGAGGCCATGTAATATTTTTTGTTTTTTGCATCTTCCAAGGGGTCATTGTTCGAGTCTCCAATCAGTCTCTTCTCTTCTCCAAACCCCAGGAAAAAGACAAAAGAACTATGATGTCTATCGGCCATACGATGAGCTCCTGCCCTCACATATCAACAAGCAATCTGTTAACACCAAAAAAGTGCTCACTAGCTCATTCCCTTATTCACATGACTCATTTGTCCACGTTTCCACCATTTGAGCCTCTAAAACCATCAAAAGGTCACCAAAAAGACCACAATACCCCTTTTTCCCCTCAAAATATATATTTTTCCTCAAAAAATACAAAAAACCCTAAAAAAGGGTCCAAAATTCCCCAAAAATATGAAAGGGGAATAAAAATATTCAAAATATTCAAAAAAGGCAAAAAGAGGGAAAAAGAGACCTAAACCATGTTGGTTAATACCATTGGTTTCCTTAAAACCATAATGGTATTCTCCATCACCAAAAACTATAAAAAGGTGATAGGGGCTCTGTTATCACAACATAGTAGCAGGGCTACTATTCTTGTACAGCAGATATCTGCACATTCCAGAGCTTCATTTATTCCAGAGCATGGCTATATATATTGGATCACTCATGATCAGAGCAGTACATTATTCAGATATTGTATGACCTTGTGTCAAGGCTGAGCCTTGAGAGTTCAGATTTGATGACTGATGTGACCACTTATCCCATTACAGTTTCAGTTCAGTGCCTAGAGATGTACTTCAGCAGTGTTTCAGATGATGCATGATGATTGCTATTATGATGATGTTGTATGATCTATGGATATGTTCTCACTGACTGTGGATTATTAGCTTGTTGATTTAGTCATGATTATAGCATGTGCTTGGTATATTATTCCTGATGTGGCAAACTACTTAAAATGAACTGTAAACCTTAAAATGGACAATTGCTTGCACTTTTAGGTCATCTAACAAAACTTACTGGTATTTCACCTTACATAGACATGGTCTTTCCCGACACCTGTTGTCTGCTAGTGTAGGCTCCATATCCACTTGTCTCCATCCATACATGACCTTCCTGTTTGACTTTAAACCCTGACTTGTCTTATTTGACTTTCTGATACTGAGGACTTCCCCATTTTTCTACCTCTGTGTTTGGACCGCATCCCTGTTTATTCAGTGTCTCGGCTCTGAGTTGGTGACAGAACTTGCCTTTGGTGAGTTGGATTGTAGGCCTTGGCTCGAACTCCCCTTAGTCACTTGAGATGTTGTTGGCTAAAACTGAAAGCTCATGTTCTACCTATGGAAACTAAAAAATTCGCCCATGGAAACAAAAAAAAGGGGCAAGAGCAATGAAAAGCTAAAAATACTCCTCGAAGAGTATAAGAAAGGTCCAAAAAGCAATGGTTCTTAAAAGTTATATCTAAACAATTGCTGACCTTATAAATATGTGAAAAACATGCCCTGGATGCAAGCTGCAACTAGTTGTGCTTCTCAGCACATCTGAAATCCGAAGGGTTATGTAGGCCAAAAAGGCCATGGAAATAAAATTGAATGATCCTAATGAACCTGGATCAACTTGATGTAGACATGATGCCTAAGTTGAATAAGCACTCTCTAAACAACTTATCCATTTGTGAGGCACAGCCATACCCCGTGTTCTTTGGTCCAGCACAGAGTTTGTAGCTTCCCCCTTCTCCCAGTCCAAAGTATTTTTGAGTTAAGTTAGACAAGTCAAACCCTTGGCCCAACCTTGCTCCTAGCCTTCATCCTTCACTAGCAGTTTGACCATGTCCAATGGGTAAGTTTGTCATTTGAACTAGGGTGCAAGTAATTTCATATTATCACGGAATATGTTAACTTAATTAATGCCACTGAATGGAATTTATACTTTGAGCTTAGCTATGAAGTGATTAAAGAAACATTGTCTTAGTCTACTGATGTGATTTATCCTTGATTATATATATTCTTGGGATCCGTGATGATGTGGACCATGTATGATGATTATTGGTGATGATTTATGGTCCCGCATGTTTTATGATGATGTCATATGATGGACATATGATACAGATGATGTTTGATCCAGTTCAGCAGGTTATTATTATTACAGATCAGCAGATTATACATTGTCCATATATGGTGGACCCTACAGCTGGCCCATTAGGGCAACCCAGGGTGTATGAGTACTCATTCCTAGTGGATTTGGGTCTTCTGGATCCATTGAGACACTTATTTTTCAGTTCCGGGCACTTCTGGCAGTGATTGATGCAGTTTTACACTTGTTGACCAGATTTGGGGCTGATTTCCCAGCCTGAGCAGCAGGGGCCCCGAGAGGCCAGTTCACCTAGGGCGCTGATGATGGAGGGGGTGGTCTAGCCACTTGTTATTACCATTTATCCCCCCTCCCGGAGAGCCTGGTGGGCTCAGATGGACAGCGCTAGCACCCTAGGAGGCAGTTTTGGCACTTTCACAGTTCCCGAGGCAGTTAAAAAATGGGATAAAGTGGTCACTGAGGAAATCGATTTGGGCAATTGAGGCAAGGTTTTGGCATTTGGTTTTCACAGAGGTCTTCCAGGTTGATCTCACTATCTTCCAGTCATTTTTCACCATGTGGGTATCTCCAGATTGATCACAGGAGGACATTTACTGCTCGACTGTCATGGATTCTGAGGACAGTTTTGGTCATTATTATTATATTGGACATATTTTTATTATTTCATTGTGCCTTGGGGTGAGCTAGCAAGGATTTATACCTCCTAGCCCCACCATGTGTTTATTTTATCATGTCCTAGTCATCATGAGGTGGATTATTGTACTTTATACCCCTCTTGTGGGATGACGTCACCCTCTATTGTACCATTTAGTGAGGACGCTATTGTTATGTTGAGTGATCCATGTGATATCATGTTATGGATTCATCTTAGCCATTGATTATGTTGTGAGATCTTTTAATCTCAACCACTCATTTCAAAAAGTGGTTTTGAGATCTAGGGTTTTGGTCTTTATTATCCTATATAAGGAGGAGACCCCCTCATTGTAAAATTCATCTAGAGATTTTTGGCTCTTGGCTCTTGGAATAAAATTTCTATCTTTTGGAGTACATGCTTGGATTGGAGTGGATGTTGGTTGTTTCGATTGTAAATGCTATTGTCCATTGCACTGGAGGATCTATTGTAGCTATCTTGCGTATTTGCCATACTTTATTTGCAGGTTGAGAGGGCGACTTTGACAAGTGCGAATTGGTGGGGAGGCTTGCCCTTCAAGCTTGGAAGAAGTCGTTTTGGGTTTGACAGGGAGTGGTTTTGCCTTTGTGTCAACTATTCTATGTTTTTCTCTCTCTTGCTTGCATCTACCTTCAATTTGTTAAACTAATTGATGCTTTGCTCCTTGGCTTGACAGGTTAGAAGGAATCACATGTGGCTTGGAAAAATCGATTTGGCAAGAGGGCTTCAACAATTCTCCATTTGATCTTTGGCAAGGTAATCCTCGTCTCAACTAGCATTCATCTCTTCATCCAGGTATGTCCCAAGAGGTATGATCTTCTCTTCCTTGAATCTTCCATAATTTCTAGATCACAAAAACCCTAATCAAATTAAAACCCTTGTTTTTGGTATTTCTTAGATCTACTTAGATCTAGCCCTCAATTTGAAAAGGTATTGAAAACCCACCTCTATAGCATCCACCCCTAGTTGGATCTATAGTTTGGTGGTGATTGGCTAAGAATTGACCCATTTTCTAAGACAAAAAGCTCTCCTTGACCTAAAGCGCACTTCCTTGAGAGAGGCTTGTTGGGCTAGATCTAGCACATGGGT
Source organism: Larix kaempferi (assembly GCA_027924585.1). Taxonomy (NCBI): domain Eukaryota; kingdom Viridiplantae; phylum Streptophyta; class Pinopsida; order Pinales; family Pinaceae; genus Larix; species Larix kaempferi. Next base: position 24,458,866 of record BSBM01000073.1, on the reverse strand, counting down.
ACGTGAGATCCCGCTTGATTTGACAACTAGACACTTGATAACACATACCCATATCCTTACTTTGGTGAAAACTACCTTGTGGACATCTCTCCATGTTTTGAGGGGTTGAAACCCCCCTTTGACCTTCTTGGCACCTTAAAACCTAGATCTACCAAGATCTACCCATTGGATTCATTTGAAACTTTGAAGGAACATAGATCGGGGTACTAGCACCCCGGATCTACACTTTGGTGGCCATTGGACTTGGCATGGTCCACCAAACCCACTTTTTGCCTCTCCTTGAGAAAGTCGCACCCCTTGGGAGTTTTGAGTTGGACCACTTCTAGGAAGTGGGTGTTGGAGATTTTCGTAGATTTGGAATGCCCATGCCTTGAAACCTAGGTCTAGACTATCCTTTTGCCCCGATCTACCTTGGGGATTGCATTCCTTGTTTTAAGGAATTGTGGTCCACTTTTGGTCATCACTCAAAAACCTAGATCTAGTAAGACCTAACCATTGGATCACATCCATTTCACTTGACTTGGCTTCTAGGTGTCCCGATCTACACTTTGACATCTTTCTTGACTCCATTAGCCCACTAAACAAGGCACTAGTCCTTCTCCAAGCAAGGCGCACTTCTTGGGATTAGTGTCCAACCCTAGATCTAGCACATGGGTAATCCTAGAACCAACTCTAACTTCTAGATCTAACTTAGATCTAGCCTATAGTATCATCTTCACACTCAACTTCACCTTGTGGACCAATCTAGAACCATTTCACACTTCCCAAGGCAACAAGATCCACTTGTATTAACACATGGTACTATACTTAATAATCATACCCCATCAAGTAGCCTAAACCATACATAGGTTGAAACATTAACAAACTCTTACACCTCCTTCAACCATACCTTAAATAATAGGTCTACTTAACCTTGCATTGGTTTCCGTAACTTATCACTTACCTACCCTTAGAAACCTTGTTTAGGTCCAATCAACTGTAATTGGGGTATAGGGTCTCCCCCTTGGTCTAGTTATACCTTGACCTAAAGTGAAGAGTGCCTCGGTTGACGTGACTCCCACATTGCATTGGGAACCGTGGCATCTCTTGGGTCACCTCTTTAGTTGCCTGTCTCCTCTACCGTCCCGGATGGGATACATCTAGGGGCAACTACAAGTTGTGTGATAACAGGCTCCTCACTTTCCGTCCACATTTCATCCTATCCTTATGCTGCCAAATTCCATTTGAGAGCCATTGCCTCCCATTTCGAGTTTGAAGAACCCATATTTCAGCATTTTGGAGAAGAGACCATTGGATCTTGGGGCACCTCAACCTTGGAGCTGCTCAACACCAAACATCCTCACCTTTGAGGTTGTCACGTCCCCTCCCATCATACCAGCTAGATGGAGAGGATCGTGATGTTAAACCGGGCATCTAGCCCCATGAACTTATTATGTAAGCATTCATATAATATAAAAGACATATGAAGATGCATAAATATTTTTAAAAAAACACAGCGGAAGTAATTTCAACACACATCCATCATACATTCCAAGTTTTCATGCCATTCATCAATTTAAGCAATATCAAATTAGCAATTGAGAATACTAATCTTAAACCAAGTAATCCCTGAGCAACCAGCTACGCTTCTGCAACGTTCCACCCAACCGTAGGCCAGTGTGCTCCTCAATCTCTCAGCACCACTGCCACCCTCGAGCTGGGCATGATCTCCACAAGGAAAAAGGGGAAAACAGGCTCTCACATAGCCAAAGATATACCAGAATCAGCCAAGCCAATTAGCAATTGGGTTTCTCAGGATGTTAAGAGATGGACAGAGGTGAATTACTAGATAGTGGCTCACCCATTGAGCTATGGATACTTAATTGGGCTCATCAATCCAAATCTGTCCTCTTCCACTCCTGAATCTCCTACTCACAGGTTCAAACCAAGGATGGGGTTTCTACCAGCTCAGAAAAACATGGGAACACACAAAAACGAAATGGGAAGATTGGGAAACAACCCAGGAAAGCCAAATCCATTTTTTAGAAAAACGTCCTTGGACATTCGGGGCAAAAACGACCTCCATACAGTCCCCAAATCGTGGCCCTTCTCTCCCAAGCTACTGTATATGCAAAAACGAGTTACCAGCATGGGAAAATGCAGGGGAATTGAGAAAAACGTGAGGGATAAAACCCCAACAAGCTCAGACTGTGTGAGAGGATGAATGCCATGGGTGGAAAATGGATTTGGGCCAATTTCGTGGGGGTTTTCTTGCCCAGCAAGCCAAAACTCAATTTCCTAGGTTGCTGTCTTGGCCATACACGAAAATTGATAGCCATACCTCTCCCATCCCAAGGCATTAATTGTCTCAACCAATTCTTGGAAGAATTAAATGATTGGGTGCATGAGACCAAATGGGTAGTTGAGAGTTCATGGGTTTCCTCAATGAAATGGCTTAACACCATGGCTCAAGGGTTTGGTTATTTTCCCTCCCTATTCCTTGTAAAGATCATGCCCCCATCTCTTTGTTGCATTGCGTAGCTGGTTGTGGGTTTTTCATTAAAAGTTGCATATTTACATGATGTCCGATTTTACATTGTGCACCGCTAGCACAAGAATTCTATGCATCTATTCTTATTGCCGATACATAGAACGATAAATCAATGGCGGGGCCTTGGCCTTGAGCTCCTCACCATGACTAAATAACAATATTTACATCATTTACAATATTAATGCAATAGGGTAAAGCTGGGGACATTACAGAGGTAATACAAAAAATCTATTATTTTTTCTGTTGTTTTTCCATAAATCTCTTGTTATTGATTTAGTTCTTGTTTATTTATACATGTTTATGTTAATGTTAGATTAAATTTATAATTGTTTTTGCTTTTCATTTGAAACTGCTATTACATTGTTAATAGGTGCATCCTTTCACATGCTTGGTTGAAAAACCAAGCCACAACTATTAAAACCAAACTCTCGCGCAACGAACGGCCGAAACGGGCTTAAAAATAACAAGGGGGGGAGGAACAAGACTCTCGGCAAAGTGACGATCAGCGATGATAAGTTTACCTCTGGCACAAAGGTTGGTGAGGGTAAGCTCACCTCTAGCACAATGGTCGGTGAGTTCAAAATTAAAAAATGCAACCAGGCAATGCAACGCAACTCGGTGAGGGGATAAAAAACAAAATTCCGACCGGTCGGCCAAGTTAGTGTTGAGCAATGTGACTGGTCAGCGGAGATAAGCTCACTTCCAGTGCAATGGTCGGTGCAAATAACGTGAAATTCTGCGACCAAAATGAAAGACTAAGTCTTTTTAGAAGCGATCGATCGGTGAAAGATGAGCCGGAAATGTGCGCAACGATCGTCGAAGTTAGACATAAACCTACACAATGATCGGCGAGGGCAAAAATAAACACTGCGACTGGTCGACGAAAAAAGGCATAAAAGTTGCGACTAGTCTCGCGGGAAAAAACTTTGAAAAACTTCCTTAGTCACAAAAAAACTTCTTTTGGAGGAAGGAAAGGGACAACTTAGAAGGCAAAAACAAACTATCAAGAGACCACAAAACTCTCTAAAAATAAAAGGAGGGGCCCTATAAATTTCAGAAATTTATGGGGATCAGGTTGCAGCAGCAACAATTGGCGATTCACTGGTGAATACAGATCTCTGAATTAATCTCTTCTCAAGGTTAGAAAATTTATGAGTTGATGGCCACATAAGTAACAAATTTGCTTATCCAGTCCAGTTTCTGCAAAGGGAGTGATCACTTTTATCATAATGGTCATTGGGACAAAAGGAAACTTTGAATTAGACTTCTCTACAACTCTCTTAGGGCCAAAGTATGGGGTTCATTTTAAAATCTGTCTTTCAGATGCCAACTAACATAGGACTCCACAAGATTGTAACAACATCCCACAGACATATTCGTTTGTTCCTCATTCCCATGCTGTCAGTACCTTTTTGGATACTTTCTTTATTTACGACTTTTGTCATTTGAGCCTTCCATGATAACTTTCTTCAATATTCAACATTTAACTCAGGTTCTTAAATCCATAATGTCATTTTGTGTGATCAAGAGATTTATTTGATTATCATGCTCATGGACGGAGAAGAACCTTGCTGGGATGACTTTTAGAACAACTTCCTTGATTAAATGTCTTTGCTTTTCTCAACCATGCTTTAATGGAGGCGATAATTTTTGGAAAACAGACTCATTTATATAAGCTCTTTTGGCTTTTGATTTGCAGCATGGGATCATTTTAAATACCATACATCTGTGAGACATGCTTCCTCTCCGTGGGTCCATTGTAGCTAACTTCTTGAGACAATCATTAATGTGAGAGTGAATGGAGCCCCAAGATAGTAACAAGGAAATCATAAATCTCAGTCATTTAATAGGGGTTATTGTGACACAATTATGAACAAAAAGGATCTCTTCACTCTAGAAACCAGTTAGCAAAAGCAAAGTCACATAGAGAAATTTTCTTTATAAGTCGATTCTGGCTTTCAAGATTTGAGATTTGTTCAAAGTCCTGCCTCTCAACTGCACCAAGAAGTTGGGTTGAGGTTTATTAAAGAATACATAACTCAAACAAAAATAGGGTGAAAAGGGCCAAAAGGAAACAATCAAATGAAACGGACTACAGACTCCTAAGTGAAAGAAAACAACAACTTGTAACAAAAATAGAAAGGAAAAGGTAAACCTAGCAAAACAAAATTGTTTATTTATGTACAAAAGGTGTCCCACGGACTACGTGAAGCACTCCTTGAAAGCAAGTCCATTGACAGGGAGGTTCTCTTCCTCCCCTTGTAAGTCTTTTTGTTTGTACAACGACGGGCCAAGCTTTTCAGAAATTTGGTAAGGTCCAAGCCATAATTGTTGAAACTTTGTGTGCATTGCCTTACCATCATCTGGGTGATCCCACTTCAGAACTAAGTCACCTACTTCAAAACTCCTCTTGCCAAATTTCTTCTTATCAAACCACCTCTTCACAATGTCTTGGTGTTAGTGGAATCTGTCTTTGGATTTCTTTCGTGACTCTTCAAGCTTCAACAGGGTATCAATTCGTGATCGTAGTACTTGGCTGCTAGAACCTCGAGAGGCTTGAGATAGTTGTAAGGATGGGAGTAATATGTTTGGAGGGAGTATGGATTCCTTACCATAGACTAGAGTGTACAGGGAAACTCATAAGGAATTCTTCGGGGTAACTCTATCTTCCCATAAAGCGTTTCGGAGGGTTGTATGCCAACTTCTCTGATTTTCAATGACGGTTTCTTGAGAATCCGGATAAGGTTTTTGTTTGAGGAATCAGCCAGACTATTTCCTTGGGTGTAGTAATTTTCTGAATAATGCAATTTAATTCCTTTCTCATAAAAAAATTCATTTAATTTTATAGATGAAAAATAAGTTGCATTATCAAAGACTAGGGAAATTGGAACCCCAAACCTAGTTATGATGTTCTCTTCCAGGAACTTGATAACCGCATCTTCATTCACTTTGCGCAGCGAAAAAAAATTTGTCCACTCGGTGAAATAATCTGTAGCCGTAAGGATATACCGGTGATGGAGCGAAGAGTTTGGATTTATCTCTCCGATAACATCTATCCCCCATTACTCAAATAGTTCAGAAATAATAACTAGCTGCAATGGTCCTGCTGCTTTCGACAATCTGCCATCACTTCTTTGACATATATCACAATTTCGGGCATAGGCATGAGCATCTTTGAATAGAGTGGGCCAATAGTAACTAGCTCTGAGTATTTTTTGAGCCATGGTATCTCCGGAATAGTGTCCCCCAGCAGGGCCATCATGCAATTCCTTCACCACTTTATCAACATCTTCTTTCTCAAGACATCTGAGAAATATCCCATCATAATTCTTTCTAAAAAGTATTCCATCAATTATTTTATAGGATGTTGATTTCAGATGGAGTGCCCTTCTTTGCTTCAAACTCCAGTGCTCTGGTAAATATCCCTGCTGCAAATAATGCACTAGGTCCCTTTACCAAGATTCAGGAGTGGTGAAAATGGGGCATACCTCAATCATATTCAGTCCTCATTCTCCCAGTCCATCTCATCATCAATTGGAATATCAGTGAGTAATTTACACAACCCCTGGCCTTTTATAATTGTGGTTGGTTTGAATTCCAAATCATACTCTTGAAGAGCAGTGACCCAGTTTCCTCTCCTTTCACCCAATTCTTTCTGAACAAACAAAGATCTGCTAGCGGGGTGAGATACTATGAATTTATTTCTATTCTTTAGGATATATTGCCTGAACTGTTTTACTGCTTTGAATATTGCATATGCTTACTTGTCTACGGAGGGGTAATTCAGTTCAACACCCTGCAAACTAGTGCTCATGAAGGATATTGGATACTCGTCTCCTGATTCTCCCTTCTGAGTGATCACAACTGCGAGAGAGTTATCTGAAGTGAAAGTGTACACGATGAAATATTTTTGGAAATCTGGACTTCTTAAGGAAGGTGCATTAGCTATGGCATTTTTAATGTCTTTAAATGCAGTCTTCTCTATGTCAATCCACTTGAATTGCACACTCTGCTTTACCATTTGCTGCAAAGGTTTCACAATTTGAGCGAAATCTGGTACAAACCTTCGAACAAAGTTTATTGTTCTCATGAAATATTGCATAGCCTTCTTGTTATGGGACATGGGAATCTTGCTTATAGACTGCACTCTCTCTTATTCTATCGAGATTCCCTTTTTTGAGATGATATGACCTAGAAGTTTACCTTCAAGAACAACAAAAATACTCTTCTGAGGATTTAGAGATATACCATATTTTCTACAGCGATCAAAAATATGTTTCAAATGGAAAACATGGTCCTCTCTTTTCTTTGAAAGACTGTCACATCATCTAAATAAATTACCACATAGTTGCCAACCAATCCTCGAAAAGCAATATACATATCTCTCTGAAAGGTAGCTCCTGCGTTTATCAAACCGAATGGCATTCTTCGGTATGAAAAGGTTCCCCACTTTGTACGAAAAGTGGTCTTGAGTCGGTCCTCCTCTACTACTAATACTTGATTATATCTGAAGAAACCATCTGGCAAGGAGAACAGTTCTGAACCCGAAACCATCTGTAAAATTTGATCCATTGGTGGCACAGGGTAGTTGTCTTCATCGGAAGCTTTGTTCAAGTTCCTAAAATCCACACACAATCTTATTTCCCCTGACTTCTTCCGCAAGGGGACTAAATTAGCAACCCATTCTGAATGTCGGACCTTAAAAATGAACTCAGAATCCAACAACTTCTTCAACTCTTTCTATATCAATGGTTCAAGCATCGGATGCATTCTTCGCAATTGCTGCTGAAATGGTTTCATGCCTGGCTTCATTGGTATTATGTGTTGTATGATGCGAGTATCATATGTTTTCATATCATCATAAGTCCATCCAAAAACATCTTTATATTGTTGAAATAGTTTGATGAACTTGTCTCTTTCGCCAGAGCAACATTTACCAAGATTGACCAATTTTGGTTCAGCTTCCATGCCTAGGTTTACTAATTCATGCTGCATGGAGGAGCGGTTGGTTTTGACATTCGTTGGCCTCCTGAACTTGTTTTTCAAATCAAACAATCCTTCTAGAGTCCTTACTCCTTTTGGCATGAAGTTTCCTTTGACTGCATCTTTCTTCTACAAATATGAATCGTGCTCATCTTCATCGATGATATATTCTTGAAAAGTATCTTCATTCGTTAAGAAGATGGTAATTTGATCATCGTCATCAAACACTCTTAAATTTGTGATATTATCAGGTACCGATGGCCTGAAAATTAGTTCAATAGAGCATTTTTATTAATAGGTACTAGTCTAGAAGCGGAAGCAGCTAACAAATCGGCTACAGCATTTTGTAATCTAGGAATAGAATTGATATTGAATGCATCAAAATGTGAAATTAAATTCCAAACTTCAAATTGATAACCTTTTAAGTGTGGAGAAAGACAATGAATTGTATCTCTTATCTATCTGACAACTATCTCTGAGTCACCAAAAACCCTTAGGTATTTAACGTTCAAACCAATAGCCTTTTTTAATCCCTGTACTAGAGCTTCATATTCTGTTGTGTTATTTGTGCATTCAAACTCTAGTCTACAAGATAAAAAATGTTTGTTCGATTTAGGGTCATTCAAAACACAACCGGCTCTGGATCCTTCTTGAGTTTTGGAACTATCGAAGTACAGAACCCAAAATATGTTTTATGTTTTAATCAAGTTAGTATTGCTACTATCTAAGTCAGTGACTAATCCTACTATGTTACAATCAATATCATCAGTCCAAGAAAAAAGAAGGATATCGGACTGCTCATATGATTCATGGCTAACTTCTGTTGCTTGATAATTCCCTGGTTCAATTTCTAAAAAATAATTTCCCAATACTGAAGACGAAAAATCTACAGCCTCATTCTTTTCTTCCAACTGAGTTAGATTTTGTTTCATGTGAGGTTCTCTCAGTATTTTGATCTGATTTTTCCTTTTTTGGTAAGGAAACCACAAGTGAGACCAGTCTGTTGCGAAGTAACCATTTAGTTTCGTAGACCAGTCCCTGCTCAAAATTAAACCATAAGTATATGATATATCTACCACCATAATATCAATAAATTGACACACTCTAGGATCTGCTGATAACCTAAAAAGCACATCTTTCATTTCTGCAATTACTTTAACAATAGTCATATCTAGTTGTATGATTTGAGATGGGGACAGTATTGGTTTCTCATTAATTTTCTTACAGATTTATAATGGCATGACATTTGAAGAAGCTCTATAATCTACCAAACAGTTGTGTACATTATGATTAAAAATTTCAAAGGTCAACAGAAAAGGCAGAGTTTGAGATCTTGATTTCCCGCCAATGCTAGCTTTGTTTATCTCCAGATCTTCCTCAGTGTTTTCTACTGAAGTGCTAGATTGTGGGTCGAAATCTTCTAACAATTTCTTCCTTTGCTAGGGAAGACTACACATTTCAAAGATAGAGACATTTGTTTTTTTTTTCTTGATATCTTCAATGATGTCATATCCCATGTCATACTCTTTTGAACCTTTTCCATGATTTTATGTTTTGCTTGCTGTAACCTTTGGTTGTTTATTTATTTTTGGGCCTAATTCTTTTGTCGCCGTGGGGTTTAATTTAGGCTTTGGTGGAATGACAGTTATGTGTCTCTTGGGTATTTCTTTTGCAACCTTAGGATTAGGGGCAACTGGGCTTGGATCAATAGTTGGAACTTTACTCCGAGTAGTAACATTTACGGCTAAAACTTGACTTTCTTCGGTGTCCTCTTAAATTAATTCTGTTAAGGGCACCCAATCCCATAACACCATTGTAGTGTCTGGAGCGGGTTCTTCCTGTTCGAGTGCATGCTCTTCTTGGGGATCTTCTTGGTATGTTAATTATGTATCCAACAATTGATTCATAACCAAACTCATCGAATTTATCCACTATGGACATCTTTTTTCATAATGTCGTTCGGTGAAAAGTGCAAAAATGATCCATGCCTACCTCGTTCAAATTTAGGACAACAGAATTGTTCACAGGTGGAAGAGACTGTCCACCTTCTTCCCTTCTCTTGTAAAAAGGTTTGAAGGGTTTCTTTGAAGTGCTAGCCATCTTATCTTTCTCCAGTTCTACAATCTTATTGGACAGCTTTTGCATCATCTTGACCACATTTTCTAAATCCGCTGATGGTTCTTCCTTAGTTGTGGTTAACAACAGAGTTTTCTTAGTAGTTGATGGTTTTGTTTCCAAATCAAGGGAATGCTTAGCAATACTTTATTCTTCATCCTCTACCTTATTGGCTTCTTTGAAGTTTTCTATTAAGGTAGTTTTCTTCGTTCTTTTGACAAACATTGCTATGGGAGGATCAAGTGTTGTAGTATAATATTCAACTAAAGACTCTTCAGCAGGTCTGGCTACATCACTAAAATTATTTAACAATGTGGTAAACCTTGAATTAAATTCTTGAACCTTCTCGTTCTTTTCCATCCTCATGGAAAGCAATTATTTCATCAACGTAGCAACTGTTTTCTGATTTCCATATTTACTTAAGAAACATTTTTCAAATTCTTCCCAATTTGATATTGAATTAGCTTGCAAACTGAAGTACCAGGAAGATACTTTGGGTTCAAATGTATAGGGAAAAAGTATGCAGACTACATCTTCGTGTTCTACGTTGAGAAGATTCAAAGCCAAATAAAATCTCTTAGGTGATCTTCAACAGAAATACCTTTTCCAGGATTGTACTTAGGTAATACCTTTTCTGGATTCTTGGGAAGATCATGGAAAGGCGTAGCTAAATCAAGCGCCCCTCTGGATCTCCATGTAGGTACAACCATAACTCTTGGGGAAGAATGTGGTGGTGTGCACGGTGGAGTATGCGTTGGAGTATGTGGTGGAGTATGTATTTCTTCTTGATTCAGAGGAGTTTCGGGTCTGATCTCACTGAGAGGTTCTGTGATTTCCTGTAAAGATAGATCCAATTATTCTTCTAAATTTTCAACAAGAACCGAATCAAGAGTGTTGTTCGGGATTTATAACCCTATAGTGAGGAGATGGACACTACCAACTGGGCAGGGTTTATAGGTAAATACATTATTTGCATTACAATTAGTTCTTACAAATGATAGAGATCGAGATATCGAAAGACATACCTTTAACCGACGGTTGGTCCTAGCTTTCACTTGATCTCCCGCTTGATGAACCTGCAATACAAAGGATACCTTCCTTAGCGTATCTTGACCATATAACATATGATGAAATTATACAGCAATTTAACATCAAATATAATCAAGCATTAAGCCAAATAGACATACAATCCAATAGATATCTGATTTGGGACAGGAAGGGTATTTCGACCTTTTATTGTCAAAGAAACATGAAATCAGTACAATATAACTGACGTGTCAAGATGTTTCTACAGCCAGATCCTGGGCTCCTGCTCTTCACTATGACTTGGGACTTTCCTCCAGCGTAACAGTGCGTAAAGCCTTTCTTCTAGGTTTTCTGAGTAACCCCTCTCATGGATCCTCCTTGAATTTATGGGACAAGGTAGACAGTTGGATTCGAGAGGTGGTTGGATTGGGAGGTTGGGGAAGTTGTAGAACCAACTTCAACTAATCCCAATTCGTCAAATTAATATATTTTTTATTTCATCTTAAGATGTACGCGAGTTTCATACAACAAGAGTAGCGTACAGAAAGCAACTTCTGTGCTTTACAACATGCGTTTACAACATTTTGGGAGATGTACGTGGGTTGTCCTAAAGGAAAGTAGAGTATTTTTCCAAGGTGTACATTGGTTTTCTATAAAGAGAGGGGCGTATATGTCATGAAATATGTTGGTTTTCTATACAAAGAGTAGAGTACATGTCATGAAATCAATATAAACAGTAAGTTTCTCAGCTGAAGAGAGTAGTTTCAGTCAATAATTCATCTAGGTCAACCTAGCTCTTCAATCCTAAGTGTCCTTTTGTGTGATCAACAGGTAAATGTGATCACAGACGGAGAAGTGCAGATTTGACCTATAATAGATTCCCCCTAATGTGTGAGGTCAAAGGGAAACGATGGCCGAAATACATTATAATTCCAAGTCAAAGGAGGAGCAAGAAACTGCAGAACCAAGTCACAAAAACACCTAAAACAACGATCAAGGTTAGTGAGCAATTACAATCGTGACATCATATAGACGTGTAACATGATCTTTGATACATAACTAGGAGATGTATATATAGAGCATGGCCACTGAAATACAAATGTGGATCCATGTCAAAAGAGAGACCATAGCCATAACAACAAACTCGATCTATGTCTCATGAAGAACCAAAATGAGTGAGGCTCAGTCTTGTGCAGCTTGGGCGATAACATAAATATGGTGATGCTATCAGAGTCCCAAGGTCTTCATCCAAAACAACCCAAGGTACAAACCCTAACCATGTGAATAAATGAGCTGAAGTCGAACATGGGGGGTATCGTTTGATTACCGGTCATTGATGTATATTGTTAACAAATGCGAGGACTTCCATCGATAATGATAATGGGGTCCAAGGTACCTAGTACGATCCAACAAGTGTAAATAAGAGGACTTGAAGTCGAACACTTGAGGAACCTGTCGAATAAGAGACATCGATGTATTCCCATTTATTCAATAGCGAGGGAAACTGCCACTGATGACTGCAATCCCCAAGGTACTAACCGAAAATCTAAACTTCGTTCCCAAAGCATAATGAGCTGAGGTTGATGGGAAGAAGTCCACTGGAAGGGAGGCATTAATGCATCCTCCATCATCCAACACGAGGAACACTCACATGTATGAGCTAATGTGGAGTAGGACGAGTAACAAGATGAAACATACTGTGTTAGGAACCCATGTCTTTACTTTGTTAGTATATTGTTGTTGGACGCATATGCTTTGTAAGTTGTCCCATAGTATTATATGTCCCATGGTTTTGACTCATAGTATTGGCACTTAGAATTAGCCCATGGTTTGTATTGACACATAGTATTGACCCATGGTATTGGCACCTAGACTTAGTATATAAGTGTGTGTTGAGGCCTATGAAGGCACTATGAATTTAATTGTATTGAGCTTGCTCAAAGGAGGTTGCCCCCTCGAAGTCTCCCGTGATCAATATAAAAGTGATTCTGAGTTCTATTATTTCTGATATCTCATGTATTTGCATTAATTAATTATTGCAGGTTCATCACATACTGACACCAGGATAGCTGACACATGAAGTCAAGGTAAACTGCAGAATGGCCGACACAGGTTGTATCCTTGAACAGTGAGCACGACACAAAGTGACTTAGGTAGTTTTCAACATAACGGGGAATGATATAAGTCTGCAATGTAGGAGACATAATAGACCCTCCATATGGTTGGAAGAATAACCAACCGGGGGAGTAAAACTCGGAGATCAAGTTCACCCTAAGGTCAAAAACTAAAACCCAACTGACATGAAAGACTCAAGCAGGTGCTGTGTTCAAGGACATGACTGACATAACTGCCTTTGAAACTGAAAAAAAGATGTGATATACCCTTCTTATCCCTTATTCTTTTTGGTAAAAGAATGTTCTTCTTGTTTATTTAACGAGTCCAAGAAAAATAGAAAACTCAATAGGTCCAACCATGTAATAAGTTTAACGAGCCCATGGGAGGCAGACTCAAGACCTTCTTCATTGTTTACAGAGTTCGAAGAAGAGATAGAAGAATACTCTACAGTACTGATCTCTGGATTTTAATATCGAGCTGAGATCTATTCTTGCTCGCTGGTGTTTTCAATTTTAAGGAGTCTGAAAAACTTAAACAATAACTCCATACACCTACTCGTGGATTTTAATATCAAGCCCAAGTAGGTTAATGCTCGCTGTTGTTTTCCTGTTTATAGAGTCTGAAAAAACTTAAACAATCCTCTATATACCCTCTCGTGGATTTCACATCGAGCCCGAGTAGGTGAGTGCTTGCTTGGTGTTTTCATGTTTCGAGAGCCTGAAAACCCTAAAGAAGGATCCAAAAGGTCATTTTTCATATAGTTAGTCTCCTCCCCCGAAAAAGTATAAAACAATGAGAGAAGAACTCTTCTAGCCATGTATGACTAGAGTATTCCTTTTTTGTAAATAATCCGCAGAAGTCCAGAAAAGGGTTGAACTTATACTTAAGCGGATGTCGCTTCAAATCCTTTAACGAGTCTGAAGTAACAACTATACTTGGAAATCTTGTCATATTTAAAGAGTCAAAAAAGAGCATGAAAGAAATCTATAATGATATTTTTCGTAAAGTTTTAACGAGCCCGAAAAAGTAAACTCGTGACCTCCTTACTGTTTTTAACGAGCTCAAAGAAGACAGAAAAATGCTCATAACTTCCTTACTATTTTTAACGAGCTCGAAGTGAAGATGGAAGAAATGCTCATAGCTTCCTTACTGTTTTTAATGAGCTCGTAGTGAAGGTGGAAGAAATGCTCGTAACTTCCTTACTGTTTTTAACGAGCTCGAAGTGAAGGTGGAAGAAATGCTCGTAACTTCCTTACTATTTTTAGCGAGCTCAAAGTGAAGGTGGAAGAAATGCTCATAGCCTCCTTACTGTTTTTAATGAGCTCGAATTGAAGGTGGAAGAATGCTCATAACTTTCTTATTATTTTTAATGAGCTCGAAGTGAAGGTGGAAGAAATGCTCGTAACTTCCTTACTGTTTTTAATGAGCTCGAAATGAAGGTGGAAGAAATGATCGTGGCCTCCTTACTGTTTTTAACGAGCTCGAAGTGAAGGTGGAAGAATGCTCGTAAGTGGATCAATGTCCAAATGAATGGCAGACTGCATTATAGACTCTAGGAAAACTTCATCAGAGGGAATTATTTCATCCCAAATAGAGCGCATGTCTAAACATTCAGATGGAGTCCTCACTTGGTCAATTGTCGGGACTCAGTCCCGAGGAGGTAAGCATGAATTCAGAGGCTTCTTCTTAGTAGAAATTGGACTCGAGGAACAATATGCCACATAATTGTATTATGACATGGTAGTGCCTACTAACGGGGGACATACTTGGTCTATAGTTGGGTAATAATAGGGATCAACAAATGTAAGCTGATCGATAGTGACAATGCTTCCGTTGTGAGGAAAATGCATCACACAAAATAGCGTAGACACCACAGCCTACATAGCATATACGTAATCATGCCCGAGGATCATATCAAAATCCATAGGGTCCTTTAAAACCATAAAATCAACTAAGACTGTTTTTCCACTCAAAGTAATAGGTACTTGAGGGAAGAATCCCAACGGTTCACTAGGTCTTATGTCGAAAGATCAACGACCAATTAATAGCTTTAACAAGGTTAGGGAAACGTAAATCTCTCCAAGCATAAGGGGATAATATACTAACAAAGGCTCCTTCATCTACAATACATCGACGAACCGCATGGTTGCCGATATCAACCTTTATCTAGAAAGGTGTAGTAGAAGGAAGGCGAGGCCCGATTAAACTATTCCAAACAAAGGAAATGATCCCAGAGCTTGGTAGGGGTTCACTCGGCACAGAGGAAGTGCCCCCCATTTCAGAGACATACGAACTGGTAATGCATAAGACTTCAGGGACAGATGCATCAATATTCGAAGGACTGATGGGATCAGTCGAAGATTGTATCGATTCGATCGCTTCACTCTCCAAAGGAAGAGTGGTGCTGACCAAAGATCGCATTGGTTCAACCACTTCATCAACCAAAGGTTTATCAGGCTGTTGGGAATCTATAGACAATTCAGGAGCAGAGGATCCTTTAGACATGGACCACACTCTCCGCACCTCTGGAATAACAGGGCACCGGTGAGTAAGGTGATCTCCCTTACAAAGTTTACAAGGGAACTTTGGTTTCCGTCCTATAATCTTAGACTCCTTTACAACAACATTACAATTAGAATGACTAGCATTGGCTGACAGCTTGCCCCCAGCATGACTTGCAGTGGCTGGTTGCTCAGAAGCAAAATACTTTTGAACTATGGACCACACTCTTTTCACTTCTGGAAGTACAAGGCACAAATAGGTCAGGTGGTCTCCCTTGCAAAACTTACAAGGGAACTTAAGCTTCTATTTATTATGTTTGTCGACAATGTCAACTTTCTCAGCATGACTTGCAGTGGTTGATTCAGTGTCTTCAGTATGACTCGCAGTAACTGGTGACTTGTCATTAATATGACCAGCAGTGTTCAATGACGTGTCCTCAACATGAGAAATAGTGGTTGAAGACATACTTTCAGTATGATAAGCGGTGACTGAAATTTTCCTCCCAGCATGACCTCTAGAGGCTGGGTAGGTGCCCCCAGCATGACCTCCAGAGGCTGGGTGACGAGGTTCAGTATGATTTCCAGTGACAAAATGATTTCTCCCAACATGACCACCAGAGATTGGGTAGGTGCCCCCAGCATGACCTTCAAAGGCTGGGTGGCGAGGTTCAGTATGATTTTCAGTGACTGAAAGAGTTCCCCAAACATGACCTCTAGAGGTTGGGTGGGTTCCCCTAGCATGACTTCCAGAGGCTGGGTAGCTGCCCCTTGCTTTGGAATCTTCTTCCTATTCTTCCTTCGTCTATTCCTTTTAGACTGTTGGTTACTAATATTACTACTTTCACCACATGAGGTAGAAGGAGGAGGAGAATATGTTACTGGTGAAGCAGGCATAGGGTTCTGCTGCTCTTGATGTGATGTGCTTACTTGAGAAGCATCAGGAGCATGCAAGGAATTCAGAGTGGAAAACAACCAAACCGATATCCTTATAGTGAATCCCGGAAGATTCAAAGTAGCCATTAAGGGAGTACCAATGTTCCCAATGAATGGAAAAGCACAAGGAGCCCCTTGAATATGGGTCCCTTAATTGGTTCTCACTGGGGTGCTATCCATAGTTTCCGATTCAACAGGCCAAAAATATCTAAGTCCAACTAAAAACAAATGGCACAAAGAGCACACCTCTAAAAAAGTTCCTAGGTAATCAAACTAGGCAAACAATGGAAAATATTCTCGGAAGAAAGTTTGGGATGATCAAGGCCCAGAACAGACTATCAGAGTATCGATGGTCAGTTACATGGCATCCTCCGGAGATCCACTGGGTGTAGATGCTTGAATCACCAAACCGCCTTCCCGGGATTACTGCCAAAGGGTTACCTTCCACGTCCATCCGAGGTGAAGTGGGAATAACTGCCCACTCTACCTGTGTAGAATCCTAGAGGTCTGATACTAAGGATACCATTAATACGAAATAACATGGGGGGATAGTCGTCATCCTAGTCGAAACGCATGGGTAGGGTAACAAAGCCCGAAGTTCGAAAGGGCGAGTCAACTCTGGTTTATGCTTGAGAGTAAAGTGAGGGGATATCCTCAACAGTTCCAATCTCCCACGACCTCGTGCTTAGCTCTGGTTTAAGTAGAGTTTCCCAGGACTATTTGATATAGAATGGATTTACCTAAATGAAAGTTGTACTACGATTGTTGAGTAATAAAGCCAATTCTGAGCAGTTTAAGGTGATTTAAGCTCGGAACTCTAGCCTAAGCTAGTTGATGTCGTGTATACCTAAGAAGAAAAATGTTGCTAATAAATTTTATTAATATTTATTTTTAAGGGATACTTGTTACTCAAGGGTTGTAGTGCGGTGTGTGGAATGGTTTGTATGAAAGTAAAGTGCATGTAAAGAAAATATTTTAAATTCACAAAAACGTTTTCTCTTTTATGTTTGTATTCTTTCAGAAATCGAAAACTAGGCAATCCCAAATCAAATATTTTTGTATTTTTCTTTTAATATTTCAAAGCAAACTATGCTACTTCAAAATAATGCAAGACCTTACTACTAAGCTATTTGAACAATTTTTTGTCTTTTCTAATGAATGTAAAATAAAGAGAACTTTGTACAAAAGAAAGCAAGATCTAAATATAAAGCGTGTGTAAGAGAAACATCTAAATGGATCAAAGCAAACAAAGTCAAGAGACTCGATGAAGACTTGACTTACCAAGTTTTTGCAAAAGATAAACTTGAGGCTTGGAGACAAAGTGAAAAAGAAACAGGGAAAAGAGACACTTGTGATGGAAAGGCAGAATGTACAGGTTGCTCCTAAGTATCAAAACCCTAAGAAAACACTAAGCCAAGAAAAAAGTAAGCAAGCGAACCAAGAATGACTTTAACAACACATGGAATCAACAGAAAGAAAAACTTATAAAGACTTGACTTACTTGGACTGAACTGCTAAGACAATCAACAAGTATTTGAACCAAGCAACCTTTCGAAAGCAACCCTAAGGACTCAAAATTTGAAGTCAAACCCTAATGGAAAGGATAAGACAAGGTTAAAGCATGCTAAACGTTGCAACAGACAACAAACATTCTAAATGCAGGTCTATATGACTACAACAACAACTAGGGTGAAGGTATGCAGCTATGTCCAAAAGAGAATAGCGCGTGAACTTCAAAGAGGGCTAGTAAGCAACAAACACACTTAATCAAAGACTCAAGCAAGCAAACAAGATAAAAGATATTGGAGAGGCCAACAAGACTCAACAGAGACATATAGGGTCTCAGGGGTCAGTGCAGACAACAAAGCAACAGGCTGGACAAGAAACAAAATCTTGGAAAACAAACCCTAACAACAAACTGGACACTACAGGAAAATACACGACTGTGCAGTGTATAAAGCAGCAAATACTAGGGAATATACGCTACTGTGTAGTAGACAAAGCAACATACATCAGATAAAATACTCTAATGTGTAGTATACAAAGTAGGGTACATCAGGTAAAAAACGCTATTGTAAGTAGGGAAGACCAACGTACATGCCTCAAAAGGGTACAAACAGGCTTTGAAAACAGTCAACTAAAATGAATCAAGCATAATGGATAGGTAACAAATACCTACAAGACCTCTCAGACAATCAAAAAGACTGAAAAATGGGCTGGAAGAAAACCAAAACTAAGTCTCCTAGAGTAGAAAAGAAAAATAACGGTTACTCCCCAGTGGAGTCACCAGTCTATTGTTCAATATTTCTAACCCTATAGTGAGGAGATGGACACTACCAACTGGGCGGGGTTGACAGGTAAATACATTATTTGCATTACAACTAGTTCTTACAAATGACAGAGATCGGGATATTGAAAGACATACCTTTAACCGACGGCTGGTCCTAGCTTTCACTTGATCTCCCGTTTGATCTCCCGCTTGATGAACCTGCAATACAAAGGATACCTTCCTCAGCGTATCTTGACCATATAACATATGATGAAATTATAAAGAAATTTAACATCAAATATAATCAATCATTAAGCCAAATAGAAATACAATCCAATAGATATCTGATTTGGGACAGGAAGGGTATTTCGACCTTTTATTGTCAAAGAAACATGAAATCAGTACAATATACCTAACGTGTCAAGATGTTTCTACAACCGGATCCTGGGCTCCTGCTCTTCACTCTGACTTAGGACTTTCCTCCAGTGTAACAGTGCTTAAATCATTTCTTCTAGGTTTTCTGAGTAACCCCTCTCATGGATCCTCCTTGTATTTATGGGACAAGGTAGGCAGTTGGATTCGAGAGGTGGTTGGATTGGTAGGTTGGGGAAGTTGCAGAACCAACTTCAACTAATCCCAATTCGTCAAATTAATATATTTTTGATTTCATCTTAGATGTAAGTGGGTTTCATACAACAAGAGTAGCATATAGAAGCAACTTCTATGCTTTACAACATGCGTTTACAACATTTTGGAAGATGTACGCGGGTTGTCCTTAAGGAAAGTAGAGTATTTTTTCAAGGTGCACGTTGGTTTGCTATATAGAGAAGGGCGTACATGTCATGAAATATGCTAGTTTGCTATACAAAGAGTAGAGTACATGTCATGAAATCAGTAGAAACAGTAAGTTTCTCAGTTGAAGAGAGTAGTTTCAGTCAATAAGTCATCCAGGTCAACCTAGCTCTTCAAACCTAGGTGTCCTTTTGTGTTATCAATAGGGAAATGTGATCACGGACGGAGAAGTGCAGATTTGACCTATAACAGAGAGTAAATTGCATTTGTCTCCTAGGATCTCTTCTTCTGGGTAATAAGGGAATAACGTTTAACCCCCCAAGAATTCGAACATAAGAACGGGTATGTCTTCTGAATTTTTCTACTTCTGCAAAAGGGACAACTTATAATGCTTCTTGATGTTCAACTTCAAGATTGGGATATTCTTGAACTTGTGGTTCCAGGACAAAATCATCTGGGATAGCTGTTTCAAGGGGGTCTTCAGTGGGATTCCTTCTAACGAAAGGATATCCTCTGCCAGCCATGCACTGGTGGCCCTCCTTCTAGCACAAAAAACTGTTGATGCCTCGAAATTTGTAGCACCAATCAGCAAGGGATTCTCCCCGGTAAGAAATCCCAATTAGATCGCTCACAATTTGGTGTGGGGAATCCTTCTGGTTAACTGCCCGACTACCGTATAATATTTAAAGATTTGTTTTCTTTCATCGATTGTGGCCTGATCTACCGTTTATGTATTTTATGTTTAAAGATGATATGCAAGTGCTCTATCTAAATGCATGCAATTAAGACAAATCTGATCTAAAATTATCTAAGATAATTAATCTATCCCTACAGGGACCAAAACTGAAATATGAGTAATACACTAGAAATACACCCAAGAATCTCACAGGTAGCTGTTTAATAACACAGATGCATTTACAACGGAAATTAAAAGATATCAAAGCTTAGCTTTGACAGAATTTAAAGCATTCCATTACTCATTTAACATGGAATATTTGCACAAAAAATGAAAGCATTCACAACTAAGAAATACTTCAGAATAGTCAAGAACGATCTCACAGTATATGCATAAAATATGCAGAAATAATCCAGCAGACATTCAACATATTCCCAAGCAAAACGAGGTGCTAGCTTTTCCCAGGCAAAGTGGACCTTCTTTATTAATGTAGCAAAATAATTCACGTACAGAACAAGTTCGTCCTTTCACCTGCCAAAAGTCCTTTCTCTTCTATTCTCTTCTTCTATTTATAACTTTTACAAAATTTGTCTCTTCTCATACCCTAACCCTAGGGAAACAGAAAAGTTTGTCTTCTAGTGCCTAAATGAGACAAAGTAATTTCCAGATGTTTTTTTTTTACATTTATACAATATAACAGTCTCCACCTGTCTTTTCTAATTTTACAATAAAACAAATTTGATTCCCAGTTGGCCCTGCTACCTTAGCTAGCCTTTCTACTTTAGCTGACCCATCCACTTGAGCAGGTTTTTCCACCTCAGCAATGTAGCTGGTCCATTGGATGATTTCTCGTAAGATAAAATTGCTCCGCATAGAAATCATCATCTTTAGTGATATTTCATGCTTACGCCAATCTGATTTAATGTTCGCTGCTCTTGCTGCTATCGCCTAGGCGATATCTTCCATAAAATAAGCATGGATAGAAGTATTCCCAATAAACCGATGAAGGTATTCTGGTGTCAGGACATCTATCTTTCTCAGGTACTCTATTTCTGAATTCAAGTCACCCTGCAGGTCTAACAAACGTTGCTCTCTATCAGGAAAATCATCAATGGTTTGAGGTAAAACCATATGACATTTCTCATGGGTCTCTCGGACCTTTGAGTAGAAATCAGTACATTTTCTGATAGTTTTATGGATTTTGATGATTATCTTTGTGCCATAGTGTTTACAAAATTCAAGGATCCATATATCCATATCTAAATCATTTGCAGACTTGATAGGTAGGTGTCCTGGGAATCCTAATTTCCCTTTTCTCCACTCAAGTTGTGTATTGATTTCCTCTAAGTTGCGTACATACTTTATCTTGAGTCTCGACGCATCAGCTTCAATTACCTTCATCCTAGCAATCATTCCCTTTACCTTGCACACCTCCTCCGTGGTCAGCTCTAGTGATTGATGAAATTTTTCAATGTATCGCATGCTTACTCATGGAACGTGGTTAGATCATGCTTCTTCTCATTTGCATCCTTTAATTTCTCTAAAAACTGCTCCTTTTCCTTTGTCATCCTTTCTAACTGAGGCTTATAGAACTTAATCTGATGTATGTTGTTGGAATCATGCTGCTCCAATTCTTTTATGCAAGTTTCTAAACCTTTCTTTTCGCCTTCTGCGATTGCTAGCTGCATTTCTAGAGTGCTCTTTTCATTCTCAAGCTTCTGGGTTTGCAAAGATATTTCTTTCTTTTCGTCTTGAAGCTCGCTATATTTCCTCTTCAACTCACTTCCCTGGTGCACCTCCTTCAAAAGATTATCTTTAACCTTGAAGCACTTGTCCTTGTATTGCTTCACCTTTTCCACAAGCATATCTACATTATCGGCACTTGCTTGGGCCGAAGCCACACTACATGCTGCCATGAACCGTGGGTTGTTGTTAGTCCCTTGAAAAATCGAAACTTGAGTTATTTTGACTTATTCTCTATTGTCTCCAGTTTTCATCCTCTTTTCCGACCTACTTATGATAGCTTTCCTCCTTGAATCGAAAAAGACGGAATCCATCTTTGACACTAGGTGTTGCTTTGAGGGGGTGTATGGGGTGAGAGGGAGTTCTTGAGCTGAGACAAGTCCTTAAAACGTTGTTGTTAATGCATCTAAGTCCATGTCTTGTAGGCTTGAGTTACCCTGCTCCATAGCTTTCTTGGACTTCTCTGCTTCCTCTTCCTGCCTCTGTAGTTCTACTGCTTCCGCTTCCACTTTCTCCTTTTTTCTCTCAACTTCTTCCTGCATTTTTGCAACTTGCTCTTGCTGAATTTTAGCAGCTTCTACTTCTTGCTGTTGTTTTTCTTCTTCTTATTTCTAAAGCCTTTATGCTTCTTCCCTTTGCTTCTTTGCTAGCTCCCTTTGAAGCCTCTCATTTTCTTCTTCCTGGAGTCTATCTGCCTCCTCTTTTTTCTTCTTCTCGACCTCCTCTAGTTTCTCTGCAATTGCCTCTTGGTGCTGCTTCTCCTCTTGTTCCTTTTGCATTAACCCAACAGGTTTGGAACTGGAGCTGGCTCCACCTTTAGGGCGGTAGCGTTTTCCCAACTCAATCATATTTTTGGCACTTTGAAAGAACTCTTCATCCTTATCGAAATGGTGTGCGTAATCAAAAGTGACCTTGAGGTTACTACAGTGAGCTACAGCTTTTCCTTCAGGGTCATACCTCTTAAAGCTTTTTGTCCCAAAATGGAAGGCCTTTAAGTCCTTAGTGAATTCTATACCATATTTTTCCTTGGGGAGTTTGTCTGCTCCAATGATAAATGGCATTGGTGGGTATGCATCCTTCTTCCTGTCACTGAGCACTCGACTGAATCCATCCATAAAGAGTTTCCTTATAGCTTCTTTATGCACAACGTAATCTGTGGCATATCGGGGCAACAGGGATGGGGCACGACTCCCTCCATACATTCTGAAGTATGTCCCTTCCATAGAGAAGTAGTAATCTCTGAATATTTCTATAATTGGCATAGCATTCTTGGATAGGAAGTTTGGTTCTGCCTTAAAGAGTAGTTGATATAGGCCCTAGGGGCATGATGAAATTTTCACATATTTGAGTATAGTAGCTTGCATACTTGTGTGCCCACGTTAAAGCTACATGGAGGGGAGATTCTTTGCTCTTCCAGATGCATCCCATATTAGGGAAAGGGTGATTTATGAGTATGCAATCCACCAGATAAGAGGACATGAAGAAATCAGCTTTGTCTTGAGTCAATCCTCTATAATATCCTTGGGAAGATTCGACCAAGATATTAACTCAACTTCATAAATTTTAATAAAGTTCACTGGAAAAATTTCTTAATAATTTTTTAAACCGAGCAGGAGGTCAGTGATGGGGATGGAGACTGAATCTGAGGATGGTGGGATGAACTTTCGGTTCTGGAATTTGTATGGGGAAATGTGTATAAGCAAATAATAAGATCAGTGGGAGAGTCCTAAGCACAAAGCACTGGGGCCATTTATGTTTCGAACAACAGTCAGGATGAAGTCTACTCCAAAGCTTCCTGGGAGCACTGGCATATGCTTACTAGACTGGGTGGGTACAAAATTAGTTTTGGAAGTCAAATAGGTTCAATTGACACACTGATCATCATTCAAAAGGATTTGGGAAGAGTAGGAGTGTTTTGGAAGTTTTAGGCCCTGCTGGGATGACAGAGCTAGTCAAATTGCAATCTTTACAAACATAGGTTAAATCCTCCCAAATTATTTAATTAGGGACTGATATAGCTAATATGATGTGTTATTGACCTCCTACAACTCACAGAAAGTAAATCTAACATTTAGAATAAATTTGGCAGTCATTCTTGCAGAACTAGTCAATAAACAATGCTCGATGAGCTAGTCTTCCAATCTGAGTTAATAAATGACTCGATTTAATTAAATGCTCTGTTCTGAAATATTAATATGCTCTGATATAATGTAAATAACAGTATCAAGTCGAATTATTACTCACTGAACCAAGTTTGTAGACTGGAAAACCCCCTCATAGGGCCATAGAAGAACTGTAAGAAGAGATGTAATGGATAAATATATATTCTAAAAGTGTATTATGGTCTTCTACAGATCTGAAAAAGAGTATGGGCTGCACACTAAGTCTCGGAGAAAGAATGGGGCGCTATCCATAGCTCTTCTCTTCCCTATAGGGAAAACACCTCCAAATCTAGCTGTGGTTGGGAGAATGAGTGAGAAGAAGAGAATGGATCAGTTCTAATGATTTCCGATACTGGAAATCACTATTGTCTGAACATATGGCTGTACCAACCCTCCATCAATCCTTGGGTGCATTCACTGGAGCATTCATTTTCTACTAGAGGAACTTCACCAAAACTAGCTAGAATTTCACTGTATGAGAGATCTTCTCTTCAAACTGACTGTGTGACTTCAATGTTGGATTGATCTGAAACTTATTGGCTGTAGCATCATGTTTTGGACCTGCATAACACTCACTGAAAACTCATGGGGCCTTGGGGCATATCTCCTAAGCAAACTTGTTGAGGCACATCACTCAACTAGAGAGGCTCAGAGTTCTCAAACCAAAATTGCAAATGACAAAAGTTCTTTCCTAGAGTTGGAATCATGCCTAAATAGATGAGTTAGCTTGATGAGAAATCCAAGCCACACGTTTGGATGAGGTAGGGCGCATTCCTTGAGAGGAATATCAACTCTCTGCTTTCTCCACTTTCTTTCTTTCATCTCCTTCAGTGATTTTTAGCAAGTGCGCCTTAATTATCTTTTCTGGTTGTTACTAATTTCCTTCTGACTGCTTTTCTGAATCTTTCCTCTCTCCTTACTTTCCTCTTTTCTGCTTTTGCCAGTTTTTTCTAGCTTTTGTCAGTTTCCTTTTCTCCATTGGCTTTCCTTCCTTTATGAGAGTTATTCCACTTATGCAAGTTTAGCCACTTGCTACCAATTCGACCTCCTAGCCTTCATCACCCACTTGGCAACATTTATTAGTAAAAAACATTAACATAAAAATAATACAACTCATAATTAATTCCATCTTCAACAATTAGTTAATTAACTAATAATTAATTGTCTCTTATGGTGTAATTGCCCCAAAAATACCCCCATTAATTAAAATCACATTTAATTAACCACTTAGACCCCTAGGGATGGGAGGATCCAAGATGTGACCATGGCCACTAGGGAGGGGACATGACAGTCCTCCATTCCCAAGACTACTTGACCTCAAGCAGTTTCAAACCAGGATGTTGCAAGATCTTCTCATCTTCCCAAGTGGCATCCTCACTGGGAAGCCCTTTCCACTGCACTAGATATTCCTTGATAATTCTGCTCCTCAGCTTCCTCTCTCTTTCTTGCAAAATTTCTTCTAGTTCTAGGACCAGTTGACCTTCATCATCAATAGGTGGCAATATTTTTGAAACCTTAACTTGCTAGCCAACTGCTTTCTTTAAGCAGGACACATGGAAGACATAATGAATTTTGCTCCCGGTGTGCAGATCCAATTCATATGCTACTTCACCCACTTTTCTTATTATTTGGTAGGGTCCATCAAAACTTGGCAGTAATTTTTCAGCCCCCTTTGTCTTAAGAGTGTTTTTCTTCTATGGCTGCAATCTCAAGTATACCAATTCTCCTTCTTGGAAAGTCCGATCTGTTCTATTCTCATCTACATTGATTTTCTGTTGATTTTGTGAAACCTGCAAATTTTCTTTAAGTGCTTTTAAGGGTATCTTGGCTCTCTTGCAGCCAATCCTTAGCCTTCTATGCTTTACAATTTCCAAATACCAAATCTGCAAAAGTAGAAGACTCATACCCATACAAAGCTTTGAATGGGGTCATTCTAATGGACATGTGGAATGTGGTGTTATAGCAGAACTCACCCAAGTACAGCCAATTGACCCATGCTTTCTGTTGTCCTGTGACATAATTTCTGAGGTAACCTTCCAACCATTGGTTAACTCTCTCATTTTTCCCATCTTTTTGGGGGTGATAGCTGGTATTGAGGTTTAAACTAGTCTTTACCAATTCGAATAAGGAATTCCAAAAGGCACTGGTAAACTTGCTATCCCTGTCACTGATTATAATTTTGGGAAGCCTATGCAATCTGAATACTTCCTTAAAAAAAGTGCAGCGACTTGACTAGAAGAAATAGTAGATGTGACAGCAAAAAAATGAGCAAATTTAGTCAACCTGTTAAATACTACAAAACTGTCTTTACCCTGGGATTTGGGCAAACATGTGATGAAGTCCATTGATATGCTTTCCCATTTCTGTTCAGGAATGGGCAATGGTTGAAGGAGACCAGCAGGATGAGTGTGCTCAACCTTATTCTGCAGGCATGCAATACACTCCTTCACATGCTTTAGAACATCCTCCTTGAGGCCCTTCCAAGTGAACCTCTCCCTTACCTTTCAGTAAGTTTTCAAAAATCCTGGATGGCCTCCTACTGGTGCATTGTGGGCAGCCATCAAGATCTACTCTTTCAACTTGGATTCAGGAGTTAGAAATATTTTGTCCTTATAATAGATAACACCATTGACAGCTTGGTAAGATTCATCCTGAATCAACCTGTCCAAAACTTCACATGCAAACTGATTTTTTGAATATTCGCTAGTTAATTGATCCTTCCAATCAGTAGGGGTTTGCATTAAAGACAAGGTAGGTTTCCTAGATAGGGCATCAACAAATACATTTAATTTACCCTTCTTATATTCAATATCAAACTCATATGACTGAATTTTGCTTACGCATTTCTGTTGTCTGTCATTCAGCTCCTTTTGGGTCAAGAAATGTTTCAAGCTATTATGATCAATCTTGACTATGAATTTTGCTCCCACAAGATATTTCCTGAACATAACCAATGCATGCATGATAGCTAACATCTCTTTATCATAGATGGAATACATATTTTCATGTGGCTGCAATTTCCTACTCTCATAAGCAATGGGATGTCTGCTCTGCATTAATACTACTCCTATTCCTTTCCCTGAGGCATCACATTCCAATATAAAAGGTTGGCTGAAATCTGGGAGTGTAAGTACCGGGTAGCTTCTCATCACTTCTTTCATCTTATTGAAATCTTTTTTAGCCTCCTCATTCCAGCAAAAGGAACCCTTATTGGTAAGGTCTGTTAAAGGAGAAGTGAGTTTGGAGAAACCCTTCACAAATTTCCTGTAGTATGTGCATAAGCCAATGAACCCTCTTAGAGTTGTTATATTTTTTGGGCTGGGCCAATCAAGAATGGCTTGTATCTTTTCTGTGTGTACCTTAACTCCTTCTTGTCCAATGATATGGCCAAGATAGAGGAGCTCCTTCATACCAAACTCACACTTGGACAGTTTAGCATAGAAGGACTGTTCTGCAAGAAGAGTTAGAACACTGTCCAAATGCTGCAAATGTTCCTCCCAAGTCCTACTATAAATGAGAATGTCATAAAAAAAATACAAGTACAAACTTACGGAGTTGTTTGCTGAAGATTCTATTCATACAGGACTAAAATGTTGCAGGTGCATTTGTCAATCCAAAAGGCATGACCAAAAATTCAAAGTGTCCAAAATGGCACCGGAAGGCAGTTTTCTGAATATCCTCACTTCTCATTCTGATTTAATGATAGCCAGAATGGAGATCTATTTTGGTGAAAAATTTGGCTCCATGCAGCTCATCCATCAGTTCATCTATCCTTGGAATAAGATATCTGTTCTTAATGGTTTTCTTATTTAGAGCTCTGTAATCAATGCACATGCGCATTGTACCATCTTTATTTTTGACCAAGACCACCGATGAAGCAAAGGGGCTGGAGCTTGGTCTAATGAATCCCATCTCAAGCAGTTCCTTAAAGGCTTTCTCTATTTCATCTTTAAATCTCTTGGGATGTTTATAGGGGTGTATTTTTATAGGAAATGTACCAGGTGCCAGCTCTATTCAATGCTCAGTACCCCTGTCAGGAGGCCTCCCATGTGGTAGATCTTCAAACACTTTTTTTGTGTTTTTGGAGCAGTCTTTGGATATCTTATGGATGTTGTGACACATCAATGGTGGTCCCTTTGGTAGTGATAAAACATTCTACAGCCCACTCTATGTCACCATGCCTCAAAACTGATCTCATACTATGTGCAGAAATGACTTGTTTTGGGTAGGTGTTGA
The DNA here is from genome assembly GCA_027924585.1 of Larix kaempferi. NCBI lineage: Eukaryota > Viridiplantae > Streptophyta > Pinopsida > Pinales > Pinaceae > Larix > Larix kaempferi. The sequence continues at coordinate 24,430,785 of BSBM01000073.1, read as the reverse complement.
CACCTCTCAAAACCACTTGTTTTCCTTCAGTGTTTTTAAAGCACATTTGGGGAATCTGATAATTTACCACATGTTCACCAATGGAAAACAGCCATTGTACTTCCAAAACAACATTAGTATCAGCCACATCAACAATGTAAAAACTGTTAGTCACAGTATGGTCTCCAATGGTTACTTGCAGTTTGGGAATCCACCAGTTACACTCCATAGTGTTGTTCTTTCCCGGGAAAATGACTGTGAAGCTTCCAAATTTTTCTGATTTGATTTTTTTTCTTTATACCATGGTTGCATCTATAAAATTATGTGTGGCACCCGCATCCACTGAAATTGAAACTTTCTTCCCTTCTACAACTCCCTTGAATCTCATAGTGTGATAGCGGGGAACCCCACTCAAAACAACAATTTTCCCTTCTGGTTGTGTGGGTTCTTCTTCTTTTGCTGTATCATACACTTCTTCAGCTTGTTCTTCCTCTCTAACTTTAGCACCCATTTCTTCCTCATCACTTTCAGAAAAAACTTCTATGTAATGAGCCTTACCCTTCGCACATTTGTGCCCAAGAACCCAAGGTTCTTGGCAGGAAAAACACAGTTTTTTTCTCTTTAAATCATCCCATTCTCAGAATGAATAATCTTTTTTGTTTGGTGCAGACACATTTTTGAATGGTGGCCTTTGATTCTGATTTTTTACAGGTGCACTAAGCCTCGGTGGATATTTGGTCCTGGGGATTGCATCTTGCAGATCCCTTGTTCTGCTCAATGCTTCTTGGAGAGTAGCTGGTCGGTAGGATTTAACCAGTCCTTTTAAGGGTTCTTCTAAACCTTCTGTGAAAAGTAGGATTAAGTGGGAATCAGATTTATCACTAACCATCAATGCCAACTTCTGAAACTCAGAAATATAAGCTTCAGGGGTCCCGGTCTGCTTAACATGTGCTAGTTCCCAGAATGCAATTTTTGGATCCCTTCTGTCAAACCTCTCCATCAATCTTCTAGTAAATTCTACATATGAGGTAACTTGTTCATGGCCCAAAGTCTTCATACCATGGAACCACCATTCATTAGCTTCATCTTGCAGATGCAGAGTTGCCATTCTAATGGCATCCCTTTCAGCCATTGGATTCAACTGAAAATATGTGTCTAACTTCTGGACCCATGAGCTAGCAGTGCATTTTGTTGACCCATCAAAGAAAGGTAGTTGAACCTTACCAATTGCATTTCTCAATTCATAATTATATTTTGGATTCCTATGCCCACCCTTTGGCTAATTTCTATATTGTGCTTCACAGAAATCTTTGAAAGTCAGAGCCCTTCTGCACTTTTCACTCAAGGTTTGGTATTCTACATACCGATCTTCCCATGCATTAACTGACTCGGTATGGGTCTCAGGTTGTTCATCCCTATTTTCATTAAGGAATTTTGGCATTGTCTGTCGAGGCTGATCTTTAGACTCATCTTTAAATTCATTGGGTCTGTTATGAGGACCAGTCCTAGAAAATATTATTCCACCAGAGACCTTTCTATCCTCATTCTGAGAACCACTGCAACTCCCTTATATTTATTTTTGTCCTATCTGTTTGGCTAAAAATTCTCTAGTATCTTGTCCAGACTGGATGATATTATGGGATATGTCATGCAGCCCTTTTAACATACTCTGCACAAAAAATCTAAATTCTTCCTTATCCTTGTCATCATTTTCAGCCATGTTATTCCCTCCTTGTATTTTTCCTCCAGTGGATTCCACCTCCTCTTCCACAAATGGATCTTCAAGGTTATTTCCTTTGGGGATTGGTATTCTTTTAGGACTTATAGCACAAAACTAAGAGCGGGTTCAGAGGACCATGCTCTGATACCACTGTAATATCCTTGGGAAGATTCGACCAAGATATTAACTCAACTTCAGAAATTTTAATAAAGTTCACTGGAAAAATTTCTTAATAATTTTTTTAAACCGACCAGGAGGTTAGTGATGGGGATGGAGACTGAATCTGAGGATGGTAGGATGAACTTTCAGTTCTGGAATTTGTATGGGGAAATTTTCAGCATCAAATAATAATATCAAAGGGATATTCCTAAGCACAAAGCACTGGGGCCATTTATGTTTTCAACAACAGCCAGGTTGAACTCTACTCCAAAGCTTCCTGGGTGCACCAGCATATTCTTACTAGACTGGGTGGGTACAAAATTAGTTTTAGAATTCAAGTAGGTTCAATGGACACACTAAGCATCATTCAAAAGGATTTGGGAAGAGTAGGAGTGGTTTGGAAGTTTTAGGCCCTGCCAGGATGATAGAGCTAGTCAAATTGCAATATTTACAAACAGGGGTTAAATCCTCCCAAATTATTTAAGTGGGGACTGATATAGCTAATATAATGTGTTATTGACCTCCTACAAATTACATAAATTAAATCTGACATTTAGAATAAATTTGGAAGTCATTTTTGCAAAACTAGTCAATAAACAATGCTCAATGAGCTAGTCTTCCAATCTGAGTTAATAAATTACTTGATTTAATTAAATGCTCTGTTCTGAAATATTAATATGCTCTGAAATAATTTAATTAACATCATGAAGTCTAATTATTATTCACTGAACCAAGTTTGTACTCTTTAATTAGCTCCTCCTCAGTACAATGTCTTGTAGACTATAAAACCCCCTCATAGGGCCATAGAAGAACTGTAAGAAGAGATGTAATGGCTAAATATCTATTTTGAAAGTGTATTCTGGTATTCTACAGATATAAAATAGAGTATGGTCTGAACACTGAGCCTTAGAGAAATAATGGGGCGCTATCCACAGCTCTTCTCTTCCTTATAGGGAAAACACCTCCAAATCTAGCAGTGGTTGGGAGAATGAGTGAGAAGAAGAGAATGGATCAGTTCTGAGAATTATTTATGATACTGGAAATCACTATTGGCTGAAAATATGGCTGTACCAACCCTCCATCAATCCTTGGGTGCATTCACTGGAGCATTCATCTTCTACTAGAGGAACGTCACCAACACTAGCTAGAATTTCACTGTATGAGAGATCTTCTCTTCAAACTGACTCTGTGACTTCAATGATGGATTGATATGAATGTTATTGGCTGTAGAATCATGTTCTGGACCTGCATAACACTCACTAGAAACTCATGGGGCCTTGGGACATGTCTCCCAAGCAAACTTGTTGAGGCACATCACTCAACTAGAGAGGCTCAGAGCTCTCAAACCAAAACTGCAAATGACAAAAGTTCTTTCTTGGAGTTGGAATCATGCCTAAATAGATGAGTTAGCTTGATGATCAAGCCAAGCCACATGTGTGGATGAGGTAGGGCACATTCCTTGAGAGGAATAACAACTCTCTGCTTTCTCCACTTTCTTTCCTTCATCTCCTTCAGTGATTTTTAGCAAGTGCACCTTAATTAGCTTTTCTGGTTGTTACTAATTTCCTTATGACTGCTTTTCTGAATCTTTCCTCTTTCCTTACTTTTCTCTTTTCTGCTTTTGCCAATTTTTTCTAGCTTTAGTCAGCTTCATTTTCTCTATTGGCTTTCCTTCCTTTCTGAGAGTTATTCCACTTATGCAAGTTTTGCCACTTGCTACCAATTCGACCTCCTAGCCTTCATCACCCACTTGGAAACATTTATTAGTAAAAAACATTAACATAAAAATAATACAACTCATAATTAATTCCAGCTTCAACAATTAATTAATTAACTAATAATTAATTGTCTCTTATGGTGTAATTGCCTCAAAAATACCCCCATTAATTAAATTCACATTTAATTAACCACTTAGACCCCTAGGGATGGGAGGATCCAAGATGTGACTATGGCCACTAGGGAGGGGACATGACATCCTCCTTGGGAAGCGGTTATAAGTGAGGCCATGTAATCTGAGATGATGTCTGCCCAATTGAAAATTGCTCCATGCACAGCCATGTGGAACATCATAGGCACCCAGCCGAGTTTGTATATGTTTCCATTTGTCATGCCTAACACTCAGCTCAACATCAGGGCATTGAGTCTGTATGGAGTCCTTAGAAGATGGCTCTCATACTCGCCACTGTTTCTTTGCCTTATTTTCCTCTCGGCAATTGTCATCTTTCTAGCACATTCCAAAGGGTCCATATTTAGCCCGGATAACCATTCATCATTCAGGAAGGTCTTAGGGTACGACAGTTTGTATGCTGCCATGATATGTTCAGGCGCAAAGGATGCAAGACTCATCCCGGTGACATCTGTGATGAATCTGGAATCAGTATTCACCTAGGGTAGGACCCAACCAATGACCTCAGAGCATGGGAACAACTTAGGGTGGGTTGCTTCTTTGTGGAGACCATACTTATTTATGTTCTTGTAAACCATTAGTTCTTCCAGGGAAGCTTCATGGAAGCTTTGGTCTTCTATAGCTCTTTATAGCTCACCCCATTGATATTCTGGGGCAACTCATGTGATAGCTTACGTGTCGCTGAACATCGTCTCAAGCGAGGTGTCTAAGAGGATTTCCACGTCTGATTCTGACTCGGCTAACTTGGATTTCTTTTTGGCAGACCGCCTATGCATATTAGTCCTGTGATGACAATGAAAGGACAAATGATGGATTTCATTGTTTGTGAGAAATATAGTGTTCCTATTCATGATATTAAAGTAGAACTTGAATTGACATGAATGTTAGCTTCCAATTACAAATGGCCATCAAGGTTGAAAATGATGAGGACAAACAAAAAGAATCATCCATTAAACAAAAAACGAGTGCTGCTAGCTATCATTTAACATTATCCTATCATTATCAATGAGTAATCAAGTTCGGTCAACATCATTTTAGAATTTTAAAAGGTGAAATTTTTATGTCATGGAATAAGACAATATTTCAAACAAACCATTCATTGCGAAATTATCTTCTTAAGCAACCATTAAAAGTGACACGGGAAACTCTTTTCACTAAAACAAAAAATCCCTAAGTAGTCAAAAGATGACCGAAACTGATGTCGAGAAGACTGAAAGAATAAAAAGTGTGTGTGTGAAAGAACGAAAGTAACGTATAGTGGATACGATGCAACTCTTCTTGGTCCAAAACGACTCAACTGAGATGACAGATGGTGTGGTCATCAGGGCTTAAGGCTCGGGCGAAGTCTATTGAAAGCACTCCTACCATGCTAAAGACAAGGGTCTTTCTAGTGGGTACAGGGTTCCAAAAGACAAAAACCAGAGTGAAAGGCAGTGACGAACCACGCCTGACCATGCAACTCACTCTGACAGTGATACCAAGTGCGGGTAAAACCAGCTAGGGAGGAAGTACCTTTCGGTGCTACGAAAGACAACGAGTTCTGGCTTTAAAAGAAACCAATAAACAACTTTACAACCACAATTGAGTGCTAAACTAAGGTTCCAAACAAACAAAGCAAACGGGATGGGCTCGAGGACCTACCTGTTGGCACTAGAGAGGCTCTCTATGGAAAAAATGGTTGAGCTTGATTGGCGACAAATTGTTGCTTCCAATGACACAAAATGGTGCTTCTTTAACAATGTGAAATGTGGGGAAAAGACCACCAACTCCATTATATATATATAGATAGATAGATAGATATGCCGAGCACTAAATGCACATGAGTTGGCAGTTGGTTCTTTTTAATGTGCATGGGGCTCAATGAAACAACCATAAATTCGCACGGAGGACAATTAAAAAATACATACTCACACTTTCCCAAATAGATAGTGCCAATGGCGATGATGGCCCAGGCGGGGCGATCAGTCGGCGATTAAAAACCAACTCTCGTGCAATGGTCGATCGAAATGGGATTAAAAACGGCGACGGGGGGAGGAACAATACTCTCGGCAAAGCGATGGTCGGCAATGATAAGTTTACCTCTATCGCAAAGGTCGGCGAGGGTAAGCTCACCTCTGGCGCAATGGTCGGTGAGGTCAAAATTACAAACTACGCCCGGGAAATGCAACTCAAATCGGTGAGGTGATAAAAAACAAAACTCCGACCAGTCGGCCAAGTTAGTGTTAATTAATGCAATCGGTGGACGGAGATAAGCTCACTTACGGCACAATGGTCGGTGCAAATAATGTTAAATCTTGTGACCAAAACGCAAGACGAAGTCTTTTTAGAATCGATTGATTGGTGAAAGATGAGTCGAAAACGTGTGCAACCGTTGGCGAAGTTAGACCTAAACTTGCGCAACGGTCGGCTAGGGTAAAAATAAATACTGTGACTCGTTGGTGAAAAAATGCATAAAAGTTGCAACTAGTCTTGTGGGAAAAAACTTTGAAAAAATGCCTTAGTCACAAAAACAACTTCTTTTGGAGGAAGGAAAGGGACAACTTAGAAGGAAAAAACAAACTTTCAAGATACCACAAAACTCTCTAAAAATAAAAGGAGGGGCCCTATAAATTTCAGAAATTTATGAGGATCAAGTTGCAGCAACAACATGTTGTCAGGTATTGATGGCCTGAAAATTAGTTTAATAGAACACGTGTTATTTGTCGGAACTAATCTAGACGAAGAAGTAGCTAACAAATTAGCTGCAATATTTTGTAATATGGGAATTGAATTTATGTTAAAAGCATTGAATTGTGCTATTAAATTCCATACCTCACATTGGTAACCTTTAAAATGTGGAGATAAACAATTAATACTATTTCTAATTTGTCTGACAACTATTTCAGAATCACCAAATACTTTCAATTTTTTTACATTCAACTCAATGGATCTTTTCAATCATTGGAATAGAGCTTCATATTCTGTAGTGTTATTTGTACATTCAAACTCTAGCCTACAAGAGAGAAAATGTCTATTTCTTTTAGGATCAATAAGAACACAACCAGCTCCCGATCCCTCTTGTGTCTTGGAACCATCAAAGTACAAAATCCAAAACTTATTCTCTAAATCAATTTCGTCAATGGTATCTCCTAAGTTAGTAACTAAGTTTACTATGTTACAATCAATTTCACCAGTCTGTGAGAATTGAAGGAGATCATACTGTGTGTCTGACTCATGACTAGCTTCTTTCGCTTGATAATTTCCTGGTTCGAGTTCCAAGAAGTAATTTCCCAAAATCGAAGAGGAAAAATTTACAAGCTCGTTTCTTTCTTCTAGTTGGGTCACATTTTGCTTCATGTGAGGTTCCCTTAGTATTTTAATCTGATTTTGCTTGTTATGATATGGCAACCACAAGTGAGATCAATTTGTTGCAAAATAGCCACTTAGTTTCATAGACCAGGCCATTCTCAATATCAAACCATAAGCTTTGGGTATATCTACCACCGTGATATCTATAAATTGACATACCCTCGAGTCAACAGACAATCTGATAAGCACATCTTTGATCTCCCCTATAACCTTAACAATAGACCTATCTAGTTGTATGATATGGGAAGGAGATGGTATTGGTTTCCCATTGATTTTCTTACAGATGGATAGTGCCATAACATTGGATGAAGCTCCATAATCCACCAAGCAATTATGTACATTATGATTAAATATTTCGAAGGTTAACAAGAAAGGTAGGGTCTGAGCTTTTGATTTACCACCAATACTTGCTTCATTTATCTCAGTATCCGACGCAAAAGTCTCTATTGTACTGCTTGGTTGTGGGTCAAAAGCTTCCAATAATTTAGTCCTCTATTGTGGGAGATTACATAATTCAAATAAAGATATGTTTTCCTTAGTCTTCTTAATTTCCTCCATAAAATTATACCCCATATTATATTCTTTTGTGTTTTTCCCACCATTTTATGGCTTGTTCACTGTGGTCTTCACCTGCTTATTTATCACTGGGCTCGTTTCTTTTCCAATTTTAGAAATCACTTTAGGTTGAGGATGAGTGATGCCAATATTCTTTTTCAAAGTTTCCTTTGTCCCCCTTACCTTAGGAAACACTAGGCTTTGATCTACCACTAGCCCTTTGCTTCTAGTGGTAATATTTACCGATGATACCTGGATTTCTTCAGCCTACTCTTCTTTTTTCAATCCTAAAGTGGGTGCCCAGTCCCATAATACCATCGTGGTATCCTCAGTTGGTTCTTCCTCTTCTTTTGTTTGATCTTCTTCTATGTCTTCCTGATTTTTCACCTTCACAGAATTAGTTAAAGGAGGTTGGGGCTGTCCTCTTTCTTCCCTTTTCTTATAGAAGGGCTTAAACGGTTTTCTTGATGTACTAGATCCCTTATCTTTCTCCAATTCTACTATTTTGTTAGATAATTTATGAACCATTTTAACCACATTTTCTAATTCATTCGAGGGTTCCTCTTTAGGTCTAGATAATATCAGAGGCTTGTTACTGGCCGTTGGCTTCACTTCCAATTCTAATGCATGCTTTGAAATACTATCCAAGTCAGCTTCTACCTTCTTAGATTACTCGTAGTTTTCTATCAAAGTAGCCTTAACTGCTCTTTTGACAAACATAGCTATAGGTGGAGAAAGTGTTGTAGTATAATACTCTACCAAGGATTCCTCAGCGGGTTTTGTTGCAGCACTAAAACTATTTAACAGGGTAGAGAATATCTGATTGAACTCCTGCACCTTTTATTTCTTTTCCATCCTCATAGATAACAACTCTTTCATGAATGTGGCGACGGTCTTCTGATTGCCAAATTTGTTTAAAAACATTTTTTCAAAACCGTCCCAATCTGCTATAGAATTAGCTTGCAGACTAAAATACCAAGAAGATTACCTCGGCTCAAACATGTAAGGGAAAAGTCTTCAAACCACATCTTCATGTTCTACGTTTAAAAGATTCAAAGCTAAATAGAAACTCTTTAGGTGGTCTTTGACAGAGACACCTTTTCCAGGGTCGAATTTAGGTAGCACCCTCTCTGGATGTTTGGGAAGATCGTGTAATGGGGCAACCAGATTAAGTGGCCCTCTGGATCTCCACGCAGGTGGTTGGTTTACATTATGATCCATGATCCATGGTGGAGAATGCGGTGTGTGAGGAGAGGTATTGTGTGTTATATGGGGTTCCGTGGATTCTGGTCTCAGCTGACCAATAGGATTTGGGATTTCTTGCAGAGATAAATCCACCAATTCTTCCAAATATTACATAAGTAAATAATATCAGGTCTGTTGAACTTGTCGTATGGGATATTTCCTTCTGGGTAAAGCAAGTACTACTGTTAATCCACCAATACTCCTCACATAAGACCTTGTATGTCTCTGAAATTGTCTACCTCTGCATGAGTAACAACGTATAAGCGCTCAGTACTTTCAGTTTCAGGATTTAGATCCTCTTGATAGTCAGTTTCAAGAACAAAATCTTGTGGTATAGTTGTTTCAAACGGAATTTCAGAGAAATCTCTCCATACAAACAAATTTCCTCTGCCATCCATGCACTAGAGGCCCTCCTTCTAGCACCAAAAACTGTTGATGCCCATAAATTATCAGCATCGGCAGTAGGGATTCTCCCCAATGAGCAATCCCAATTAGATTTTCCACCGTTTGGTATGGGGAATCCGTCCAGTTAATGGTCCAACTATCATAGGTGTAATTGTTTAAGTTCTTTATAGGTTTCGGCCTGATTCACTGTTTATGTGGTTTTATTTTAAACTATGAGATGCAATTTCCCTAACTAATGAAATGGAATTGACAGGTAGAAGCCTCACAAGTGATGTGCATTTTCTTACCTCTGGTCTTACCACTTCTACCTGATCAATTCATTTATTCCTAATCTAAACTAGCTATCATATCCCTGCAAGGAGCAAATTTAAAGTAAGAGTAATAAACTGAAATTCTCAAGCACATTTAACAGATAGCCATTAAAAGAAACATTCACATTTACAACAGAAATTATCAAAGATAGCTCTGATATTGATTAAAGCAATTTATTACTCTATTACACATAACCGTTTGCATGAAATAAGGAAACCATTCATCATCATTGAAATAATTTGACAAGATTAGAAAGATCTCATAGTATGATAGATGCAGAAAAATAAGTAATTATGTTCCAGCGATCACACATTCCAAGAAAACATCAGTGCAAAATTTTCCCCAGCAAACCAATCCAACTTCAAGTTTATTGTTGTCTTCTGAGGTAAATGATTAGGGAATTCTGAGTTAGTTTCTCTTCAGTCCATGTGGCTCTTAATCGTATTTGCAGTATCAAACCTCCTTTTCCTCATTTTTATTGACTCTGCAACAATCACCTTCATCCTCGCCATCAATACCTTCATCTTGCAGATTTCTTTTGTAATTATTTCCTGAGAGTGACATATTTGTTCCTATATCTTGCCTTCTTGTTCACAAAACGGAGTCATGTATTGATTTATATTATCTTCCAACTCTAGTTGCTTAGCAAGAGATTCATTTTCTCTTAACAATTCATCCATTTGAGTTTTCAATTCTTCGGCCTTCTGGTTTGAGGGCCCCAATCTTTGCTTCAAAATCACTTCTCTCACCCTCCATTATCATCAACTGCACATTTAATGATTCTTTCTCTGTATACATATTTTGTTAGTTGGCTAGTAACGTGTCCTTTTCAGATAATGTGGCCTCAAAATTCCTTTTCAGCTCTTTGCTTTCACTTCGCTCCTTTACCAAGTTGTCTTTCAATTTAAACATCTTCTCTTTGTTGTGTTCGATATCGTTCAACAATTTGTCAACATTGTCTGCACTTGCCTGTGCAGCTACTATATTCACAGAGGCTGTGAATTTAGGGACCTTGAGGGTACCCTCTATTACCAAAAAATCCACTCGAGCGGACGCGAGCAGGATCTCCCTAGCTCAATGTGACTCTAGAACAAATAAAACAGACTACAAGTGCATTTCCTAGATCTACTTAAGGACCAAGTACTAGATTTCTTACCTATCTATTACGCAATCCTTTCCCCTGAATGTTGCTCCACATCTCACGATCGTTAGATCCAAGCTGCAAGACCTGTCAAGACACAAAAACAAGAGAAACGAGTGAAGAGCATCTATACAATAAGCGATCTAAGTAAACAGTTAGCAAGTAAACTACACAATATCATTACACATGAGAACAATATTGGTGGAAAGAATTTGCATTACTGTAAATAGAGGAGTCCATGATAGAGATATAGAACTACAACCAAAGACTTAATGCAGTTTCCCTTCTCCGACCAAGCCAATTTCCATATCCTTCCAAGGAAGTATGAGCTCTCCAATAGGTGAAATGGAGGTGTCTTAAGAGAGATTTCACCAGCATGTAGATACCATAGCCTTCCTCCCTTTGGAATGGGAGTGAGATTTACTTATATAGGACTAAGTGGATAGGGTATGGATAGGATAGGTTGAGAGATGGTAGGAGAGAGATGGGGGATCTTCCCAAAGAGTTAGGGGTCGAGTACCAGCTCCCCTAGAGGTCAAGGATAAGCCCCTAAATGGGCAAGTTTCGAGAGGGATCTTGAATAGGCTATTTTTTCCCATTAACAGACCTCGTTGCACCCTGCAGTGGAGCAAGATGCGACGTCGCATGTTGCTATTGAGCAACCTGCGACAACCTCTCAAAAGTTTGCAGGATTGAGTGCAAATCCTCCCAAATGAAAGTACTTAGTCCAGGTGACTTCAGGGATGTATACACTGAATCTAATGATGAGTAGATTTTGGGTGTACCAAAATGCTCCCCAAAGCATGAACTTGTTAAGGATGTACACGTGAAGTGCTTTGAAAGAAATAATGGCAATAGGCTCGATGGACGAAGGACACTGATGCAGTACAACTGACTCTGAACGGACAATCACACATGAAGTACAACATGGCTACCGACCAATAAATTGCAGATCCATGGTAGTAATGACCGACTGAACACAATCATGGCTACTAGACACAAGTGTAGATCCATGATGAGATGGTAACACAGCCACGACCAATGCAAAAGTGGATCCGTGTAATATGACTCAATACAAACTCCATCGCAACCTGGGTAAAACATGACTCCCCAGGGTTCAAGCTGAACCTGCAATGGTACTGTTATCACGGAACTTGTAGTTGCCCCTAGTGGTATCCCATCCGGGACGGTAGAGGAGACAGGAAACTAAAGAGGTGACCCAAGAGATGCCACAGTTCCCAATGCAAGGTGGGAGTCACGTCAATCGAGGCACTCTTCGCTTTAGATCAAGGTAAAACAAGACCTAGGGGGAGACCCTATAACCAATCACAGTTGATTGGACCCAAACAAAGGTTTCTAAGGATAAGTAAATGAAGAGTTACGAAAACCAAAGCAAGGCTAAGTGGACCTAGAAGTTGAGGTATGGTTGAAGGTGGTTTGAGAAATTGTTAGTGTTTCAACCTAGGTATGATTTAGGCCACATAATTGGGTATGATGACAAGGTGTAGTACCATATGTTTACACAAGTGGGTCCTATTTTCTTGGGATGTGTGAGATGGCTTTAAGTGGGCCCACAAGGTGAAGGTAGAGATGAAATTAGTACTAGAGGTTATGTAATTAGTAGATCTATGGATCTAAGTTGATTTTAGGAGTACCCATGAACCAGATCTAGGGTTTGACACAATTCCCAAGGAGTGCGACTTGCTTTGAGGAGGACTAGTGCCTTGTTGGATGGGCTAATGGGGTCAAAAGGTATGTCAAAGTGTAGATCGGGACACCTAGAAGCCAAGTCAAGTGGGCTAAATGAGATTGGATGGTTGGATCTTGCTAGATCTAGGTTTTCATGAAATGACCCTAAGTGAACCACAATCCCTTGAAACAAGGAATGCTACCTCCAAGGTAGATCATCACAAAATGATACTCTAGACCTAGGTTTCAAGGTATGGCCGTTCCAAATCCACAAAAAACTCAACCACCCACTTCCTCAAAGTGGGCAAACTCACTTACCCAAGGGAGTGCGACTTTTCTCAAGGAGGGTTAAAAGGTGGGTTAAGTGGACCAAATCTAGTCCAATGGCCACCAAACTATAGATCCAAGTGGCTAGTACCCCGATCTATGTAGATCCCCAAAATCAAGTCAATCCAAGGGTTAGATCTTAGTAGATCTGAGTTTTAAGGTGCCAAGAAATTCAAAAAGGGGGTTTTATTCCCTTAAAACGTGGAATGACGCCCATAAGGTAGAAATCACCAAAGTAAGAATCTGGGGGTAGGTTATCAAGTGTCTAGATTGCAAATCAAGTGGGATTTCACCTACCCATGTGCTAGATCTAACCAAACAAGCCTCTCTTAGGGAAGTGCGATTTGGTTCAAGAGGGCTTTTTGCCTTGAAAAGTGTGTCAATTTTTACCCAATCACCACCAAACTATAGATCCCACTAGGGGTGGATACGGATACTATAGAGGTGGGTTCTTAAAATATCTTCAAAATCAAGGCTAGATCTAAGTAGATCTAAGAAAAACCAAAAAGAAGGTTTTTAATCAATTAGGGTTTTATATGATCTAGAAATTATGGATGATTCAAGGAAGAAGAAGATCATACCTTTGGAGCATACCTGGATGAAGAGATGAATGCTAGTTGAGACGAGGATTACTTTTGCCAAAGATCAAATGGAGAATTGTTGAAACCCTCTTGCCAAATCGATTTTTCCAAGCCACATGTGAATCCCTCTAACCTGTCAAAACCGAGGAGCAAAGCATCAATCAGTTTAACATGTTGAAGGTAGATACAAGCAAGAGAGAGATAAGCATAGAATAGTTGACACAAAGGCAAAACTACTCCCTGTCAAACCAAAACATCTTCCTCCAATCTTGAAGGGCAAGCCTCCCCACCAATTCGCACTTGTCCAAAAACGTCCTCTTAACCTGTAAATAAAATATGGCAAATATGCAAGATAGCTACAATAGATCCTCTAGTACAATGGACAAAAGCATTTACAATCGAAACAACCAACATCCACTCCAATCCAAGCATGTACTCCAAAATATAGAAATTTTATTCCAAGAGCCAAGAGCCAAAAATCTCTAGATGATTTTACAATGAGAGGCTCCCTCCTTAAATAGGATGGGGAGAGAGTACAATCCTAACCACTTTTTACATGAGTGGCTAAGATTAAAAGATCAAAATATCTAATCAACGGCTAACAATAAATCATAACAATACATCACATGGATCACCCAATATATTGATGGCGCCCCCACTAAATGGTACAAAAGGAGGATGACGTCATCCACTAGAGGGGTAAAGGTACAAAGATCCACCTCATAATGACTAGGACATGATAAAATAAGCACATGGTGGGGCTAGGAGGCATCAATCCTTACTAGCTCATCCCCAAGGCACAATAAAATAATAAAATATGTCCAAGATAATATAAATGATCAAATCTGTCCTCAAAATCTATGACAGACAAGTAGTAAAAGACCTCCTGTGATCAATGTGGGCATACCCACATGGTTCCGGGAACTTCTAACAGTGATTGATGCAGTTTTACACTTGTTGACAAGATTTGGGGCTGATTTCCCACCCCCTCCATCATCAGCTTTTTAGGTGAACTGGCCTCTCATGGCCCCTGCTGCTCAGGCTGGGAAATTAGCCCCAAATCTGGTCAACAAGTGTAAAACTGCATCAATCACTATCAGAAGTGCCCGGAACTGAAAGATAAGTGTCTCATTGGATCCAGAAGACCCAAATCCACTAGGAATGTGTACTCATACACCATGGGTTTCCATAATGGGCCAGCTGTAGGGTCCACCATATATGGACAATGCATAATCTGCTTATCTGAAGTAATAATAAAACCTACTAAACTGCATCAATCATCATCTGCATCATATGTCCATTATATGATCTCATCATCAAGTATGTGGGACCATGAATCATCATCAATAAGCATATATATATGGCCCCCATCATCACGGATCCCAAGAATATACAACCAAGGATAAATCACATCAGTAGACTAAGACATGCTTCTCTAATCATTCTCACAGCTAATCTCAAAGTATAACATCCATTCAGTGGCATTGATCAAGTTAGCATATTCCTTTGTTATAAAATTACTTGCACAATAGTTCAAATGACAAACTCACCCATTGGATATGGTCAAACTACTAGTGAAGGATGAAGGCTAGGAACAAGGTTGGGCCAAGGGGTTGACTTGTCTAACTTAACTCAAAAATACTTTGGACTGGGAGAAGGGGGAAGCTACAAACTCTGTGCTGGACAAAACAACACGAGGAATGGTTGTGCCTCACAAATGGATAAGTTGTTCAGAGAGTGCTTATTCAACTTAGGCATCATGTCTACATCAAGTTGATCCAGGTTCATTAGGATCATTCAATTTCATTTCATGGCCTTTTTGGCCTACATAACGCTTCCGATTTCAGGTGTGCTGATAAGCACAACTAGTTGCAGCTTGCATCCAGGGCATGTTTTTCAAATGCATATAAGGTCAACAATTGTTTAGATATAACTTTTAAGAGCCATTGCTTTTTTGGACCTTTCTTATACTCTTCGAGGAGTATTTTTAGCTGTTCATCGCTCTTGCCCCTTTTTTAAGTTTCCATGGGCGAATTTATAAGTTTCCATAGGTAGAACATGAGCTTTCAGTTTTAGCCAACAACATCTCAAGTGACTAGGGGGAGTTCGAGCCAATGCCAAACATCGGGACAACCGACCAGAATTATTTAGGCCTACAATCCAACTCACCAAAGGCAAGTTTTGTCACCAACTTAGAGCCGAGACACTGAACATACAAGGATGCGGTCCAAACACAGAGGTAGAAAAATGGGGAAGTCCTCAGTATCAGAAAGTCAAATGAGACAGGTCAAGGTTTAAAGTCAAATAGGAAAGTCATGTATGGATGGAGTCAAGTGGATATGGAGCCTCCACTAGCAGACAACAAGTGTCAGGAAAGACCATATCTATGTAAGGTGGAAAACCAGTGGGTTTTGTTAAATGACCTAAATGTGCAAGCAATTGTCCATTTCATGATTTATAGTTCATTTTAAAAAGTTTCCCACATCAGGAATAATATACCAAGCAAATGCTGTGAACATGACTAAATCAACAAGATAATAATGCACACTCAGTGATAACATATCCATAGATCATACAACATCATAATAATAATAATAATCATGTACCATCTGAAACCCTGCTGTAATACATCTCTAAGCACTGAACTGAAACTGTATGGGGGAAAGGGTCACATCGGTCATCAAATCTGAACTCTCAAGGCTCAGCCTTGACACAAGGTCTAACATAAATCTGAATAATATATTGCTCTGATTATGAGTGATCCAAAATATATAGCCATGCTCTGGAATAATGAAAGCTCTTGAATGTGCAGATATCTATTGAACAAGGATAGTAGCCCTGCTACTATAGTGTGATAACATCTAGCTCCAGCTGGGACAAGTGCTCTAAGGGAGAGAGCACTTGAGAATCTCAGAATCTCTAGTCTCGATCTGCTCTACATCAATCTTCAATCTAGCACTGCATCATCCTTGCTTTCAGCTTTTATTTTGCACCTGTTCCTGCTCTCACAAACACTAGAATACCTCATGGAGCATGTATGGGAAAAATATAAAATAAAGATGATAATGAAATCTATTCTAAAGCAGAAACTGAGATGCGTAAAAGAAAAATTTAAACTAACATGGCATAGATCATTTGTTCATCATTCACTATTTTTATCACTGTGCAAGAGGAAAAGAGAACTTTTTCAAGCAGGCAATCTCACTTGCACAGGCAGCCAAAAATGACAACTAAAAATTCTTAATTGCATGCAGGAGAAGAGACAAGCTTAGGAAGGAGCGAGGCTCAACTCAATAAAGAAGAAAAACAAGCAGACACTCCAAGCAGAAAAGAAAAAGGGACAATACTCATCACATAGAAGAAGAAAAAGCCACACAAATCCTATTGCTCAAGTGAGCTTATTCAAGACCTACCTACCCTACTCTAACCGACTAGCACAAATGTTAGGTAAAATCATAAATCCAGTGTAACCATTCATCAAACAGGTTAATGATTCTTATTTGATTTTTGATAATAGAACAAGTCAAGATCGGGATAAAGATTAACAAATTTGAGGGCACAATCTTCCTGACTTGTTCAAACATTGAAGAATGGTTTAAATGATGCAATATGAAATTATGCCAAGGAGAAGACTATCTTATGCAAACATCCTCCATCAAAGAACTGATAGGATCATAAAATTTATGCAAGTTAAACTCAGGGATGGATGGAGGGAAGACATAAGACATGTGATTCAATTCATTTTCACACAAATTAACTTCTTCATTTACTTCTCTCACATATTCAATTCTATTCTCCTTGGGACTGATGATCAAATAGAAACCAAGTGGAGACAACTCAAAGCTTAGAAGACGAAAAATCAAAGTCAGACCCTCTTGATGCTCAAAAATGGAGAAGAGATGGAATTTATCTTTAAACACCTTTTCTAGCCACCTAGAATGATTGATAAATTGACAACAAGCATTATGGTTCCAAAGTAACTAAAAAGGGAAATGAAGTGCATTTTCTCCAAACATGTAATCATGCTTATACTTCTTATTGAAAATTTTAAAAGCAAAAGACTGACTAGACCACCAACCCAAAGATGATTGAAAGAGTTGGGAAGGGAGGGTGGATTGCAAATATGAACAGTCTCCTAGATGGATAGAAAGATTTGGCCTTGAAATTTGACAAAATGAAAGGCCTTTCAAAATAGCAGTAAGAATGACTTCAAACTTTTGATTAAATCTAATTTGAGGACAAGATTCTAACTCTAAGAAAAAGCTATCTTGACTAAGGACAGAAAAATAAAAATTTAAAGACTCATTATAAGAAGTGGAACAAAGATTAGAGCATCTAGTGTGATCTACTGGCTCATCCTCTCCTTCTATTGATTCATCATTAAAATCACAAGAGGATACTTGATCATTTTCATTAAATTGATCAGGGATAAAATTAACAAATTTATTTAGAACATCCTGATTATTTGCACAATGATCATGTGAGAGCACTACTAAAGGGTCTTGGTCAATGTTTCCACTTTCTTCTTTTTCAATAAGGTGATAAGGAATTGAATGATTGTTAATGATAGAATGATTAAGGAATTCTTTTTCTGAAGGATCCTCAACCAACACAAAATCAGAAATTTCTTCAAGATCAAAAGTAGGGCTACTCAAGGACTGATTTGAAGTGTCATTATTATTATCATGGTCCTTATTAAACCGATCCTCAATAGCACAATTATTGCTTGATGTCTCTGTTAAGGATTCTTCAATATTACTACCCCATTTATTCTTTAATAACCCAGCCAAAATATCATATCCAGTGATGGATCCTGGGGCTAAATTATCAAACCATAATCCAGCATTTCCACCTAATGTCTCACCCAGGGCCCGCATATAAACATCTTCATCATCAGCACCCCTAACTTCCATATAATCCCAAAATTTTTGTAAAT
This sequence comes from Larix kaempferi, assembly GCA_027924585.1. Lineage (NCBI taxonomy): Eukaryota > Viridiplantae > Streptophyta > Pinopsida > Pinales > Pinaceae > Larix > Larix kaempferi. Next base: position 24,412,482 of record BSBM01000073.1, on the reverse strand, counting down.
GATTTTCAATTGACTCAAAATAATTTCCATAGAAACGAGGCAACCTTTCAGAGTAATTATTTGGCATAAGATGAGGTGCCCCATGAATTTCAGAAAAGTCAAAAGGAGATGGCTTAGCTGGATTTCTAATAACTTTGGCCATTCTACTAGGGATTAGTTGTGGATGTCTAACTGGAATACTAGAGTCATTTGACCGAATGCTTTGGTTGTAAGGCCTTGGTTGAGATTGACTTTTGTTTGAATTAATTGGGTTAATATTTTTACTTGAAGAATGAAAAGAATGATGAGAGTCATAAGAATTATGTACATAATCACTCCCATATTGATATGTTGATTGACTTTCATTACTTTCTTCCAACTGCCCTCTATAGCGAGATAGATTCTCATATATTTCATTCATACACCTTGTCATTTGGAAGAAAATGTCTGAATTCATTTATGATTTACAAATTACAAAATTGAAAGATGGGAATGGGGTCGATCCTCAGCGGAGTCACGAATTGGAGTCGCCAGGTAGATTTTTAAACTCTTCTACCAAGATGTATGTCATTTAAAGTGCAGGGAGAGAGTGAGACAAAACAAGTATGATGAACCAAGGTAGGCCTCTACCTCCCAGGCAACGGCGCCAAAAATGTTGGCAAAGAGAACGGGAGTAGGGCTTGAAAAAAATATGTCAAACCAGGGTAGGCCTCTACCTTCCCCGGCAACGGTGCCAAAAATGTTATCACACAACTTGTAGTTGCCCCTAGTGGTATCCCATCTGGGACGGTAGAGGAGACAGGAAACTAAAGAGGTGACCCAAGAGATGCCACGGTTCCCAATGCAAGGTGGGAGTCATGTCAATCGAGGCACTCTTCGCTTTAGATCAAGGTAAAACAAGACCTAGGGGGAGACCCTATAACCAATCACAGTTGATTGGACCCAAACAAAGGTTTCTAAGGATAAGTAAATGAAGAGTTACGGAAACCAATGCAAGGCCAAGTGGACCTAGAAGTTGAGGTATGGTTGAAGGTGGTTTGAGAAATTGTTAGTGTTTCAACCTATGTATGATTTAGGCCACATAATTGGGTATGATGACAAGGTGTAGTACCATATGTTTACACAAGTGGGTCCTATTTTCTTGGGATGTGTGAGATGGCTTTAAGTGGGCCCACAAGGTGAAGCTAGGGATGAAATTAGTACTAGAGGTTATGTAATTAGTAGATCTATGGATCTAAGTTGATTTTAGGAGTACCCATGCACTAGATCTAGGGTTTGACACAATTTCCAAGGAGTGCGACTTGCTTTGAGGAGGACTAGTGCCTTGTTGGATGGGCTAATGGGGTCATAAGGTATGTCAAAGTGTAGATCGGGACACCTAGAAGCCAAGTCAAGTGGGCTAAATGAGATTGGATGGTTGGATCTTGCTAGATCTAGGTTTTCATGAAATGACCCTAAGTGGACCACAATCCCTTGAAACAAGGAATGATACCTCCAAGGCAGATCATCACAAAATGATACTCTAGACCTAGGTTTCAAGGTATGGCCGTTCCAAATCCACAAAAAACTCAACCACCCACTTCCTCAAAGTGGGCAAACTCACTTACCCAAGGGAGTGCAACTTTTCTCAAGGAGGGTTAAAAGGTGGGTTAAGTGGACCAAATCTAGTCCAATGGCCACCAAACTGTAGATCCAAGTGGCTAGTACCCCGATCTATGTAGATCCCCAAAATCAAGTCAATCCAAGGGTTAGATCTTAGTAGATCTGAGTTTTAAGGTGCCAAGAAATTCAAAAAGGGGGTTTTATTCCCTTAAAACGTGGAATGAGGCCCAGAAGGTAGAAATCACCAAAGTAAGAATCTGGGGGTAGGTTATCAAGTGTCTAGATTGCAAATCAAGTGGGATCTCACCTACCCATGTGCTAGATCTAACCAAACAAGCCTCTCTTAGGGAAGTGCGATTTGGTTCAAGAGGGCTTTTTGCCTTGAAAAGTGTGTCAATTTTTACCCAATCACCACCAAACTATAGATCCCACTAGGGGTGGATACTATAGAGGTGGGTTCTTAAAATATCTTCAAAAGCAAGGCTAGATCTAAGTAGATCTAAGAAAAACCAAAAACAAGGGTTTTAATCAATTAGGGTTTTTATGATCTAGAAATTATGGATGATTCAAGGAAGAAGAAGATAATACCTTTGGAGCATACCTGGATGAAGAGATGAATGCTAGTTGATACGAGGATTACTTTTGCCAAAGATCAAATGGAGAATTTTTGAATCCCTCTTTCCAAATCGATTTTTCCAAGCCACATGTGAATCCCTCTAACCTGTCAAAACCGAGGAGCAAAGCATCAATCAGTTTAACATGTTGAAGGTAGATACAAGCAAGAGAGAGATAAGCATAGAATAGTTGACACAAACGCAAAACTACTCCCTGTCAAACCAAAACGTCTTCCTCCAAGCTTGAAGGGCAAGCCTCCCCACCAATTCGCACTTGTCCAAAAACGTCCTCTTAACCTGTAAATAAAATATGGCAAATATGCAAGATAGCTACAATAGATCCTCGAGTGCAATGGAAAAAAGCATTTACAATCGAAACAACCAACATCCACTCCAATCCAAGCATGTACTCCAAAATATAGAAATTTTATTCCAAGAGCCAAGAGCCAAAAATCTCTAGATGATTTTACAATGAGAGGCTCCCTCCTTAAATAGGGTGGGGAGAGAGTACAATCCTAACCACTTTTTACATGAGTGGCTAAGATTAAAAGATCAAAATATCTAATCAACGGCTAACAATAAATCATAACAATACATCACATGGATCACCCAATATAATGATGGCGCCCCCACTAAATGGTACAAAAGGAGGATGACGTCATCCACTAGAGGGGTAAAGGTACAAAGATCCACCTCATAATGACTAGGACATGATAAAATAAGCACATGGTGGCTAGGAGGCATCAATCCTTACTAGCTCATCCCCAAGGCACAATAAAATAATAAAATATGTTCAAGATAATATAAATGATCAAATCTGTCCTCAAAATCTGTGACAGACAAGCAGTAAAAGACCTCATGTGATCAATGTGGGCATACCCACATGGTGAAAACTAGCTGGAAGATAGTGAGATCACCCTGGAAGACCTCTGTGAAAACCAAATGCCAAAACCTTGCCTCAATTTCCCAAATCGAATTCCTCAGTGACCACTTTATCCCATTTTTTAACGGCCTCGGTAACTGTGAAAGTGCCAAAACTGCCTCCTAGGGCATCTGCGCTGTCCATCTGATCCCACCAGGCTCTCCAGAAGGGGGGGTAAATTGTAAAAACAAGTGGCTGGACCACCCCCTCCATCATCAGCTCCTTAGGTGAACTGGCCTCTCATGGCCCCTGCTGCTCAGGCTGGCAAATCAGCCCCAAATCTGGTCAACAAGTGTAAAACTGCATCAATCACTGTCAGAAGTGCCCATAATTGAAAGATAAGTGTCTCATTGGATCCAGAAGACCCAAATACACTAGGAATGTGTACTCATACACCATGGGTTGCCCTAATGGGCCAACTGTAGGGTCCACCATATATGAACAATGCATAATCTGTTGATCTGAAGTAATAATAAAACCTATTGAACTGCATCAATCATCATCTGCATCATATGTCCATCATATGATCTCATCATCAAGTATGTGGGACCATGAATCATCATCAATAAGCATATATATATGGCCCCCATCATCATGGATCCCAAGAATATACAACCAAGGATAAATCACATTAGTAGACTAAGACATGCTTCTCTAATCATTCTCACAGCCAAGCTCAAAGTATAACATCCATTCAGTGGCATTGATCAAGTTAGCATATTCCTTTGTTATAAAATTACTTGCACAATAGTTCAAATGACAAACTTACCCATTGGATATGGTCAAACTGCTAGTGAAGGATGGAGGCTAGGAACAAGGTTGGGCCAAGGGGTTGACTTGTCTAACTTAAATAAAAAATACTTTGGACTGGGAGAAGGGGGAAGCTACAAACTCTGTGCTGGACAAAATAACACGGGGAATTGCTGTGCCTCACAAATGGATAAGTTGTTCAGAGAGTGCTTATTCAACTTAGGCATCATGTCTACATCAAGTTGATACAGGTTCATTAGGATCATTCAATTTCTTTTCATGGCATTTTTGGCCTACATAACCCTTTGGATTTAAGGTGTGCTGATAAGCACAACTAGTTGCAGCTTGCATCCAGGGCATGTTTTTCAAATGCATATAAGGTCAGCAATTGTTTAGATATAACTTTTAAGAGCCATTTCTTTTTGGACCTTTCTTATACTCTTCGAGGAGTATTTTTAGCTGTTCATCGCTCTTGCCCCCTTTTTAAGTTTCCATGGGCGAATTTATAAGTTTCCATAGTTAGAACATGAGCTTTCAGTTTTAGCCAACAACATCTCAAGTGACTAGGGGGAGTTTGAGCCAATGCCAAACATCGGGACAACCGACCAGAATGATTTAGGCCTACAATCCAACTCACCAAAGGCAAGTTTTGTCACCAACTTAGAGCTGAGACACTGAACATACAAGGATGCGTTCCAAACACAGAGGTAGAAAAATGGGGAAGTCCTCAGTATCAGAAAGTCAAATGAGATAGGTCAAGGTTTAAAGTCAAATAGGAAAGTCATGTATGGATGGAGTCAAGTGGATATGGAGCCTACACTAGCAGACAACTGGTGTCATGAAAGACCATATCTATGTAAGGTGGAAAACCAATGGGTTTTGTTAAATGACCTAAATGTGCAAGCAATTGTCCATTTCATGATTTATAGTTCATTTTAAAAAGTTTGCCACATCAGGAATAATATACCAAGCAAATGCTTTGAACATGACTAAATCAACAAGATAATAATGCACAGTCAGTGATAACATATCCATAGATCATACAACATCATCATAATAATAATCATCATGTACCATCTAAAACCCTGCTGCAATACATCTCTAAGCACTAAACTGAAATTGTATGGGGGAAAGGGTCACATCGGTCATCAAATCTGAACTCTCAAGGCTCAGCCTTGACACAAGGTCTAACATAAATATGAATAATATACTGCTCTGATTATGAGTGATCCAAAATATATAGCCATGCTTTGGAATAATGAAAGCTCTGGAATGTACAGATATCTGCTGAACAAGGATAGTAGCCCTGCTACTATAGTGTGATAACAGGTACGAATCTATCCATGTGATTACAAATGTCTTGACGTCGAACATGGTAGAAACCACTTGATTACCTGTCATTGATGTAAACCATTAACAAGTGCGAGGGAGATCACCATTAATGTCAATGATTCCCAAGGTATCACAGTACATATCATCAAGCGTGAATAAATGATTTGAAGTCGAACGCAAGATGAAATATTTCAATCAAGAGTCAATGATCTAAACTCATGACGAAAGCAAGGTAACCTACCATTGAGGCATGCAGGGCCAAGGTACTTGGTTGGTTTCTAGATTCAATCCTCGGATGATGAGTTGAAGTCGACAAGGATGAATCTATCGAAGGACGGCCATGATGAATCCCCCATCAATCGACATGAAACATGACAAAAGATGTGTGGAGTGGATCGGATGGTACAGTAACATGTAAGAGTGACTCAAAGTAGGAAGGGCATGATGACGTGTGTACTGACTGTAGATGAAAGATAGTGGACATGTTCTTGAACATGGGCATGGCACGACTTGGCAGTATTGACATGATGAGAATGATGCAAACTTCTAATGCAACTGATGATGGAAGCTTTCTCCGAATGACTCAGAGGAGTAATGAGACTCGGAAAGTAAGCGGGGACTCATAGGCAAACAGATGACCCAAGTACTGTATGCGAATGCAAATGAGTGCCATGTTCAAGAACGACTATATACTGCCACTAAGGTATGTAACAAAAACACTTTCCTTTTTTCCCATCATGAACGATGAGTGCCTCATGTGTTATTTTTATGAGCTTGATGAGGATAACCAGATGCTAGGTATAGCTCATCTCATAGATGAGTCCAATCCCAAATATTTTTCGAACCTAGGATAGGATGGGCTTGTCCCATGATAGGCCCTTCAATGTGAAAATTTAACGATTCCATAGAAGGTAAACTCGGTTTTCATTTCATATTTAGAGAGTCTGAAAAGAACTAAAGAAGACTCCAAAAGGTCCTTTTTCGTAAAGTTAGTCTCTTCACCCGGAAAAGGGTAAAACAACGTGAGCGAGAACTCTTCCAACCATGGTTGGTTGGAGTATTCCTTTTTTGTAAAGAGTGCTTCCTGGTCCGAAAAAGGGGTAAACTATCACCAGAAAGACGATCATTCAAATGCTTTTACAAGCGTGAAAGCATCAAGTTCGCTTGGCAATCTTTTCCTATTTAGGGAGTCTGAAAAGAGCTTATAAAGGACTCCATGAACAACTTTGTCATGGTTGATGACCAAGTATGACAAAAGAAAAGTAAACTCGACACAGTTCCTTTTCCGTAAATAGTCTAGCAAGGCCAGATAAAGTGATAAACCTATACTCGTTATACACACCTTTTTACTCAAATTTTTAACGAGCACGAGAATGGTATAAAAATCACTCGAAATCTTTTTCATATTTGAACTAGAGCACGAAAAAGTAAAAAGTAATCTCAAACCACTTTTCATGTTTCAACCAGAGCACGAAAAAAGTGAAAAGTAAGCTCAAACCACTTTTCATGTTTTAACCAAAGCACGAAAAAAGTGAAAAGTAAGCTCAAATACTATCTTACTGTTTTTAATGAGATCGGAGATAGGTTTGAAGAATGCTCATGATTTATGCTTCATTTTTTAACGAGCTTGTAACAGAAAAAATGAACTATGCTCGGGATAATTTTCATGGTTTAATGAGCTCGAAACCTAAAGAAGGAAAGAATGCTAAAAAATATTCCCATTGGTGGACTCTTCCCGTCATGAAATCCAAAGGTTGGCACATGCCCCCAGCATGATTGATAGAAGTAAGGGGCTTAGCTCCAACATGGTGTGTAGAGGCGATCGAGTTGACTTCAACGGAACTTCAAGAGGTTGAAGACATGCCCCCAAGCTTCATTTCATCCACCTAAGGCATAGGTGGGTGAAAAGAAGGTTCAAGTACTAAGTCTACGAGGAGACTCGACTCAAAGGGAAAGGAGTTGTTTCATTTTTTAATGAGCTTGAAGCCAAAGGTAAACTTTGATCACGGTTAAGGCCCATTGATGGGTTCCTTCACAACATGATTCCCATAGGTTGGTAAATTCCCCCAGCATGATTGCTAGCAACTTAACATGGTAGTGTTCCCTCAACATGATTGTTGCCGGTACGACATGTGGCATGCCCCCGAAGCTTCATTTCATCTGAAATGTTGCTTGCTAACCCAACTACCAGCCTCGCTACTAATATGAAAATGTTCACCAAGGGGGGGAAACGAGAATCAAAGGAAATGAAGGTTCAAGTTCTAACTCTAGCGAGAGACTCGAACTGAAGGGAGGGAGATCTATTTCATTTTTACCCAAGCTTGAAATAGACAATAACTATGCTTGAGGGGGCCCATCTTATTTTTTAATGAGCTTGAAATGGAATAAAACTATGCTCGAAGGGATGGTTTCATTTTTATGCAAGCTTGAAACCAAAGGTAAACTATGCTTAGAGGGGTATATTTCATTTTTTAATGAGCTTGAGATAGAATAAAACTATGCTCTAATGGATTGGTTTCATTTTTATGCAAGCTTGAAACCAAAGGGAAACTATGTTAGGTTTCATTTTTTAATGAGCTTGAAACACAACATAAACCGTGCTCGTACCCCCCATCCTTAGGGGGAAGAAACCACTAAAACATGCGAAACATTTAGGGAATTCTGATGACTAGGAGTCATATGATGAGTGGCTGTCACGAAGGAAAGCTGATCAATGGTCACAATATTCACATGATGAGGAAAATACATCACTCGAAAGAGCGTGGACACTACAGCTTTCATAGCATAGACATAATCACGTCCAAGGAGCATATTGAAATCTAAAGGACCTTAGACAACCATGACATCAACATAAACAGTTTTTCCTCTCAATGTGACAGGTAACTACGGGAGAATCCCTAAAGGTTCGATAGGCCTTCTATTAAAATCCAAAATCTGGTTAGTTACTGGCACAAGCTGAGGAGAACCTATAGCTTGCCAAGTAGTTGAGGATAAAATACTAAGAGAAGATCCTTCATCAACTATCGTATGAAATATTTCTTTATCGGAAACTCCTACAGATATTTGAAAAGGAATACTCGAAGGAAGACGAGATTTTGTTAGACCATTTCAATCAAAGGAAATGACCTCAACACTTGGGGGGAGTCCTGTAGGAATGGACAGGGTCTCCCCTTGCCTAGGACATTCTGAACTGACTAGGAAAACATCAGCGGTTTCCAATTCACTCTCACTTGGAAGATAAGAATGAGATGAATATTGTGTCATGGTGACTGCTTCAGTCTAGACTTTCTCCAATGAAAGAGTGGGATCGAGTGGAGATGAGATTGACTCGATCACTTCACTTTTAGAAGGAAGAGTGGGATCAATTACAGATGAAACTAAATCGATCACTTGGTCAACCAGTGGGGGGTCGAGGGACAACTTACTATCGCTTGTTGGAAGCACCTATTGAGAACTACTAATATATTCCAACCACCATGAAGCTTCATCCATGATTGGACAAAGGTAAGTACGATGCATGCCCTTGCATAGCCAACAAGGGTTTGCGGCTCTACCCTTCCGACCCTTCACCAATGAGTCACTGGTCGAGGGAGTGTCATCAACATGATGGCCAAAGGTTGACGATACAATCGTTTGGGGTTTTTAGACCACACTTCTGACACATGGGAAATACCGGGACAATTCTTGAGAAGGTGATCACCCTTGCAAAGTTTGCAAGGGAACTTTGGCTTACGAGTTGTTCTCATAGAATGCGTGCCATGAGAGGTAGATGGTTGATGCTTGGTCTCTTTCTTATCTTTCTTCTTCCTAATCTTCCCTTTCTTCTTCTTCACACTTTCCTTCTTACTAACATTAGAGTTTTCAGTAGGAGAAGAGGAAGAGATGGAAGCCGATTCAAATTTTGAGGGAGAAGGAGAAGGGTCATCATGAGATTGATGCTCATGTGGTGAAGGACCTAGGTTCGACACAATTGGTGCACTTGGTGTAACTGGATTGGAGAATAACCATATTGGTAGTCCTATCGTCAATCCAAGAAGACTCAACGTAGCCATAAAGGGAGGACCAATAGTTCTACAAGGGGGAATAACAAATGTCATACCCTGGAAAGGGGCCTCTTGGTTGGTAGTCCCGGAAGAGTCTTCCATATCTAAGCTTCCTAAGAGTCTCTAAAGTACCACACAAATCAAACACTAGTCAAGTCTAAAAGCAAAAAGAAAACTGTGTCCAAAGTCTGGAACCTCACAGGATTATCAAGGCATCGCAAACCGCTATATACTATAGGGTCCAACAATATGATGTGACAAGGATAATTAGGACCGTACCCTTGCCTGCATACCTGATTACCTGGACAGTACATGTGTGCTAATCTCCCCGAGTGCTATTCTTGGTGTATTTCTTTTCCAAGACGGCCAAATGGTTAACTCAATTGGTTTCAGGAATCCTAGTGGTGTCTCCTGATATACGCAAGGTACGTGGGAGCTCAAATCCGTAGTGGTGCTGTCTAATGCACAACCGTTCGGCAAGAGACCTTCCGATATACTACCGAGCATGTGATACACCCTTTGATATACACCAAGTATGTATTATGGTACTTGGTGGGTACGTGAAGGAGCTCGATATACCGATAAGTACGTGGAAGACTACAATACCCCCAGGATACAGTGCTGGAAAATAATGACAGCTGCCATGCTTAACGACGCTGGAACACGTCTCTAACTTACACACAGTTACTAAATGATTTTAACCTAAGCTAGAGTTAATTTTATCTTGTATGGTTAGGTGGATGCATGAGGTGAGTACATAAATGTAAACATAATGCAATCCTCAACTACATGATAATGCACATTTTCCTTTCCTTTTCAATGAAAACTAATTAAGGTAGGGAGAGATTTTTCTTTCTTTCAAACCAAAAGTACTTAAGTAGTAGCGAAAAGAAGAATTCCTTCCTAGAGTGCAATAACTCTAACTTTCTGTAATAATCAACTAAAAAGCGCAAAGAAAATGAAAGATGCAACTAATCTTAACAATGTATAAGACAAAATAATGAAGCACTTCAATTTTCAAATGCATGTACCAAAAATGGAATTTGATACCTAAACGCTTTTCATATCTATATGTAGAAAGTGAGAGAATATCTACAACACTCTTTAATCATTCAGAAATTCCCAAAGAAAAATGACAAACACCCAACCAACTCAAAGGCACTCAAGAAAATATCAAAATCTACCAAATGCAATAATTATAACTCATTTCCTATCTTTTTACACTTGAAAAAGACACATCTAAGCTACGGAAAGAAAAATTCCATACATGTTTCCAATCAAATGCAAGACAAAGAAAATAACTTAATAATCATGCCTAACTCAAATGTATACAAAACTGAAACAAGCCTTTCTTCTTCTTATGAGTGTGAGACCAAGAATTTCAAATGATCAAATTAAAGCAAGAAGAATACTTATGTTTTCCAATTTCATGAGTATAGCAAAAGAGTGACAAAATCAAGCTTCTCTTTGAACTAAAGTGGAGAAAAAGAATCAATCTTTCCAAACAATCATTAGATAGGATGTGAAGGAAATAAGATGCACAACCCAAGAAAGAGAGGCTCAAAAAGACATGGATATCCCACACTCTTCAAGTCTTTAAAACAAGACAATCACACCAAACCAAAAATGATCTCAAAACCTTGAGATGGGTCAAAACGACCAAAGAACCCATTTCGCTTAAAAATGTAAGCAAAACACTAGTTTTGACTCAAGGGGCCAAACATGAATCCAAATCTCAAAAAACCCAAAAACTAATACAAATAAGCCAAACAAAACACGCAAATCAAATATGAGATCTCTGGCTGGATCTTGCAGCACAGAGAGAGTTCATACAGCAAACCAAAATCCAGACTGTCAAATGAAGAGAAGATGCCTGCATGCCAAAAATTTGACAGATTGGCGCACTCTGTGCTTGTACACAGTGCGACGTCGCAGGTTGCCTACACGGGAAGTGCGACGATGTCGCAGTATGCCAATGCAAAGGCTGGGACGAGTAAGCAACAGATAAAGAATAGAGACTCAAAAAGACACACTGTCGCTCTATTCTCACCACCCAGGTGCGACAGGCGAAGTTTAGATTAAAAAATGAATAATCTCTCAGAAATGAACCATGGAATGGTTTGGGAATGAGTTGTATAAACTCAGAGGAAGTAGATCAGAGTCTTCAACACGAAGATCTAATAGTGAAATCAACTCCAAGAAGTAAATGGAAAAAATAAAAAGGCTTGTGTCAAGCAATCAACTGAAAATGACTCTCAAATTGACAACTACTGACCAAATACTATATACTCCCCAGTATGGTCACCGGATGTGTTACCGGACAATCCACTCAAGCGGACGCAAGCAGGATCTCCCTAGCTCAATGTGAGTCTAGAACAAATAAAACATACTACAAGTGCATTTCCTAGATCTACTTAAGGACCAAGTACTAGATGTCTTACCTGTCTATTACGCAATCCTTTCTCCTGAATGTTGCTCCACATCTCACGATCGTCAGATCCAAGCTGTAAGACTTGTCAAGACACAGAAACAAAAGAAATGAGTGAAGAGAATCTATACAATAAGCGATCTAAGTAAATAGTTAAGCAAGTAAACTACACAATATCATTACACATGAGAACAACATTGGTGGAAAGCATTTGCATTACTGTAAATAGAGGAGTACATGATAGAAATATAGAACTACAACCAAAGAATTAACGCAGTAGCCCTTCTCCGACCAAGCCAATTGCCATATCCTTCCAAGGAAGTATGATCTCTCCAATAGGTGAACTGGAGGTGTCTTAAGAGAGATTTCACCAGCATGTAGACACCATAGCCTTCCTCCCTTTGGAATGGGAGTGAGCTTCACTTATATAGGACTAAGTGGATAGGGTATGGATATGATAGGTTGAGAGATGGTAGGAGAGAGATGGGGGATCTTCCCAAAGAGTTAGGGGTCGAGTACCAGCTCCTCTAGAGGTCGGGGATAAGCCCCTAAATGGGCAAGTTTCAAGAAGGATCTCGAATAGGCTATTTTTTTCCATTAACAGACCTCGTCGCACCCTGTAGTGGAGCAAGATGCGACGTTGCATATTGCTAGTGTGCAACCTACGACGACTCCTCAAAAGTTTGCAGGATTGAGTGCAAATCCTCCCAAATGAAAGTACTTAGTCTAGGTGACTTCAGGGATGTATACACTGAATCTAATTATGAGTAGATTTTGGGTGTAACACCCTCCATGATTGTGTTCTCCTGGATGGTGACAACATCATCCTGAGTACCCATTTTCAATATTTTCTCCGACCTCCTCGTGATGGTCTTTCTTTTTTAATAAAAAATAATTGTGTCCAACCGAGCCATAGTATTTTGCTTTGATGGGGTGAATGGGGTGAGTTTGAGCTTAGCAAATGGGAGGTGTCCTTCGGTGAGCATCATACTGGACACCTCAGGTGGATCTACGTCCATGTGTTATGGAATCCTGTGTTCACTTTGGGTTCCTTATTTATCCATAGCTTCCTTGAACAGATCCTGTTCTTCTTTTATTTTTAATTCCTCAACTACTTCTTTTCTTTCCATCTCTTTCCTTGCACTTTCTGCTTCCTTCAGCTCTTCCTCAACTTTTATCTGTTGTTCCTCATCATTTCTCTGTCATTCCTCAACATTTCTCTATTGTTCCTCAACAGCTTCTCTTTCTTGTCTCCCAGCCTCTTGTTGGCTTATATAATTGTCTTGAGGTTTTCTATAAAGACCCAAGTTCTTCGCGGTTCAAGGAACCAACAAAAACCCTTTTCACTGGCCCTTTCAGAAACAGTATGCAAATAGACTGAGGTATCACCCGAGGTGAAGTAATGGGGGGGTTGCAGAATCAGGTTTCCACAACCAGGTGATGAGTGCTTAAACATATTGGCGAAAAACCCACTGTGGGACTCGCGTTGTAGACTGACGACTATGCGAAGTTCACCTTCTTCGCAAATGACACTTAGGATATTGTGCATCCAAGGAATGCATGATGCCGGATGGTCTTTCGACGATAGGACATCGCAACTGAGACTGTGCTTCCTCTTCGGTACTTAACTACTTTCGAGGATCTCGCTTAATATAAAGACTACTTGACGATAGGACCGTGCCACGGGGGTTGCGCTTCCTCTTACAAACTTATGCAACTTGATGGATCTTACTTAGTGTTTAAAAGACACATTCAATCAGCATAGTAAACGGAACCTTTGAGACTTTATACACTATAAAAAACATGAGATCACGATGCACTTCCGGTGCTGTGCTTCGGGAGATCCACACGTCACGAACTCCTCTGGTTCTAGTGTTTACTCAACAACTTATGCATTCATTCTGACTTCGAAATACTTATGCATCTAACATTCATCCATACATGCGATACTTAACATATTATTCCCATCTCTATCCTTGTGGTGAATACATATAAAAGCAAAGCACATAAAATGATAACCGAGATCTTAAGCATTCATTGTAAGCAAATATACAGATTCAAACACATAAACAATCACACAACACGATATTTAACGTGGTTCACCCTCAGGATGGGAGCTACGTCCACAGGAACTGTTGTTATATTATCTTGGGAAGGGTACAATATTTCCAATCTGCGCACTCAGCTGCAGACTCTCTTCTCTCTCTGTATGTCTCTGCGCACGCCGTTGCAGAGCCTTTATAATCTTCTCTCAGCAGAGATCAATGTTCAGCAACAAAAATCAACAATTCATTAACAGAAGATTAACCCAACTATCAAAGATCAACATTTCAGATATTCAATGAGGATTAACCCTTTCCCTTACAAAATGTGCCTTATTATAGATCATGTCTTTACAATGAGTAGGAAAAAACCCTAAGGTTTCCCAAAACTGTCGCAATTTTCCCTTAACCGGACTTGCTGGCTCTAATAGCGACTCTTCCGTCATAGCAATCCTCTGTGTGTGGTCACATCGCTTTTAGTCTGCCCTGTCGACCGCATGCCAACGTTGCTTTCACCTTGTCGTTCCTTCTCTAACGGCTTTGTGTGGTCGGTTCACATCGTGCTTCCTCTACCTGTGTGACTGGTCGCTTTCTTTCCGTGCCATTCCTTATCCTCTTGCTAGGATCATGGAGTACTTCAACCGAACCAGGTTGCTTTAACAACTCGACATTTCCTTCCATTCTTTACCAAAAATAGATTCCTTGTTGGCACCTTACGGTGCTACCACTTCGCGGAATCGGACCTCAGCTGCACAGTTCCTTACCTGCTGGTACTGCACTGCGCTCAACTTCGCAGCATCCAAAGCTATTTTTCAAAAATGCCTTCATCTGAGATGCGTTGCAACTCCAAAACTAACTTGCTTCAAAATTTCCTTACTTGGACTAGGCCCAACAGGCCCCTAACATTTACATGTGGCTCGTCCTCGAGCCACTTTCAACTTGTGCTTCTTCGAGCTGCTCTTCCTCTTGCGGAGCTAACTTAGTAGCAAATTCTTGATAGGTTGCGCTCAACTTAGCTATCGTATCCCTATCATCCTGTTCAATAGTTTTGATGGTGTCTAACACATCCGACTCTATGTCATCCTCAGTTTGTTGTTTAACTGAATCATGCGCATCACGTAGCTCTATCATTTTTAGCTCAATTTTATGCGATATCTCATGGGCTTCCTCTTGCAGGGACTATGATTTATCTCCGGCTTTAGCCTCCCTTTTTCTCAATACCTGAACTTCTTTCTTCAGCTCTCTAACTTCCTAATATCTGCGTAGTCTATCCCTTGGCTGCAGTGCCTTCACCTCTACGTCTAGGGCTTCTAATGCGACCTATTTTTCCTTCAAAGTGTTCTTGACTTCTAGCAGCTCTAGGTCCTCTTCCAGCGCAATAAACGTTCTTATCGCTTCATCCAACAAATTTTGGCACTTAGCCACTTCACTGGCTATACTCTATGTTGTAGCTTTCGCTTCTTTTTCTCTGAGTTGTTGTAGATCGGCTGGTGTCTTCAGCTGATTGTGCGCTTCTAAGGAAACGATATTCGCTGGGTAATCAGTCTCCATATCTTTCATCCCTTAATATCGCTGACCAGTGAGGCGATATTAAGGATAGTATTCGCAGGCTCTGGTTGCTCTTCGCATTCGGGTATCTCCGCTACTATTGAAGCGACAGAATGCTCTATCCTTCTTCATCGATCCTACTCGTATTGAAGTTGCATGGTCCTCTTTAAGCTTGATTCCTGCAGCTGCTTATAATTTGCAACTAACTCATGGTGTTGATTCAGAGCAATTACATTTCTCTCATGGATCTCCTCCACAATCTACAGATGCAAATTGTGTAGACCCTCCATTGGCAACATCGCAATGTCGACGTCCACATGCTCTAAGTCCTTCGTGCCCGAATTTAACTATTCTTGTGGTGGTAACCTTACGCTTAGTGGGTGAAGTTGGACTATGTGCGAATTCTTTGGAAAAGTCAGGGCTAGAGGTGTTTTCTTTGGCTGTGAAGTGTCCCCTAACCTTCCTTCTGAATATGAGTCTCGCGGCAAGGGAAAGCTACGCTGGACTTGCTCAAACTTTTTTGTTATGCCTTGAAGCGTGGTGAGATTCTTCTGTAACGTTGCCTGGATCGCCTCATCCTTTTTATCTTTGAAGGCAAGCAGATCTTCCATCTGCACGCTAACAGTGGATGCGATCATTTCGTAATCATCATCATGGAGCTTTGCTTCTGACTGGACCTTTACAGCCTTCTGCCTCTTTTCTGGACTTTTTCCTGTGCGGATCTTTCGAGCTCCTTCCTTTTTCCTAACGGTGAGTCTGGAACATCTGGTGTAGGAATGGGATTACTCTCTTTAGAATCACTTTCAATGATCATAGGTCCTTGGAATTGAAACTCAGGTATCCATTCCTTCATAATGCCATCGATATATTCTTCTCCCATGTGATAATTCCCTTGGAACCATTTTGGGTTCTCCATCTGTGCCTTTGCTGAAATGTACATAGAATGTATGTCAGCCAAAAAATGACAGTGCGAATATATTTAGCTGTTACGTACTTGGGTATGCACGGCGTGCGAATAATGACATCGCGCAGCTACTCATAGTATGTGTGGAAAACTTTAGCTGGTGCGCGCTGTCTTTCTTCTATCGAATTCTCCCAGAGGTTTGTATATCTGGCTCCTCTATAGTCATTGTTGTCAGTGATTAGGCCAACATAATGGTGTGGGTCCTTCCATCCTACAAATGCAATCAATACCATCAACCAGGTATAGTGAAAGTTGTTGCCATGTGTCTGTATATCGCTCAACTCTTCTAGAAATTCGTTCAAAAGATAGTGACACCAGTTAAATCTTCCTCCTGTCGCGGCCTTTTCCCCAAGGAGGACTGCGCTAGTGGGTACTTCAGTAGGTCTTGCTTTTCACAGAATTTTCCCTGCTAGCAGTTGTGTTACAAACTGCATAGCATCGTCATCTATGTCATTTGTGACGAAGCCTCTCTTCCCTTTGACGACAGTGTGTGTTTTCTTCATCTTCGTGGCGACCTGCTTGTCCTTGTTCTTTCCTTGAAATAATTGCTTGGGGTCGTCGCCTTGCTTGCTTAACCCCATGATGCGATGGATCAGGTCGATGTTTAGGTCAAAGTTTCGATCCAACCATAGATAGCCTTGGTGAGTACGTGACATAAGACTGCGCACCATTGCATTCAGTTCTAGTGTTCGGTCGAAGTGTGGGAGCCTTAATAGGTTGTGCAAGCTCAATTCGACTACTCCGGTCAACCAATTCTGCGCAACCAGCACAGAATTGCCTTTCACATCCTTCTTCTAGCACATATATTGGTTTGGCTGAAATTTTGGGTACTTTGGTTCCGTCGGATCCTTGTGCATCTGAAGTAGGTTGAAGTCTTCGAACTTACACTCTGCAATTTTCCCCAACAGATTTTCTTCAATTTTGACATGCTTCGAGATAGGTGGAATCAGAATCTCATACTTCACATTCCTTATCAACTTAATGGACGATGCATCCTCTGTACGTGATGAGATATACTGAGGGGTCAACTTTAAGGGTATTTCTTTGTCGCCCAGTGGCACTTCCGGCATTGTGAATCTCATGACCTTCGGCTTCATCTTCTCCACTGCTGGTTCTTTTCCTTTGTCTTGCATAGCTATAGAATGTCTTGGCGATTGTCTTGAACCCTATCCTTGCTCAGTAATAACTTTCTTAGCAGGGGTTCTCATCAACGCTTCAATCCCTCCATATTTAAACACCTTCACAGTCTCCTTGACTATAAATTCTTGCTCAATGGATGAAATTTCAGACATTCACTTGATAATCTCTCAATAAACTGATGGGATCACTTAGGGCTTGCTGTAAACAAATTCAAAGTATGGCTTGCAAGAAAATTTCACATTTATGGTAACGCCCGCGAGTCCAAATGCAGTGATATTTATAGGCATGGTTGTGTTAAATTTTCAGTATTAAATCACAATACTATAGGATCTTTGCTGAGAGAATAACATCTACAGTATATCAATGCATGACAATCATAATATGACAAGCATCACAAGCATCATAAGAATCAAAAGCATAGAGACAAGAGACACAGAGTTTCCGTGGGGAAAACCCTAAGGTGAAAAACCCCACAACTTCCTCAGAGATAGAGAGAGCAATGGCTCAACCAAAATACAACCAAATAATACAGAGATAGTCTCCTAGCAGATGATCCTCCTCCTCCTCACTAGTGCGCCACTTTCCAGAGAGAGAGATAGATACTTTTCCGAGTGAGTAAAATAGAGATCTCCTATCTCTATTTATACTCACCTTTTTGCCCAGTGACCTACTGGGGCCGACTTGTCTACTTGAGTACATCCACATTATATTATATATTAATTAGGGCCGACCCCATAAGGTGGTCTAATAACCCATAGGCAAGTACACACACTTGCGACACTTGTCAATCCACATGACGACACTTCCTTATAGAGGAATAACACATCTCTTATAAGGGTACAATAAATATATATATAATACACAGATGAAATACATTCCGAAGTTACATATACATCAACACTCCCTCTTAACTAGGAAGGTATTTCTCGACACGGATCTGCTAGACAAGTCTTCTTCTCTGGATCATCGTCATCGATGCATCGTCATCATCATCGTCACTGCTGCTGCTATCTCATCCAATCTCTGTCTCTACTCGTCATAGGAAGTTCTACAGAGCCAGTCCTTTTTCATACTGGATGTAGGCCCACCACCTGCAGGTCTTCGTCATCACTGGCCATACTGTGGAATCCTCAGGACTTATTACGTGCGTCACAAAACCTCGAAAGAGCATCCCAGGATATTACGGGTACACAACTCCAACCTGTAGGATCTCCCAGGGCGCTATTACATGTGACCCCACCACAAAACCTCGAAAGAGCATCTTAGGATGTTACGGGTACACAACTCCGACCTAAGATCTCCCAGGGCACAAATTACATGTGGTCCACCACAAAACCTAGCAAGAGCATCTCAGGATGTTACGGGTACACAACTCCGACCTGAGATCTCCTAGGGCACAAATTACATGTGGTCCACCACAAAACCTAGCAAGAGCATCTCAGGATGTTACGGGTACACAACTCCGACCTGAGATCTCCTAGGGCACAAATTACATGTGGTCATGGCAAAACCTCGCAAGAGCATCTCAGGATGTTATGGGTACACAACTCCGACCTGAAATCTCCCAGGGCCCAAATTACATGCCATAGGACAAAACCTCGCAAGAGCATCTCAGGATGTTACGGGTACACAACTCCGACCTGAGATCTCCCAGGGCACAAATTACATGTCCTCCCAGAGCAATGTCTCGACAGAGCATCCCAGGCTGTTACGGGTACACAACTCCGACCTATAGGATCTCCCAGACATGCTCATCTGCACAACCTGATCCACGGCCACAGAGTATCAACCTGATACTCACCATACATCATCCTGATGTACTCATGATCGTCCTGATCATAATCACTGCAACGTCCTGCTGCAAGTCATCTGGAGCAACATCCTGAAGCTCGTCATCCATGATCGTCCTGATCATCAATGCAACATCCTGCTGCATGTCATCTGGAGCAACATCCTGAAGCTCGTCATCTATGATCATCCTGATCATCACTGCAACATCCTGCTGCATGTTGTCTGGAGCAACATCCTGAAGCTCGTCATCTATGATCATCCTGATCATCACTGCAACATCCTACTGCATGATCTACCTGATCATCAATGCATCTTCCTGATGCATACCAAGTATCATACATGATCCTCCTGATCATCAATGTATCCACCTGATACAAATATATGATACATATCATCATACATGATCCTCCTGATCATCAATGCATCTACCTGATGCATACCAAGTATCTACCTGATACATATCATCATACATGATCCTCCTGATCATCAATGCATCTACCTGATGCATACCAAGTATCTACCTGATACATATCATCATACATGATCCTCCTGATCATCAATGTATCCACCTGATACAAATACAAATACATGATACATATCACCATACATGATCCACCTGATCATACAATGTATCCACCTGATACATATACAGATACATGGTCCAAGCATCCAACATGATGCATAAACAATACATACACATGATCCAACTGATCATATCCAGCATCCAACATGATGCGTACATACATACATAAAATGATCCAACTGATCATATCCTGCATCCAACATGATGCGTACATACATACATAAAATGATCCAACTGATCATATCCAGCAGAAACTAGAACATCATCCTAATGCTCATCATCCAGCGCTTACATCCACAGCCATGTGAAGGATCCTCCTTCCAGCATGCTTGGAATGGCTTCAGCAAATGTGTCCGTCACTTCTTCCTCGAAGTGTCCTTGATCTGAATAACGCCAAGCCTCTCTCTGAAGTACTCGAACTTCACCCTGGCTAGTGGCTTCGTCAGCACATCTGCAATCTGCTCGTCCGTCGCAATATACAGGAGCTTCACAGCTCCTCTCTGCACCATATCCCTGATATAGTGATATTTGATCTCTATGTGTTTCGACCTGTCATGAAACACTGGGTTCTCGGAAAGCTTCACACAACTCTGGTTATCACAGAAGATACCAGTAGCCTCCAACGGGAGATCAAATAACTCAGACAGTAGCTTCCGTAGCCATACTGCCTCACAACTAGCTGAACAGGCTGCAACATACTCAGCCTCAGCTATACTCAGTGCTATGCAGGACTGCTTCCTGCTAAACCAAGAGATCACACCTGATCCCATACTGAAGCAACACCCAGATGTGCTCTTCCTATCTGCAGCACTGCCAGCCCAATCTGAATCAACAAAACCCTGCAGGTTTACCTTTGATTCGCCTCATACCTGAGCCCATAATGCACTGTACCCTTCAGGTACCTCAGAACATACTTTACAGTAACCAGGTGAACACTTCTCAGATCCGTCAGGAACTGGCTCAATGTGTTCACAGCAAAGCAAATGTCTGGTCTCGTGTTTGTCAGGTACATCAAGGACCCAATCATCTGATGATACATAGTGATATCAACCGTCTCAGATGAAGCATCACATAGAAGCTTCAGATTCGATGCCATAGGTGTGGCCATGGCCTTGCAATCCATCATCCCGAATCTCTTCAGGATATCTACTGCATACTTCCCTTGTCCAATGAAGATTCCTTCTGCACTCTGCCACACCTCCATGCCAAAAACAAATAGTGGATCATTTCCAAGTTCTTCATCTCGAACTCGGTAGTAAGCTTCCGCTGCATGTCGGAAATCAAACTATTTTCACCTGTAACGAACAGGTTATCTGCATACAAAAGTAGTATCACTGGATTTCCTTCCTCAACCTTGTAGTAAAGGTTGGAATCCGCTTTACTCTTGGTAAAACCCAAACTGGATAGAAAGCTGTCTATCCTACCATACCAAGTTCTGCACACATATCTGACTACACCATGCTGTCTTGAAATCCATCTGGTGTATCTTCTATTTCATCACTTTTATATTTCTCAATGCTGTCATCTGCAATATGCTTTATTTGATAGTTCCATTTGGAAGTCATAACAAACTTCCCTTCACGTCTTGGGATTACATCCCATACATCATTCTTCATGATCGACGGATCATGGCATTCTATTTCTTCATCCCAGATCCTGGGAACTTCAATATCTTTAATAAATATCTTTGTTGCTGGAACAAATGTTGTAGTCCTTTTGTAGGAGATGGCATATGATCTTTCCTACACAACAAGTTAAATTGCATGATTAGAAAAACATCCCATAGTTTTCAGAACAAATTCTTACACATAAAGAAATATGTCATACAGTCATGCAATTATCTTTAGCCAATGCTTCAATACAACATTTATCCATATTCCGTAACTTTCTAGATGCCTTCCAATCTCTACCAGAACATTGTTAAGAGTGTGCACAACTCCCAACATGTCAGCAAAGAGGTTTCATTCTAGATAAGCAGCAATGGAATGTTGTACAGTGACATAGGCCACTTACCCATGTATATTAGTAGCATACTATTCATCAATGCAACTATTCTAATATGCACAATACATATCCTAAGTCTAGGAACATGAGCATATACATCATTGAACAATTTTATTTAAACAAACAAATATGCAAGAAATTAAAATACTTATCTTTGTTTGTTCGTTGGGTAGACTCCCTCTGAGTCTTTGCTTCCTTACAGGAGCTGCTGGAGTCCTAGTCTGAAGTAGCTTCTTCTACACCTTTTTGTTGTGGAAAGATGGTCAACTCCCTCTGAATATCTGCATCCTTGCAGAAACTACTGAAGTGTGTTCCTTTGCTTTCTTGCAGGAACAACGGGAGTGTGCTCCCTCTTGATCTTTGCTTCCTGGATTACCTGTTCTTGAACTCATATTCATCGTTGGTCCCTATGCATGCTTATTAGTATCATGAGTGTGTTATCCTTGTGATCTCATATAAAATCATACATTCATTAGTATACTATTAAAAACACAATAATCTCAAGCATGTATAGTCATGATCATTTCAAACAGAAAATAACAAGAATTAGCTTTCAAGGTTTATGTAGGATTCTTAAGGTTAGTCAAATCATAACATGTCTAAACCTATAATTACTCAAACCTATGATTCTTCGGATTAGTTGAATCATCAGACAAGATAAGAGATATAATATGCATAAAACTTGTGATTATTCAAACCTATACCTTCATGATTCTTTTGGTTAGTCATATCATCAATTATGGTAAGAAACATAATATGCAAACAACCATGATTATTCAAACTTATGGCTTCATGAATATTATCAACAACAGTATAAGATCCTAACACAAGGTAGGATTCTAGCTTGATATAGGAAAAACATACCTGGATTAGAATGCTAGCTATTTATGTCTAACATACCCACATAATGTCTTCTTGTTCTTCGTCAATGACCTGCATAACTCATTAGTTAACTTTTGCAAAAACAAATTATATATACCTCTATGTGATCCATGACTATGGATGAATCTTTGTATTTATGTCACCATGGCATGTTCCGGTTGTCCCTTCAAATTGTACAAACCTCCCTCTTGCTTTCCAATCACTACTGCATCATCTATGGTCTTTCCCTTTGGCCACATTAGGACTTGGCCATCCACAAATGCAACCCTCATACCTTTTGCATCTAATGCAGAAATGGAGAGTAAGTTCTTCTTGAGCCCAGGTACATAAAGTACTTCCTTTATCTTCAATGATTTTCTAGAATCTAGGTTGTAGGAGGCTTCACCACTTCCTTTGATTGGGTATTGATAATCATCCCCAAGTTTCACCTTATGGGGTGATTCATGTTCAGATAGGTTCACAAAGGATTCTTTAAACCCAGTCATGTGTTTGGAAGCCCCACTATCAATCAACCAATCATTACATCCATGGGAGATGGTACCTGTAAGAGCAGAAATTAGAACATATTCTTCTTCACTTGATGAGTCATCATCACTACTACTTTCTGCCCTAGCCTTCTTCTTTGGAGGTTCATCATCTTCGGCAGCATGAGCATGAAACCTTCTTTTGCTGCCCTTCTTCTTCTTACTGGAGTTGTTGTTATTATCCCTTTTGTTCTTGGGACAATCTGAAGCAAAGTGACCCTTCTCATTGCATGTGAAGCATCTTAGGTCCTTCTTATTCTTTTGATGGAATCTTTTGGGGTGAGGGTGATCCTTCTTGGTTTTGATTCTTTTGGTGTGAGCTGCAAGAGCTTGATCTTCACCTCCCATCTTTTCCTCACGAGCTATAAGTCTAGCTTCTTCTTGAGAACATTCTTCCCGAAGTCTACTGAAGGAGATCAACTTCTTCCTTGCACAAATTCCTTGAATAAAGGAATCCCATGACCTGGGTAGGCCATTTAGAGTGGTCATCACCACTTCACCATTCTCCACCATTTCATCTACTGCTTCTAATTGTTCCTTGATCTGAGAGACCCTTGAAAAGTAGGATTGAATGGTTTCCCCATTCTGAAACTTTACTGCTTTCAATTGGTTCCGCAGGGTCATCTTTCGATTTATGTTCTTTCCTTCAAATAGCTTGGTCAAAGATTCAAACATCTCTTTGGGTGTCTTGAGAGAAGACACATGGGGTATGAGATGGTCTTTGATAGAATCAGCAATGATTCTCTTTGCCTTGACCAAGTTCTTCTTGTGCAATACCTTGGCCTCTTCATCCTCTGGGATAGGGATGTCTTCTTTCACATATGAGTCCAACTCATTCTCTTCCAGGATTAGCCCAATCCTATACTTCCAGGCTCGGAAGTTATCAGCCCCTTCAAGCTTATCCTCAAGCTTGGTGTGAAGAGACATCTTTAAGAGTACTTCAAATGGAAATAGAAAAGATTTAGAACTTACCACTTGAAGTGCTGAAAACTGGATCTGGTCCCGGATTAGGGTTTGTCAGAGAAACCCTAAAAATTCAAAATGTGAATTTCAAAATTCCGAAAGGATAGAAAGATGCGCCTTGGAGAGCTGATCAGCCTAGTACATTTAGAATTTGAGATCAGCAAAGTCTTGACCTTCAAAATTGCCTTTTTGTCCTCCCGGGTTCACTGGGGAGAGCCCTGAATTAGGGTTTGAGTTTCCCGGAGATCTACCCAGCCAAAAATCTCGATCCAAAGCTCAAACCTTCGATTTTTGCAAGGAGCTTCCAGCTGTACCTTCAGTTTCCAGAAATTCCTATTTTTGTGGAAACCCTAATTTTTAGGGCCAAAACTGAAAATGCTCGGAACTGAAATCTGATTGGACAGAAAGATGCGCCTTGATGAGTAGATCCAATCTACTATACTGAATTTCAAAAATCTGTGGAGAGAAACCCAATAAACAAGCAATACAAGCTTCCGTCACTGCAAAATGTCTTCTTCTCAGTTAAGCTCTGATACCATGTTAAATTTTCAGTATTAAATCACAATACTATAGGATCTTTGCTGAGAGAATAACATCTACAGTATATCAATGCATGACAATCATAATATGACAAGCATCACAAGCATCATAAGAATCAAAAGCATAGAGACAAGAGACACAGAGTTTCCGTGGGGAAAACCCTAAGGTGAAAAACCCCACAACTTCCTCAGAGATAGAGAGAGCAATGGCTCAACCAAAATACAACCAAATAATACAGAGATAGTCTCCTAGCAGATGATCCTCCTCCTCCTCACTAGTGCGCCACTTTCCAGAGAGAGAGATAGATACTTTTCCGAGTGAGTAAAATAGAGATCTCCTATCTCTATTTATACTCACCTTTTTGCCCAGTGACCTACTGGGGCCGACTTGTCTACTTGAGTACATCCACATTATATTATATATTAATTAGGGCCGACCCCATAAGGTGGTCTAATAACCCATAGGCAAGTACACACACTTGCGACACTTGTCAATCCACATGACGACACTTCCTTATAGAGGAATAACACATCTCTTATAAGGGTACAATAAATATATATATAATACACAGATGAAATACATTCCGAAGTTACATATACATCAACAGGTTGAGCCCTAGCCGTGCCCATCAACTGCTAGAAAATCATTCAATGGCATATCCGTTGGCCAAATTCGCTAAGGATTCAGGTCCTTTCCTTCATTAACTGCGTCAGAACGGTTATTTCTGCATTAAATGCTCAAGCGGTCGTCGACAAAATTACTGTATAACGGCTAGTTTTTCGATCGACATTGTAACAACTAGTTTCTTGGAGTGTTGCGTTGAACTACACGGCAGACCATTACTACTCCTGCGCAGTTACTTCGCGGTGTTGTGCTTTTTGGTTCTGAACTTTGCATCTTCTCTTCTTCATTGGATCTGTGCAGCTACCTTTTTTAGCTTCGAGCTACGCGCTATTTTATTTTTCTCTTTTTCTTTTTTCTGTCTTTTTTTTTTTTATCTGGACGGCTTTACTTGCTGCACTGTACATATATTGTTTCTGTCAAACTTCGCATATCGGACCAAAATGGTGTATAGAATCTGCCCGATTTCTAGTGCCCAATTTCAACTGTACTTGACAATTAGAAATTCCCTTCTCTTTTGATCACTAAGGGTTTTGCGAAGTAGGACTATCTCGATAGGTTTTTAGTCTACTTCCATTCACCAAACCTGGTAAGGTATCTCCGGCTAATGTGGATAAATGAACTGCGCCATCATTAGTAACATGCATAATAGTATATGGGCCAAGCCAGTGCATCTTAATTTTTCCAGGAAACTTCATAAACTTGCTATCAGACAGGAGGAATAGATCACCTACCTGAAAGGTCTTGTTCTTGATATGGTGATCATGCCATGCTTTTTCTCTATCTTTCTACACTTGTTGGTGGAAGCCTGCGATGAAGCAATCTTCCTCCAACCTAACCAAGTGTAGAATCCTTTCTTCTATTGTTTGTTCATCCTCCATGCCTGTAAATGCAACTATTCTCAAACTGGGTACAATATACTCCATAGGCATGAAAGCTTTTTTTCCATAGGCCAATCTGAAAGGTGTGTGGTCTGTCAACTTCTTGCAAGTAGTTCTATATGCCCATAACACAGATGGAATGCGAAGATCCCAGTCATCCCTATTGACATTGCATACCTTTGTCAGCGCATTCTCCAATACCTTGTTGAAAGCTTCAATAGTTCCATTTTCTTGCGGATGATATGGAGTATTCCTCTGATGATAAATGTGGAATTCTTCAGTAAGGGCCTCAATAGTTTGGTTCAAGAAATGAGTGCCTTGATCACTCATCAAAATATTCAGGCATCCAAATCTAGTAAGGATGTTCTCAAATATGAACTGCGCGGTTGTAGCTACACTACAATCTTTCACAGGTTTAGCCTCTGCCCATCTGGTGAGATAATTAGTGGTAGTGATAATGTATCTCGCACCAGTCCTCTTTCCCGGTGGGTTAATAGGTCCCATTAAATCAATGGCCCATTTCTCAAATGATTGAAGTGTCAAATGCAGATTTGATGGCATTTCATCTCTTCTCGACAACCTTCCTGTCCTCTAAAAGACATCGCAGCTCTGGAAATGTTACTTCGAATCTTTATGAATTTTAGGCCACCATAGCCCTGCTCGCAATATCTTCTGCACAGTGGCTCTTCCTGCTTAGTGACCTCCCGATACACCTGAATGTGCATCAGCCAGTATGAATGGCTTCTCATGCTCCAGCACACATATGTGCAACACTTCATCTGGTCCCAAATTATATAATTTACCTGCGATTATAGTGAAGTCTGCTGCTCTAACTACCAGTTGTTTCTTCTGCTGCGTAGTGAAGTCTATGGGTGCCAATCCCATAGTAAAAAATTCTACAATATCCTTATAATAATCATTAACAATCTGTATTGCAAACAACTTCACATCAGGAAGATTGTCTTCGTGATTTGTGGGCTCTTCACCTGACTCAATCCTTGAGAGATGGTCAGTTCCTAGTATCAATCTTCCTGGCTTAACCACAATTTCAAAATAATACTCCTAGAAGAGTAGTAACCATCTGCAAATTCTCCCCCCTAACACTGGATTATTGACCAGATACTTCAAAGCGGAATGGTCAGTAAACATGGAGAAGTGCGCACCGAGAAAATAATGCCTGAATTTATGCAGTGCATACACCATAGCTAAGCCTTCTCTTTCAATGGTCATATAGTTCTTCTTAGCTGAAGACAACTTCCTGCTCGAAGATGCAATGGGGTGATCAATGCCTCCCTCTCTTGGTTTTGCTAGCACCACCCTGACTGCAATGGCTGAAGCATCAACGTGGACATGGAACGGCTTATCCCAAACTAGGAACACTAGGATTGGCACAGTTACCATCTTCTCTTTCAATGTGTCTAGGCCCTACTCACATTCTGCATTCCATATGAACTACGCGTCTTTCTTTAGCAGTTTCTCCATCGGCATGGTTGTCTGCGCATAACCCTTGATGAACTTCTTGTAATAGCCTGTATGGTCCAATGTGGTGTGAAGCTGCTTCACTGAGGTTGGTGTAGGTAAATTCACAATCACTGTGATCTTCGTAGGATCAACCATCAAGCCCTGTCTGCACACAATGTGTCCTAGAAGAATACCATAAGGCACACAAAAAATACATTTCTTTAAGTTCAATGAAATTTGATGTTGTCTACACTTAGCTAACATCATCCTCAGATTCTCAAAATGGTTCTTCAACAACCCAAAGACAGTCCAATCATCAAATTAAACCTTTGAGAACTTATGGATAAAGTCCTTAAATGCAGCCACCACAACTATGGAAAATATCGCTGGTGCATTCTTCAATCCAAAAGGCATCACAGTATACTGGTATGACCCCCATTCGGTAGCAAACGTTGTCTTATGCTTCCTACTGGATCAATCCTGATCTGATGATATCCAAAGAATCCATCAGTAAAAGAATAGGCATAATTCCCTCCAACATTATCCAATACTTCATCTATAAAAGGAGTAGGGAATGGGTCATGCAGCGAAGTATCATTCAGCTTCCTTATATCTACATAGATCCGGATTTCACCTTTGGTCTTCTTGTCTTAGATAACCATCGGGATTATCCACTCTGACTCTTCAATTGGCTCGATGATTCTTGCATCAAGCATCTTATCAATCTCTTCCTTAACTCTTTCTTTATATCTGGGGTTTAGTCTATAAGGCCTCTGCTTAACGAGCTTCACTCCTAGCTTGAGAGGTATTTTCATAACCCCCAAGTCTCCCAAGATGCCTTTCATTTTCACAAACTTTGTCGAAAACAAATCCTGGTACTCATGCAAAAGATCTGCGATCTACGCAACTATCGCATCATCCCAGTAATCTCCAATGGATGCGAACTTCGGCTCTTCGCTTGTGCCAATGTTCACTTTTCTTGTCTTCACAGGTCCAGTTATATCTGGAATTTCCAGTGGAGGTCCCTCTACATCGCGTGCTCCTTCTGAATCAAGTATTTGATGTTGCGCGGATCCTCCTCATCGCTCTCTTCTTGTTCTTCTTCATTTTAAACAAGATTATAGCATTCAAAGGCATGTTCCATTTGCCTTCCCCATTCTGGTTGTAAGTTAACAGGTACCTTTACATCTTCAAATACCCTCTCTTTGATTTCTTCCAATGCCTCATTTATACTTGGGCATTCTACTCTGAATATTCTTTCCTTGATAACTTGTAGAGCTTCATTTATGCTCAAACTTTCATCTTCAAAGCTAAAAGTTCTCTGGAAGTTCGCAGCTAACATAGACCAATCTATGGTGCCTCTGCGAAGTTCCATGTCTGTATACCAATCCTCTGGAATCCGGTCCAATGTGTTTACAAACAATTGCACCCATTCTTTCTGCGGTCTTTTCATCCATGCTTCTGAGCAGATCTCTACGTGATCCCTTGGACTTGTCTGTCCATTATATTTTACCATGTTCATCGCAGCGTTCTCCATGAACCTAATTTGCATAATATGTCTACACTTATCCCATGTATTCAAAGTATGCTTGTGCATAGCCCACCATCTAGCAGGTGTCTCGCGCAGTGCCATATCTTTTGCTGGTATGCGGTGTTCAGCTGCAACTGATACGGTATATTCTTGAATAAATGAATAAACATTAGTTGAACCATCATAGGTGGGGATTGGACTTACCTTGGTTCCAATCCAGCGTATTGACTTCGTGATCTGCACGCATCTTCTGGAAGATACTTCATGCATACAGCTTTGCCAATTTTCTAGTCCTGCATCGAAATCTGAGATGCAAGAACTGTCACATCACCAACTAAGTGCTCCATCCACCATAGGATTAATGTAGTCATCCTGATTTGTAGTCATCTTGTAAATACATTCAAGATCATGTGCTCTGTATTCTTCCTAAATCGACTCACTATATATTTCTCCTTGTGAAGGGTCCAATGGTGCGACGACCCTTATATCCTGCCCTTCGAAGATCATCTTCTTGGTCTTCAAGTTTATGATGGAGAGGTTATCCATTTCCCATTCTATACCCAACAATGTTGGATAAGGCCGACTATCATCCACAATTTCAATAACCTCGAAATCTGCATGACTTCACACTCCATCGATATCAACAATAACATTGGCTAGTCTCCCAAAAGGTATGACTGTCACCTAGTTTGCCAATTTCAACTGTATGGGTGACCATAGCAACTTTGGTCTCCCCATTAACTGCCATGCCTGCTTAGTCAAGACATTTACCTCTGATCTTAGATCAAGGATGATCTCATCCATCTCGTAGTCTCCTATCTGCGCACTGAGCCGCATTTCTCAGCTTATTCTTTTGTGTTTCTTAATCTAATGAACTACGCTCTAGGGAGTCTCCATCTCAATGCGTGGTTAATACTGGTTTAAGAATTTTTGTAATTCCGCTATAGCATCTGCACTCTTCAATAATTTCATGCAGCTACGTAGGAACTGTGCAACAGAGGTGCCTGTCTCTACTGCGGTGCACATTTGGTCATAAGTTGCTGGCATATCTTCCATATGCAGTGTTTTGCTTCTCAACGGAATTCTTGGTGACTTAGGTTCTTGTTCTTTGATTATGTCATGTGCTTATTCAAAGACTTCTTTATTTTGTTCCAGGTTAAAAGCAAGTGTCTTCCCACTAGCTTTTCTATTCTAGATCGTTTCAAGAGGGGTCTGCTTAGTTTCAAAGTATCCAGAAGTTGAAGCTTCTTCTTGCCTATCTCTTCCTATCGCGGTGCCACTTCACGTCACAACATTAATACTAGGATCGGCAGTCCTTTTCTCTATTGCAATCAGCTGAATATTCGGGTTAGGTACATCTTGCTTTCTTTTCTGCATTTCTGCTGCTAACACTAGGCATGCTTCAATAACATGATCAAAATATTTACAATAATTACAAGTAGTACATGGATTGGTAGAATATCTAGATAAGTGACCTGGCTGGCCACAGTTGTAACAAATCATCTGGCCTCTTCCTCTTCCTTGCCCTGGGCCAGTATTTCTTCCTCTTCCGCAGAATCCTCCATGGCCTCTGTATGCCCCTTGATCATGCTGCGCATTATCCTTGTTCTACAGAGTTTCTTCTTGGACTCTGTATACTCCACCATACATATGCTCTATATCTTTATTTCTTTCTAGCATGAGCTCATATGCGCAGTAGTTGGAATCATCATGTCCAACTGATTTACAGAAATTACAATATAAATTTTTAGGTGTTCTTACATATTTCTGGATTAAGTAACAGTCTTTTGGTTGGTGTCCTCTAGTTCTACAGATCTCACACCATGGCCCTTGGTTCTGATTCAGCGGATTTGGTGCACCTATGTTAAGGTATTCCTGAAACAAAGGATAGTGATCCTTAGTGTGTCCTTCTCACTTGCATCCTGTACACAAGACTTCTTGTCTCTGTTATTTCCCCTTCTTCATGTCTTGCAATTGTAATGTCAAGATAGCTAGCTGGGTCTAAATCTGAGACATCCCAATGCTACTCTATCCAATAGGTGAAGCTTATAACTTCATTGCGATCTCCAAGGCTTCTACTTGCGAAGCCCCTTTCTGCTGCATCAATGGCAGTCTGATATGGGGCAACAACACAACTATAAACCACTCCTGGTGCTGTTGCGGCGCTATTACAAAACTGACCTGGTCTAGCAATGTCTTAAACTTCTAGTCAAATTCCCATACTATCTCATTAGGTTTTTGCTTAATTTCCTTTAACTCTATTATACATTGGGACTCTGACTTCGGTTTCTTAAACTCACTCAATAGTGCAGCCTTAATCTCCAATAAGGTTCTGTTTTGTGCCTAAGAGTACTTCATGAACCAGTTCAAGGCTCTATCTCTAAATGTGGTGATGAAATGCACTTGCTTCACAGCATAATCCTGAACTTGCTTAACACTCCATATGGCTTCACATAGAAACCAATGTTGCTCAGGGTCCTCTAGACCCATTCCTTTGAATATCGGTAGCTTAATATCATTAGTCATCCTTCTTCTTGGTGGTCCATGGTTCTGCGCACGGTTCTGAGCGGCAAAAGAAAAAATGGTATTGCGCGGAATGTTCTGAGTCGAAATATTCTGAGTTGGAATGGTCTGGGTAAGAATGGTTTGAGTACTCACTCCCGCGGTGTTATTGGTATTGACGCTCTGAGGGATAGGAATATTAACAACTGGAGGGTTCTGAACTGGTGGATTTTGTGCAATAGGAGGCACGGTGTTCACAATCAGTGGGCGCAGGGTTCTGAGCAGCAAAAGAAAAAATGGTATTGTGCGGAATGTTCTGAGTCGGAATATTCTGAGTTGGAATGGTCTGGGTAAGAATGGTCTGAGTACTCACTCCCGCAGTGTTACTGGTATTGACGCTCTGAGGGATAGGAATATTAACAACTGGAGGGTTCTGAACTGTTGGGTTTTATGCAATAGGAGGCGCGGTGTTCACAATCGGTGGATTCTGCAGAGTAATAGGCTGATAGGTAGCGAATAGAGGTGTGGTTTGGTTATCAGTCTCAGCTTGTAAATCAATATCTATGCGGAGTCCATGTTCACTGGAAGTATTCTTAGTAGTATACTTATATCTTTTTCCACTTCTCAAACTATGTGTCTCTTCGTCAAAATCACTATATATGCTATTGACCATTACAGATTCAAAAAATTCTAGGAATATTTATTGCATTCTTAAAACACATTTCTCAGTTAAAAGAATTTTAATGTATAAACTCAAATTGTTGAAGTACTTACCTTTGAAACCCTTGAAAAATTATGCTTCTGCTGTGCTGTAGACTTTAGCATATCCACAGTGAACTCTGTCACAAAGCCTTCTAGTATGTTGTCAACCCAAAAGTTGACTGCTCGCGAGAGTGGGATATCTATTGCATTGAGACTCTCAATGAGCTCGGGAGTCCACTCGGTCGGTACTTCTGGATGGAAACAATTCTTTCGCTCTGCGAGCCTCGATAACCACTCGTGCAACTCGTTTCCAAAGGATTCCCAGAAAATTTGGTGAACATCCTTCCACAGGTATTTATTTAACGAACCTATGTCAGAGAGATACAAATGTCTATTTTCCTTCCTTGCAAAGTCTCTTTCTGTCTTGTCACACCAGGCCC
Organism: Larix kaempferi; assembly: GCA_027924585.1. Taxonomy (NCBI): domain Eukaryota; kingdom Viridiplantae; phylum Streptophyta; class Pinopsida; order Pinales; family Pinaceae; genus Larix; species Larix kaempferi. Next base: position 24,379,693 of record BSBM01000073.1, on the reverse strand, counting down.
AAATCTCTTTCTTGTCTGGGTGCCAATTTTTTGTAATCAACAAAAAAATGTCTTCCGAGCACATCACTATTTCAAGCGCAGCTACTCATCACTAATTCTTAGTGCGGAAACAGAACCATTTCTTGGCTTATATAACTATCTTGAGGTTTTCTATAAAGACCCGAGTTCTTCGCGGTTCAAGGAACCAAAAAACCCCTTTTCACTGACCCTTTCGGAAACAATTTGTGAACAGACTGAGGTATCACCCGAGGCGAAGTATGGGGGGGTTGTGGAATTAGGTTTCCACAACCAAGTGATGAGTGCTTAAACAGATTGGCGAACAACGCACTGCAAACTGAGGACTATGCGAAGTTCACCTTCTTCACGACTGACACTTAGGCTATCGCGCATCCAAGGATTGCGCGATGTCAGATGGTCTTTCGACGATAGGACAATGCAACAGAGACTGCACTTCCTCTTTGGTACTTATCTACTTTGGTGGATCTCGCTTAATACAAAGACTACTTGATGATAGGACTGCGCCATAGGGGTTGTGCTTCCTCTTACAAAATTATGCAACTTGATGGATCTTACTTAGTGTTTAAAAGACACATTCAACAAGCATAGTAGACGGAACCTTTGCGACTTTATACACTATAACAAACATGAGATCATGGCACACTTCCGGTTCTGCACTTCGGGAGAGCTGCATGGCGCGAACTCCTCTGATTCTAGTGTTTACTCAAAAACTTATGCATTCATTCTGACTTCGAAATACTTATGCATCTAACATTCATCCATACATGTGATACTTAACATAGTATTCTCATCTCTATCCTTGTGGTGAATACATATAAAAGCAAAGCACATAAACAGATAATCGGGATCTTAAGCATTCATTGTAAGCAAATATACAGATTCAAACACATAAACAATCACACAACACGGTATTTAACGTGGTTCACCCCCAGAATGGGAGCGACATCCACAGGAACTGTTGTTATATTATCTTGGGAAGGGTACAACAGTTCCAGTCTACGCACTCAGCTGCAGACTCTCTTCTCTCTCTGTAGGTCTTTGTGTACGCAGCTACAGAGCCTTTTTAATATTCTCTCAGCAGAGATAAATGTTCAGCAACAAAGATCAACAATTCATTAAAAGAAGATTAACCCAACTATCAGAGATCAACCTTTCATATATTCAATGAGGATTAACCCTTTCCCTTAAAAAATGTGCCTTCTTATAGATCATGCCCGTAGGTCATGTCTTTACAATGAGTAGGAAAAAACCCTAAGGTTTCCCAAAACTGTCATGGTTTTCCTTTAACCGAACTTGCTAGCTCTGATAGCGACTCTTCCATCGTGGCCATCCTCTATGCGTGGTCACGTCGCTTTCATCTTGCCCTGTCGATTGCATGCCGACGTCACTTTCACCTTGTCATTCCTTCTCTAACGGCTTTGTGCAGCCGGTTCACATCGTGCTTCCTCTGCCTATATGACCGGTCACTTTCTTTATGCGCCACTCCTTATTCGCCTGCTAGGATCATGGAGTACTTCAACCAAACCAGGTCACTTTCACAGCTCGACCTTTCCTTCCATTCTTTACCAAAAATAGATGCCATGCTGGCACCTTGTTGTGCTACCACTTCGCGAAACCGGACCTCAATTGCATGGTTCCTTACCTACCGGTACTGCGCTGCGCTCAACTTCACAGCGTCCAAAGCTGTTTTACCAAAAATTCCTTCATTTGAGCTATACTACAACTCCAAAACTGACTTGCATCAAAATTGCCTTACTTGGGCTAGGCCCAACACCTCTTCCCTTTTCTATCTCTCTGATTCTTCTGCTTGTAGTATTTCTGCTTCCTCTAGTTGCTTTTATAATTCTTCCTTTTTGGCAGTGTTGGTAGAAGTATTGCAACCAACTCCTCTCTTGCAAAGAAATCATTTTTTAAACTCGGTCATGTTTCTTGCTCTTCGATACACTTCCTCATCCTTCAAGAAGTGATCTATGTATTCGAAGGCAATTTTACGTGAAGCACAATGTCGAGCGACCTTGTCTTGGATATCGTTCCTTACAAAGATATTTGTTCCAAAATGAAAGGCCTCCAAATATTTGTCAAAATCTTCGGCTCCCTTCACCTTGGGGAATTTGTACACGCCAATAGTGAATGACAGTGGTGGGTAGGAGGCCTTCTTCTCATGGAGATAACTGCCAATTCCATTGGTAAAAACTTGCCTGACGGCCTCTTTAGGCACAACAAAATCAGTAGCATATTTAGGCAGTAGAGAAGGTGTTGGGGTTCCCCCATACATACTGATATAAGTTCGTTCTGTGGAAAAATAGTAATCTCCATATTCACTGATAACTTCCAAAGCATTCTCGAATGGACAATTTGGTTCCTCCTTGAAAATTAGCCAGTAAAGATGAATGATTAATTCCTCACAAATTAGTTTGTAGTAACTTGCATATTTGTGACCCCATGTTATCTGATAAGCTACATGAATGGGAGATTCGTCCCGATTCCAAATACATCCCAATTTAAGGAAAGGGTTTCTTATTAGTATGCAATCCAGGAGATAGGAAGACATGAAGAATTCAGCCTTCTTATGCATTAGTCCTCCTTGTGCTGCAGCTATGTGTGATTCTATACTTTCAGAAACGATATTTTCCCAGTTGAAAAATGTACCATGCGTGGAAATGTGGTACATCAATGGTACCCAGCTAAGTTTATAGGTGTTTTCATCTTCCAAGCCAAACACCCGGCTTAACATCAAAACTATGATTCTATACGGGGTCCTTAAGCTTTGACTGTCGTACTCTCCGCTAGATTTTGGTCTCGATTGTCTTTCAGGGACCATCATCTTCTTAGCATTATCGAAGTGATATATATTGACCTCTCTTATCCAATCATCAGTCATCATGACTTTGGGAGAGGGTATAAGCTTGTATGTTGCAGCTATGTGACCTAGTTGGAAGGATGTGAGCCTTTCTCCTTGGGCATTTGAAATTATTCTGGTGATAACATCCACCTGGGGAAAGATCCATCCAATAACCTCTTAGCAAGGGAATAAATCCAGGCGTTTGGAAGCCTTATGGAGGCCGGACCTCTTAATGTTCTGGTAGATCATCAATTCCTCAATATTTGCTTCAGGCATATTTCCATCTCTGATGACTCTGTATAGTTCACCCCATTTGAATTCTAGGATGACCCCCATCACGGCTCTAGTGTCTTTGAACATTGTCTCTATTGGGGTATCCAACACTATCTCTACATCTGAATCTGATTCCACCAACTTGGACTTTCGCTTTGCAGACTTCTTATGCATGTCAAACCTAATGAGACACAGAATGAATAAGTGAGGAATCTTCATCAAATAGTTTACAAACAATTCATTATTCATGGTATAGAAAATGAGCAGAGTTAAAACAATATTCGAATGTTATCATTGTTCATTTAGCTTTTAAATCGTAATGGAGTTTTTCAAGCACAACAGTGGAAACAAACCAAAGGTACCTACTTCAACTGATTACATCAAAGTTTAAATTTTTTGTGTGAGAGACAGACTTAATTTTCCTTTGGATCAATGCATAAACAAACTTATAAAAGGAAAATGCAGTTTGGAAACATTATAGCACACACAGATAGTTAAGCAATTGAAGACCTTCATGCTGATAGACCAATGCTGCTAAGGCTTGCTATGCTTCAGCGACATGCAGATGTGTGGAAATCAGAGTGCAACCTGACAATAAGTATAAAAAAAATTGACAAATCCATTCCAAATTATTTTCATTAATAACCAAGAAACTTACATTCTTAAAATGAGCAATGAGGAACACTGACTTGGTAAAACCGATTTCGGAGTCACTCAAACAATGTTTTTATTTTAGTTTTAAATCTTGCTTGAATGAGAAATTTTTTTTTAATCAGAAACACAATGTTTTATGGGCGTAACTCCTTCAATATTAACACGACATTGGGTGAGAATATGGTAGCAAGAGCGACTACACGGGGCACCGTGTGGGCTTTGAGAACAAAGTGGTCTCGACAGGATTTGAGGAGACGACATCCAAGGCTTTCTTCGCAAGGGTAAAAGGAATGGGTAGCCTGAAAAAATGCGACCATCCTAATCTATACACTTGGAAAACTCTCGGTTTCCTGCGTGTTACCCAAATCTTGAGATGCTCAGCGCTTAGGTTCTTAAAGGTAGGTTTCAGGCGGCAGGGAACCTGGCACAATGCGTAAAAAATCCCACTGACCGTGGCCAAAATAACTCCCTTCCCCGCACGTAGTCACGTTGATCGAAAGGAAACGAGGGTCACCAAAGGCACAGCCAGGCTGTTGGTTTAAGGCGAGCCACTAGAATGAGAAACCTTAGTTGGGTGAGGCCATGGAATCCCCACTCAAAAACACGACTCTAAGTCCAAACTAGATAACCCTAACCCAAATGATTTTGAAAAAATAGAGGTGGGGCAGACAAAGATCTAAAATAAGGGATAAAAAACCCAAAATAAGACAATAAGGCATGAGGTTTCCTACCTTTCACTCGCAGAGTGGTCGTGAATTTCATCTCGACAGTGTTGAGTACTTGGCGTCCGATGACTGGCGGTGGCTAGAGTGCACAGATGACGTTTTCTTCCTCTTCGCAAATACTGGCTTAAAAACCCTTTTTCTATATATATAAAAAACGAAACCCTTGCAATAAATGCGAATGGGGTTGGTAGGTGGGGTTATTGAATGAACAAACATGTTGGTTCCAATGCCCTTTTTTGCTCTCCCTTTCTATCGAATAAAAACCTCCGCCGACCGTTTCAGCGTACTTTCCTCAGTCGCTGCAACACGGTTGGTGCAAACTCACAACATTTATCTGATTTTGTCAACGTACTTTTCCCAGTTGCTACGATTCGTCGGATAAATTTTCTCGAAGGTTGCGAAAGCCGCAAAAAAAATCGGCGTGAACTCGTCAAATCATAGCGATCCATCGACGTAAATTAGCCAGAATGTCGCGAAATGTCGGTGTGAACTTGTCAAAAAAATGCGAAACAATCGGCGTTATTTTGTCAAAGACGCTTTGAAACATTGGAGCAGATTCCTCAAAAGACACCAATCTTTCTCGGCTAAAAACTCGTTAAAACACTGTGAAATGGTCGGTGCAAACTCACCAAAATACTGTGAAATGGTCAGTGAGAAATCGCTGAAACGCTACAACCGTTTCGATGCAAAAAACCGGAGTTACTTATCCGAGACTTGCTCTTTCCCTTAAAACTTTTCAGGAAAAAAATCTAAGTGTCAAAAGGGGAACACTTCTAAGAAGAAAATAAACTCTAAAAAAAAGGAGGGGCCCTACAATTTTAAGAAAATTTGGGTATTAGGTTGCAGCTGCAACAGAAGGTTAGCTAGAAGCTTGCACATGCTTCTGCTAAAGACAAGAGCTCTATGAAGGGATGGTTTTGGCTGACCATCAACCAAAATGGGCTAGCAAAAGTTGAAATCTTCTACTATGTTTGTGGTTTAAGGCTAACCACAAACTCTAGAACTTGCAGACAACACTCGCTAAGAGTTTCTGTAGAACTTGGCTCGAAGGCTCAAAGGTTATGTTTGGAATGGTGGTTTTAGGATGATTACAAACCAACTTGAGAGCTGAAAATAGGAAGTGAACAGCTGCAACTTGTGTTGATGTATATGTAACTTTGGAATGTATTTCATATATGTATATTGTACTTCTATAGAGATGGTATTATTCCTCTATACGGAAGTGTTTGTATTCCTATATAGATGTTATTATTCCTCTATACGGAAGTGTCATCATTTATGTTGTAAGTGTCATAACTTATACTTGATGGGTTATTAGACCACCTTGTTGGGGTCGGCCCTATATAATTCATGTGGATAGAAGGGTTATTAGACCACCCTATTGGGGGTCGTCCATGTGGGTCAAATGGTTATTAGACCACCCTATTGGGTGTCATCCCAATCAACATTATGTTATGTGGTTAAGTTAAGGCCGACCTAGTAAAGGTTATTAGGCAAGTCAAGTCAAGTATAAATAGAGTGCGGGAGGCACTCTATTTGATCATTCTATTCTCTCTCACACTCTCGGGAGAGTGGCACACTTGTGGAGGAGGAGACATTGCTGCTAGGAGATGTCTATATCTTACTCTTGGGTTGTATCATTTCTCTATCTATCTCTGAGGAAGTTATTGGAGTTTTTCACCTTTATGGTTTTCCCCAAGTAAACTCTGTGTCTCTTGTGTGCTTGCATTATTGTGTTCATGATTTATATGTTGTAGATATACTGTACATGTTGTTCTCTCAGTTAATATCCTAGATCATATTGAAGTAAATTCTAAAAAATTAACATGGTATCAGAGCTAGCCTGAAAGAAGGCATGGTATGGCATGTATGACACTTATTGCAATTGTGAAGCTAGGGCTTGATATAGCAAAAACCAATCATCGTAGAACTTTCGCTATAAATACATTTCGGCGAGGTTTCAGGGTCTGAAAATTGTACAAGGCGAAGCTAAGATCCCCATGTACCTTGTATCCAAAGAAAACCCTCTAATTCGTTGTATTTTGTGATTTATGATTTGTACAATATAGGGTTTCTACCTCTTCTAGATCTCAGTCATAAATAGGTGACCTTGGAACAAAGGTCATAACTTGGACTAGGAAGCTCCAAATGAAATTCTGTAAAAATTGAAAGGTAGTGCATGGACTGTACTTTCTCAGGTAACTTTTTCAGAGTCCGACACTGAACCAGTGACACGTGGCACGATATACAAGTTCTCTCTCCCGTTTTATCCCATAAATAGGTCACGTTGCGACACTTGGAATAACGCTCTCTCAAAGAATCCATTTGAGGTAAGACCTGTGGGGTTGGAAAGATGACAGGTCAAGCTATCTCAATAAAAAATTTCAGACCCTGTGGATCAAAAAGTTCAGATTTACACCAAAAACAATTAGGTACATATTTCTGTCAAAATAGAATTATTTTTTAGCACCTTCATTCATGGATTTCGGAATTTAGGGTTTCGGTTGGAATTTTCATAATCGAAGACTACGACTGAATGCTACTCATCAAAATTGAAATTTAGATACCAATATTAGAATTTTTGATTGGGCAGAAGGCCGGGCTTGATCAGACCCTAGTTCGGGACTTTGATCGAAAAAGTGGAAAATTAGGGCTTCTGCAAAAATGGAAATTTTTTAAATCTGTGACCACGGCTAGAAGCTCCTCAGAAAAATAGAAGCTTAGATATTTGGATCAAACCTTTTGATTGGGCAGAAGGGTGGGATTTATCAAACCCTAGTTCGGGATCATGTCTAGTGAATCCAGAAGTTTCAAAGGCCAATTTGAGGGGTGAAACTTTGTGGTTTTCAAATTTTGAGTATACCAGCTTGATCAACTCATCAAGGCACATATCTCTATCCTTTCGGAAGTTTGAAATTTAAAGTTTGAATTTTTAGGGTTTCTCTGACAAACCCTAATCAAGTTTTAGATCCATTTCCTGCAAATCAAGTGGATTGGGTTAATCTTATAAGAGAATGTATTGGTCACCTGCATAAGTGAAGAAGTTCTTGTTTCATAGGGAGATGAGGCTAAGGCCTTACATAAGAAGATTACAAGCAATCTCGACAGGTATGACTTATCCAGGTATGTTTCTAGATTTGTTCATAATTAAGTTTATGGTATGTTTGTCTTCATGTTATTATGGTTAATACAATCTTGATTAAATTTAGACTTGTCGTAACACCTTAATAAAATTATGAATGCATGATAGAAGATATTCATTGATTAGGTTGTTGACACTTATGATTGTACTATTGCATTATGGTGTTGTATGAGGTTTATGTTGTCTGCTAACATGAAACTTACACCAAGAAAGACAAATCATGTTCTAGTTCAAGAACATATGATCATGATGACATGAAGCCAAAGATTCATCCATTGTCATGGATCACTTAGAAGATCTATTTACGAGGTATGTATAACTTGGTTCTATAATGGTTAACCTATGAGATATGCAACTTACTAGCACAAGTCATTGAAGAGAACAAGAATACATCATGTGGGTATGTTAGACATAACTAGCTAACATACCAATCCAGGTATGTTTTTCCTATATCAAGTTAGAATCCTACCTTGTGTTAGGATCCCTTATATAAGTATATGATCCAGATTTATGTGGGCACGAAACAAAAGATAGCATATACAGAGATATATTGCAAGAACACAATGATACAATAAACACATATTCTATTAAATAGCAGAAATAGAACAGACTGTAAAATACAATAGCTGGAATGGTGGTAGCTATCTCTGAGAAGAGATGTGGCCGCTATGCTCATTCGTGCCAAGATGAATACAAAGAGAGGCCGAAAGGGCCTATTTATCATAAGCATGAGGGAAAGAATCCCAAACATCCAAAAACCTAACCCTAGAAGATGAACTGTCATAAAGTTTGCGGCCCCAAGGTGGTTAGTTGAACAGTCAACTTCCCGAGGTCCTAACTTTTGCATACGATCTCTGTTTGGGGCGCTCGGTAGCCCGTTGGAAAGGTCTGTCCGAGATTTACAACTTTCAACTAGGTCCAAATGAATGTCATTGGAAACCATTTGGTCCCCCGAATTGCCAGAAAATGTCGTTTAGGGCCTCAAAACAGCTCCGGAAGTTCAGGACCCGAAAAACTGCTAAAAATAGTAATTGACCAAAATTGCCAGAAGACTGTTTTGAGCCAGTTGGAAGAGGTGGGCCGCCACCGATATCCACCTGGATCAATCCTCCCTCCTTAGGAAGCAATGGTATCCATTGCGTTAAATCCCTTATCATATGTCGAGCTGTGTGTCGAATTGAGCTCTTGGTGCGACATTTGCTGAAGTGGAAAGGTTGCCTTACTTTGACATCTTCAGAGGGTTGTAATTGTTGTTGATGGATGCGCTAGAGTTGTTCAACAGTTTTGGTTGTTGTGGTATCCTTGGTATGCACCGGTGTGGATGGTTTCTTTTTGGAGGAGCACCTTGAATGCGTGGCCTTGCACTGTAGAGGTACCCGAATAGGCGATGCTGCACTAACTTTGTGTTTTTCTTGTTTCTGCTGAGTAAAAGGATAATCTGCGATCTGATGTTCACCTTTAGTGGCATTTGCAAATAGGGAAAATTTCCCAGTGTGGGAGATTATCTTCCTGCCCTACTTGGTTGGGGTAGATGAAACTGTCTCTGGTATCCGATAGAGTTGTCCTCCCAAAGTGACAATGAAACTGCGAGGTCGGGATTCATATACAGCATGACGCTTCCACATATATGGCTGTCCTAAGAGAACATCACATACTTCGAGTGGGGCCACATCACATAATACCTCATCTTTGAAGGGCTTGATGCCATATGGTAGGCGACATTGGTGACTGACATGGATCCTTCGTCCTTGGCTTAGCCATCCAATGGTGTATGGTTGTGGGTGTGGCGTTATTGGTAGATCCAATCTCTTAATGACTTCTTCTGAGATTAGGTTCTTCTGGCTGCCGCTGTCCACAACAAAGTGTAGGGGAATTCCTTTCACCCACATCTGTGAGTGGAAAAGGCACTCCTCTACCTCAGACTCTTCGGGTTCCTCTGGTTGAATCTGTGTGGTGGCAACAACGGCACTGGGTTCTGCATCAATGATCTGCTTCCCTTTTTGTGCAGCTATGAAATTAGGTTTTGATTCAGAATCAAAACTGGGATCTGATTCTGAAGCTTTGATCTTAGCCACCAATGATTGTTTTGAGCGACATTCATCAGTGTTGTGCCAGGGGATTTTGTGGAGCTCGCACCACTTCCCGGTGTCCTTCTTCGTCTTTCCGTTACCCTTCTTCGCTTGTGGTTGTGACTGGTTGTCCTTTCCCTGCCCCGTGTTCTGCGAGCCAGAGTTTCCCTTGCCCTGCTTCTGCGCAGGTCCGAAGTCACGCTTGTTCTTTTGCTGAAATTTCTGCTCAATTTTGACAGCATATCAATAGGCGGATCCGAGTGAAGAGATTTCCAGGAAATCCATCTCTGTTAGGATGTACCGGTGTAGGCCACTGCGATATTTCAGTACTAGGTGCCGCTCGGAGTCCTTGATACCTAGCTTTGTGCACAAGGTATGAAATTTGTTGGTGTACTCTCACACCGTTTGGTCCCTCTCTTGATGCAGAATGGTCCATTTTGTGTACTGGTCATCATAGTTTCCAACAGGGTAATATTGTTCCTTGACAGCATCTATAAAAGAGGCCCAAGTGGGATTGGAATATTCAAACAATCTAGACTCGTCTGATGAGTTTTGCTCACAATAAGTTTCCCACCAATTTTTGACATGGGGGACGGCCTTGAGGAGTGCAAAGATGATCTTTTCCCTGTCGGAACAATTGTGGACAGAGAAATACCCTTCTAGTAGATTCAACCATTTATCTAGGGCATCAACATCGATTTGGCTTTCAAATAAAGGGATATCAAAATTAACTTGTACCTTGAAGGGAGTCGTATCTCCGAAATGGCTGCTCGTTGAGGGTGCATTTTCCACTGTTGGTATGCATTGAAGGATCTGGGCGAAATTATCCATCATCTCATTCCTCTGTCGCGCGAGGGCTTCCTCGAGCAACAACTTGATAGGATCTACTGCTCCATCATCTCTCTTTTCTTCTGCCATGGGAGGCCGTTTGGGGCAGCGAGAGTGGTCTTCCCCAAGTGAAACTAGTTCGAGACCCAACTCTCTGTATCCTGACCTCGTCGGGGACATGCATCGAGAAACAATCAAAGAGCAGACTGCTCTGATACCACTGATCCGGATTTATGTGGGAACGAAACAAAAGATAGCATATACAGAATCATATACAGAGATATATTGCAAGAACACAATGATACAGTAAACACATATTCTATTAAATAGCAGAAATAGAACAGACTGTAAAATACAATAGCTAGAATGGTGGTAGCTATCTCTGAGAAGAGATGTGGCCGCTATGCTCATTCGTGCCAAGGTGAATACAAAGAGAGGCCGAAAGGGCCTATTTATCATAAGCATGAGGGAAAGAATCCCAAACATCCAAAAACCTAACCCTAGAAGATGAACCGTCATAAATGTTAGATTTAAACCAAATAGACAAGCAAGATCTCTGATAGAAACACAATCACAAGATAACACACAATATATCCTGGGAAACCCTCATGGGGTAGAAAACCCAGTAAAGCTTTCCTCAATAAGATGATCAACCAAAATACAATATGTGCTCCTTCTCCTCTTGACTCCTTAGCAGATCTCCTCAACTAGTGCGCACCCTTTCACAAGTGAGTGAATGATCTAATGAGGAGTTCACCTCATCTATTTATACTTGACTCTCAACTGACTAAAAGACCTGTTGGGGCCGACCTCACCTGGAGAAGTCTAATAACCCCTAAAATATAACTACAGGGCCGACCCACACATGGTGGGTCTAATAACCCTAGTTAATACTAACCCTCGGAGGAATAAACATCTCCGGATACATAATAGGATTACCTCGGAGGGATGAAACATCTCCGGAATAATAAAGTACAAATATAATATTCTTTGAAGTTACAATATTTAACACTCCCCCTTAACGAGAAGGATATTATAACAGCATCTGCAGGAGCAAGGAGTCACTACACATGATACATCTATAAATCATCGGAAGCTTTCTTCAATTCGACTTCATCAGTAACTCAACCAGTTACTGGTACATCAATATCAACATCACGATCTTTAGCATCGTCTTCACATGATCAGCTGCATCGTCGTCATACGATCAACAGTTTCGTCATCACACAATCAACGGCATCGTCATCACACGATCAGCAGCATCGTCATCACACGATCAGCAGCATCGTCATCACACGATCAGCAGCATCGTCATCACACGATCAGCAGCATCGTCATCACACGATCAGCAGCATCGTCATCACATGATCAGTAGCATCGTCATCACACGATCAGCAGCATCGTCATCACACGATCAGCAGCATCGTCATCACACGATCAGCAGCATCGTCATCACATGATCAGTAGCATCGTCATCACACGATCATACAAGTATCCTACACAACAATATGAGTATCCCACCGATACAGATAACCACATCATCAATACAAGTATCCTACCGATACAAGTAACCATATCATCAATACAAGTATCCTACCGATACAAGTAATCACATCATCAATACAAGTATCCTACTGATACAAGTAACCACATCATCAATACAAGTATTCTACCGATACAAGTAGCCACATCATCAATACAAGTATCCTACTGATACAAGTAACCACATCATCAATACAAGTATCCTACTGATACAAGTAACCACATCATCAATACAAGTATCCTACCGATACAAGTAACCACATCATTAATACCATTACTTTCTCGGAGACCATTCGTCTACGGATCAATTCAGGGACCGAAGTCCAGGGATGATACAATCCCCTTCACGTACATTTTGAACTATCAGTTCCGGGATGATGCAATCCCCATCACGTACATTTTGAACTATCAGTTCCGGGATGATGCAATCCCCATCACGTACATTTTGAACTATCAGTTCCGGGATGATGCAATCCCCATCACGTACATTTTGAACTATCAGTTCCGGGATGATGCAATCCCCATCACGTACATTTTGAACTATCAGTTCCGGGATGATGCAATCCCCATCACGTACATTTTGAACTACCAGTTCCGGGATGATGCAATCCCCATCACGTACATTTTGAACTATCAGTTCCGGGATGATGCAATCCCCATCACGTACATTTTGAACTATCAGTTCCGGGATGATGCAATCCCCATCACGTACATTTTGAACTAAGGTCCAGGGACGATGCAGTCCTATCTTCTATTCTCGGAGACCTCACGTCTACGGCTCTCTTTAGGACTGAGAGTCCAGGGATGATCCAATCCCCTCAAGTCCACCAAGGACTTCATTCTCGGAGACCTCTCGTCTACGGCTCTCTTTAGGACTGAAAGTCCAGGGATGATCCAATCCCCTCAACTGTCCACTAAGGACTTCATTCTCGGAGACCTTACGTCTACGGTTCTCTTTAGGACTGAAAGTCCAGGGATGATTCAATCCCCTCAACTGTCCACTAAGGACTTCATTTTCGGAGACCTTACGTCTACGGTTCTCTTTAGGACTGAAAGTCCAGGGATGATTCAATCCCCTCAACTGTCCACTAAGGACTTCATTTTCGGAGACCTTACGTCTACGGTTCTCTTTAGGACTGAAAGTCCAGGGATGATTCAATCCCCTCAACTGTATCTTCATCCATACAGGTACAATCATATATCACATCAAAACATGTATTCATCACATCAAAACATGTGTTCATCAAAACATGTATACGTCAACAATCACATCAAAACATGTGTACATCAAAACATGTATACATCAGTACACATCACATCAAAACATGTGTACATCAAAACATGTATACATCACTAATCAAAACATGTACACATCACATCAAAACATGTGTACATCAAAACATGTATACATCAGTACACATCACATCAAAACATGTGTACATCAAAACATGTATACATCACTAATCAAAACATGTACACATCACATCAAAACATGTGTACATCAAAACATGTATACATCAGTAATCAAAACATGTACACATCACATCAAAACATGTGTACATCAAAACATGTATACATCACTAATCAAAACATGTACACATCTCATCAAAACATGTGTACATCAAAACATGTATGTATTCTCACTAATACATCATATCAAATCATGTATAAACGATATGTAAGAGTTCTAAATCTAAATAATTGTAAGTAGCTAACAAAACAAACAAACAAACAAAAAAAAATAAGTGACAGAAATACTATGCTACTCCCCCTTTCGAGGAGGGTCCTTCTGGACTAAACCAAGCTTGTCTCGGAAGTATTCAAACTTTACTCGAGACAGAGGTTTAGTCAAGATATCGGCAACCTGATCTTCAGTGCTTATGTACTCGAGCTTGATGGCTCCTCTCTGCACCATGTCTCGTATCTAGAAGTAACGGATCTCAATGTGTTTTGACTTATCATGGAACACAGGATTTTCAGTCATCTTAATGCAGCTTTGATTATCACACATAATCACAGTAGGATCCATCTCTAAGTCAAAGATTCCAGATAAGAGTTTCCGAAGCCACACCGCTTCACAGCTGGCAGAGCAAGCAGCTATATATTCTGCTTCAGCGGTACTGAGGGCCACACTAGATTGTTTCTTGCTGAACCAGGAGATCATGGCAGATCCAAGACCATAACATCCACCTGAAGTACTTTTTCTGTCTGAGACACTACCTGCCCAATCAGAATCTGAGAAACCATGCAACTTGAGTTCATTTTCTCTAAGATAGTAAAGACCATAGTCCACTGTACCTTTTAGGTACCTCATGATATGCTTTGCAGCTATAAGGTGAACCTTTCTAGGTTCTACTTGAAACTGACTTAGGGTATTTACAGCAAAGCATATATCAGGCCTAGTATTTGTCAAGTACATCAAAGATCCAATGATTTGTCTATATAGGGTTATGTCCACTAGTTCTGATGAATCATTAGCTAGTAGTTTTAGGTTGGAGTCCATGGGAGTGGCCATAGCTTTACACTCCAACATATCAAACCTTTTGAGGATCTCCACAGTATACTTACCTTGATTTAGAAATATCCCTTTTTGCTCTTGCCATACTTCTAGGCCTAAGAAGTAGTGCATTAATCCGAGATCTTTCATTTCGAATTCTGAAGAAAGCTTCTTCTTGCTTTCAATGATTTGTTTCTCATTTCCTGTTAGAAATAAATCATCTACATATAATAGCAATATAACAGGTTCATCATTCATTACCTTAAGATAGAGATTGGGGTCAGCTTTACTTTTGGTAAAGCCCATGCTTAATAAGAAGCTGTCAATTCTTCCATACCAAGCTCTGGGAGCTTGCTTCAAACCATATAATGCCTTCTTCAGTTTGCATACATGGGTCCTTCCGTCTTTGACCTCAAAACCTTGAGGTTGTTCTATGTATACTTCTTCTTCAATTACACCATTCAGGAAGGCTGTCTTAACATCCATTTGATGCAATTTCCATTTCATCATAGATGCAAGTGCCATGATAGTTCTAATCGAAGTATACCTAGCAACAGGTGCAAATGTATCTTCATAGTCAATTCCCTCCTTTTGAGAGAATCCTCTGGCTACAAACCTTGCCTTGTATTTTTCAATGCTTCCATCTGCAGCATGTTTTATTTTGAAAATCCATTTGGAAGAAACCACACTTTTATCTCTTGGTTTGGGGACTATATCCCAAACATCATTTTTCATTATTGACTGATATTCTTCAGTCATTGCTTCTACCCATTCTTTCTTTTGAGCTGCTTCTTCATAGCTAGTAGGTAGTTGATCCACAAGATCACACATCAAGGCCATATAGTTGGACACTAGCTTTGGTTTCTTCCTTTCTCTAGTGGAGCCTTCAGGAGCACCATATCTTTCAGCTCCTTGTATAATATCTCTAGCCCATGCTGGTCTTCTTTTCCTAGATAATTCTGCAACAGGGGGTTCTTGTGGTTCCAGCATGTCATGATCCTCTGTTATGTCCTCCTCAGGGATGTGAACAGTATCTGAGACTCTGGGAGATGTATCTTCTTCATAAACTTCTTCAAGTTGACATTTTCTAGATTTCTTAAGAGCTGCTTCCTCATCGAAGGTTACATCTCTACTTATTTCTATATGATGAAAACCTGGTATGTAAATCCTGAAGGCTTTGGATGATTCACAATAGCCAACAAATATTCCTTTCTTACCAGAAGGATCCAACTTGGTTCTCTTTTCCTTTGGAATGTGGATGTACACAGGACACCCAAATATTTTAAGATGGCTTACTTCGGGCTTCTTTCCAGAAAACACTTCTTCTGGAGTTTTGAAATCAAGAGCACTATGAGATAATCTGTTTTGAACATATACTGCTGTTCTGGCTGCTTCAGCCCACAGATACATGGGAAGATCCTGGTCATGTATCATAGTCTTCACAGCTTCCATGATGGTTCTATTTTTCCTTTCTGCAACCCCATTTTGTTGGGGATTGTAGGGAGTGGTTAGTTCTCTTTTGATTCCAGCTTCCTTACAGAATTCTTCAAACTCTTTTGAAGTATACTCTCCACCATTGTCTGTTCTGAGAACCTTGATTTTCTTTTCTGAGAGATTTTCTATTAGAGCCTTGAACTCTTTGAACTTCCCAAAAACTTCATTCTTACCCTTTAGAAAGTATATCCAAGTTTTCCTTGAATGATCATCAATGAAAGAAAGATAGTATTCAAACCCACTTAGAGAGGTGGTGGGCATTGGACCACACACATCTGAGTGTATTAACTCCAAGATCCCTTTGGTCTTTGTTTCACTCTTTGGAAATGGGTTCTTGACATTCTTGCCTTTCTTACATCCTTTGCATGAGCCATTATGATCCACCTTTAAATCTGGTAGTCCTATGACCACCTTGCTTACATAAGGTAAGGCTTTGTAGTTAATGTGAGCTAGTCTTCTATGCCATAGCTCACTGGGGCTAGAGGTTTCATGAACAAGAGCAGCTTCTGGATGACCCTTGAGTTTATATAAACCTCCTTCCTCTTCACCAATAACAATTGCATCCTTAATGGATTTGCCTTTGGACCACATTAACACTTGTCCATCAATGAATGCAACTCTATAGCCTTTCTTGTCTAAAGCTGAGATTGAAAGCAAATTCTTCTTTAATCCTGGAACATATAGAACTTCCTTCATCTTCATGGGGGTTCCAGAATCGAGTTTGTAGTTTGCTTCACCAATTCCCTTAATGGGATATTGATAGTCATCTCCTAGAGATACCTTTTGGGGAGAATTCTTTTCTTCAAGATTTGAGAGGGTCCTCTTCTGTCCAGTCATGTGCTTTGAAGCACCACTGTCAATAAGCCATGTACCTTCACCAGGGGTTATGGATCCAGAGAGTGCGGAGAATAGAACATATTCTTCTGCATCTTCTTCTGTGTTTCTTCTTGACCTCCTTTTGAAGAAGGTCCTTTCTTCTTCTTCCCCTTCATCTCTAGGCCTTTTATTGTGAGACCTTTCTTCCTCTATTTCTTCTTCTTCACTGTCATCCTCTGCAAGATGTGCTTGATGTCTTTTGAAGTGATTACCCTTTTTCTTCTGTAGAGGGCAATCTTTAGCAATGTGTCCTAATTTGTGACAAGAGTAGCATTGGAAAGAAGAGTAATCCCTTCTTTGAGTAGATCCTCTTTTCTTGTGAAATCTGTGAGGAGGATGAGACTCCTTGAGACCACCTTTCTTGAAGTAGGATTGACTCCTTCTTCTTTTGGTATGAGTGGCCAAGGCTTGGTCATCTTCTTTGAGCAAGGCTTCTCTATTTGCAACCCTAGCCTCCTCTTGTACACAGTCTTCCCAAACTACATCAAATTTCATACTTTCTTTTCTGGCACACATAGTTTGAATGAATGACTCCCAAGGTCTAGTGAGACCATTTAGAGCTGTCATCACAAGTTCATCTTCATCAAGGGTATCACCAATGGCATCTAGTTGTTCTTTGATTTGATGGACTCTTGAGAAGTAGTCTTGAATGGATTCTCCTTTGTTCATCTTGGTGCTCTTCAACTGAGTCCTTAGATTCATCTTCCTATTGATGTTCTTTCCTTCATACATTCTTCCTAGGGCATCATACATTTCCTTTGGAGTCTTCTTGGAAGACACTTGGGGAATCAAGTGGTCTTTAATGGAATCAGCTATGATTCTCTTTGCCCTAATTAGATCCTTCCTGTGTTTCTCTTTGGCTTCATCTTCTTCTGGTTCTGCAACTTCCTCCTTGATATAATGAGCAAGATCATTCTCCTCAAGAATTAGACCAATTCTGTATTTCCATGCTCGGAAATTCTCTATGCCTTCTAGCTTGTCTTCAAGCTTAGTATTTGGAGCCATCTTCTCTTGGGGGAGTCCAAGAGACAGAGTAGACTTACCTGGAAAGTTACCTTTTACTTTTCCGGAATCTGGAACAGAATTTTATCGCACTTTTGGTAGAATTAGGGTTTGAATTTCCCGGAGTTCTACCCAACCAAAAAGTTCGATCTATAGCTCAAAAGAATGCTCTTGAGAAGGGATACCCAGCCATATAATCAGAATTCAAAAATTACAACTTTTTTCTGAAACCAAAATCTGACGTATCGCACTTTTGGTAGAATTAGGGTTTGGATTTCCCGGAGTTCTACCCAACCAAAAAGTTCGATCTATAGCTCAAAAGAAAGGTATTGAAAAGGGCTATCCAGCCATGCAACCAAAAATCAATAATATCAACTTTGGGCTGAAACCCTAACTTCACCAAAGAGAGAGAAAGAGGTATTCTTACCTTGTGAAAGATGTCCTATTCAGTTTGGCTCTGATACCATGTTAGATTTAAACCAAATAGACAAGCAAGATCTCTGATAGAAACACAATCACAAGATAACACACAATATATCCTGGGAAACCCTCATGGGGTAGAAAACCCAGTAAAGCTTTCCTCAATAAGATGATCAACCAAAATACAAGATGTGCTCCTTCTCCTCTTGACTCCTTAGCAGATCTCCTCAACTAGTGCGCACCCTTTCACAAGTGAGTGAATGATCTAATGAGGAGTTCACCTCATCTATTTATACTTGACTCTCAACTGACTAAAAGACCTGTTGGGGCCGACCTCACCTGGAGAAGTCTAATAACCCCTAAAATATAACTACAGGGCCGACCCACACATGGTGGGTCTAATAACCCTAGTTAATACTAACCCTCGGAGGAATAAACATCTCCGGATACATAATAGGATTACCTCGGAGGGATGAAACATCTCCGGAATAATAAAGTACAAATATAATATTCTTTGAAGTTACAATATTTAACAATAAAGTTTGTGGCCCCAAGGTGGTTAGTTGAACAGTCAACTTCCCGGGGTCCTAACTTTTGCATACGATCTCCGTTTGGGGCACTCGGTAGCCCATTGGAAAGGTCTGTCCGAGATTTACAACTTTCGACTGGGTCCAAATGAATGTTGTTGGAAACCATTTGGTCCCCCGAATTGCCAAAAAATGTCATTTAGGGCCTCAAAACGGCTCCAGAAGTTCATGACCCGAAAAACTGCTAAAAATAGTAATTGACCAAAATTGCCAGAAGACTGTTTTGAGCCAGTTGGAAGAGGTGGGCCGCCACCGATATCCTCCTGGATCAGTATACTTGGTATGATTGGTTATGTTTATTCATAAAGTTAGAAATGTAAGTAATCAAGGGTTTATGCATTTTATTTCTCTTATCTTGATTGATGATTTAACTAACCAGAAGAGCCCTATGATCAAATAAGAATATGCATGAGTAAAAGAAGACTTCCCTGAAACCTTGAATACTAATGTTTATTGTCTGTGTTTGAAATGATCATGACTATACATGTTTAAGATTATTGTGTTTTGATAGTATTAAGATTATACTAATGAATGTGTGATTATGTATGAGACCTCGAGGATAACACAATGATGATACTAATAAGCATGCATAGTGATGGATATAAGTTCAAGGACAGGTAATCCAGGAAGAAAAGATCAAGAGGGAGCACACTCCAGTTGTTCTTGCAAGGAAGCAAAGATCAAGAAGGAGAACACTCCATTTGTTTCCTGCAAGGAAGCAAAGATCAAGAAGGAGCACACTTCAGTAGTTTCTGCAAGGATGCAGATATTCAGAGGGAGTTGACCACTTCTCACAATCCACATCAAAATGGAGTTGCAGAAAAGAAGCAAAGACTGAGAGGGAGCCAACCCAACAAACAAACAAAGATAAGTATTTGAATTGTCACGAAAAACTTCTGGAATTGCTTCAGTCATGGTAGTGTCTTGAAATCTATTTTCCTTAGGTTCTTCATAAACTTCGATAGGTGCCTTCCTTGATTTGATGAATGCTGAGTTTTCATCAAATGTTACATCCCTGCTGACATCAATCTTCTTGAACCCTGGAAGTATATTCTATAAGCCTTCGAGCTTTCACTGTAACCCACAAAGATACCCTTCTTTCCTGAAGGATCTAGTTTGGTCCTCTCTTCCTTTGGGACATGAGTGTATACTGGACAACCAAATATTCTGAGATGGCTGACTTTAGGTTTCTTAGTAGAAAAGACCTCTTCTGGTGTGTTGTTGTCCAATATCTTGTGGGGTGTTCTGTTCTGCACATATACAGTTGTTCTAGCTGCTTCTGCCCATTGATGCATAGGTAGATCCTGGTCATGTAGCATTACCCTTGCTGCTTCCATGATTGTTCTGTTCTTCCTTTCTGCAACTCCATTATGTTGAGGATTATAAGGAGCAGTCAAATCCCTCTTAATCCCTGAATCACTGCAAAGCTTCTTGAAGTCACCTGAGGTGAATTCTCCACCATTGTCGTATCTGAATGTTTTGATCTTTTTGTCAGTTTGATTCTCCATCAAGGTTTTGAATTCCTTGAACTTATCAAACACCTCATCTTTGTTTTTCAAGAAGTATACCCAAGTCTTCCTGGAGAAGTCATCAATAAATGAGACATAGTAAACATACCCACTTAGAGAACTAGATGACATAGAACCACATACATCTGAGTGGATGATTTCCAGGATATCTTTTGCCTTGCTTTCACTGCTTGGGAAAGCCTTCTTAATATTCTTACCTTTTTGCACATCCTTTGCAAACACCTTCATGTTTGGTCTTGATTTCAGGAAGACCCTCTACAACCTTGCTTGCATTTGGAAGTTCCCTATAGTGCATATGAGCAAGTCTTCTATGCCAAAGTTCACTTAGCTCCATGGATTCATGCACCATGGCATGTTCAGGTTGTCCGTTTAATTTATACAAACCTACCTCTTGCTCTCCAATCACAACTGCATCATTTATGGTCTTTCCCTTTGGCCACATTAGGACTTGGCCATCCACAAATGCAACCCTCATACCTTTTGTATCCAATGCAGAGATGGAGAGTAAGTTCTTCTTGATCCCAGGTACATAAAGGACTTCTTTCATCTTCAAAGATTTTCCAGAATCTAGGTTGTAGGAGGCTTCAGCACTTCCTTTGATGGGATATTGATAATCATCCCCGAGTTTCACTTTATGGGGTGATTCATGTTCAGACAGATTTACAAAGGATTCTTTAAACCCAGTCATGTGTTTGGAAGCCCCACTGTCAATTAACCAATCATTACAACCATGGGAGATAGTACCTGTAAGAGTAGAGATTAGAACATACTCTTCTTCACTTAAGGAGTCATCATTACTATCATCACTTTCTGCCCTAGCCTTCTTCCTTGGAGGTTCATCATTTTTGGTAGCATGAGCATGGTACCTTCTTTTGTTACCCTTCTTCTTCTTGCTGGAGTTGTTGTTGTTGTGTTTGTCCCTTTTGTTCTTGGGACATTCTGAAGCAAAGTGACCCTTCTCATTACAAGTGAAACACCTTAGATATTTCTTGTCTTTGTGAAAATGATGAGAAGATTTCTTCTTGTGATGGGATGGCTCCCTCTTGAACTTGCCCTTCTTAGTGTGAGCTGTGAGAGCTTGATCTTCATTTCCCATCTTCTCTTCTCTTGCCACAAGCCTTGCTTCTTCTTGAGAACATTCCTCCCATAATCTGCTGAAGGAGATTAACTTCTTTCTGGCACAGATCCCCTGGATAAAAGAGTCCCATGACCTAGGTAGGCCATTCAAAGTAGTCATAACAATTTCACCATTCTCCACCATTTCATCTACAGCTTCAAGTTGTTGATTGATTTGAGAGACCTTGGAGAAATAGTATTGAATGGTTTCTCCATTCGACATCTTGACCCCTTTCAATTGAATCCACAGGGTCATCTTCCGATTTATGTTCTTTCCTTCAAATAGCTTGGTCAAAGAGTCAAAGATAGCCTTGGGTGTCTTTATAGAAGACACATGGGGTATGAGATGGTCTTTTATAGAATCAGCAATGATTCTCTTTGCCTTGACCAAGTTCTTCTTATGCAATACCTTAGCCTCTTCATCCTCTGGGCTAGGGATGTCTTCTTTTATATATGAGTCCAACTCATTCTCTTCCAGGATTAACCCAATCCTATAGTTCCAAGCTCGGAAGTTATCAGCCCCTTCAAGCTTATCCTCAAGCTTGGTGTGGTGAGACATCTTAAAGAGTAATTCAAATGAAATAGAAAAGATTTAGGTCTTACCACTTGAAATGCTGAAAATTGGATCTGGTCCCGGATTAGGGTTTGTCGGAAAAACACTAAAAATTCAAAATGTGAATTTCAACTTTTTGAAAGGATAAAAAGATACGCCTTGATGAGCTGATCAGCCTGGTGTATTCTGAATTTGAGATCAACAAAGCTTTACCCTTCAGGTTTTCCTTTTTGTCCTCCCAGGTTCACTAGGGAGAGCCCTGAATTAGGGTTTGAGTTTCTCGGAGATATACCCAGCCAAACATCTCGATCCAAAGCTCTAAACTTTAATTTTTGCAAGGAGCTTCCAGCTATGGCTTCAGATTTCAGAAATTCCTATTTTTGTGGAAACCCTAACTTTTTGGGCCAAATCTGAAAATGCTCAGAATTGAATTCTGATTGGATACATATATTCTCCTTGATAAGTAGAGTCAATCTACTATACTTCTTTTCCAAAAACTATGGAGAGAAACCCAATAAATAAGAAACTGAATTTTCCGTCACTGCAAAATGTCTTCTTCTCAGGTTAGCTTTGATACCATGTTAAAATTTGAGCATTAATTCACAATACTCTTGGATCTTTACTGAGAGAATAACATATACAGTATATCAATGCATAACAATCACAATAAGCATGACAAGCATCACAAGAATCAAAAGCATGAGAGACAAGAGACATAGAGTTTCCGTGGGGAAAACCCTTAGGTGAAAAACCCCACAACTTCCTCAGAGATAAAGAGAGCAATGGCTCAACCAAAGTACAACCAAAATACACTTGAGATAGTCTCCTAGAGCATATGATCCTCCTCCTCACTAGTGCGCCACTTTCTGAGTGAGAGAAGTGTGTCTTTCTGAATGATCCAAATAGAGATCTCTCGATCTCTATTTATACTTAACCTGTTTGCCTAGTGACCTTATGGGGCCGACTTGTCTATCTAGATACATAAACAATATAATATATATTTTAGGGCCGACCCCACACATGGTGGTATAATAACCCATCGGCAAGTACACACACTTGCGACACTTGTCAATCCACATGACGACACTTCCTTATAGAGGAATAACACATCTCTTATAAGTGTACAATAAATATATATGAAATACATAGATGAAATACATTTCGAAGTTACATATACATTAACATAGCACAACCTGTCCGAATTTCCATGACTGATTACATGCGATTCTTGAAAAACCTTAAAAGAGTGTTTTGCAACCTGCAAGATCTCTAAAGAGCATCCCAAGATCTTTTACGTGCCTAGCACAACCTGAGGACTGATTACATGCACTTGCACAACCTATCCATGGCCACAGAGTATCATCATGATACTCATGATCATACTGATCATCATCATACAGTACATCATCCTGATGCACATCATTATCACATGATCGTCCTGATCATCGTAATAGCATCGTCTTAATGCATATCATCATCACATGATCATCTTGATCATATACATAACATCATCCTGATGCACATCATTATCACATGATCGTCCTGATCATCGTAATAGCATCGTCTTAATGCATATCATCATCACATGATCATCTTGATCATATACATAACATCATCCTGATGCATATCATCATCACATGATCAACTTGATCATATACATAGCATCATTCTGATGCATATCATCATCACATGGTCAACGTGATCCTATACATAGCATCATCCTGATGCATATCATAATAACATGATCAACCTGATCATCATTATACCGAACATCATATGGAGCATCGTCCTGATGCTTAACACTTATATCCGCAGCCATGGGAAGGATCCTCCTACCACCATGATTGGAATGGCTCCTGCAAATGTGTCCCATCACTTCCTCCTAGAATTATCTTCTATCTGAAGAACACCAAGCCTCTCTCTGAAGTACTTGAACTTCACTTTGGCTAGTGGTTTGGTCAATCTGCAATCTACTCATCTGTTGCAACATACTGGAGCTTCACTGCTCTTCTCTGCACCATATCCCTGATATAGTGATATTTGATCTCAATATGCTTCGACTTGTCATGGAACACTGGGTTCTTTGAAAACTTCACACAACTCTAGTTGTCACAATAGATACAATTAGCATCCAACTAGAGATCAAATAGATCATACAGTAGCTTCCCTAGCCATACTGCCTCACAATTGAACAAACAAGTTGCAACATACTCTGCTTCGGCTATACTCAGTGCTATGTAGGATTGCTTCCTACTAAACCAAAAGATCACACCTGATCCTATACTGAAGAAGCACCCCGAAGTGCTCTTCCTATCTGCAGCATTGCATGCCCAATCTGAATCAACATAACCCTCCAGGTTAAAATTTTGATTCGCATCATACTTGAGCCCATAATCAACCATACCCTTCAGGTACCTCAGAATATGCTTTACAACAATCAGGTGAACATGTCTAGGATCGGTTAGGAATTGGCTCAATGTGTTCACCGCAAAGCAAATATCTGGTCTCGTGTTCGTCATGTACATCATGGACCCAATCATCTGACAATACATCGTGGCATCAACCAACTCTAATGAAGCATAACTCAATAGATTCAGGTTCGATGCCATAGTTGTGGCCATGGCCTTACAGTCCATCATCCCGAACTGCTTCAGGATCTCTACTGCATACTTCCCTTATCGAAGGAAGATTCCATCTACACTCTGCCACACCTCCATACCTAGAAAGTAATGCATCATACCCAAGTCCTTCATCTCGAACTCGGAAGCAAGCTTCCTCTTTGTGTCGGCAATCAATATATCCTCAGCTATCACAAATAGTTCATCCACATACATTAGGAGTATCACTAGATTTCCTTCCTCAACCTTGTAGTAAAGGTTGGAATCTACTTTACTCTTGGTAAAGCTCAAACTGGTTAGGAAGCTGTCTATTCTGCCATACCATGTCCTGGGTGCTTGTTTCAAACCATACAAGGCCTTCTTCAATTTGCACACATATGAATCCCTGTCATGTGTCTCAAAATCGAGTGGCTGCTCCACATACACTTCCCCTTTGAATACACCATTCAAGAAAGTTGTCTTGACATCCATATGGTGTATCTTCCACTTCATTATTGCAGCTAGAGCAAGTACTATTTTGATGAAAATGTATCTGGCTATAGGTGCAAAAGTTCTTCATAGTCTATCCCTTCTTTCTGGGAGAAGCCACGAGCCACAAACCTTTCCTTGTATTTCTCTATGCTACCATCTGCAGCATGCTTGATCTTATAGATCCACTTGGAAGTCACAACAGACTTCCCTTCTGGTCTTGGGACCACATCCCAAACATCATTCTTCATGATCGACTGGTATTCCTCGATCATGGCATCCTTCCATTACTGCATCCTAGATTTTGGGAACTTCAAATTCTTCAATATCTTCAATAGGTAGTTTTCTTGAACTTCATTGCTAGAACAAATGTCGTTGTTGAGTCTTCGTTGCTTGTTCTTCGAAACAAGTCTCTGTTGTAGGTGATGGTACATGGTCTTTCCTACAAGATAAGTTCAATTGCATGATTAGAAACATCTCATAGATTTCAAAACAAATTCTTACACATAAATATATATGTGACACAATCATGCAATTATCTTATCCAATGCTTCAATACAACATTTATCCATATCCCGTAACTTTCTAGATGCCTTCCATCTCTACCAAAACATTGCTAAGAGTGTGCACAACTCCCAACATGTCAACAAAGAGGTTTCATTCTAGATAAGTAGTAATGGAATGTTGTACAATACCATAGGCCACTTACCCATTACTATATTAGTAGTATCTTGTTCATTAATGCAACTTTTCTAAAATGCATAATGTACATCCTAAATCTAGGAGCATAAGTATGTACATGAATGAACAACATCATTTAAGTAATAATAAATGACAATTCAAATACTTATCTTTGTTTGCTTTTTGGGTGGACTCCCTCTCAATCTTTGCTTCCTTACAGGAATTACTAGAGTGTGCTCCCTTTTGATCTTTGCTTCCTTGCAGGAACTACTGGAGTGTGCTCCCTCTTGATCTTTGCTTCCTGGATTATTTGTCTTTGAACTTATATCCATCCTGGACCATTATGCATGCTTAAGTGTGCACTAGTGTCATCATTGTTTCATCCTCAAGATCTCATACATAATCATACATGCATTCGTATAATCTCAACACTATCAAAACATTATGATTCTAAATAATATTAAACATGTATCGTTATGGTCATTTCATACATAGGTAATTTATCACAAGCGTTAGTATTCAAGGTTTCAGGGAGGACTTCTTTTACTCATGCATATTATTATTTGACCATAGGACTCTTCTGGTTTCTTATATCATTAATCAAAGTAAGAAGCATAATATGCATAAATCCATGATTACTCAAACTTATAACTTCATGAATAATCATTATCAATCATACAAAAAGTATACTTATATAAGATCCTAACACAAGTTAGGATTCTAACTTGATACAGAAAAAAACATGTACCTGGATTATCATGTTTGCTAGTTATGTCTAACATACCCAAACAATGTCTTCTTTGTTCTCTTCAATGATTTAGAAACCATGTGCTAGTAACCTGCATATCTCATAATTTAAGCATTGTAGAACCAAATTATACATACCTCGCAAGTAGAGCTTCTATGTGATCAATAGCTATGGATGAGTCTTTGTCTTCATGGTCATATGTTCTCGATCTAGAACTTGATTTCTCTTTCTTGATGTACCTTTCATGTTAGCGGACAACATCATCCTCATAAAACACCATAGTGCATTAGTACAATCATAAGTGTCATAACCCTAATCAATGAATGTCTTCTATCATTCACATGCATTCATACTTTTACTAAGGTGATAAGACAAGTCTAACATTAATCAAGATTGTACTAAACTCAATAATATGAAGACAAACTTAATCATGAACAGATTTCAAAACATACCTCTATCTCCTCAAGTCATACCTGATTTATGTTCTTTCCTTCAAGCAGCTTGGTCAAGGAATCAAACATCTCCTTAGGTGTCTTTAGAGAAGACACATGTGGTATGAGATGGTCTTTGATAGAATTTGCAATGATTCTCTTGGCCTTAACCAAGTTCTTCTTGTGTAAGGCCTTAGCCTCATCTCCTTCTGGAACTGGAACTTCTTCACTTATGTAGGTTTTCAAATCATTCTCTTCTAGGATTAACCCAATCCACTTTGATTTGTTGAAACTGGATCTGGAGCTAGCTAGGGTTTGACAGGAAAACCCTAAAAATTCAAACTTGGAATTTCAAAGTTCTGTCTAGACAGGGAGGTGCAGATGACTGAGGCAAGCAAGCTGGTGTACTCAGATTTTGAAAACTTCAAAAATTGACTCCACAAAATTGACCTGTGAGTTTCAGATCTGCAGCTTCTGTCAAATTCTAGTTTTCTGGTCAAAATCCCGAACTAGGGTTTAATAGAGCCCGGGGTTCTACACAACCAAAAACTTCGATCTTGGTCTCTAAATTTTGATTTTGATGAGGATCATCCATCCGTGGTCTCATATTCCGAAAATTCCAACTTTTGCAGAAACCCTAATTTCCTATAGCAGTGACGAGCCAAAAATGAAAGTGCTCAGAATCCAATTCTGTTTGGACGAAAATATATGCCATATTGTTTCTGATGTATCTCTGAAATTTTGGATCCTCGGGGTCTGAAACTTAGGCCTATGGTAGACTGAACTCTCATCTTTCCACTTCATAGATCTGAGCTTTAATGGATTCTATGCGAGAGAGATATGCCAAGTGTCACAACCTGACATTTTTATAGGATGAAACATTATAGCAAACTTGTACGAAGTGCCACATGTCATTGTTTCCACTTTGACATCTGAAACTAGGACTTGTGAAACTACAGTGTTTTCCCTAACTGTCACTTTTTATGGAATTCCATTTGGATCTTCCTATCCCGTGATATGACCTTTGTGCCTAGGTCACCTATTTAGGGCTGCATTCTAGAAGATGCAGAAACCCTAACTTGTAGGGTTCATATCTCACAAAGTACAACGAATATGAGGCTGAGATTCGAACACAAGGTACATGAACATTTCATCTTCGGCCTGTAAAAGTTTCAGATCCCGAACCTTTTCCAAAATCGATTTATAGTGAAAGTTCCATGATGACTTGTTTTTACTATACCAAGCCCTAGCTTCCAATTTGTCGCAAGTACAACAAGTGTCATAAATGCCATACCATGCCTTCCTTCAGGCTAGATTTGATACCATGTTAGTTTTTCATCATTTAATTCAATATGATATAGGATCTTAACTGAGAGAACAAAATGTACAGCATATCAAACACAAGAGACAAGAGACACAAAGCAATTCATCGTGGATAACCAAGAAGGTGAAAAACCCCGCAACTTCCTCAGAGACAGAATGAGCACCAATACAAAGATCACAAAGATCAAACCCAAAAGATAGAGATAGTCTCCTAGCAACTTCTCTTCCTCCACTTGTGTGCATTCCTCTTCTCTCTCACTAATGCAAAGTGAGTAAGTGGGTGAATGAATAGAATGAGAGAGTCACACTCTCTATTTATACAATGACTTGACTTGCCTTTTACTCTAACTGGGCTGAAATCCCTTAGGAAAGTATAATACCCATTACCACTTGTCACTAGGATGACCCCACTAAGGTGGTCTAATAACCCTTTGACCCACACTGGGCTGACCCCTCTAAGGTGGTCTAATAACCCATCAAATACAAATGACGACACTTCCAATCAGAGGAATAATACATCTCCGTTGGGGATAAAATAAAGTACAAATGTAATACATACAATATACAAGTGAATATCTTCCTAAGTTACAAATACATCAACATCAACAAAGACACACTCCAAACTGTCATTAATCAACTGCAGAATTTAAAAGCAAAAGAGGAATATGCACAACACAAGAATTAAAATTCTGAACTAGTGCTTGTTCAGAATAACCCATTGTTCGAAGATGATTCCTATCAGCTGCCAGAAAAAAAATGAAATCATGTCATATGTACAACCTATTCAGAGTTCGAGATACCAACAATGTGACAAAGTTGGCCATATGAAAGATCAGTGTTTTGATCTTCATCGTTGTCAGCATTGTGGGAAGCACAACCATTCTTCAGATCGGTGTGTGACGCTGAAGAAACCTACAAGAGTGAAACTTGCAACAAATTATTGTACTGCTTCTTAATTTGTACCTTACATGGGAGAACATGATGTCAGACTTCAAGTTTCGAAGCCTTGTCCTTCTAACAACAAACACTTACAACATTCCTCAATTAATTCATATCAAGCAAGGTTGATCCATAGTGAGTTTCGATAGCCACTAGATCAAAGGATGCTTGATTCTGATATGCATGTATTATGAAGACATGCGATATACATGACATAGAGTAATCATGTTTTTTGTGTCTAGTTGTGACACCATGAGACTCTCCTCTCCTCACATTGTTCTTGATAGGGGGGGAATGAATACCGTCAGTAACAAGCGAGCATGTGAAGAGCTATGTTCGACCGAGCTCCAGAGTTGGTGGTCATCCTAAAACACTGGCATCGAGAGCACCTTATATTAGAAGAAGCATGTGCAAGCTTCTAGATAACTTGGAAAAAGGTTGTCAAGATGGAAATGTTCAACAAGTTGTTAATTTTTCAAAATTTACTTAAATCTGATCTAGGATCTTAACTGAGAGAACAACATGTACATCATATCTACAGCATATCAATCATGAACACAATAATGCAAGCATGCAAGAGACATAGAGTTTACTTGGGGAAAACCATAAAGGTGAAAAACACCAATAACTTCCTCAGAGATAGATAGAGCAATGATACAACCCAAGCATAAGAGATACACATCTCCTAGCAGCAGATTCTCTTCCTCCACAGGTGTGCCACTCTCCTGAGAGTGTGAGAGAGAATAGAATGATCAAATAGAGTGCCTCCCGCACTCTATTTATACTTAACTTGACTTGCCTAATAACCTTTACTAGGTCATCCTTAACTTAACCACATAACACAATGTTGACTGGGCCGACACCCAATAGGGTGGTCTAATAACCATTTGACCCACATGGCCGACCCCCAATAGGGTGGTCTAATAACCCTTCGACCCACATGAATTATACAGGGCCGACCCCAACAAGGTGGTATAATAACCCATCAAGTATAAGTTACGGCGCTTACAATATAAAATGACGACACTTCCGTATAGAGGAATAATACCATCTCTATAGGAATACAAACACTTCCATATAGAGGAATAATACCATCTCTATAGGAGTACAATATACATATATGAAATACATTTCGAAGTTACATATACATCAACACTCCCTCTTAACTAGGAAGGTATTTCTCGACACAGGTCTTCTAGCACAAGTCTTCTTCTCTGGATCATCATCACTGGATAATCATCATTGAGTCATCATCATCATCATTGCTGCTGCTTTCTCAATCAATCTTTGAATCTACTCGTCATAGGAAGTTCTACAGAGCCAGTCCTTTTTCATACTGGATGCAGGCCCACCACCTGCAGGTCTTCATCATCACTGGCCATACTGTGGAATCCTCAGGACTTATTACGTGCGTCACAAAACCTCGAAAGAGCATCCCAGGATGTTACGGGTACACAACTCTGACCTGTAGGATCTCCCAGGGCGCTATTACATGTGACCCCACCACAAAACCTCGAAAGAGCATCCCAGGATGTTACGGGTACACAACTCCGACCTATAGGATCTCCCAGGGAACAAATTACATGTGGTCACCACAAAACCTCGCAAGAGCATCTCAGGATGTTACAGGTACACAAATCCGACCTGTAGGATCTCCCAGGGCACAAATTACATGTGGTCATGGAAAAACCTTGAAAGAGCATCCCAGGATGTTACAAGTACACAAATCCGACCTAAAGGATCTCCCAGGGCACTATTATATGCCATAGGACAAAACCTCAAAAGAGCATCCCAGGATGTTACGGGTACACAACTCTGACCTGAAGGATCTACCAGGGTGCTATTATATGTCCTCCCAAAGCAATGTCTCAAAAGAGCATCCCAGGTTGTTACAGGTACACAAATTCGACCTATAGGATCTCCTAGACATGCTCATTTGCACAACCTGTTCCACAGCCACAGAGTATCAACCTGATACTCACCATACATCATCCTGATGTACACATGATCATCCTGATCATCATCACTACATCATCCTGATGCATGTCATTTGGAGCAACATCCTGAAGCTCGTCAACCATGATCATCCTGATCATACAATGCATCTACCTGATGCATACCAAGTATCTACCTGATACATATCATCATACAAGATCCACTTGATCATACAATGTATCCTCCTGATACATACATAGATACATGATCCACCTGATCACACAATGTATCTACCTGATACATATCAACATACATGATCTACCTGATCATACAAAGTATCCACCTGATACATATGAAGATACATGGTCCAAGATCCAACATGATGCATATACAAAATACATACAAATGATCCAACTGATCATATCCAACATCCAAAATGATGCATACATACATAAATGATCCAACTGATCATATCCATCATCCAACATGATGCATACATATAAAGATGATCCAACTGATCATATCCAGCATCCAACATGATGCATATACATAGAGCAGTAACTGGAGCATCGTCCTGATGCTCATCATCCATGATCCTCCTGATCATCATAGGATCGTCCTCTTCAGATCATATCATCGTCCATGAAGCACAGCCCAGATGCACATCATCCAGTGCTTACGCCACCAACATGGGAGAACACATCTACCATCATTCGAGGAAGGCTCCATCCCTTACTTTTTCACCATGGGAGAACACATCTACCACCATGTGAAAAATGGCTTCAGCCCTTACATCTACACAATGGGAGAACACATCTACCACCATGTGAGAATGGCTCAGCAATTACATCACGACCATGGGAGAACACATCAACCATGTCAAAAAATCTCATGTGCATCTACATCTTATGGACTCATCACTTCCCTTTGGAAGGAACCTCGATCTAAAGTGCACCAAGCCTCTCTCTGAAGTACTCAAAACTGCACTCTGGCCAACGACTTGGTCAATATATATGCAACCTAATCATCTGTCACAACATACTCTGCTTCGGCTGTACTCAGCACTACGTAGGACTGCTTCCTGCTAAACCAAGAGACCACACCTGATCCCATACTGAAGTAGCACCCATAAGTGCTCTTCCTATCTGCAGCACTGCCTGCCCAATCTGAATCAACATAACCCTGTAGGTTAAACTTTTGATTCGCATCATACTTGAGCCCATAATCAACTGTACCTGTCAGGTACCTCAGAATATGCCGTACAACAACCAGGTGAACACCTCTCAGATCCGTCAGGAACTAGCTCAATGTGTTCACTGCAAAGCAAACATTTGGTCTCGTGTTCGTCAGGTACATCAAGGACCCAATCGTCTGATGATACACAGTGACATCAACCGGATCAGATGAAGCATCACACAAAAGCTTAAGGTTTGATTCCATAGGTGTGGCCATGGCCTTGCAGTCCATCATCCCGAACCTCTTCATGATCTCTACTGCATACTTCCCTTGTCCAAGGAAGATCCCATCTACACTCTGCAACACCTCCATGCCTAGAAAATAGTGCATCATCCACAAGTTCTTCATCTCGAACTCGGCAGCAAGCTTCCGCTGCGTGTCAGAAATCAATCTATCCTCACCTGTAACAAACAAGATATCTGCATACAAAAGTATTATCACTGGATTGCCTTCCTCAACCTTGTAGTAAAGGTTGGAATCCGCTTTACTCTTGGTAAAGCCCAAACTGGATAGAAAGCTGTCTATCCTACCATACCAAGTTCTGCACATATATGACTTCCTGTCATGTGTTTCAGAACCAAGTGACTGCTCCACATACACTTCTTCTTCATGTACACCATTCAAGAAAGCTGTCTTGAAATCCATCTCGTGTATCTTCCCTTTCATCACTACAGCCAGAGCAAGTATGGATCTAATGGAAGTGTATCTGGCTACAGGAGCAAAATTCTCTATGCTACCACCTGCAGCATGGTTGATCTTGTAGATCCTCTTGGAAGTCACTATAGACTCCCCTTCAGGTCTTGGGACTGCATCCCAAACATATTCATGATCGACTGGTACTCCTCGATCATGGCTTTCTTCCCATATCCTGGGAACTTCAATATCTTCAATAGATAACTTTGTTGCTTGAACAAATGTTGTAGTCCTTCTTTTGTAGGTGATGGTATACGATATTTCCTACAAAACAAGTTAAATTGCATGATTAGAAAACATCTCATAGTTTTCAGAACAAATAAATATTTCATACAGTCATTCATTTATCTTAGCCAATGCTTCAATACAACATTTATCCATATCTCGTAACTTTTTAGATGCCTTCCAATCTCTACCAGAACATTGTTAAGAGTGTGTACAACACCCAACATGTCAGCAAAGAGGTTTCATTCTAGATAAGTAGCAATGGAATGTTGTACAGTTCCATAGGCCACTTAACCATGTACATTAGTAGTATACTATACATCAATGCAACTATGCATAATACACAACCTAATTCTAGGAACATGAGTATATACATTATTGAACAATATTATTTAACCAATAAAATATGCAAGGAACGTGAGTTTGAAGATCCGCAAGAACCTGTAGATCCACCCCGTGAGGATAACTCTCACAAGAGGAAACCTGCATGGGCTAGAGAGATCATTCAAGATGCATAAAGATTTGGCATTCGAGAAGAAGAACACAGAGCAAAGAAGAGAATCAGATCACATACCAGATATGTTGCTTTACTATATGACATTATGAACAAAGAACCTTCCAGTTATGAAGAAACAGCAGAAAAGAAAGCATGGAAGGATGCCATGGTTGAGGAATACCAATCAATAATGAAGAATGATGTTTGGGATGTTGTCCCAAGACCTAAAGAGAAGTCTGTTGTGACTTCTAAATGGATCTACAAAATCAAGCATGCTGCAGATGGTAGTGTAGAGAAATACAAAGCAAGATTCGTAGCTCGTGGCTTCTCTCAGAAAGAGGGAATAGATTATGAAGAAACTTTTGCACCTGTAGCCAGGTATACTTCCATCAGAACAGTACTTTCCCTGGATACAGCAATGAAATGGAAAATACACCAAATGGATGTCAAGACTGCTTTCTTGAATGGTGTAGTTGAAGAGGAAGTATACATGGAGCAGCCACTCGGTTTTGAAATACACGACAGGGATTCATATGTGTGCAGATTGAATAAATCCTTGTATGGCTTGAAGCAAGCTCCTAGAACTTGGTATGGTAGGATGGACAGTTTCCTATCTAGCTTGGGATTTACCAAGAGTAAAGCGGATTCCAACCTCTACTACAAGGTTGAGGAAGGGAATCCTGTGATTCTACTCCTGTATGTGGATGACTTATTTGTAACAGTGTTAAATTTTTAGAATTTACTTCAATCTGATCTAGGATCTTAACTGAGAGAACAACATGTACAGCATATCTACAGCATATCAATCATGGAGACAATAATGCAAGCACACAAGAGACACAAAGATTTACTTGGGGAAAACCATAAAGGTGAAAAACCCCAATAACTTCCTCAGAGATAGATAGAGCAATGATACAACCCAAACATAAGAGATAGACATATCCTAGCAGCAGATCCTCCTCCTCCATAAGTGCGCCACTCCTCCTTGAGTGCATGAGTGAGAAGTGAGTGATGAAATAGAGTGCCTCCCGCACTCTATTTATACTTGACTTGACTTGCCTTTTACATAAATCATGTAGGATCGAACTTAACCATATAACATAATGCTGACTGGGCCGACCCCCAATAGGGTGGTCTAATAACCCTTCGACCCACATGGCCGACCCCCAATAGGGTGGTCTAATAACCCTTTGACCCAGATGACTTATACAGGGCCGACCCCAACAAGGTGGTCTAATAACCCATCAAGTATAAGTTACGGCATTTACAATATAAATGACAACACTTCCGTATAGAGGAATAATACCATCTCTATAGGAGTACATACAACATACATATATGAAATACATTCCGAAGTTACATATACATCAACAAACAGGAGATGACAGATCGATTGCAGATACTAAGAGGAAGCTTGCTGCTGGGTTCGATATGAAAGATTTGGAAATGATGCATTATTTCCTAGGTATGGAGGTGTGGCAGAATTCAGGTGGGATCTTCCTTGGTCAAGGGAAGTACACAGTAGATATTCTGAAGAGATTTTGGATGATGGATTGCAAGGCCATGGCCACACCCATGGCATCAAATCTAAATCTTCTATGTGATGCTTCATCTGAGCCGGTTGATGTCTCTATGTATCGTCAGATGATTGGGTCCTTGATGTACCTAACAAACACGAGACCAGATATTTGCTTTGCAGTGAACACATTGAGTCGGTTCCTGACAGATCCGAGGAGTGTTCATCTGGTTGTTGTAAAGCATGTTTTGAGGTACCTGAAGGGCACAGTGGATTATGGGCTCAAGTATGAAGTGAATCAAAAGTTTAACCTGCAAGGTTATGTTAATTCAGATTGGGCTGGCAGTGCTGCAGATAGGAAGAGCACATCTGGGTGTTGCTTCAGTATGGGATCAGGTGTGATCTCTTGGTTCAGCCGGAAGCAGTCCTATGTAGCACTGAGTACAGCTAAGGCAGAGTATGTTGCATCCTATTCAGCTAGTTGTGAGGTAGTATGGCTATGGAAGCTACTGTCTGAGTTATTTGATCTCCCATTGGATGCTACTAGTATATTCTGTGATAACGAGAGTTGTGTGAAGCTATCTGAGAACCCAGTGTTTCATGACAGGTCGAAACACATAGAGATCAAATATCACTATATCAGGGATATGGTGCAGAGAGGAGCCATGAAGCTCCTGTATGTTGCGACAGATGAGTAGATTGCAGATGTGCTGACGAAGCCACTAGCCAGGGTGAAGTTCGAGTACTTCAGGGAGAGGCTTGGTGTTCTTCAGATCGATGACACTTCGAGGAAGAAGTGATCGACACGTTTGCTGAAGCCATCCCAAGCATGTTGGAAGGAGGATCCTTCGCATGGCTGTGGATGTAAGCATTGGATGATGAGTATCAGGACGATGCTCCAGTTACTGCTCTATATATGCATCATGTTGGATGTTGGATATGATTAGTTGGATCATTTATATTTGTATGTATGTACGCATCATGTTGATGCTGGATATGATCATTTGGATCATTTATATTTGTATGTATGTACGCATCGTGTTGATGCTAGATATGATCAGTTGGATCATTTATATTTGTATGTATGTACGCATCGTGTTGATGCTGGATATGATCAGTTGGATCATTTATATGTATGTATGCATCATGTTGGATGTTGGATATGATCGGTTGGATCATTTGTATGTATTTGTATATGCATCATGTTGGATGCTTGGACCATGTATCTATATCAGGTGGATACATTGTATGATCAGGTAGATCATGTATGTTGATATGTATCATGTATTTGTATTTGTATCAGGTGGATACACTATATGATCAGGTGGATCATGTATGATGATATGTATCAGGTAGATACTTGGTGTGCATTAGGTGGATGCATTGTATGATCAGGTTGATCATGATGATGAGATTCAGAATGTTTCTCCAGATGATATGTACCAGGATGGTACAAGTGATGATGATCAGTATGATCATGGGCATCAGGATGATGCCTCGTACGATGATGATCTGTTGGATCATGGGTATCAGGTTGATAGTTGGAGGTCGGAGATGATATGTGGCAGGTTGTGCAAATAGCATGTAATTAGTCCTGGGAGATCTTGTCGGTTGTGTTGTGGCACATAAATGTTCCTGGGGTACTCTTTCTAGTATTGCTATGTAGTATGTAATCAATCCTCAGATATCTCATAGGTTGAGATGTGTGATCGTAATCAGTCCTGGGATGAGGTATTACTACAGAGACATGTAATCAGTCCTGGAGATCCGAGAGGTTGAGCTTTGTACTCGTAATTAGTCCTAGGATGATCTTTAGAGATCTTGCCGGTCGTGCTACGGCACATAAATGTTCCTGGGATGCTCTTTAAAGGTTTTGTCTATCCACATGTAATCATTCCTGGAGATCCAAGAAGTTGAGCTGTATGCTCGTAATAAGTCCTGGGATGCTCTTTAGAGATCTTGTCGGTCGTGCTGCGGCACATAAATGTTCCTGGGATGCTCTTTAAAGGTATTGTGGAGGAGATGTGTCACGTCCCCTCCCATCATACCAGCATGATATAGAGGACGTGATGCTAAAACTAGGCATCTAGCCCCATGAAGTTTTAGCTAAGCATTCACATAATATAAAAGTTCATATGGAAATGTATAATTATAAGAAAAACACAGCGGAAGTAATTTCAATTACACATCCATCATACATTCAAGATATTCATCAAATAAATAATTGCAAAGTTAACACAAGAGAATACTTATCTAAACAAATTAGTCCCAAGCAACTAGCTATGCATCTGCAACGTTCCACCCAACCATAGGCCAGTTGTGCTTATCAACCTATTGATACAACTGCCACCCCCGAGCTAGGCATGATTTCTACACGGAACCAGGGAACAGCAGACTCGTACATAGCCAAGCATACACCAAGATGAGCCAAGCCAATCTACAATTGGATTTATCAGGCTGCTAGGAAATGGAAAGGAAGAATTGCTAAGCTAGTGAGCTCAAGCACAGAGCCAGGGATACCTCTACAAGATCTATCTAGCTTGGCACCCACAATGCCTACACACCCCACTCAAGGAAGTATTCCCTTCACCAATGCACAGTCCCTCAGGCCATACCTTCCAATATGGAGTGTCTAGGGTGTGCATAGAAGAGTACCCAGCCCTCTTGATCTTCTTGAGAGGTTATTCCCCCCCCACTAGGTTTATCAAGCCAATTCTGTCCACTACCACTCCAAATCTCTTGCTCATAGATTCAAACCAAAACAAGGATGCACATAACAGCAGAACCACAATTATTGGGCATGATACAAACTTTTTTACAGTGAGATGCCCAAAGATGGGGTTTCTACCAGCCCAGAAAAATGTGGGAAGCCCCAAAAACGAAATGGCAATTGGGGATTCAACCCTGAAGAGCAAAAACCATTTTCAAAAAAATGCCCATGGGTATTTTGGGGCAAAAACGACCTCTATAAACCCCCAAAACATGACTCCCTTTCTCCCAGCCACTATGTAAGACAAAAACGAGCTCCCCAGCTATCGAAAAATGCAGAAAATTGGTGAAAAACGTGATGAGGAAAGACCCAGTAGTTCAGACTGCGTGAGAGAGGAAAGACTATGGATTCAGAATGGCTTTGGGAACCATTTCATGGGTGTTTTCTTGCCCCAGAAGCAAAAGTATGTTTTTCTAGGTTGATGGCTTTCCCATGCACGAAATTGGCTGCCATACCTCTTCATTCCTAAGGCATTAACTGCCTCAACCAATTTCTGGAAGAATTAAATGATTGGGTCCATAACCCAAAATGGGTAGTTGGTGGTTTATGGGTTTTCTCATTGACACATAAATTTACACCATTGGCTCAAGGGTTCGAATAATTTCCCTCCCTATTCCTTGTAGAATCATGCCTCCATCTCTTTGTTGCATTGCATAGCTAGTTGTGGGTTTTTTCATTACAATTTGTATTTACATGATGTCTTAAGTTACATTGTGCCTATCTAGCACAAGAACCATATGCATCTATTTTTAATTGCCGATACATAAAACGCTAAATCAATGGTGGGGCCTTGGCCTTGAGCTCCTCACCATGATTAAATAACAATATTTACATCATTTACGATTTAAATGCGAAGGGGGTCAAAATGGGGACGTGACATTCCCCTCCCCTTACATTAGCACTGTCCTCAATGCTCATCAAAATTGAAAAAAATGGATATGCCACCCTCATGGCATCCTCCAGCTCCCATGTAGCCTCATCGAGACCGTAGTGCTTCCATTGCACCTTTACCTATCCAATGGCTCAGTTCCGGAGCAATGTTACCTTCTTTTCTAGGATGCGCAATGGATCGGTTTGGAATTCTCTCTCGGGTTCCACCTGGATCACATCCCAAATAATCACATGGTTAGGATCATGTACATATTTCTTAAGTAAAGAGACACGAAAAACATTATGAGCTTTAGTGCTAGCAGGAAATGCAATTCTATATGCAACTGGCCCTATTCTTTCAAGCACTTCAAATGGCCCACAATATCTAGGTGATAGCTTGACACAACTCCCAAGTTTCAAGGAACCCTTCCTTGGCCTCACTCTAAGATACACATGATCCCCAACACTGAATTCCCTATGGATCCTATGCTTATTTGCATAGCTTTTGTGTCTATCCTGGGCTACTTTTAAATTTTTCCGGATCTTTGCAACCTCTTGTTCCATTTCCTTAAGCAATTCTGGCCCAAGTACAATTATGTTCACTGGATTGTCCCAAGTCACTGGTGTCCTACACCTCCTTCCGTACAAAGCCTCATATGGACTCATTTCCAATTATTCTTGCTATCCATTATTATATGCAAACTCTACCAGGTGTAGATAATCCTCCCACTTGGATGGTTTGTCCATTACATACATGCGAAGCATGTCTTCAAGCACCTGATTTACTCTTTCTATTTTCCCATCTGTTTGAGGATGGTATGCGGTACTAAAGCTTAGTTGTGTACCCAAATCTACAAAGAGACCTTTCCAAAAATTGGAAGTGAACTTGGTATCCCTGTCAGAAATTATTGCCTTAGGAAACCCATGTAATCTGAAAATTTTCTTCATGAAAATATTTGCAATGGCATCGGATTTATGTGTGGACTTAACCGGTATGAAATGTGTTGCCTTTGTTAACTTGTCCACCACAACCATGATGGAATCATGTTGTCTCTTAGTCATTGGAAATCCTGTAATAAAATCCATGGAAATTATTTCCCATTTCCATTCTGGAATTGGCACTGGGTGCAATAAACCTGCGGGGTGTTGGTGTTCAACCTTCACCTATTGACATTTCATGCACTTAGAAATGTATTCAGCGACATCCTTCTTCATCCCTGGCCAGAAATAATATTTTCTTGCTGTAGCGATTGTTTTCTGATATCCTGGGTGACCAGAGTATGGAGCTTTATGGATTTCATCCATAACAATCCTCCTCAAATCTGCCACATTGGGAATATAGACTCTATTTTTATAGGTAAGAAGTCTGTCTTCCTCCAAATGATAACCCTCATACTTTTTGCCAAGGTCTTGCTACTGCAATTTTCCCTTTATCTGCTCATACACTTCATCCTCAACCATATGGTTAACAATCTGCTACCTCAAATATGGTTGGCAAGTACTAAGCGCTACCACATGCATTGCATGTACCTTCCTGCTAAGTGCATCAGCCACCTTGTTTTCTTTCCCATTTATGTGTTTGATCTCAAAATCAAATTCACACAAAAATTCCAACCATCTAGCTTTCCTAGCATTTAAAGTTGGCTGATCAAACAAATATTTCAGACCACAATGGTCTGTCCTTAACTCAAATTTGCTTCCCATTAAGTAATGCCTCCACATCTTTAAAGCATGTACTATGGCTGCAAGTTCTATATCATGAGTAGCATAGTTATTCTCATGCTCCTTCAACTTTCTTGACTCATAGCATATCACGTGGTTGTCTTGCATAAGAACTCCTCCAAGTCCTTGATTGCATGCATTGGTACACACCACAAAGTCTTTTTCTGGGTTTGCAATTTTCAAAATTGGTGCACTCGTAAGAAGATTCTTCAACCATTGAAAACATTCCTCACATCTTGGTGACCATTCAAAATTTATCCCCTTCTTTTGCAAAGAAGTGATCGGGTTCACAACCTTGGAGAATCCTTCGATAAACCTCCTGTAGTAACCAGCAAGGCCCATAAAATATCTCACATCAGTCACATTCCTTGGAGTTGGCCATCATAATGGCTTCAATCTTCTCAGGGTCTACAGATATTCCTTCGTCAGAGATGATGTGACCCAAATAATGAATTCTATCTTTATAAAAGTCACATTTTCTCAACTTTGCATACAGCTTATGCTCCCTTAGTAATTGCATTCTCATTCTCAAATGTTCTTCATGCTCTTCTTCATTCTTAGAATAGATGAGAATGTCGTCTAGGAATACAAGAACAAACTTGTCCAAATACTTGTTAAAAACATTATTCATGAGACACATGAATGTAGCTGGTGCATTTGTGAGACCGAATGGTACCACTACAAACTCATACTGTCCATACCTCGTTCTAAAGGCTGTCTTATGAATATCTTCTTCTTTGATTCTCACCTGATGGTAACTAGACCTCAAGTCAATCTTTGAAAATACCTTTGCTCCTCTCATTTGGTCAAAAAGGTCATCAATTCGGGGCAATGGGTATTTGTTCTTCACAATTACCTTGTTCAACTGCCTGTAGTCAATACATAACCTGAGTGTTCCATCTTTCTTTTTCACAAATAGAACAGGTGCTCCCCACGGGAACACACTTGGCCTAATATATTTCTTTTCCGGCAACTCTTGTAATTGCATTTTCAATTCTAACAATTTCGGTGTACTCATACTATAGGGTGTCTTAGACACTGGTGCCGCTCCTGGCACAAGTTCAATTGTAAAGTCAATGTCTCTCTTTGGAGGGAGTCCTGGAATCTCATTAGGAAAAACATCCCTGAATTCTAGCAATACTTAAGAGTCCTCCAATTTAAGAGTTTCATTCTCTGTTGCCTCTAAAATGTGGGCTGCATATAGTTGACATCCCTTCCTACAGAACTTCTTCAACTGCATGGCTGTAACCTGTCTAACAGAAGTCACCTTTGGAATGTCTTTTACAACCCTCGGGTTTCCTTCTTCGTCCATGCATTCAAATGTCTTATTGTAGCAGTCAAGTTTAACCCTATGCGCTTCTAACCAATCCATTCCAATGAGAATATCATAGGAACCAAGTGGCAAAATATTCAGATCTGCATAAGTGAATATCCCATCTATCTCTAATGGACATTTCTCTACTACTTCACTAACTTTTCTCTTGGTTCCAGTGGCTAGTTGAACTAACCATGATTTACTATGCTTTAATTTCTTGAAAGCACAAATCTCAACAATTCTAGGAGTGACATAACTGTGAGTAGATCCAGGATGAATCAAAATAGAAACAGATTGCTTATCAATCTTACCTTCAACTTCAACCACAGTGGACTGATGATTTGCTTGGTGGTCGTCTAGTGCTGCATAGATTCTAGGGACTGTCCTCGCCACTTGACCCACAGTTTCAGCTCCTTGGATGTTGTGGACTTGATTTGCATTCCCATTCCGATGTGGGCAGTTCCTAAGCATGTGGTCTCCTCCACAACCCCAACATTGAAGTGGTTCTCTAGGCTCCTTTGGATCTCTTGGCTTGTCTCCCATCATCCTAGTTGGCTTAGTCACAACCTATGATGGCTGCCTTTGCTGATTCTTGAATTAAGGAGGCTTGAACCCCCTCTTCCTTTGATCAAACTTTTCATTTTTCTTATCCTTCCATGCCTTATGGAATTCTGATTTGCTTCTATTTTGATCAAAGCAATACTTGGCCTTTCTTATGGCCTCCTCTAGAGTTCGAGGTTCATCGAACTCAATTCTGTCTTTATATGATTGGGGCAGTCCACTTAGGAAACGTTGAATTTTCACCTTATCATCTCGAATGTACCTGACATATTTTAGCAGCTCCAAGAATTTGTTTGCATATTCTTCCATGGTCAATTGTCCCAATCTCAGCTCATGGAACTCTTTGATCTTATCATCATAGTACCTGTCAGAGAGGTACTTCTGTTTG
Organism: Larix kaempferi; assembly: GCA_027924585.1. NCBI lineage: Eukaryota > Viridiplantae > Streptophyta > Pinopsida > Pinales > Pinaceae > Larix > Larix kaempferi. Next base: position 24,336,591 of record BSBM01000073.1, on the reverse strand, counting down.
AAGTATTTCTTGAACTGCTTCCACACAATCTTCCTTTCATTGATCTTCCTCACTTGCCTGATGTGTTCCCACCATATAGATGCTCTTCCATTCAAGTTGAAGATGGAAACCCTTGCCTTCATATTCCCAGAGTAGTCTTGGACTTGGAAATACTTTCTCATCCCAAGAAGCCAAGCTTCAGCTTCTTGACCAGATTTTACCTCTCCGTCAAATGTAGGAGGTTTTGCCTTCTTAAATTCCCCATGTGAATTTTTCTTATAGTGCTTCTTCCTCTTACTCCTGCGAGATGAAGAGATTGAACCCTCAATGAATTCTTCAGAGTCAGATGATTCATTAGAAGATTTTTCTGGAGTATATGTTCTGTCTGTAGAAACTCTTCTTGGGCTACTGGCCCTCTTACGGGAATTCCTCCTAGAACTACTCCCACCCCTTTCTAGATTTGATGTCTGATTCCCAGAGTTTATTTGCCTTTGGATGTCTGTTAAACTCTGAAGCATGGCTGCATTCAGCTGATTTTGTTCTTCCTGAGCTTTAATCATCCTTTCATTATCTTCTCTGCAACTTTGCAACTCCACCCTTAGGCTTCTCATGGTGGCTGCAATATCTAGAGGAGTCTCTTGATTTCTTCTCTCATTAGATTTTGTTTCAGCATTTTCAACATGTATGTTCTCCCCCATGGCATCTGTCTCAGGCTCATAGGGATCCTGTGCATCATCCATGATGTTGATTTTCTTGGCCCAACTAAGATCCAAAACTTTCCAACTATACTATCTAGAGTGTTGCCCTGATGTAACTGTGATTCTGCAAAATGTGTTCATGAACACAATTGCTAGCTGCCTTATATTCTCAAAAATTCATAATTTACTTTCATGCACGTGGGAAAATAATATATTGACAATTTGTCAAATCATAGAATTTTCTCACAATCAACGACATATGAGGGGGACTACGGGGGTCAAGGAGGCTTGCCCCCTTGTGGCGGGTAGGGGGCAGTGCCCTCGTTTTTTTTTTTTTTTTTTTGTAAATCTTTCCATTTCGCACAATCTGGTGCATAAGTTCCATGGAAATTTTTCCATTTTCGGCACCTAAAAATCTCCCTGAAAAATGGTTGAAATTCCTTGTTTCAGAGCAACTTGTGGAGTTCTTCCGCAATTCCGGAGTTCTTCCACAATTTCGGAAGAGAATTGAAAACTCCTTCCGCAGTTTCGGAAGAGAATTGAAAACTCCTTCCGCAGTTTCAGAAGAGAATTGAAAATTCCTTCCGTAGTTTCAGAAGAGAATTGAAAATTTCTTCCACAGTTGCGGGGCGATTTGCAGAGTCCTTCCGCAATTGCGGGGCGATTTGCGGAGTCATTCCGCATTTTTGGGGCGATTTTCCGAGTTCTTCCACAATTACGGGGCAATTTGCCAAATCCTTCCGCAATTGCGGGGTGATTTACCGAATCCTTCCGCAATTGCGGGGCGATTTGCCGAGTCCTTCCGCAGTTGCGGGGCGATTTGCTGAATCCTTCCGCAATTACGGGGCGATTTGTAGATTTCTTCTGCAGTTGCGGGGCGATTTTTTGAATCCTTCCGCAATTGCGGGGAGATTTTCCAAATCCTTCCGCAATTGTGGGGCAATTTGACGAATCCCTCTGCAATTGCGGGGAAATTTGTCGAGTTCTTCCGCAGTTGCGGGGCGATTTGCCGAATCCTTCCGCAATTGCGGGGCGATTCGCCGAATTCTTCCATAGTTGCGGGGCGATTCACCGAATTCTCCTGAAATTTCCTTTTTGACGCCAAAAATACTTAGAAATTTTTTTCGATGTTTCGGGTCAACTTGTCGAGTTCTCTTGCCGTTGCTGCGAAGACTTCTGAGTTCTTCCCGAAATAGACTTTAAACAAAATTTTAAAAACACTTAAAACAATTTCGGATTCTTCTTTTCTTCTTCCTGTGATGACTGCTACTCAGTAGGAGGTAACTTTACCTCTGCAATTTTATCCAGCTTAGCCAGTTTAGGCCCGATGTTGATACCTGTGGTGATCAGGAAGGGACCTTCCCATGTGACAGTAATCGGATTTGGCCCATAGAAGTCCAATGCTGCAACCAATAGCTCTGATACCATTCTGTCACGTCCCCTCCCATCATACCAGCATGATAGAGAGGACGTGATGCTAAAACCGGGCATCTAGCCCCATGAAGTTTTAGCTAAGCATTCACATAATATAAAAGTTCATATGGAAATGTATAATTATAAGAAAAACACAGCGGAAGTAATTTCAATTACACATCCATCATACATTCAAGATATTCATCAAAAAAATAATTGCAAAGTTAACACAAGAGAATACTTATCTTAACAAAGTAGTCCCAAGCAACCAGCTATGCATCTGCAACGTTCCACCCAACCATAGGCTAGTTGTGCTTATCAACCTCTTGATACAACTACCACCCCCGAGCTGGGCATGATTTCTACAAGGAACCAGGGAACAGCAGACTCACACATAGCCAAGCATACACCAAGATGAGCCAAGCCAATCTACAATTGGGTTTATCAGGATACTAGGAAATGAAAAGGAAGAATTGCTAAGCTAGTGAGCTCAAGCACAGAGCCAGGGATACCTCTACAAGATCTATCTAGCTTGGCACCCACAATGCCTACACACCCCACTTAAGGAAGTATTCCCTTCACCAATGCACAGTCCCTCAGGACATACCTTCCAATCTAGAGTGTCTAGGGTGTGCATAGAAGAGTAGCCATCCCTCTTGATCTTCTTGAGAGGTTATTCCCCCCCCCACTAGGTTTATCAAGCCAATTCTGTCCACTACCACTCCAAATTTCTTGCTCATAGATTCAAACCAAAACAAGGATGCACATAACAGCAGAACCACAATTATTGGGCATGATACAAACATTTTTACAGTGAGATGCCCAAAGATGGGGTTTCTATCAGCCCAGAAAAATGTGGGAAGCCCCAAAAATGAAATGGCAATTGGGGATTCAACCTTGGAGAGCAAAAACCGTTTTCAGAAAAATGCCCATGGGTATTTTGGGGCAAAAACGACCTCTATAAACCCCCAAAACATGACTCCCTTTCTCCCAGCCACTGTGTAAGACAAAAATGAGCTCCCCAGCTATCGAAAAATGCAGAAAATTGGTGAAAAATGTGATGAGGAAAGACCCAATAGTTCAGACTGCGTGAGAGAGGAAAGACTATGGGTTCAGAATGGCTTTGGGCACCATTTCATGGGTGTTTTCTTGCCCCAGAAGCAAAAGTACATTTTTCCAGATTGATGGCTTGCCCATGCACGAAATTGGCTTCCATACCTCTTCATTCCCAAGGCATTAACTGCCTCAACCAATTTCTGGAAGAATTAAATGATTGGGTCCATAACCTAAAATGGGTAGTTGGTGGTTTATGGGTTTTCTCATTGACACATGGATTAACACCATTGGCTCAAGGGTTTGAATAATTTCCATCCCTATTCCTTGTAGAATCATGCCCCCATCTCTTTGTTGCATTGCATAGCTAGTTGTGGGTTTTTTCATTACAATCTGTATTTACATGATGTCTTAATTTACATTGTGCCTATCTAGCACAAGAACCATAGGCATCTATTTTTAATTGCCGATACATAAAATGCTAAATCAATGGTGGGGCCTTGGCCTTCAGCTCCTCACCATGATTAAATAACAATATTTACATCATTTACGATTTAAATACGAAGGGGGTCAAAATGGGGACGTGACAAGATGCATGTAATCAGTCCTGGGAGATCTTGCCAGTCGTGCTTAGGCACATAAATTTTCCTGGGATACTCTTTCCGGTATTACATCCACACACAAAATTAGTCCTAAGAGGCCACCTATATCATACCATTCGCACAGATGATGAAGACCTGCAGGTGGTGAGCCTACATCTAGTATGAAAAAGGACTAGCTCTGTAGAACTTCCTATGACGAGTAGAGTCAGAGATTGGTTGAGATAACAACAGCAGTGACGATGCATCGATGACGATGATCCCGAGAAGAAGACTTGTCTAGCAGAACTGTGTCGATAAATACCTTCGTAGTTAAGAGGGAGTGTTGATGTATATGTAAGTTTGGAATGTATTTCATCTATGTATTTCATATATATTTATTGTACCCTTATAAGAGATGTGTTATTCCTCTATAAGGAAGTGTCGACATGTGGATTGACAAGTGTTGCAAGTGTGTGTACATGCCGATGGGTTATTAGACCACCATGTGTGGGGTCGGCCCTAAAATATATATTATATTGTTTATGTATCTAGATAGACAAGTCGGCCCCATAAGGTCACTGGGAAAACAGGTTAAGTATAAATAGAGATCGGGAGATCTCTATTTGGATCATTCGGAAAGACACACTTCTATCACTCAGAAAGTAGCGCACTAGTAAGGAGGAGGATCATCTACTCTAGGAGACTATCTCAAGTGTATTTTGGTTGTACTTTGGTTGAGCCATTGCTCTCTCTATCTCTGAGGAAGTTGTGGGGTTTTTCACCTTAGGGTTTTCCCCACGAAATCTCTGTGTCTCTTGTCTCTCATGCTTTTGATTCTTGTGATGCTTGTCATGCTTATTGTGATTGTTATGCATTGATATACTGTATTTGTTATTCTCTCAGTAAAAATCCAAGAGTATTGTGAATTAATGCTCAAATTTTAACATGGTATCAGAGCTAACCTGAGAATAAGACATTTTGCAGTGACAGAAAATTGAGTTTCTTGTTTATTGGGTTTCTCCCCACATTTTTTGGAAAAACAGTATAGTAGATTGACTCTACTCATCAAGGAGAATCTATCTATCTAATAAAAATTCAATTCTGAGCATTTTCAGATTTGGCCCTAAAAATTACAGTTCCACAAAAATAGGAATTTCTGAAATCTAAAGCCATAGCTGGAAGCGCCTTGCAAAAATCAAAGTTTAGAGCTTTGGATCGAGATTTTTGTGTGGGTAGATCTCCGGGAAACTCAAAGCCTAATTCAGGGCTCTCCCTAGTGAACCTGGGAGGACAAAAAGGCAAATCTGAAGGGTAAAGCTTTGTTGATCTCAAATTCTAAATACACCAGGCTGATCATCTCAACAAGGCGCATCTTTCTATCCTTTCAGAAAGTTGAAATTCACATTTTGAATTTTTAAGGTTTTTTCGACAAACCCTAATCCGGGACCAGATCCAATTTTCAGCATTTCAAGTGGTAAGACCTAAATCTTTTCTATTTCATTTGAAGTACTCTTTAAGATGTCTCACCACACCAAGCTTGATTATAAGCTTGAAGGGGCTGATAACTTCCGATCTTGGAAGTATAGGATTTGGTTAATCCTCGAAGAGAATGAGTTGGATTCATATATAAAAGAAGACATCTCTATCCCAGAGGATGAAGCGGCTAAGGTATTGCATAAGAAGAACTTGGTCAACGCAAAGAGTATCATTGTTGATTCTATCAAAGACCATCTCATAACCCATGTGTCTTCTATAAAGACACCCGAGGCTATGTTTGACTCTTTGACCAAGTTATTTTAAGGAAAGAACATAAATCGGAAGATGACCCTACGGAATCAATTGAAAGGGATCAAGGTGTCGAATGGAGAAACCATTCAATCCTATTTCTCCAAGGTCTCTCAGATCAAAGAACAACTTGAAGTTGTAGATGAAATGGTGGAGAATGGTGAAATTGTTATGACTACTTTGAATGGCCTACCTAGGTCATGGGACTCTTTTATCCAAGGGATCTGTGCCAGAAAGAAGTTAATCTCCTTCAGTAGATTATGGGAGGAATGTTCTCAAGAAGAAGCAAGGCTTGTGGCAAGAGAAGAGAAGATGGGAAATGAAGATCAAGCTCTCACAGCTCACACTAAGAAGGGCAAGTTCAAGAGAGAGCCATCCCATCACAAGAAGAAATCTTCTCATCATTTTCACAAAGACAAGAAAGATCTAAGGTGTTTCACTTGTAATGAGAAGGGTCACTTTGCTTTAGAATGTCCCAAGAACAAAAAGGACAAACACAACAACAACAACTCCAGCAAGAAGAAGAAGGGTAACAAAAGAAGGTACCATGCTCATGCTGCCGAAGATGATGAACCTCCAAAGAAGGCTAGGAAAGAAAGTGATGATAGTGATGATGACTCATCAAGTGAAGAAGAGTATGTTCTAATCTCTGTTCTCACAAGTACTATCTCCCGTGGTTGTAATGATTGGTTAATTGACAGTGGGGCTTCCAAACACATGACTGGGTTTAAAGAATCCTTTGTAAATCTGTCTGAACATGAATCACCCCATAAAGTGAAACTTGGGGATGATTATCAATATCCCATCAAAGGAAGTGATGAAGCCTCCTACAACCTAGATTCTGGAAAATATTTGAAGATGAAAGAAATCCTTTATGTACCTGGGCTCAAGAAGAACTTACTCTCCATCTCTGCATTGGATACAAAAGGTATGAAGGTTGCATTTGTGGATGGCCAAGTCCTAATGTGGCCAAAGGGAAAGACCATAGATGATGCAGTTGTGATTGGAGAGCAAGAGGGAGGTTTGTATAAATTAAACGGACAACCTAAACATGCCATGTTGCATGAATCCATGGAGCCAAGTGAACTTTGGCATAGAAGACTTGCTCATATGCACTATAGGGCACTTCCAATTACAAGCAAGGCTATAGAGGGTCTTCCTGAAATCAAGACCAAACATGAAGGTGTTTGCAAGGATGTGCAAAAAGGTAAGAATATTAAGAAGGCTTTCCCAAGCATTGAAAGCAAGGCAAAAGATATCCTGGAAATCATCCACTCAGATGTATGTGGTCCTATGTCATCCATTTCTCTAAGTAGGTATGTTTACTATGTCTCATTTATTGATGACTTCTACAGGAATATTTGGGTATACTTCTTGAAAAAAAAAGATGAGGTGTTTGATAAGTTCAAGGAATTCAAAACCTTGATGGAGAATCAAACTGACAAAAAGATCAAAACATTCAAATCCAACAATGGTGGAGAATTCACCTCAGGTGACTTCAAGAAGCTTTGCAGTGATTCAGGGATTAAGAGGGAGTTGACTGCTCCTTATAATCCTCAGCAGAATGGAGTTTCAAAAATGAAGAACAGAACAATCATGGAAGCATCAAGGGCAATGTTGCATGACCAGGATCTACCTATGCATTTATGGGCAGAAGCAGTTAGAACAGCTGTATATGTGCAGAACAGAACACCCCACAAGATATTGGACAATAACACACCAGAAGAGGTCTTTTCTGGTAAGAAACCTGAAGTCAGCCATCTCAGAATATTTGGTTGTCCAGTATACACTCATGTCCCAAAGGAAAAGAGGACCAAACTAGATCCTTCAGGAAAGAAGGGTATCTTTGTGGGTTACAGTGAAAGCTCGAAGGCTTACAGAATATACTTTCCAGGGTTCAAGAAGATTTGTCAGCAGGGATGTAACATTTGATGAAAACTCAGCATTCATCAAATCAAGGAAGGCACCTATCGAATTTTATGAAGAACCTAAGGAAACTAGATTTCAAGACACTACCATGACTGAAGCAATTCCAAAAGTTGTTCGTGAGTTTGAAGATCCGCAAGAACTTGTAGATCCACCCCATGAGGATAACTCTCACAAGAGGAAACCTGCATGGGCTAGAGAGATCATTCAAGATGCAGAAAGATTTGGCATTCTAGAAGAAGAACACAGAGCAAAGAAGAGAACCAGATCACATACCAGCTATGTTGCTTTACTCTGTGACATTATGAACAAAGAACCTTGCAGTTATGAAGAAGTAGCGGAAAAGAAAGAATGGAAGGATGCCATGGTTGAGGAATACCAATCAATAATGAAGAATGATGTTTGGGATGTTGTCCCAAGAACTAAAGAGAAGTCTGTTGTGACTTCTAAATGGATCTACAAAATCAAGCATGCTACAGATGGCAGTGTAGAGAAATACAAAGCAAGATTCGTAGCTTGTGGCTTCTCTCAGAAAGAGGGAATAGATTATGAAGAAACTTTTGCACCTATAGCCAGGTATACTTCCATCAGAACAGTACTAGCCCTGGCTGCAGCAATGAAATGGAAAATACACCAGATGGATGTCAAGACTGCTTTCTTGAAAGGTGTAGTTGAAGAGGAAGTATACGTGGAGCAGCCACTCAGTTTTGAAATACACGACAGGGAGTCATATGTGTGCAGATTGAAGAAAGCCTTGTATGGCTTGAAGCAAGCTCCCAAAACTTGGTATGGTACGATGGACAGTTTCCTATCTAGCTTGGGCTTTACCAAGAGTAAAGTGGATTCCGACCTCTACTATAAGGTTGAGGAAGGAAATCCTGTGATTCTACTCCTATATGTGGATGACTTATTTGTAACAGGAGATGACAGATTGATTGCAGATACTAAGAGGAAGCTTGCTAGTGAGTTCGATATGAAAGATTTGGGAATGATGCATTATTTCCTAGGTATGGAGGTGTGGCAGAATTCAGGTGGGATCTTCCTTTTTCAAGGGAAGTACACAGTAGATATTCTGAAGAGATTTGGGATGATGGATTGCAAGGCCATGGCCACACCCATGGCAACAAATCTAAAGCTTCTATGTGATGCTTCATCTGAGCCGATTGATGTCTCTATGTATCGTCAGATGATTGGGTCCTTGATGTCCCTGATGAACACGAGACCAGATATTTGCTTTGCAGTGAACACATTGAGCCAGTTCCTGACAGATCCGAGGATTGTTCATCTAGTTGCTATAAAGCATGTTTTGAGGTACCTGAAGGGTACAGTGGATTATGGGCTCAAGTATGAAGCGAATTAAAAGTTTAACCTGCAGGGTTATGTTGATTCAGATTGGGCTTGCAGTGCAGCAGATAGGAAGAGCACATCTGGGTGCTGCTTCAGTATGGGATCAGGTGTGATCTCTTGGTTCAGTAGGAAGCAGTCCTGTGTAGCACTGAGTACAGCTAAGGCAGAGTATGTTGCAGCCTGTTCAGCTAGTTGTGAGGCAGTATGGCTACGGAAGCTACTGTCTGAGTTATTTGATCTCCCATTGGATGCTAATAGTATATTCTGCGATAACCAGAGTTGTGTGAAGCTATCTGAGGACCCAGTGTTTCATGACAGGTCGAAACACATAGAGATCAAATATCACTATATCAGGGATATGGTGCAGAGAGGAGCCGTGAAGCTCCTATATGTTGCGATGGACGAGCAGATTGCAGATGTGCTGACGAAGCCACTAGCCAGGGTGAAGTTCGACTACTTCAAGGAGAGGCTTGGTGTTCTTCAGATCGATGACACTTCGAGGAAGAAGTGATTGACACATTTGTTGAAGCCATCCCAAGCACGTTGGAAGGAGGATCCTTCGCATGGCTGTGGATGTAAGCACTGGATGATGAGTATCAGGAAGATGCTCCAGTTACTGCTCTATATATGCATCATGTTGGATGCTAGATAGGATTAGTTGGATCATTTATATTTGTATGTATGTACGTATCGTGTTGATGTTGGATATGATCAGTTGGATCATTTATATTTGTATGTATGTACGCATCGTGTTGATGTTGGATATGATCAGTTGGATCATTTATATTTGTATGTATGTACGCATCGTGTTGATGTTGGATATGATCAGTTGGATCATTTATATGTATGTACGCATCATGTTTGATGTTGGATATGATCGGTTGGATCATTTGTATGTATTTGTATATGCATCATGTTGGATGCTTGGAACATGTATCTGTATCAGGTGGATACATTGTATGATCAGGTAGATCATGTATGTTGATATGTATCATGTATTTGTACTTGTATCAAGTGGATACACTGTATGATCAGGTGGATCATGTATGATGATATGTATCAGGTAACTTGGTGTGCATTAGGTGGATGCATTGTATGATCAGGTTGATCATGATGATGAGCTTCAGGATGTTGCTCCAAATGATATGTAGCGGGATGGTACAAGTGATGATGATCAGTATTATCATGGGCATCAGGATGATGCCTCATGCGATGATGATCCATTGGATCATGAGTATCAGGTTGATACTTGGAGGTCAGAGATGATATGTGGCAGGTTGTGCAAATAGCGTGTAATCAGTCCTGGGAGATCTTGCCGGTCATGTTGCGGCACATAAATGTTCCTGGGATACTCTTTCCAGTATTGCTATGTAGTATGTAATCAGTCCTCAGATATCCGATAGGTTGAGCTGTGTGCTTGTAATTAGTCCTGGGATGACGTATTACTACGGAGACATGTAATCAGTCCTGGAGATCCGAAAGGTTGAGCTATGTGCTCGTAATTAGTCCTAGGATGCTCTTTAGAGATCTTGTCGGTCGTGCTACGGCACATAAATGTTCCTGGGATGCTCTTTAAAGGTTTTGTCTATCCACATGTGATCAGTCCTGGAGATCTGAGAGGTTGAGATGTATGCTCGTAATAAGTCTTGGGATGCTCTTTAGAGATCTTGCCTGTCGTGCTGCGGCACATAAATGTTCCTGGGATGCTCTTTAAAGGTATTGTGGAGGAGATGCATGTAATCAGTCCTGGGAGATCTTTTCGGTCGTGCTTAGGCACATAAATGTTCCTAGGATACTCTTTCTGGTATTACATCCGCACATAAAATTAGTCCTGAGAGGCCACCTCTATCAGACCATTCGCACAGATGATGAAGACCTGCAAGTGGTGGGCCTACATCCAGTATGAAAAAGGGCTGGCTCTGTAGAACTTCCTATGACGAGTAGAGTCAAAGATTGGTTGAGATAGCAGCAACAGTGCTAATGATGATGACGATGCATCGATGATGATGATCCCGAGAAGAAGACTTGTCTAGCAGAACTGTGTCGATAAATACCTTCGTAGTTAAGAGGGAGTGTTGATGTATATGTAACTTTGGAATGTATTTCATCTATGTATTTGGGATGATGGATTGCAAGGCCATGGCCACACCCATGGCATCAAATCTAAAGCTTATATGTGATGCTTCATCTAAGCCGGTTGATGTCTCTATGTATCGTCAGATGATTGGGTCCTTGATGTATCTGACGAACACGAGACCAGATATTTGCTTTGCAGTGAACACATCGAGCCAGTTCCTGACGGATCCGAGGAGTGTTCATCTGGTTGTTGTAAAGCATGTTCTGAGATACCTGAAGGGTACAGTGGATTATGGGCTCAAGTATGAAGCGAATCAAAATTTTAACCTACAGGGTTATGTTGATTCAGATTGGGCTGGCAGTGCTGCAGATAAGAAGAGCACATCTAGGTGTTGTTTCAGTATGGGATCAGGTGTGATCTCTTGGTTCAACAGGAAGCAGTCCTGCGTAGCACTGAGTACAGCTGAGGCAGAGTATGTTGTAGCATGTTCAGCTAGTTGTGAGGCAGTATGGCTATAGAAGCTACTGTCTGAGTTATTTGATCTCCCATTAGATGCTACTGATATATTCTGCGATAACCAGAGTTGTGTGAAGCTGTCTGAGAACCCAGTGTTTCATGACAGGTTGAAACACATAGAGATCAAATATCACTATATCAGGGATATGGTGCAAAGAGGAGCCGTGAAGCTCCTGTATGTTACGATGGACGAGCAGATTACAGATGTGCTGACAAAGCCACTAGCCAGGGTGAAGTTCGAGTAGTTCAGGGAGAGGCTTGGTGTTCTTCAGATCGACGACACTTCGAGGAAGAAGTGACGGACACATTTCCTGAAGCCATCCCAAGCATGTTGGAAGGAGGATCCTTCACATGGTTGTTGATGTAAGCGCTGGATGATGAGTATCAGGACGATGCTCCAGTTACTGCTCTATTTATGCATCATGTTGGATGCTGGATATGATTAGTTGGATCATTTATATTTGTATGTATGTACGCATCGTGTTGATGCTGGATATGATCAGTTGGATCATTTATATTTGTATGTATGTATGCATCGTGTTGATGCTGGATATGATCAGTTGGATCATTTATATTTTTATGTATTTACGCATCGTGTTGATGTTGGATATGATCAATTGGATCATTTATATGTATGTACGCATCATGTTGGATGCTGGATATGATCGGTTGGATCATTTTTATGTATTTGTATATGCATCATGTTGGATGCTTGGACCATGTATCTGTATCAGGTGGATACATTGTATGATCACGTAGATCATGTATGTTGATATGTATCATGTGTTTGTATTTGTATCAGGTGGATACACTGTATGATCAGGTGGATCATGTATGATGATATGTATCAGGTAGATACTTGGTGTGCATTAGGTGGATGCATTGTATGATCAAGTTGATCATGATGATGAGCTTCAGGATGTTGCTCCGGATGATATGTACCAGGATGGTACAAGTGATGATGATCAGTATGATCATGGGCATCAGGATGATGCCTCGTGCGATGATGATCCTTTGGATCATGAGTATCAGGTTGATACTTGGAGGTCAGAGATGATATGTGGGAGGTTGTGCAAATAGCATGTAATCAATCCTGGGAGATCTTTCCGGTCGTGTTGCATCACATAAATGTTCCTAGGGTACTCTTTCCGGTATTGCTATGTAGTATGTAATCAGTCCTCAGATATCCGATAGGTTGAGCTGTGTGCTCGTAATAAGTCCTGGGATGAGGTATTACTACGGAGACATGTAATCAGTCCTGGAGATCCGAGAGGTTGAGCTGTGTGCCTGTAATTAGTCCTAGGATGCTCTTTAGAGATCTTGTTGGTCGTGCTGTGGCACATTAATGTTCCTGGGATGCTCTTTAAAGGTTTTGTCTATCCACATCTAATCAGTCCTGGAGATCCGAGAGGTTGAGCTGTATGCTCGTAATAAGTCCGGGGATGCTCTTTAAAGATCTTTCCGGTCGTGCTGTGGCACATTAATGTTCCTTGGATTCTCTTTAAAGGTATTTTGGAGGAGATGCATGTAATCAGTCCTGGGAGATCTTGCCGGTCGTGCTTAGGCACATAAATGTTCCTGGGATACTCTTTCCGGTATTGCATCCGCACATAAAATTAGTTCTGAGAGGCCACCTCTATCAGACTGTTCGCACAGATGATGAAGACCTGCAAGTGGTGGGCCTACATCCAGTATGAAAAAGGAATGGATCTGTAGAACTTTCTATGACGAGTAGAGTCAGAGATTGGTTGAGATAGCAGCAATAGTGACGATGATGATGACGATGCATCGATGACGATGATCCCGAGAAGAAGACTTGTCTAGCAGAACTGTGTCGAGAAATACCTTCGTAGTTAAGAGGGAGTGTTGATGTATATGTAACTTTGGAATGTATTTCATCTATGTATTTCATATATATTTATTGTACCCTTTTAACAGATGTGTTATTCCTCTATAAGGAAGTGTCGTCATGTGGATTGACAAGTGTCGCAAGTGTGTGTACTTGCCGATGGGTTATTAGACCACCATGTGTGGGGTTGGCCTTAAAATATATATTATATTGTGGATGTATCTAGATAGACAAGTCAGCCCCATAAGGTCACTGGGAAAACAGGTTAAGTATAAATAGAGATCGGGAGATCTCTATTTGGGTCATTCTGAAAGACACACTTCTCTCACTTAGAAAGTGGCGCACTAGTGAGGAGGAGGATCATCTGCTCTAGGAGACTATCTCAAGTGTATTTTGGTTGTACTTTGGTTGAGCCATTGCTTTCTCTATCTCTGAGGAAGTTGTGGGGTTTTTCACCTTAGGGTTTTCCCCATGGAAACTCTATGTCTCTTGTCTCTCATGCTTTTGATTCTTGTGATGCTTGTCATGCTTATTGTGATTGTTATGCATTGATATACTGTATATGTTATTCTCTCAGTAAAGATCCAAGAGTATTGTTAATTAATGCTCAAATTTTAACATGCTAGCCACGTAAAAGATCTTGGGATTCTCTTTAGAGATCTTGCAGGTTGCAAGACACTCTTTTAAGGTTTTATGAGTTCACATGTAATCAGTCCTGGAGATCTGGACAGGATGTGTTAGGTACGTAAAAGATCCTAGGATGCTCTTTAGATATCTTGTAGGTAGCAAGACACTTTTTTAAGGTTTTGTGAAGGTCACATGTAAACGACCCTGGGAGATCCGATAGGTTGAGTAGTAAGCTCGTAAAAGTCCTGGGATGCTCTTTCGAGGTTTTATTGATGCACATAATCAGCCCTGAGGATTCCACGAGATGGCCAGATATGATGAAGACCTACAGGAGGCTAGGTCTACAACCAGAATGAAAAAGGGTTGTCTCTGTAGAACTTCCTATGACGAGAATAATTGAGAGATAACACCAGTGATCAAGATGACTAGTACAGCAGCAGTGACGATGATACTTCAATGATCCATAGATGATGATCCAACTCCCATATTGAATACTTGTGCCTATATGTATTGATGACTTATGTCAAGAGAATACCTTCCTAGTTTAGAGGGAGTGTTGATGTATTTGTAACTTTGGAATATATTCACTTGTATATTGTATGTATTACATTTGTACTTTATTGTATCCCCAACGGAGATGTATTATTCCTCTGATTGGAAGTGTCATCATTTGTATTTGATGGGTTATTAGACCACCTTAGAGGGGTCGGCCCAGTGTGGGTCAAAGGGTTATTAGACCACCTTAGAGGGGTCGACCCATTGTACCCAGTGTAGGTCAAATGGTTATTAGACCACCCTAGTGGGGTCGACCCAGTGACAAGTGGTAATGGGTTATTAGACTCTCCTAAGGGAGGTCGACCGAGTTAGAGTAAAAGGTAAGTCAAGTCATGTTAAAATTCAAAATCCTAAGACAAAGAATATCAGTATTACATTCCATTTCACAACAATAGAATATACAGGATCACTGAAAGAACAACAAGCACAGCATAAACACAAGAGACACATATTTATCCTGGGAAACCCTCATGGGGTAGAAAACCCAGCAAAGCTTCCTCAATATAGATGACCAGCAAATACAAAAGATGTAATCCCAAACATGAGCTCCTTCTCCTTCATAGCAGATCTCTCTCTCACCAATGCGCCACTCACAAGTAAGTGAATGTGTATTAAATGAGGAACACACCTCCTCTATTTATACACAACTCCGACTTGACTTTTACACTAACTAGGTTGGCCCCAACTTAACCACTTAACATAATGTGACAGGGCCAACCCCACTAGGGTGGTCTAATAACCCCTTTAACCCACATGACTCATACAGGGCCGACCCCCACTAGGGTGTTCTAATAACCCAAGTTACCACATTCTCCACGGGGGAATAAAACATCTCCGGATATACAATAAGATCTTCACGGAGGAATGAAACATCTCCGGAATAATAAAGTACAAATATAATATTCTTAGAAGTTACAATATTTCAACACTCCCCCTTAACAAGAAGAATATTATAATAACATCTGTAGGAGCAAGGAGTCATCAACTACATGATACATGATACATCTATAAATCATTGGAAGCTTTATTTATACATCTTCATTAACTCAAATTGTTACTGGAACATCTTCAAGATCTTCAATATTGGAACATCAACATCTTCAGTACTGAGTCTTCATCTTCTGCAGCACTTGAACAGCTACAGTAAAATCATCATCTAGATCTCTTGATCAACATCATCAACATCTGGATCCTCTCGATCAACAACATCAACATCTGGATCTCATGATCAACATCTGGATCCTCTCGATCAATAGCATCAACATCTGGATCCCTCTATCAACAACATCATCTGGATCTCTAGATCAATAGCATCATCTGGATCTCTCTATCAATAGCATCATCTGGATCATCTCGATCGACAGCATCTCGATCATCTCGATCAACAGTATCATCATAGAAGCATAATCTTCAATACACACGATCCAATTCCAGGATGATCAATCCTTATCAATTTAAAACAAGTCTCATGTCTATGGATGCAATCCAGATCTACTTCCAGGATGATCAATCCTTATCAATTTAAGACAAGTCTCATGTCTATGGACGATGCAATCCGTGATCCTTTTAAGACAAGTCTCATGTCTAGGGACGATACAATCCGTGATCCTTTTAAGACAAGTCTCATGTCTAGGGACGATACAATCCTATCACGTACATTTTGAACCAAATGTTCAGGTACGATGCAATCCTATCACGTATATTTTGAACTAAATATTCAGGGACGATGCAGTCCTATCACGTACATTTTGAACTAAATGTTCAAGGACGATGCAGTCCTATCACGTCCACTAGCGACCACTTCTCAGAGACATGTGTCTATGGATCAATTCATGGATGAAAGTCCGGGGATGATACAATCCCTCCTCATCCACTTAGATGAATTCTAAGGACCTGTTATCACATATATAGTAGCCGGGCTACCATACATTATTTTTCTCATTCCAGTACACTATTCAGCCAGTTCCCTTGCATTTGAGACGCCGAGATGAGCATTTATATTGGATCACTATCAGATTGTGGACAACAGTTATATTCCCCATGCCATGACTGAGTTTCAGGACACTCAGAGAGATGCCCGATATAGCCATTATGCCATTGGTACAGAGCAGACAATAGTGCCCAGAGTTACAGCAGCAGTCTCAGAGGACAGATGATGGTACAGGTTGATGAGATTTCAGGTATATGACTCAGCAGGTATATCATGGTATTATGGTTAGATTGCTTTTATACTTATTCTTATAGCATGTCTTAGCACTTAGTGTCATGATCTGGCGATCATATAGATATTTGGACCTGGTTGACCTATATTATATATATTACTGTCCCTACTCAGACTTAGAAGTTCACTACTCATACTCATTGGTATATACCCTCCTTAGGGAGAATAGAGGTGATCATTCAACCATACCTTGGCTTGCTAGTGTTGGCTTCATCTTTTCATTGTCTTCATCCATCCATGGCCTACCTTTTTTTATTATCACCCTGACTTACTACTTGACTAGTGGCATGGAGGACCTTTCCCCACTGTAGCCTCTGTATTGGATGAGCTTCCCTGTTTATTGTGTCTCGGCTCTGAGTTGGTGACAAAACTTACCTATGGTGAGTTGGAGTTCCTTGAGAATTCCCCCTAGTCACTAAAGTTGTGTTGGCTAAACCTGAAACTTTTAGTGCTGCCATAAATACAAAATCTGGAAAAATCAAATGCTATATCTTGTATATGAAAGAAATGCCAATTGAAAATGGCCATGAAAAATAAAATGTTATATCTTTTGGAAAAATGAATACCTAGGTAAACAAGTTGTCCATGACACACCTAGAAGTGCTCAGGTAAACAAGTGCCTTAAAAACACACCTGCAGCAGAAAGCCTAAAAATAAATGTAAATCTATGCAATGTGTTTGTAAACACACATAGATCAAGGCTATGGAAACCTCAGGCCCAAAAAGCAATGGAACTTAAATGTTATATCTAAACAATTGCTGGCCTTATTTGTATTATGGATTGTGCGCATCTGTGAAGGTGAATAAACCCTCTTTAAACAACTCATCCATTTGTGAGACACCGCCATTCCTTGTGTTATTGCTCATTCAGTATATACTATGGTGTGTATCCCCTTTCCCTTGCCAAAGTGTCACAAAGTCAAGTCAGTCAAGTCATCCCTTAGCCTAGCTAGTTATTTCAGCCTTCACCCTTCACTAGCAAATTGATCACAACTATGAAGTGAGTATGGTCTTGAAAGTCTAGTCTGAGTAATAATAATAATTAACGACACTATATATTTGGATTTAGATCGCCAGTCATGATTACTCTGTGTTATAGTAGCTATTTGAATAAATTGTAAAGCATGTATTAACCTTGACACCTTGCAGCAGCTATGGATGATAGTCTGAGTTGTATTTGGTCTTGGTTAGACCTAGTTTGACCATGGAGGACCATGAGACATGAGATGTTGGACCTTATGATGATATGGATAGATGATATATGGTCTATGTACACATACAGGATGATTCTATGCAGCAGCTACAGGGTTATGATGATGATTCTTGGGATACAGCAGTGTTTGGTCATTTAAAGATCATTATTATTGGCCTTGTTCCGGTACATTGGATATTTATTTTGATCATGCAGAGATTCATATGGTGTATGAGTACACATCTTGGATGGATTTGGACCTTTTGAGTCCAATGGGATAGTTTGTTTTCAGTTCCGGGCACTTACAGTGATGATTTAGCCTCAGTAGGCTGTCCTAGTGCAGTTTTGGTCTATTGGAGGCCCTGTCGGAGCAGAGATGACTTTTATCCGGTTGACCTAGGGCGCTGATGATGGAGGGGGTGGTCCAGCCACTTGTTTTTACCATATTACCCCCCTCCCGGACACATTGGTACCCTCACCTTGACAGCGCCATCACTCCAGGAGGCAGTTTGGGCAGTTTCACGTTTCCCGAGGCATTTCAGGATTGGTAGAAATGGCTATTGAGGAAATCGATTTGGGCTACTGAGGCAAAGTTATGGCATGGGATGATCAGTGATGATAGATCGGGACCTTCCGCACCTCCTCCAGCAGTTTCAGCTTCATCGGGGCCCGCATCCATCACTTATGGCACTTTCTGTGGATTTTTGGGGTCTTTTGAGGACCACGACTTCACCTTGGAGGCACGATTTGGTACTTTCATGATTATTTATTGGTTATTGTGCCATGGGGATTGACCAAGGAGGGATAAAATTACCCCTTGGACCCACCATGAGCCTCTTATGATATTTTGTCATCATGATTTGGTGGGATTCCCCTCTCCTAGGGCGACTTTGTCCACTTATGTTATATTTTATGTGTGATCCATGTATTATATTGTTGAGCTCATCTCAACCATTGATTAGACATTTGTATCTTCTAATCTTAGCCACTCATTCAAAAAGTGGTTAGGGTTTTGGTGCCTCTCCTTCCTATTTAAAGGAGAGAGCCTCTCATTGTAAAGGGTCTTTGGCTCTTGGATTATTGGTATAGAAAAATATTCTTGTGGAAATTCTTGTGGTCTCCTTTGCATATGGTGTTCTTAGATGGTGATTGGAAAGTCTATTGCAACCTAGCATTTGGAAATTGTGGTAAGATCTATCTTTTGGAAATCATTGTTTGTCTACAGGAGGGCGACTTCAACAAGGGCGATTTTGCAAGGCTTCTTCAAATCGACTTTCTTGGCATTCGCTTGTATCAGGGGGTTATCATTAGTATCATTGTGATCTATGCTATCTTTCTGTTACTTCTTTTGTGGCATTAGTCTTATCTCTTGATGCATCAAATCTGATATTGTTGACGTTTGTTGTGCAGGAGAGAGGGCGCATTGGCTTCTTGGACAAAATCGATTTGCATAGAAACTACCTCAAAGCTTCCAAATTGATCGGGATTGCATAGATCATCATCATCAAGGCATCTACAAGGTTATCCAGGTAAGATCCACAGGTTTGTTTCTCTTTCCTTTATCCAATCCATTGACATAACTCATAAATTGTTAAAACCCTAAATATTTCAAAACCCTCATTTTACATTTTCTCAGATCTACTTAGATCTAGTGGGTTGTTGGGCATGATATTGAAAACCCACCTCTATAGCATCCACGGCATCCCGGATCTATAGTTTGGTGTGGATTGGCTTCCATTTGACCCCTCTCCCAAGCCAACTTAGCTTCTCCCAAGGAAGGCGCACTTCACCAATTGAGCAAGTTGACCTAGATCCAGTTGATGGGTGTTTGAGATTTCACTTGATTTGACATCTACACATCAAATAACATACACCCAGGTTGTCCCTTTCTTGAAATTCACCTTGTGGGTCCCATTCCACATTTTAAGGGATTTAATCCCATTTTGGACCACTTGGAATACTTAAACTCAGATCTACAAAGATCTAACCGGTGGATTGCCACGAAATTATAGATCCATACCCCTACTTGACTGATCTACCCGGATCTAAAGTTTGGATGCCATCCGACATGA
Organism: Larix kaempferi; assembly: GCA_027924585.1. Classification (NCBI taxonomy): domain Eukaryota; kingdom Viridiplantae; phylum Streptophyta; class Pinopsida; order Pinales; family Pinaceae; genus Larix; species Larix kaempferi. Next base: position 24,316,700 of record BSBM01000073.1, on the reverse strand, counting down.
TTTGACCCACCTAAACCCAAATTGAAGCCTCCTTAGGGAAAGTCGCACCACCTTGGAGAAGTGAGTTCACTCACTTCGAGGAACTGGGTACTTGAGATTTTTGCAGATACGGAATCAGAATAATTCAAAACCTAGGTCTAGACTGTCATTCTGTCAAATCTTGCCTTGGGGACTGCATTCCTTGTTTTAAGGGATTGTGGTCCACTTGGGTCAAACCTAGATCTAGACACATTTAACCATCAAGGCCTATACTGTCCACTTATCTCATGTTGTAGGAGTCCTAAACCATAAAGTCAACCCTACTTTGACTCCACTTCCCAATTCCCAAGGCACTGGTTTATCTCCAAGACAACCCACTCTCCTAGATTGTTGGATTGACTTGTGGTTTGACTTTTGCATGGTGAACTATACCTTTGAAGACATCATGAACCATGGTCAAGATTGTCTCATGTACTAGTTAGCCCCAATATGACCCCTAAACAACCCTGCATTGGACACGGTTCCCAAGGCAGTGGATCTTTTGACATTGACCTAGTACACTAGCCCTAGATCTCATTTTAAACATTGTAAGTCACTCTCACATCAACTATGAACCAAAGCTACATCTATTGAACCCCTCACTCGACTTGTGACTTCATCCTTAGGTCTAGGATAAACCATACACCTAACTTCACTTGGAAATACCCTGATTTGGTGTCTTGGTTTTGATCTCTCCTGTCGGGAGTAGATCGGGTCTCCCCCTTTGTTGTCTGGGCTAGATAACATAAAGTGAAGGTTGCCTCGACTGGCGTGACAACCATATATTGGAGGTCGAGGTGATCGTGGTTGCACCTTTTGAGTTGCCCTTCCCTATTGCCATCCATGACTGGATCCATCCATAGGGGTAACTACAGTTTAGGTGATAACAGGACCATATATCGACCTCATTGTTGAAACCGATAACCTCATCATCGACCTCATCATCGGAATAGGTAACCTCATCATCTACACAAGTGTCTTCATCATCGATACAAGTATCCACATCATCAATACAGGTATCCTCATCATTGATACAAGTATCCTCATCATCAATACAAGTATCCACATCATCGACCTTACCACTCCCCCTTTCGAGGAGGGTCCTTCTGAACTACACCAAGCTTCTCTCAGAAATACTCAACTTTACTCGAGACATAGGTTTGGTCAATATCTCAGCAATTTGTTCATTAGTGCTGACATACTCGAGCTTTATAGCTCCTTTCTGCACCATATCCCGTATATAGAAATATCGGATCTCTATGTGCTTTGACTTATCATGGAACACTAGATTCTTATTCATCTTGATACAACTCTGGTTGTCACACAAGATCACAGTGGGGTCCATCTCCAAGTCAAACAATCCTGATAACAACTTCCAAAGCCATATCGCTTCACAACTAGCAGAGCAAGAAGCTATATATTCCGCTTCGGTTGTGCTAAGAGCCACACTAGACTGCTTCCTGCTAAACCACGAGATCATGGCAGATCCCAGACAATAACATCCTCCTGATGTGCTCTTCCTGTTTGATACACTTCTTTCCCAATCACCATCTGTGTAGCCATACAATCTGAAATCATGATCTCCAAGATAACATAGACCAAAGTCTATCGTACCCTTTAGGTATCTCATCACATGCTTTGCAGCTACCAGATGAACATGTCTAGATTCCACTAGATACTGACTCAAGGTGTTCACATCAAAGCATATATCTGGCCTATTATTCGTTAGATACATCAATGACCCAATAACCTATTTGTACAGAGTTACATCCACTAACTCTGATGAGTCATCATCTAACAGCTTCAAGTTGGAATCCATGGGAGTGTTCATGTCCTTACATTCCAACATATCAAATCTTCTCAATATTTCCACAGCATACTTTCCCTGGTTGAGAAAGATTCCTTCTGGGCCTTTCCATACTTCCAGACCTAGAAAGTAATGCATCAATCTGAGATATTTCGTCTCAAATTATGTAGCTAGCTTCTTCTTGCTTTCCATGATCTATTTCTCATTCCCTTTCAAAAAGAGATCATCTACATACAGTAATAGTATCATCCATAACCTTAAGGTAAAGGTTAGGATCAGCTTTATTTTGGGTAAATCCCAAGCTTGTCAAGAAACTATCAATTCTCCCTCTGTAATTGAACATCATTCACACTCTGCATTGATTGATCTTCTACATATCTATCCATGCCATCTCCCATCAGATGGGTCTACTGATATGAGCCTTAAGATCATTCAAACTCTGTGGTGAGTTCCTTCTTGCATTCATCTAAGAGAAGAATGTCATCTATATATAGAAACTATATTCAACCTTGTAGAAAAGGTTAAAATCTGCATCACCCATGGTGATCATTAAGCTCATCAAATGACTATCGATCCTGGGTACTCGTACAGAGCTTTCTTCAATTGAATCCTGGGAGTTTTCTCGATTCACACTTCTTACACCATTAAGAAAATGGTCTTATCTAGACACTTGGAGAAAACATCTCGTCATGATCCTCTTTTTCTTTCTAAGAGAATCTTGTAGCCACGAGCCTTCTATATTATGTTTGATTTGTAAATCTTCTTGTTGAACACCCATCAGTGTTCATCATTCTTCATGATTTTTCCTACAAATCAAAGTTAATTACATGATTAGTAATACTTCATAATCATCAAATCATGTTGACATGATAACCTATTATGCATACAGATATGATTCACATAGTTAGGCAACTATCTTGACCAATACTTTGGCACAACACTTTTCCATATCCTATATGCATATTGTGGCTATCTAGATTCCTTCCATCTCTACCAAAACATACTATCAAGAGCATGCACATCTCTCAGTATGTTAGTAAAGAGGTTTCATTCTATACAAGCAACAATGGAATGTTTGTCCAACTTACCAATCATATGCATATTAGTAGTATACTATTCAATGTTATATGAATGCTTACACTCAGCATGATATATTCTAAGAATACAAATATGCATACAACTATTACGAGCAATATCATTGACTATTCAAATATTCAAGAAGTAATTCAAATGACAACTTAAATACTTATCTTTTACATTTGTGTGGCTTCCTCTCGCTTGATGATTATACTTCTTTGAACTTCTATCCATCCTGGAACACTATGCATGCTTAAGTGTGCACTAGTGTCATCATCATGATCTCATACATAATCATACATTCATTAGTATAGTCTTAATACTATCAAAACATTATGATTCTAAACAATCTTAAGTATGTATGATTATGATCATTTCATACACAGGTATACTTACCTAATATACTAACAAAGTAGGATTCTAACTTGATATAGGAAAACATACCTGGATTATCAAGCTTGGTTATGTCTTAACATACCCAAACAATATCTTTTTGTTCTCTTCAATGATTTAGAGACCTTGTGCTAGAATCTGCATATCTCATAGGTTAAGCATAGAAGAACAAAGTCATACATACCTCATAAGTAGAGATTCTATGTGATCAAAGATTATGGATGAGTCTTTGTCTTCTTGTCATCGTGGTCATAGAGCTTGATTTGTCTTTCTTGATGTACCTGTATCTTGTTAGCAAACAACATCATCCTCATACAACACCACAGGTGCGTTAGTACAATCATATAACCCTAATCAATGAATGTCTTCTATCATTCACATGCATTCATACTTTTACTAGGGTGATAAGACAATTCTAAGATTAATCAAGATTGTACTAACCTCAATAATATGAAGACAAACATATCATAAACTTAATCATGAACAGATTTCAACATATACCTGTATCTCCTCAAGTCATACCTGTCGAGATTTCTTGTAGTCTTCTTATGTAAGGCCTTAGCCTCATCTCCCCCTGAAACTAGAACTTCTTCACTTATGTAGGTGTCCAATTATCTTCTAGGATTAACCCAATCCACTTTGATTTGCTGAGACTGGATCAAGCTGGTATACTTCAATTTTGAAAACTGCAAAATTTGACCCCTCAAAATTTCCTTTGAAACTTTCGGATTCACTGGACAGGACCCGAAACTAGGGTTTGATAAAGCCCACCCTTCTTCCCAACCAAAATGTTCGATCCAAAGCTCTAAACTTTGATTTTTCTGAGGAGCTTCCAGCCGTGGTCACAGACTTCAAAAATTTCAACTTTTGCAGAAGCCCTAATTTTCCATCTTTCCGATCAAAATCCCAAACTAGGGTTTAATCAAGCCCGACCTTCTACCCAACCAAAAAATTCGATCTTGGTCTCTAAATTTCGATTTTGATGAGGATCATTCAATCATGGTCTCCGATTCCAAAAATTCCAACTTTCTTTGAAGCCCTAAATTCCCGCAGCAATGACAAGCCAAGAATGAAGGTGCTTAGAATCCAAATCTATTTTGACAGAAATATGCACCTGATTTTTTCTGGTGCATCTCTGAAATTACGAATCCATGGGGTCTGAAACTTCGGTCTATGGTAGCCTGACCTGTCATATTTCCAACCTACAGTTCTGACCTCAATTAGATTCTCTGAGAGAGAGTTATTCCAAGTGTCGCAACGTGACCTATTTAATGGATAAAACAGGAGAGCGAACTTGTACGGTGTGCCATGTGTCACTGGTTCAACTTCGGCCTCTAAAAAACTTACATGAGAAACTACAGTCTGTGCTCTACCTGGAAATTTTTACAAAATTTCATTTGGAGCTTCCTAGCCCAGGTTGTGACCTTTTTTCCTAGGTCACCTGTTTATGACTGAGCTGTGGAAGAGGTAGAAACCCTAACTTGTACTGATAATAACTCACAAAGTACAATGAATCTAAGGCTTTCCTTTGGACACAAGGTAGAGGGGGATGTTATCTACGACTTTTAAAGGTTTCAGATCTTGAACCGTTTCCAAAATGGATTTATAGCGAAAGTTCCACGATGACTGGTTTTTTCTATATAAAACCCTAACCTTCAAATTGTCGCAAGTGAAGCAAGTGTCGTAAGTGCCATACATTGCCTTCCTTCAGGTTATCTCTAATACCATGTTAAAATTCAATATGATAAGACATATAATTTCAGTATTACATTCCATTTCACAACAATAGCATATACAGGATCACTGAAAGAACAACAAGCACAACATAAACACAAGAGACACAGATTTATCGTGGGAAACCTTCATGGGGTAGAAAAACCAGCAAAGCTTCCTCAATATAGATGACCAGCAAATACAAAAGATGTAATCCCAAACATGAGCTCCTTCTCCTTCATAGCAAATCTCTCTCTTACCTATGCACCACTCACAAGTAAGTGAATGTGTATTAAATGAGGAACACACCTCCTCTATTTATACACAACTTCGACTTGACTTTTACACTAACTAGGTCGGCCCCAACTTAACCACTTAACATAATGTGACAGGGATGACCCCAACAGGGTGTTCTAATAACCCCTTTAACCCACATGACTCATACATGGCCGACCCCCACTAGGGTGGTCTAATAACCCAAGTTACCACATTCTCCACAGAGGAATAAAACATCTCCAGATATACAATAAGGTCTTCACGGAGGAATGAAACATCTCCGGAATAATAAAGTACAAATATAATATTCTTAGAAGTTATGATATTTCAACAAGTTATTGTATAAATAGAGAGTGTGACTCTCTCATTCTATTCATTCACACACTCACTCACTTCGCATTAGTGAGAGAGAGGAGGAATGTGCACAAGTGGAGGAGGAGAAGCTGCTAGGAGACTATCTCTATCTTTTGGGTTTGATCTTTGTGATCTTTGTATTGGTGCTCATTCTATCTCTGAGGAAGTTGTGGGGTTTTCCACCTTCTTGGCTTTCCCCGATGAAATGCTTTGTGTCTCTTGTCTCTTGTGTTTGATATGTTGTACATGTTGTTCTCTCAGTTAAGATCCCAGATAATATTGAATTAAATGATGAAAAACCAACATTGTGATTGATTCATCTGCAACTGAATGTACTAGAGTATTCAACAACTCTAAGTTTTCTTCTGTATTAGACATAGTGACTACAATTTGAGGCCTCCTTGAGCATGTAGGACCTAGTATAAGGACTCAATCAGACTGAGAGATTCTTGCAAATCTTCCCTTTACAAACAATGTTTCACAAATTCAAACTTGAAAGAGAACGGGTGTCGTTATCAGTTGAAAATGCACCCACATACAATGTTCAATTCAACTTGACTTAAGTTTGGTACTGTACACAAAACACAAATGCAAGTACCAAAACAAATACTAGAACTTAAAAAAAAACCACACATTCTTGATTGTTGAACTGAGAATCTGCTATACCTTAATGATGTAGGACTTATCTTCTTTTGGAGCAGTTGTAGCAACAAGCTGCAAACTTGCTTGGATCCTTTAAGTGGACACACCAAACCGATCTCGAATCTTCTCTACAAGCTCACTTATGTCAATAGGTTTCAATCTATCTTGACAAAGATGTAGGATAACTAATGGCTAGAAAAAGAGTGTTAATCTGGCATATACATAGTGCAATTCAATTCTGCAGCAACATACACATTCTTATGCAACACTATACAATTCTGCAACATAACATGGAACCTTTTCAATAAATCTTCGTTTAGTATTTTGCAGTCCAAATCTTTTGTGGAAGCATTTGTAAAAGACTAAGATTAAAAAAATAGAGGCACACAAACCTCATATGCTGAGAACATAAAGTTTATTAGCACTGTCAACCTGCAATAACAATCCCGATTTCTGCAATAGTATACAGGATGGTTTCTGCAACATAATTTTTTTATGAAGCTCTCATATGCAATCATCTGGAAACATACTTGAAAAGTTTTCAAGTGTAAAACCTAAAGCTCTGCTCCAGCCAAACTGGTGCTATGTATTTATATACCACACACTAAAATAGCTCTTAATAAACAACAAATTCTCTCACGAGACAATGCGTTCAAGCAACAAGATTTTCAATGTTCATCAGCAATTATAGTATTCAATTATAGTATTCAAGACAAGCTCTAAACTCAGCCTTCACCAATAAAAAATTCACCTCAGTCGCAATTTGGCACATACTTTGGTGGAATACCATGCAGCCATATCTTTTTCAAACTCATCTCACAACGTTAATGAGTGGCAGCTCCCTTAAAAGAACCGCTGAGGGCATCGACCAATTTCACACACAGTCAAGAGTCTTCTCGCAGCAAAAGCAATCTAGTTCAACGCTATGGAGGAGAGGTGAGGTCATTCACCATCAAGAAATGTTCAAAGAAGATAGATGGTATGGTGTGTCTCCTGGAGATCTCCAACGCAGAGTGTAGTCTGCAATACGATCTTTCTCCATAATGCTCAGCATATTTAGACAATAAATCCGATGAAATCAAAAACTCCTTTAGTAAAGAATTCAGTAGTGGAAATGTGCATTTTCTGAAAAGGATATATCTGTCACTGCACCACTGTACCCATCACAATTTACAATATTTGCTTGGGATTTCACATTCCAAAACTTACTACGGATTTAGCATCCCCAGATGTATACCCATCCTCTATACCTCCTTCATATGTTTTGTTTGCAGCTCGTACTGGATCTCGAACAACCTCGAAAGGGTTCGAGTATGCACAGGACTGTCACAAGAAGAGAGCTCACGATAGTCTTTAATCAACATTTTTAACTTCATATTAATATGTATTCCACGCTCACGATAGCAAGATAGCACATAAATAAGAGAGTTCTTCACGTCCGGCACTTAGGATGGTAGTGGCGTATTGAAAGAGAAAGTAATAAGCAGTTCAAGCGTATCAAGACTGGTAGTGCACCACCATAGATTCATCTTAAACTCATATCTATCCAGCATCGAGAGGGATCCAATTTCTTGAGGTGTATTTCTTTTTTGCACCGAGTGAAAAGAGGTGCTCTACAGCCCAGTATGGGAGAGATGATATAACATTTCTAACAAAATAAGTTTGTAACAATATAATTAAAAAAATTCATGTCCCCTCATAAAATAAAAAATTATGGAAAGTATTTTAAAAAAATCCATGTTGATTCATAAAATAAAATATTATGAAAAGTAATTAAAAAATAGATGTTGGTTTATAAAATAAAAACTGAAAACTTAAACCCGGATCTATCAATCAAGAGAGATCAAATTTCTTGAGTGTAAATTTAAACTAACTTTAGAAGATCTCTCCCATACTGAGCTGTAGAGCACCTCGTTTCACTCGATGCAATAAAAAAAATAAGGCTCTTTGCAAAACAACCTTATCTCCACGATAGCATAGTGAAATCACCACTCTAACAATTCAAAATCAAGAAATCTTCATCTGCAGAGGGCGCACAACTCTTCAACAAACGAAACTTAGGTTTCCAGTCTTCAACAGTACAGTATGCAGCATATATGCATAGAGTCCGTAACCAACATATTGATATCATATATCACAGATCGCGTTGATGGAGAAACGCTCATGTAGCTGGAGAGAAATTACAGCTCTAGATTTCAAAATAGAGGTCACATAAAACTTTATAAAAAACGCAGTAGTTTTGAATCACAACTGGAGAGAGCCCACACTACATCATTTTCTTCTCTACGAGCTCGACATGAGAGAGATATTCACCCCCAAAAAAATGTAGTGTATTCACACAAATCCAGGCGCATATATGCACAAATATTCGACGCAACATGCTATCGCAGATCCACATAGTGAGAGAGAGAGTCATAGCACCAACACATCTTCGAACATCAGCTCTGGTCTTCAAAGAAGTGTGTTGCTCCAATATAGAGGTCGTATTGCACCAAGACAGGCCGCACGCTCAAGCTCTTGTAGATAGGTTCCAGACTCACTACGCCAATTCATAGCCACACCACAATTTATGTAACTCTTCACTTGAATGTCGACACTCCGTACCTTTTTTCTTAAAACAGCTTTACCACAATAAATGTCTTCATGATCGTAAAGCTTTAGTCACCAAAACAAGGGAATTTTTTATGAGTTTATGAGTGAAGTTTGCAGCAAGTTGTAGAGAGGGAGCCGTTGAGGATAGCCGTTGAGAAGACTGTTGAGAAAAGGGCGCTCATGGTAATTTCATTTCAATGATACGTTGCTGCAACACATTATTCAACAAGCTCACTCTCCTCCACCGGGCTCATGCTCTCGCAGATCTCCAGAGCATGCAGTTTACATAGAAAAGAGGTCGCAGCTCTCCAAAGTGCGGTGGCTCAGCTTCAAGATAACACAGTCTTCACACAAGTGTACATAGAAGTGTACATAGTGTAACTCTTCTACACAGGTCTCTATGCAGACTTTCCTGTAGGAACAAATATTGATAGCTCCACTATGGTCTTCACACAGAGAAGAATTCTTCAAAATCATTAGGCAAGAAGCAAAAGAGGACCTCCACCGTGTATTTCCACGCAACAATATCCATGCACCGAATTTGCTACTCAACGCATTAAGCAATAGTCTTTGCTTTACCTTCATGCGAAGGAAACCTCCAGGTTTTGGAAGCGCAGGTCTACAATGGAGTCTCCCAGCAAGGATTGAAATCGTGGCATTTCGCTTACACCAGTTGTCTCACAACAATATGTAGCCCTTAAAGGGAAAACACTGGTCGTAGAATGAATTTTAGATCGTGGAGAGATACTGGAATAAAGAGGAGTTTAAGGTTTCTTTCTCACATGCAATTCCAATAGCAATTAGGGTTGTGTGATGAAGTTGGTAGATGGCGAGTTCAAATACCATCTACAGTTTATGCAATGATAACTATGAAATCTAACGGTCTTAATGATAGTGCACAGAGGGAATATGCCAAAAATTAGAAGGGCAGAGAATGCACAATTGGTGTGGCAGAATATGTTGTACGTTTGTGCACGCAGAAGATAGCATAGAATAACGCAGAGAATAATACCTATGAATGGAGAAGCGGTCATGCATGAGTAACGTCTACACAGAGAAAGAGAATACACTCCAAATTTAGGATTAGCCGGTGAACGGTTAAGCCAACATAATCTTCCAAGGACTCAGCAACATAATGTATGGAGAAACATAATTCCAAATCTCCTCAAAATAACATAGGCCAGTTTCATCTCTCAAAATAACATAGGCAAGTCAATAATCGCTCCCATACCACGCTCCCATAACACTGTAAGATGCCCAAACGGGCACATAAACAATTAATTCACGAAGACATAGGAAATAGGCGTCAAAGAACATCATATTCTCATTAATTAATATACATATGGGTGACTCTTGTTCTACCCTCAATAACTATTAATCTTCTATGAATGTGAGTGGTGCTCACCAATCCTAACACCAAGGATATATATATATATATATATATATATTCAAATTTGTGTTTTTAATTTTGAATTATATATTATAGATGTTAAAGTTACACACACACATATATATATATGTTCATATTTGTGTTTTTAATTTTGTATTATATATTATAGATGTTAAAGTTACAGCATCATGAGTTATTCTCCAGGTCAATCTTGTGTGTCAAGATTGAGCCTCGTGTGTCAAGGTAGTGCCTTATAGGAACCTGAGTTGGACTCAAGAAACTTGGAGAAGAATCTTAAGTTGGAATCAATAATGGTTAAGCTTCATGTGTTGAGGCAAGTGCTTTGTATGTCAAACTGATGATGTTGTACAATCTTGCTAATCGAGGCTAAGGTCTTGTGTGCCAAGACAAATCCACATGTGTTGAGGTGGTGCCTCATGTGTTGAGGTGATGCTTTACATGTTGAAGCATGTATCATGTGTGATGTACTACTAACCATGGTTGATGATCAAGATGGACATAGGTGGCCACCCACCTATTCCACTAGCTCAAAACAGTTTTCCATTTTGGTAGTTTTCTAGTAATTTTTCTATAGTTTTTCGGGTCCATGACTTTCGGGGTTATTTTGAGGCCTTAAACGATGTTTTTTGAAAATTTAAGGGGGCCAATGGTTTCCAACATCATATATTGGCCTTCAGCCGAATGTTTTAAATCTCGGATATACCTTTCCAATGGGATATCGAGCACCCCAAATGGAGATCACATGAAACGTTATGACCCCGGGAAGTTGACTGTTCAACTAACCACCTTGGCGCTACAAACTTTATGACGGTTCATCTTCTAGGGTTAGGTTTTTGGATGTTTAGGGTTATTTCTCCCATGATTATGATAAATAGGCTCTTTCAGCCTCTTCTTGTATTCAAGTTGTCACAAATGAGCGTAGCCGCCACATATCTTCTTAGAGATATAGCTACCACCATTCTAGTTTCTTTTATTTTACAGTTTGTTCTATTTCATTCATTTTAAGAGAATCAAAGTTTATTGTATTAGTGTGTTTCTTGCCATATATCTGTGTATGTCAACATATATATACTCGTTCATTTTGTTCTCACATAACTCCAAATTAGTGGTATCAGATCCTTCTACTCTTGTGGTTTCTCAGTGCATGTCCTCGATAAAATCTAGATATCGAGAGTTGGGTCTTGAACTAGTTGAGCTTAGGGAAAACCCATCTCGTCGACCCAATTAGGCTCACATGGTGGGGGAATAAAATAGAGATGACAGAGCAAAAGATCCTATCAAGCTGTTGCTCGAGGAATCCCTTGCGCGAAATAGGAACGAGATGATGGATAACTTCACCCAGATCCTTCGAAGAATGCCGACGGTGACAGATGCACCTTCAATGAGAAGTTGTTTCGGGGATGTGACTCAGTTCAAGGTACAAGTTAACTTTGACATTCCCTTATTTTAAGGCAAGATAGATGCAAATGCTTTGGATAAATGGTTAAATATGTTAGAGGGTAACTTCTCTATTCAAAAATTTTCTGACAGTGAAAAGATCACATTCACGCTCCTTAAGTCCCTTCCCCATATCAAATGCTGGTGGGACGGGTACTACAAGAGGCATGCAAGAGATGAGTTTGAACTATTCAGGACAGACCCCACTTGGGAGGCTTTTGTCAACGCTATCAAGGAGGAGTTCTGCCCAGTTGGAAACTATGATGATCAGTACACTAGGTGGATAAATTTGCATCAAGAGAGAGACCAGACAGTGCCAGATTTTACCAAGATGTTCCATACCTTGCACTCCAAACTGGGTATTAGAGACTCTGAACGGAACTTGGTCCTAAAATAACACAGTGGCCTGCACAGGTACATTCAGATGGAGATGGATTTCCTGGACACATCCTAACTAGGAGAAGCTTATCGGTATTCCGTCAAGATCCAGCAAAAGTTTAAGAAAAATAATAAGTGTGATTTTGGGTATGCAAATCAGCAACAAAATCCTGGAAAAGGTGGCCCTAATTCACAAATTAAAGGACGGAGCAAGGACGGCCAAAGCATCGAAAACCATGCCAAGCTGCAAGCAAAGAAGGGTAAAGGGAAATCGAAGAAGGACATTGTCAAGTGGTGCGAATTCCATAAGAGCCCTTGGCACAACACTGATGAATGCCACTCAAAACAATCCTTGTTAGCTGAGGCTAAATCCCTGAATCCAAACTCTAACTTGGACTTAGATGCAGAGAGAGAAAAGGGAAATCATATCATTGACGCAGAACCTAGTGCCACCATCTCAACCAAAATATCCAACTAGAAGAGTCAGAGGAGCCAGAGGAAGGAAAGTGCCTCTCTCATTCACAGTTGTGGGTGCAGGGGACTCCAATACATTTCATTTTCGATAGTGGTATCTAGAATAACCTAATCTCGATCGAGGCCATCAAAAGGTTGAAGATTCCAACAGTTCCACATCCCCAAGCATACAACATCGGCTGGCTGAGCCAAGGATGAGACATCCAGGTTAGTCAATAGTGCCTCCTTTCCTATGGCATCAAGCCCTTCAAAGATGAGGTAATGTGTGATGTTGCCCTGCTTGAAGTTTGTGATGTTATTTTAGGACAACCATATATGTGGAAATTTCATGATGTGTATGATTCTAGACCTCGTAGTGTCATTATTACTTTGGGTAAGAAAATCTACAAGATACCAGAGACACTTCCCATTACTGCAGTTTCCCTCATCACAGCCAAGTAGTGTAGAAAGGTAATCTCCTAGACAAGGAAATTCATCCTCTTCATGGTTCATTCTGAAGGTAAATGAAAGATCGCATCAACATCCACCACCTCCACATAAAACCCCTCTATGCATCAGAAAAATGTGGACAAGATCATGGAATCATACAAAGACATGTTCACCACACCTATCGGGGTTCCAGTACATTTCCAGGTCAAACATTCCATTGATTTGATACTCAGTGTGCCTTTACCTAGCGGTCTAATATACAAGCATTCCCTCATGGAAAATGAAGAAATTAAACGTCAAATTCAAGATTTAATCCAAAAGGGGCACATTCGACCTAGCTCCTCACCTTGTGGGAGCCCAATTGTGTTGGTACAGAAGAAAGATGGGACATGGTGACTCTGTATTGACTACCGAGATCTAAACAAAATCACAGTCCGGAATCAGTATCCCATTCCCTGGATCGATGACCTTCTTGACCAGCTCAAGGGTGAAAAATATTTTATCAAGATTGATCTGAAGTCTCGCTATCGTCAAGTGCCAATTAAGCATACTGATGTATGGAATATTTCCTTCAAATCCCGCGAATGCCTCTTTGAGTGGTTGGTCATGCCTTTCGGCTTGAATAATACTCCAACAACCTTTATGAGGGTGATGGATGATATCCTACGACCATTCACAAATTATTTTGTGGCCATATATCTAGATGATATCCTCATCTACAACTGAACATGGGAAAAACATTTGCAGCATATCCACCAAGTTCTCAGCACCCTACAATAGTACAAGTTATATGCCAATCTAGAGAAGTGCTCATTTGTCATGGAGAGGGTTCAGTATCAGGGATACATCATGGACGAACATGGTGTTCATGTGGATCCAGCCAAGATCCAATCCATTCGTGATTGGCCAACCCCAAGAACTTTCACAGAGTTTTGCAACTTGCTAGGCCTTGCCAACTTCTATTGCAGATTTGTGTTGGGATTCTCTAATATTGCTGGGTCCCTTAGCCAAGTAACCAAATAGGGATCTAAGGCCAATTTAATCTAGTCCAAGCCAAAGCAACAAGCATTTGACGAGCTGAAGCAACACTTATGTTCAGCGCCCGTCCTTGCCTTACCATATCTACAACAACCCTTTGAGATTGAGACAGATGCTTCGGACTATGTTGTTGGTGCAGTCCTCACTTGGCATGGCCAACCACTGGAATATCATAGTGAAACACTTTCAGATATAGTCCACAAGTACCCCACCTATGACAAGGAAATGTATTCCATTGTCCAAGCCTAGTTGCAATGGAAGCATTACATCCTTGATAAATAAACAGCCATCCACACTGATCACAAGCCTTTGTAGTTCAAGAAAACCCAAGGGAAGTTACAGAATGACAAACACTAGAAGTGGTCCACTTACTTGCAACAATTCCACCTAAACATTAAATATAAGAAGGGAAGCACCAATTGAGACATCGATTTCCTCAGTCGATCTCGAGTAGCAGCACTGATCACAATGATCAACTCTTGTGGCCACGAGACCTCTAGGTGGCCCCAACTATATAGCATTAATCCTGAGTTTTCTCCCATCTATCAATCCCTGTGTGAAGGCACATCTATGGCATAATTTCATCTTCAGGAAGGATTTCTATGCCACCTAGGCCATCTCTGTTTTCCTTCAAGTGAGCATGCGAAGATGATTTGGGAAGCACATTACAGTCGGGTGGTAGGGCACTTTGGCACCGAAAAGACGTTGGCCATATTGTAGAAGAATTTTTATTGGCCCAAGCTCTGACACGATGTTGGACGATACATCAAATCCTGCATTGTCTACGCCATTGCGAAACCTTCCATAAAAAAGAAGGGGATGTACACCCCTCTTCCCACTCCTAATGGGACATGGGAATCCATCTCCATGGATTACATGTTTGGACTACCTTCAACCAAGCATGGTAATGATTGCATGTTTTTTGTTGTGTATCGCTTCTCTAAGATGGCCATTCTGATAGCTTGCAAGAAGAACATCTCTACTAAAGCCACTGCAAAGCTCTTCTTCGAGCGTGTTTGGGTTCATTTCGAGCTGCCACTGACTATCATTTCCGATCGGTATAGCAGGTTCCTAAGCACTTTTTGCTCCAACCTATGGTCATTGATGGATACCAAGCTCACTAAATCAACTACCTTCCACCCCCAGACCGATGGACAAACAGAGGTAGTCAACATAATGATTGTGCATATTTTGAGAATGTACAATTCTAAACATCCTCGCACATGGCATGAGAGCCTTCCCTATGTTTAGCATATCTATAACATATCCCTTCATATATCTACTGGCCACATCTATTTTCAAGTGTGCCTGGGGATCCAACCACTGGCCCCAATTGATGTAGATTTTCCAATTGCATCCACAGAGGAGGAATCTTCCCATGCTTAGATTGAGGTTGATAAGGCAACCAGATTTGTTGAACGAATCTAGCACATCCGCTAACAGGTCCATGACATTTTTGGAAAGGCCAACACTAAGTACAAGCAGTGACATGACCAGAATCGGGTTCCACACAAGTTTCAAGTGGGTGATAAGGTTTGGTTTCATTTGCAGAAAGAGAGGCTCACAAGACCCCATCACAAGCTTTGTCCACTTCAATATGGGTCGTACACCATCACCAAGGCAGTTGGTGACAATGCCTTCAAATTAAGCATTCCTTCATTCCTTGGCCTGCAACCAATATTCAATGTGGAGCTCCATTGCTCACATTTTCCACCATTGTTGGACACCTAGGAGGTGGCAGAGCAATTCATACCTATAGAGCTTAATCTTGGATGCATGGAATAGGGAACTATTGATCATATCATGGATACACAGGTTAAGGGCACCTTCCAGCAGAAGGTCCAACTATATCGAGTTGTCAATGCAGGGAAACTACTCCACCAAGGAAAGTGGCTCACCAGGAGTCAAGTTCAGCAGAAGTTTCCCCATTTGATGGGGGATCTCAATGCAATGGATACCATTTCTTCTTGGGGGGGAGGACTAATATAGATGAACATAGGTGGACACCCACCTATTCCACTGGCTCAAAACAATTTTCCATTTTGGCATTTTTCTAGTAATTTTTCTACAATTTTTCGGGTCCCAAACTTCTAGTGCCGTTTTGAGGCCCTAAACGGTGTTTTTTGGAAATTCGGTAGAGCCTAGATGATTTAGACATGCATTTTTCCCCATTCAAAATTTTTAAATCTTAGATAGACCTTTCCAATGGGCTATCGAACGCCCCAAACGAAGATTGTATGTAAAA
This sequence comes from Larix kaempferi, assembly GCA_027924585.1. Taxonomy (NCBI): domain Eukaryota; kingdom Viridiplantae; phylum Streptophyta; class Pinopsida; order Pinales; family Pinaceae; genus Larix; species Larix kaempferi. The sequence goes on along the minus strand of BSBM01000073.1, from coordinate 24,300,416 downwards.
TTTATGACCTCGATAAGTTGACTATTCAACTAACCACCTTGGGGCCGCAAACTTTATGATGGTTCATCTTCTAGGGTAAGGTTTTTGGATGTTTAGAGTTATGTCCCTCATGATTATGATAAATAGTCTCTTTCAGCCTCTTCGTGTATTCATCTTGTCACGAATGAGTGTAGCCGCCACATCTCTTCTCAGAGATATAGCTACCACCATTCTAGCTGCTTTTATTTTACAATTGGTTCTATTTCATTCATTTTAATAGAATTTGAGTTTATTGTATTACTGTGTTTCTTGCCATATATCTATGCATGTGGACACATATATGCTCTTTCATTTCATTCTCACATAAATCCGGATTATTTGAGCTATTAAGTCTCCCCTAGGCACTGGCTACCCCTAGAGTGAATTACTTTAGCATATAACCATTTGGAACGATAGTAGGACAATATGATCACATCATTGGGAAAATATCCTTAGTATATTTGATATGATAATTAAGCTGGCACATGTGGACCATCCAAATAAGACAAGAGATAAAGATAAGATGTGATAAGATATATGAGAGAATTTGAATTGCACATAAATAATTAATTAAGAGAGAATTCAAATTGTTAAACTTAAGTGAAGACTTCAGTAAATCAAAGGAGAACTCGATTTGATCACTACAGTGATGTTAAACAAGAAATAATCAATTAAGAGAGTTAACTAAGTGATATCAAAGAAGATCTAGTTAATTAAATGTTATTGCATGACGTCACTTATGTGAAACTAAAAGACGACACTTGAGTTGCGACACTTGCATGGTGACACTTAAGTTAGCCACCTAAGTAAGTGGGAAATCTTTTAGTTAAGGGGTGAGTTCGTTCTAAGACTCAGTTCAGTGAGTTAATGCATTGTATGAGAAGTGGGGTGCTCTTCTTCATGAAATATTGATACATCTAGATGCAGGGTGAGTTCATCATGAAGTCAGAAGATAAAAATAGAAGCCTATGCATGTGAATAATATATAAATATGTTATACATGATTGATGAATTCAATGTGAAGCGAATTCTCTTCTCCCTTGAAGGAAAGGTGCTTCTCTTTGTGCAGGATATTATTCTGAGTCTCTCTTCTTTATCTTTCTCTTGCTCTGTAATTGCACTGGGGGTGCTTGATGTAAAAGACATTCTCTTCTATCTATCAATATACTAAGTAAGGTTTTGTTGTGGTTTTCTCCCTCAAGTCATAGAGGGTTTCCCCAAGGTAAATTCATGTGTCGAATGTGATTGCTTATGTATATGATTTTTATTTGATTTCAAGTATTATTTCATTTCCGAATTCAAGATAAAAAAAATTAACATGGTATCAGGATTTAGAGCTCAGGGTGTGAAAGAGATAAGTTCAACAATCAATATTGAGCCTACATAGATCTTGAGTGTGCAAAGTACTTGAAGAATTATGGCTTCAATATCAGTAAGACTGGAAGACCATCTTGAAGGAACTTCGAACTTCAATACTTGGAAGGCCAATATCTTGAATATCCTGGAAGAGCATGATTTTGATGGATATGTATCCAGTGTTATTGAAGAGCATATTAATAATGTAGGGATCACCAACTTCAAGAAGAATCAATCCAAGGAAAAGAGGATTATTTATGATTCCATGAAAGACAACTTGATGCCCGTGATAACTCACTTGAATACCATAAAGGAATGCTTTGAAACTTTCACAAATCTTTATCAGAAGAAGCTGCTTAGTCAAAAGAGAGCATTGAAGAACAAGCTTTGAAATATGAGGATGGAAAAGGATGAATTTGTGGCTTCCTTCTTCACAAATATCTCTTAAGTAAGACATCAACTCATGAGCATTGGTGTGACGGTCAATGATGATGATCTCATACAGACCGCTATCTATGGTATTCCATATTCATGGGAGACATTCTTGGCTGTAGTAAATGGTCGAGAAGTGAAACCTAACTTTGAGAGACTATGGCATGATTGCATGCAAGAAGAAGGAAAAATCCAAAGCAAGTATACTGCCTACAAAGAAGAGAAACTTGCTCTTGTAGAATGAATGAAAAGAGATAAGAAATCTCACAAGAAATTCTCTCATCAAAAGGAGAATGATTTCATAAAATTTGATAAGTCTAAAGTAAATGTTTCAATTGCAATAAGAAGGGCCATTATGTAAGATAATGTCGTGCAAATCAAAGAGGAAAGTTCAAGGGTAGCTTTCATGCTTCTACTTCTACATAAGATGAACCTACAAGAAATAATTCATCTAATGATCAAGAGACAAAGAACGAATACTATCTTGTCTCAGCCCTTTCTGGATCCATTACCACTAGTGTTGAGACATGGCTGGTAGATAGTGGTGCATCCAATCACATGATTGGATATAGGAGCATTTTCACAGATATGAAGGAAAAGAATTTTTCCTATAAGGTGGAGCTTGGAGATAATACCACCTATTCGATCCAAGGAATTGGATCCACTTCTTTTCAGTTGAATTCAGGAGATGTACAGCATGTAGATGGAATTTTGTTTGTCTTGGGATTGAAGAAGAACCTCTTGTTTGTTTCATTTCTAGAATATAAAGGATTCGGAGTTATATTTATGGACAACAAAGTGCTCTTGTGGCTTAAGCATGAAGAATTGATCTATGCACCAGTGATTGGAGTTAGAGAGGGAGGTCTCTACAAAGTTCCTGGAAAAATCATTCAAGCTATGATCCATTACATATTCATTCCTTGTGAGATGTGGCATAGAAGGCTTGGTCATATCCATTTCAAAGCGCTACCTAGATTGCAAAATATGGTGAAAGGTATGCCCATGTTTAAATCTGATTATTATAGTGTTTGTAGAGGTTGCTCTCTTGGCAAAAACATTAAGAAGATTTTTTCGAAGTAGTACCAAAATATCCAAGGGGATCCTTGACTTGATTCATTCCAATCTATGTGGTCCTATGTCTGCACCCTCCTTTAGTGGTTATTTGTATTATTTGATTTTCATGGATGACTTCTCTTGCAAGTCATGGTTTTATTTTATGAAAACAAAGAGTGAAACTTTCAACAAGTTTCAAGAGTTTAAAGCATTGGTTGAGAATCAGATCGGGAAGCACATTTGTGCTTTGAGATCTGATAATGGAGGAGATTTTGAGTCCCATAAATTCAATGAATTATTTCGATATGTAGGAATAGAAAGACAAATGACTATACCCTACAACCCCGACAAAATGGGGTGGTTGAAAGAAAGAACAGAAAAATATGTGAGGTTGCAAAAGCCATGATGTGTGATCAAGATATACCCACACCCTTATGGGAAGAAGCCTCCAACACTACTATTTATATTCATAACATAATCCCTAATGCTATCTTGGGATAAAAGACTCTTGAAGAGGCTTTCACTGCTTAAAAAACAGATATTGGATACTTGAAGATTTTCGATTGTCCTATTTACATTCACATACCAAAAGAGAAGAGGAAAAATATGGAGCCATCCAAAAAGAAATGAACATTTGTTGGATATAGTGAATCCTCCAAAGCCTATAGAATCTATTTTCTAGGACAATGAAGCATTGAATTCATTAGATATGTAACATTTCATGAAGAGGATGCCTTCAAGCGCTCCAAAGAACTTTAGTGTGATTCAGATATGGAGGAGCATGATACTCCTATGATGGAGGATCCAATTTCTAATTCTCCCATTTCAGATGGTGAGATGGAGAAGCCATATGAGTCCGTAGATCCACTATATCCTAAAGAGACAAAAGATATGATATAAATATGTATTGATGAACCTCTATCTAAGAGGAGATCTGCATGGTGTGAAGACATTCTATAAGAGGAAGAAAAGCATGGAGCACCTCTAGGCTCATCTAGAGAGTAAAGAGACCTTAAATATTTTCAAGATATGTATCACAGATGAGTCACGTCAGTGATTCAAAACTCTCTACCTATGAGGAATCCTCAAAGAAACAAGTATGGAATGATGCCATGGTAGAAGAATACAAATCATGAATAATGATATGTGGGAAGTGGTTCCTAAACCTAGCGGGAAGTCAATAGTAACTTCCAAGTGGCTTTATAAAATCAAGCATGCAGCTAATGGAAGTATTGAAAAGTATAAATCAATCTTTGTGGCCCATGGTTTTTCACAAAAAGAAGGGATAGACTATGATGAGATATTTGCTCTTGTGGCTAGGTACACTACTATCCGAACCATAATTTCCCTTGCTTCAATTTTGGGTTGGAAACTTCACCAGATGGATGTGAATGCTTCCTTCCTCAATGGTGAGGTTGAGGAAGAGGTTTACATACAACAACTTGAGGGGTTTTTAGTTCATGTGAAGGAGTCCCATTTATGCAAACTTAATAAATCCTTGTATGGGCTTAAGCAAGCATCAAGGGCTTGGTATTCGAGGATTGACATCTGTATTCTAAGCTTGGGCTTCTCCAAAAGCGAAGCTGACCCCAACCTGTACTTCAAAGTTGTGAAGAACCGACCATTGATATTGGTTCTCTATGTTGATGACTTGTTCCATATTGGAGAGGAGCAATAGATAGCTCGGTGTAATATGGATCTCACTTCTGAGTTTGAAATGAAAGACTTAGGTATTATGCACTATTTTCTTGGTCTATAAGTTTGGAAAAGGAAATATGAGATCTTTCTTTTAGAAGGAAAGTACATAGTTGATGTATTGTGGAGATTTGGTATGATGGACTGTAAGTCCATGTCTACTCCAATGGTGTCTAATATAAAGAAGCTCCATGAGTCAGATTTTGGATCATATCTAGTGGATCTTACCATGTATAGACAGCTCATTGGTTCCTTGATGTATTTGATGCATAGTAGACCAAACATATGTTATGCAGTGAGTATCTTGAGTTAGTTCATGTCGCAGCCAAGACATAGACATTGAATTGTTAACAAGCATGTGCTTAGATACCTTCGAGGTACTATTTCTTATGGACTTAGATATGCTTCTAGTGGTGGAGTGATGTTACTTGGATATGCTGACACCAACTGGGGTGGTAGTATTGTGGACCAAAAGAGTACATCCGGATTTTGTTTTAGCTTGGGATCAACTATGATCTCTTGGTCCAATAGGAAGTAGGGATTTGTAGCCCAGAGTACTACAGAAGCAGATTATATTGCAGCTAGTACCACCTGTTGAGAAGTTGTGTGTCTTAGGAATCTACTTACTGGGTTGTTTGGTGATAATCTTGAGACTACAGTCACTCGCTCTATCAATCAGAGCTACATTAATCTCTTTGAAAACCCTGTGTTTGATGATAGATCGAAACACATTGAGATGAAGTATCATAAGACTTCAGTACATTACTATTGGTGAATATATTGCAGATATGTTGACTAAGACTATGTCAACTAAGTATAGGTACTTCCGATACAAGCTTGGCATGGCATAGAATGCCTCCATCACTGAGAGGGAGTGTTAAAGTTACAACATCATGAGTTATTCTATGGGTCAATCTTATGTGTCAATATTGTGCCTCATGTGTTGAGGTAGTGCCTTATAGGATCCTAAGTTGGACTTAGTAAACTTGGAGAAGAATCTTGAGTTGGGCTCAAGAATGGTTAAGCTTCACATGTTGAGGAAAGTGCTTTGTATGTCAAACTGATAATGTTGTATAGTATTTCTAGTTAAGGCTAAGGTCTTGTGTTTCAAGATAGATCCTCATGCATTGAGGTGATGCTTTGCATGTCAAATCATGTATAGTGTGTAATGTACTACTAACCATGGTTGAGCTATTAAGTCTCCTCTATGAACTAGCCACCCCTAGAGTGAATTACTTTAGCATATAACCACTTGGAACGATAGTAGGACAATATGATCACATCATTGAGAAAATATCCTTAGTGTATTTGATATGATAATTAAGTTGGCACATGTGGACCATGCAGATAAGACAAGAGATAAAGATAAGATGTGATAAGATATGAGATAATTCGAATTACACATAAAAGAATTAATTAAGAGAGAATTTGAATTGTTAAAATTCAGTGAAGACTTCAGTAAATCAAAGGAGAACTCGAATTGATCGCTACATTGAGTTTAAATAAGAAAGAGTCAGTTAAGAGAGTTAACTAAGTGATAACAAATTAGAAGATCCAGTTAAATGAGTTTTATTGCATGACGACACTTATGTTAAACTAAAAGACAACACTTATGTTAAACTAAAAGATGACACTTCAGTTGCGACACTTGCATGAAGACACTTAAGTTAGCCACCTAACTAAGTGGAAACGCTTTCTGTTAAGGGGCGTGTTCATCCTAAGAACCAGTTCACTGAGTTAATGCACTGCATGAGAAGTGGGGCACTCTTCTCCATGTAAGATTGATACATCCAGATGGAGGGTGAGTTAATCATGAAGTCAAACGATAAAAATGGAAGTCGATGCATGTGAAGAATATATAAATATGTTATACATGAATGATCAATTCAATGTGAAGCGAATTCTCTTCTCTCTTGAAGGCAAGGCGCTTATATTTGTGCAAGATATTATTTCGAGTCTCTCTTATTTATATTTATGTTGCTCTATAATTGCACTGGGGGTTCTTGATGTAAAATACATTCTCTGCTATCTATCAATATACTAAGGAAGGTTTTTTTTGGGTTTTCTCCCTCAAGTCATAGAGGGTTTCCCTGGGGTAAATTCATGTGTCGAATGTGATTGCTTATGTATTTGATTGTTATTTTATTTCAAGTACTATTTCATTTCCAAATTCAAGATAAAAAATTAACAATAGACATGTTCATCTTTGCAGCTACCACATTAATGGATGACATGAAATTCATCGATACAATTTTTCTACATATATTAATGCCGTAATCTTGAAATATTGGTTAAAATCCATGTACCATAATAATGTTATAAACTATATTGATCCTAACTCTACTACTATTCTTTAAGATAAATTTCATGAACTTCACCAAAGTGCATGACCCATCTATATTATATTATTATTTGAGACAAATTCCAAATACTTCACCAAAGTGTGTGAATTTTATTTACCGATAAAAATACTATAAGTAAAGAATAACATATTATGAATAAATATAGTATTTTAAGATTCATGAAGGTTTTAAAATAAAATAAAAGAACTTATTATGTAAGCTATCATATGTGAGGTAGGCAATAGGAGGGGTGACTTCAGTAGTCTCCAGTGTGGATGGAAGGGCTAAAGTAGGCCATATGTATAGAGGATTGGCTCTTATGGATGATGAGTTGGTAGATTACGATGATGGGACACTTGGGACTCCCGAACTATTTTTAGTTCCGATGAGGAATTTCAAAATGTTCTGTGATGTTTGAGAGACTTCACTGCAGATGTCAGGAGGGAGGAAATGTTAGGTTCTTGGCATTTTGATGAGCCTCTTGGAAGTAAAAAGGAGGATAGGGTTTTGTTTGGGATTCAAATATAGGGAGATAATATGGAAACCTTTTCCAAACCCAACACCAAAATTCGATTTGAGATGGTCCATGAACAATCATCAGAGTCTGGTGGGATCTCGGTGTACAAGTTCAAGGCTAGGTGCAAACAAAAGTACCTTAAATCCCTTGCAGAGAGGGTCGATATGGTATCGTGGTTGGATGTGGGCTTGGATATGGCAGAAACTCTCTCATCCTGGGCTCTTGTTGGTAATTTTATGGGGAAAATTGTTTCAAGGTTTGATATTTTAAGTTGCTTTGAGGTGGGCTGGAGTTGAGTCCTTGCATATACGTTGGTTTTGACATCTTGGTGAATGGGTAGTTGTGGTTCATTTTTAGTTCTAAGGGGGATGTGTAGCTTATTCATGGGTGGCCTTGGATTTGGGGAAAACACGTCTTGTTCTTAAGAGGTGGAAATCTAGTTTTGATCCCCGTACTAAACACTTCCTCATTCAACATGTATGGGTTTTAATGTTGGGGTTCCTACTAGAGTTGTGGTTTGGTGAGGTTTTTTAATCTATTGCTATTCTCTTAGGTCATTTTATTTACTTTCGAAGATATTAGCCTCAAGCATGAAGACAAGAGGGTAGTAAAGGTTCTCATCAAGTTGGAAATTAGTGAAGGGTGTTAGCATATCTGGAAATGGTCTTGAAGGGTCATTTTTTTATCCAAACCATCGATTATTGGTGCTCTCTTTTAAATGGTATTCCTATAGGGAAGTGGGTCAATTATGACATTCTTTTCCATTGTGCCCTTTTCCAGAGAGGAAGAAGAAGACAATAATATCTAACTTGGGGGAAAAGGGCTCAGCTGCAAACTCGTTGATTCTGCCTCTTACCTCACATGTTTTGAAGATGGGGGGAGGATCTGATGGTAAAGATGGGGGTCCTTCGGCTTCCATATATATTTCAAGAAATTGGGTTCAAGCAAATAAGGATTCGATCCCTCGGGTCCCAAGAAAAGGTATGAATTACACATCCCTCAATCCTTTGAGATAATCTAGATAGTTTGTGACAATATCCTCCTTACCCCTTGTTTAAGAGGTCCCTTTAGGTGATGGGGAGGGTACTATTGGGCCCTTTTCTCACATAGTTGAGGGTTCTTTATGTGGCCTAGTATTGATCCCTTCTGTGAACTCGAAATCTAAACCAGGGGAAATTTAGCCAAAGTCAACCATCCCTAGGTACCAGTTACAATATCATAAATACAAAGGGGTGGTTGGGGTTGGGCACCAATCCATCTTGGGATAATATCCCTTATCTCACAATCCAAATTAAAATCCTCTAAAGAGATTGTTGTGAAAATAATTGCACAAGTGCACTGATCTTCCACTTGGTAAGGGGCTAAGCCCTGTAGGTTGCAGTAAGGCCTTAGTCCTTGGAGCCCCTTTTGGTTTGGTTGGTATTCCTCCTAGTGATACTGCAAGAGATTGTTAGTGTAGTTCACATTCAAACATAGAAATATTTATAAAAAACAAAATGAAATAGATGGGTGGAGAATGCAAAATTCAACAATGACCAAAGATATGCTAAACCACTCTTCTATTGCCTAATGGAATAGTTGTACAACACCTAGGAGGTGTGGTATTCAAGGGAAGCCAACAATATACCTTAGGGAGGCCTTTCTTATCCAAACTAAATGATAAGTAGCTGGAAGAACAATAGAGAGAAACAATTTCCCCTATATGTAAGGTGGCAAGGGAGCTTGGGAATGCTTACAATGGTAGGAAATGGTGGGCTATGAGGAAGCTCCAACTCAAATATAGAAGCATAACCTTACTCTGATTTCTCCCTACAAAATGCATGCCAATGGATTTCTTTTATAGCACAAGAGGTGGCCAAAAAAAAAACTAGATCCAAATGTGAACTCTCCTGCTTCATGAACTAGCTCCAAGGTACACAAGGGGGGCTGATTAATGCCACCAATTGTGTGAGGAGCCGAATTCAGATCTTTGGGGAGGAATGAATCTTCAATGTGTCGTTGGGAGTGAGTTGTACCTTCATTTCGACAGTAGCACGACTATCAAAGGAAAATCCATGTGGTTGTAGCATGGGCATTGTTAAGCTAACATGCACTATAGCACGGGTCAATTGTGTATTACCCACGCTACCCTTTGTTTTGACTGTTCCTTAGCACTTATGGACTCATGTTGTGTTTTGGATCTATTAAGGATGCCTATGGTGATGTGCATTCTTTATGTTTATGATGCCTTACTGGATGAATCACTGAAATGTTGCATGTGTGCAATTTTTAGGTGTTAACAAAGATCCTTCGGGGAAAGCAACAGACGATTGCTAGGGACCTTGTTAACGCCAAAAAGTATTACACATGTGACATTTCGGTGATTCATCTAGTAAAGCGTCATCAACATAAAGAATGCATCTCACCATAGGCATCCTCAACAGATCCCAAACATAGCATGAGTCCATAAGTGCCAAGCAACAATTAAAACAAGGGGTAGCACGGGTATTACACAATTGACCTGTGCTATAGCGCAAGTTACCTAAACAATGCCCATGCTACACCTACGTGGCTTTTCCTTCGATAGTCGCGCTACAGTAAAAACAGAGGGACCACTGACTCCCAGCGGCACACTAAAGACTGAATCCTCCCCAAGGATCATAATTCGTCTCCTCACACACTTGGGGGGCATTAATCATCCCCCCTTGTGTAACTTGGAACTAGTTCATGAAGGAGGAGAGTTCACATTTGGATCTAGTTGTTTGATGGCCACCTCTTGGCCTATAAAAGGAATCCATTGGCATAAATTTTGTAGAGAGAAGTTAGAGAAGTTTTTGCTGCTAGATTTGATTTGGATCTTCCTCATAGCCCACCATTTCCTACCATTGTGAGCATTCCCAAGCTTGCTTGCCACCTCCCATCAAGGGGAAATTGTCTCTCTCCATTGTTCTACCATTTACTTAGAATTTAGTTTGGACAAGAAGGGCCTCCATAAGGGATATTGTTGGCTTCCCTTGAATCCCTCGCCTCCTAGGTTTTGTACAGCTATTCCATTGGTAAATACAAGAGTGGTTTAGCATATCTTTGGTTGTTGTTGGAGTTTACATCCTCTCCCCATCTCTTTCATTTTGTTTTTATCAATATTTTCATGTTTGGTTGTGAACTACACTAACAATCTCTTGCAGGATCACTTGGAGGAATACCAAACCATCATCAAAAGGGGCTCTAAGGACTGAGGCTTTGCATTAACCCCTCACCCAGTGGAAGAGTTCACTTGTGCAATTTTTTCCATAACAGTTCTAATGGTGAGCATACTTGTTTGTGTTCATTTCTTTTTAAAGTAGGTTGTTTTATGCTAAGTAGATAATTGTGGGTATTTTTCACTTGTAGGAGATCAGGTATTCGACCTATTGCTTCCATAATTTGGCCCCATTTATTTTTATGTATCTGTGTGGTTCCCGACATCTCTGTCGTGCTGATAGCGCAGAATCGACTCAGACAGGCGCGTGCATAGCGCTGGTTACCAATGTCAGACCTACTCTACATTTCCCATCGCATTTGTGTGAAAGGTTAGCGTATAAAGTGCGCCTATTTTGTATTAACCCACGCGGTCCATACAGTAGAGACTGGTTTATCTGTGCTACTGTTGTTTATTTTCTTTTTATCTTCATAGCTTAGTTTGGTATCCCAATTGTTGCTTACTAGTGAACTTAAATTAAGGCTAATTCACCCAATTACTTATTTTTTTAGTAATTAGTGCACCTAGACCAATATTAGGAAGTAAAGAGTACATCTCTCTTGAATCTTACTTAGGCAACCCACTTTGAGGCTTTCAATGGGCCCCATTGTTTTCACTAGTATTCAAGACCATTTCTTGTTTATCCATCAAATCGACATGTTGTTTTTAGTAGTATTGCTAGTGTAGAAAACACTTTTTGCACACAAGCAAGGATCCAAAGACACTTGTCTCCCGAATTATTCTCTTCACTTCACACTTCACGTGAGCTTGGTGAATCCGAAAAAGGGTGAGAAGTGTGAAATACCTCCATTGCACACATGTCTATTAGTTAGAATATTTTGATTTTGGAAAGCACCATGAGCATCTCTTAGAGTTAAAAGTACACATTCTTGATATACTCTTTTAGTTAATTTTTCAATAAAATCGTTTTTTGCTTTCATCACATGTGTTTGCACCACTAGCACACAATAAGAGGCATACATACTCTTCTAATCCTAGTATGTTCTTCACCTCGAACTTCATGTGAGCTTGGTGAATCAGAAAGGTAGGGATTGTGAAATACCCCTCTTACACTCCATAAGTGAAACATTCAAACTCCTTAAAATCAACATTGTAATTGTCTTAACCAACTAAAATCCTCCACAGGAGGTCACAAAACAATATTTTAGTTAGGTATGATTGATTGGGATAAGCATCCATTAATGCCCACCATTCTAGTTTCATTAGTAATATTTTGGAACACAATATTGTTGTCTCATAGGGTACTTACAAAATCTTGCTATAAGCAAGTGTTAAAAAAAAACTCATGATCCAGGTGGATATTGGTGGCCACCCACCTTTCCAACTGGCTCAAAACAGTTTTATGGCAATTTTGGTATTGTACTATTTTTAGCAGTTTTTCGGGTCCTGAACTTCTGGGGCCATTTTGAGGCCCTAAACGACCTTTTTTGGCAATTTGGGGGGCCAAATGGTTGCCCCCGGCATACATTTGGCCCCAGTCGAAAGTTGTAAATCTCGGATAGACCTTTCCAACGGGCTACCGAGCGCCCCAAACGGAGATCGTATGCAAAAGTTACGACCCCGGGAAGTTGATGTACTAATTTACCCAAACGGGGCCCACATGACTTTTGGCGCTTCATCTCCTAGGGTTAGGTTTTTGGATGTCTAGGGTTTTTGACATTCCTGTTTATGGTAAAAAGGCCTTGAGAGCCTCATTGTAACCATCTTCTTGCGAAATGAGAGCAGCCGTCACATCTCTTCTCAGAGATAAGCCGCCACCATTCCAGCAAGCTTGTTTTCCGCTGCATTTTACAGTTCTAGCTTATTTCCTTATTGAATAGAAAACCAGTTTTACTGTATCTCTGTTATTTTGTGTTAAGCATCTGATAATAATCTGTATTCATTTCGTTCTGCTCATAAAATCCGGATCAGTGGTATCAGAGCGGTCTGCTCCTTGTCGTCTTAATGCATGTCCCCAACGAGGTCAGGGTACAAAGAATTGGGTCTCGAGCTTGTTTCTCTTGAGGACAAAATCTCTCGCACGCCCAAGCGACCTCTCATGGCAGGAGAAAAGAAAGATGACGGGACAGGAGATCCTATCAAAATGTTGCTTGAGGAAGCCCTCACGCAGCAGAGGAACGAGATGATGGATAATTTCGCGCAAATCCTTCGGCAACTACCAACAAGCGACGCATCTTCCTCGAGCGGAGGCGCCGCCCCCTTCAAGGTACAAATCAACTTTGATATCCCTATATTTAAAGGACAGATAGACGCAGATGCTGTAGATAAGTGGTTGAATCTACTCGAAGGGTATTTTTCTATCCATAACTTTTCGAATAAAGAAAAGATTACTTTTGCGCTCCTCAAAGCCGTTCCCCATGTCAAAGATTGGTGTGAAACATTCTGCGAGCAAAAGGACACAGAAGAAGGCTCATTATTTTCAGTCACGGCCACCTGGGAATCCTTCAGGGATGCTATTAAGGAACAATACTACCCTGTTGGAAGTTATGACGATTTGTATACCAAATGGACCACACTGCGACAAGAAAGAGACCAAGCAGTGCCAGAGTTCACAAATATCTTCCATACCTTGCGCACCAAGCTGGGTATCAAAGATTCAGAGCGACATCTGGTGCTCAAGTATCGCGGTGGTTTGCATAGATACATCCAGACCGAAATGGAATTTCTGGACATCTCTTCCTTGGGCGCGGCCTACCGATATGCTGTCAAAATCGAGCAGAAGCTCAAACAAAAGACACGGCAATTTGGGCCTGGGAACCCTTCACAGCAAAAGACAGGAAAGGGCAGCCCCAACCCACAGAATAAAGGACAGAGCAAAGATGGACAGCATCAGGACAACCAGTCCAAGCCGCAAGCAAAGAAGGACACCGGAAAAACAAAGAAAGATACCGGGAAGTGGTGCGACTTCCATAAGAGCCCTTAGCATAACACTGCTGATTGCCGCTCAAAGCAGTCGCTGGTGGCCGAATTGAAAGCATCTGAATCAGATGCGGGTTCTGACTCTGAGTCCGAACCAGAAAGGGGAAGATGGATCATTGGCGCGGAACCCAGTGCCACCATTGCCACCACCAAGCTCCAGCCTGATGAACCAGACGAGCCAGAAGAAGGAGAACGCCTCTTCCATTCACAGATGTGGGTAAAAGGCACCCCGCTGCATTTCATCGTTGATAGCGGTAGCCAGAAGAATCTCATCTCAGTAGAGGTCGTCAAGCGCCTAGCCCTACCAACAACGTCGCACCCACAACCCTACACCATTGGATGGCTCCGCAAAGGAAGCGATCTCCACGTCAGCCAACAGTGCCGACTGCCATACGGCATCAAGCCCTTCAAGGATGAGGTATTGTGTCATGTTGCTCCTCTCGAAGTTTCAGATGTTCTTTTGGGCCAACCTTATTTATGGAAACGTCATGCTGTATATGAGTCTAGGCCTCGTAGTGTTATTATTTCTTTGAACAGGAAATTGTACAGGATACCCGAGGCAGTACCTCCTAGTGCTATTTCCTTGATCTCTGCCAAGCAATGCAGGAAGGTCATCTCTCAGACCGGGAAATTTGTCTTCTTCGTGATTCGCTCTCAGAGTGAAAGAAAGATCGCAGCCACATCCCGAGCCTCCGTGACCGATCTATCCACACAACAGAAGCAAGTGGATAAGATGGTGGAAGGATACTCAGATATCTTCTCCTCTCCGACCGGGGTACCTCTGCACTGCCAGGTCAAGCATCCCATCGATCTGACCCCAGGCGCACCGCTACCCAATGGGCCAGTCTATTGCCGCTCTCTGTTGGAAAACGAGGAGATCAAGAGGCAGATCCAAGAATTGCTCCACAAGGGGCACATCCGTCCCATTTCATCACCTTGTGGGAGCCCAATCGTGCTGGTGCAGAAGAAAGATGGGACCTGGCGACTCTGCATTGATTACCGGGCCCTGAATAAAATCACAGTCCGTAACCGGTACCCGATTCCCCGAATCGACGACCTCCTTGATCAGCTCACGGGGGCCAAATACTTCAGTAAGATTGATCTGAAGTCGGGATACCACCAGGTCCCAATAGAACAGACAGATGTATGGAAGACTGCCTTCAAGTCAAAAGAAGGTCTTTTTGAATGGCTGGTCATGCCTTTTGGTTTGACAAATGCTCCAGCAACTTTTATGAGGATGATGGACGATATCCTACGACCTTTCACCAACAATTTTGTAGTGGTGTATCTGGATGACATCCTCATCTACAGCAAGACTTGGGAGGAACACTTGCAGCATATTCAGCAGGTTCTGCACACCCTGCGGAAGCACAAACTATATGCAAACTTGGAAAAATGCTCCTTCGGCATGGACAAGGTCCATTACTTAGGCTACATCGTTGATCGACATGGTGTGCATGTGGATCCAGCCAAGATCCAGGTCATCCGTGACTGGCCAGCTCCAACCACACTCACTGAACTTCAGAGCTTCTTGGGCCTCGCCAATTTCTATCGCCGGTTCGTGCTGGGATTCTCTCATATCGCATGGGCCCTCAGCCAAGTGACCAGGGGTGGTGGTAAGGCAAAATTTGTGTGGGGCCTGTCCCAACAACAAGCCTTCGATGACTTGAAGAAGCGTTTGTGCTCATCGCCGGTACTCTCATTACCGAACCTACAACATCCCTTTGAGATTGAGACAGATGCTTCAGATTATGCTGTGGGTGCCGTTCTCACTCAACACGGCCACCCCGTGGCATATCATAGTGAGACACTATCAGATGCTGTTCGCAAGTACCCTACCTATGACAAAGAAATGTACTCCATTGTACAAGCCTGCCGCCAGTGGAGACATTACATTCTTGGGAAGGAGACAGTCATCCACACTGATCACAAGCCACTACAGTTCATGCAGACCCAAGGAAAGTTGCAGAATGACCGCCATCAGAAGTGGTCAACATATTTACAACAGTTCCACCTCAACATCAAATATAAAACAGGGAGTACCAACCGAGTTGCTGACTGCCTCAGTCGACCTCCAGTCGCGGCACTTACCACGGTGCTAGACTCTTGTGGCCACGAGACCTCCGGATGGCCTCACCTCTATGAGACAGACCCTGACTTCTCCGCCACCTATCAAATGTTGGGCACCAACTCAGTGGTTGCTAATTTCCATCTTCAGGATGGGTTGTTGTGTCATCTAGGCCATCTCTGCGTTCCATCAAGCGAGCGTGCGAAGCTGATTTGGGAAGCTCACTATAGTCGGGTGGCAGGACACTTTGGCGTCGAAAAGACAGTGGCAGTGTTGCAGAAATATTTCTACTGGCCGAAACTTCGACAGGATGTCGGCAAGTATATCAGGTCCTGCACCGCTTGCGCTATTGCCAAACCGACCACTAAGAAACAGGGCCTATACACCCCTCTGCCTACTCCTGACAGGCCGTGGGAATCCATCTTAATGGACTACATGTCGGGCCTCCCGTCCACCAAGAGGGGAAACGACTGTGTTTTCGTGGTTGTTGATCGCTTTTCCAAGATGGCGATTCTAGCCGCTTGCAAGAAGAACATCACAGCAGAAGCCACTGCCAAGCTCTTCTTTGAACGAGTATGGGTACATTTTGGGATCCCACAGACCATTATCTCAGACCGTGACAGTCGGTTCCTCAGCTCATTCTGGTCAAGCCTCTGGTCACTGCTGGATACCAAGCTCACCAAATCCACTGCCTTCCACCCCCAGACCGATGGACAAACGGAGGTCGTCAACCGTATGGTCGTACATATCCTGCGCATGTACAATTCAACACACCCCCGCACATGGGATGAGAGTCTCCCCTATGTCCAACATAGCTACAACCGAGCCTTGCATAGCTCAACTGGCCACAGCCCCTTTCAGGTGGGGTTGGGATTCCAACCATTGGGCCCCATGGATGTTGCACTTCCCCTTGCGACCACCTCGGCCGACTCGTCCCCAGAAGCTGACAAATCCGCCCGGTTCATTGAACGGATCCAGCATATCCGCCAACAGGTTCAGGATATTCTACAGAAGTCTAATACCAAGTACAAGCAGCGCCATGATCAACATCGGGTGCCCCATAAGTTTCAGGTGGGCGACAAAGTTTGGTTGCATTTGCAGAAAGAACGCCTTACAGGGCCCCATCGAAAGCTTCGCCCACTCCGTTATGGGCCATACACCATCACCAAGGCAGTGGGTGACAATGCTTTTGAGCTCAACATTCCCCCCTTCCTGGGTCTGCATCCAGTCTTCAACGTGGCTCTCCTTCGGCCATATTTTCCACCACTGTTAGACACCTCAGAGATAGCAGAGAAGTTGACACCAATAGAGCTCAACCCTGACTGCCTACAACAAGCATCCAATGATCATATTGCAGACACACAGATAAAGGGCAC
Organism: Larix kaempferi; assembly: GCA_027924585.1. Lineage (NCBI taxonomy): Eukaryota > Viridiplantae > Streptophyta > Pinopsida > Pinales > Pinaceae > Larix > Larix kaempferi. The sequence goes on along the minus strand of BSBM01000073.1, from coordinate 24,283,402 downwards.
TCGACATCAAAGGATCCAGCTTTATCGAGTTGTCAAAGCAGGGCAGCTCCTGCACCAAGGCAAGTGGCTCACCCAAGGCCAAATTCAGCAGAAATTTCCTCATCTGATGGGGGAACTCAACGCAATGGAGACCATTGCTTCCTAAGGAGGGAGGATTGATCCAGGTGGATATTGGTGGCCACCCACCTTTCCAACTGGCTCAAAACAGTTTTATGGCAATTTTGGTATTGTACTATTTTTAGCAGTTTTTCGGGTCCTGAACTTCTGGGGCCATTTTGAGGCCCTAAACGACCTTTTTTGGCAATTTGGGGGGCCAAATGGTTGCCCCCGACATACATTTGGCCCCAGTTGAAAGTTGTAAATCTCGGATAGACCTTTCCAACGGGCTACCGAGTGCCCCAAACGGAGATCGTATGCAAAAGTTACGACCCCGGGAAGTTGATGTACTAACTTACCCAAACGGGGCCCACATGACTTTTGGCGCTTCATCTCCTAGGGTTAGGTTTTTGGATGTCTAGGATTTTTGACATTCCTGTTTATGGTAAAAAGGCCTTGAGAGCCTCATTGTAACCATCTTCTTGCGAAATGAGAGCAGCCGTCACATCTCTTCTCAGAGATAAGCCGCCACCATTCCAGCAAGCTTGTTTTCCGCTACATTTTACAGTTCTAGCTTATTTCCTTATTGAATAGAAAACCAGTTTTACTGTATCTCTGTTATTTTGTGTTAAGCATCTGATAATAATCTGTATTCATTTCGTTCTGCTCATAAAATCCGGATCAACTCAGTTCAAAAGTGCGTAGTGATCAAGGAGTTGAACGCCGAGGTATATTTTCCCTACTCTCCCCTACAAGCCACTCAACTTGTTGTAGGGAGACGAAACTATACCGTGCAGGGAAAACCATTGATCCAAACTTGACACAAGGTATCTTAGTGGCCCAACTTAGGATATCACCAAGGAGCAATTGTGATTGCAATTGACTCCTGAAGTTAGCTATTGCTGGTGGGAGGTGTTTCCAATTCTTCTTGATTGGATCATTAGCCCCATCGCCAGTATAACTAGCTCTTTGTTACCTCCACTAGTTGATTGTTGAGTGGATACCATTATCACCATCAATTATGCTTTGGGGAGGCCCAGTTACATTTGAGAGGAAAGATGTTAGGTCATCTAGGGAATTTACATTTATTTTTCTTTTTTAACTACAAGTTCACTAACTTGTAATAAAAAGAACCTACATGTGGGGAATCATGCACTAAAACCAACATTGCACATATCACTCACTTATCGCACCATTTTTCATTATTGTGGTTGGCATATTTTTGCATTTGTTCAATTTTGTTTATTCCACTATCACTCTCATTTGACACAAATCCTTCCCCATTGAGGAACAAAACAACATCCTAAGACAGTCTCATAGACTGCAAAGGCCTATCCCCTCTCTCGATGGGTGTTTTCACACCTTCCCCCCATGTTCCACACAGAGGGAATTCAAGCTGAGGTCGTTCACAGAAAGCATTGATAGGATCATCTAGTCGAGGCCAAGCATTGCTAGGTTTATTTTCTCGCCTCGGAGAATATATCAATTACACCACTTCTTCCCCCATCGGAAGTAGTACCCCGCTGGCTTCTCCCCAAGGATATCCCTTGGATCCATTTGACCAATATTCCCTCATAGGAGGTCAACCGTTGTTTACAACACCACCTAGGTCTCCTCCTCATGGAAATCACATCCAAAATAGAACAGAAAGACCAGTTGTCCCCACCTTACCACTTATGGCTAGTTTAAATCTACCAGATTTGGCCAAACTGAAAAATGACCCCATTGCTCATGATGTGACATGACCGGCTATGCCAGACAAGCTTCCTTCTGATATTCCCAAATTCGAAGGAAAATAGGGAGATGATCCCTCCAACCACATTATTTCTTTCCACTTATCGTTTTCATATAACAGCATAGTGGATGACCCTGTGAGGCTTTGTTTATTCCAGCGTACCCTCACCAAAACAACAACAAAATGGTACGTAAACCTAGAAAGTAGCACCCATTCCACATTCGCGACATTGGCCACCACATTTATTACATGCTTTAAAATAGCAATCCAACATGATTTATGCCTTCAAATTCTCACTAAGTTTCTTCAAAATACTTCTACCCACATTGCGGACCACATCCATGAATGGCATAGACGCTGCACACTATGTAAGATCTAAATACAACCTCCCTTTCTATTGGATTGATTTATAAAATCTCTCCAACCTGCCACAGCCAAAGAGGTTTCCAACTCCATGCCACAAAGCGAGGAAGAGGCCATGTTGAAAGCACAACATTTTGACCTCTTATATGCACAATCTGGCTATGTTTACACAATCCTCCATGATGCCCCTCGGCATCGGTCGTTGGATCCTACAACTTTGGTCTCGTCACATTCAGTGGATGGTATTATTGGGTCCATTTACCATCTAGGAAAGGTTCCTCCCACCACATCGGTTCCATTCAACATGGTTATGTATTACCCATCCATGCCACCTATTTCGGTACACCCTACACCAGTACCAACACCATCAGTTGGTCAGTTACAGTATGGACCATACAATCCTACATATGCAAACGTTAGCCAAATAATGACGTTTGCTACACTGCCAATGGTGAAAGTCGCTCCTACATCCACCTCTTATGGATCTCAAATGGAATTTATCCCACCACCGGGATATAGTCTGTATTACCCTTTCCCATTCCCAACTAGTCAACAACCTTCCCCCCACACGGGAGTTAAATTAGTTCAACCTTCTTACATTCAACAAGCTCAAAAATTTGAGAAGTTGAATTCCATAAACCCTAGAATCCACAAAAGCAGGGGAAGAAGAAAGGTAATAAAAACAAAATAAGTAGCTAGGGAAAGGGGGGAACCCCCCCCAGCAAAACAAGAATGCAGGTGATCCAAATATAGGGACTAACAATCCCCCCAAACAAGGGAATAATCCTCCCGTGGTAACTAATTATTTTTTCTCCATTTGCGATGATTATGGTCATTACACACATCATTTCCCTCTTATATCCCACTGCCAATAGTTAGTGGAAGCTAAAAAGAAGATGGTGACGAACCCTCCTCAGGAAAAAAAATCCTCCCCAACCACAAACAATAGTTTAACAGCAACCCTTTTCCAATCAAGGGAAAGTTACAAAAGAACAAGATCCTCACCCACCCAGCGACAACTCTTTCCAAAATATCTATACACTGGATATAAGCCTTCAGACATGAGCCAAGGGTTATGATGGGTCTCCCACCCCCCAAGTGGAATACATTTCTATCCCCTCGGGGGGCCCTCTGCAAATACCATGCCTAAATACTGAACAAATACCATGGATTCTGAAAGCTCCACTCAAGCGTACCCCTAGTAACCCCCACATGAAAGCTTCCCACAATTACAGTATTGTGGATGACTTTCCTCAGTCACTCGTGGCTATGTCCACATTAGAAGTGATACAGTCATTCCCAACACAGAGAAAGGAATTAATCAATGTGCTCAGCATGGTCAATACATCTGACTCACACCTCATGACCTTTGATCTTGACAAAGGAGATCTACGAATACCATTATCAATCGCATGTCAAGTTCCAGTGACTATAAAAAACGTCATGATTCACCGATGTATCATCGACAAAGGCGCATCCACTTGTGTCATATCTGTAAAAGTATGGAAACGATTAGGGTCCCCTGAGTTGGTCCCCTCATCTATTTCTCTTCGCGCATATGATGGGATACCATACCAACCAAGAGGATTGTACCAAAATGTCCCCATAGAACTGGGGGGAAAGATGGTTATGATCGATACTGAAGTAATTGATGTCGAGCTCAACTACAACATCCTATTGCGGTGTAGTTACATGTATGCCATGAATACGATAGCCTCCTCAATATTCTGTATCATGATGTTTCCCTTAAATGGGAAGATAGTTAGCCTCGACCAACTTAACTATTATGACCCTAATACCACAAGCAATCCCGACAACGTCCTACCAACTGTACCAGAAGATGATCAACCATATGTTGACATTTCCCTCGGTATGAACAAGGAATCCAATTTGTTAGGACCATATTCGAGACCACCACCAAAGATGCCTACATATACCAATGGACTAATGTGCACAATTTCCACCATCGAAAATGGATCCGCCTCCACCTCAACACCATCATCAGCACCACCTCTGAGTCATGGCATTGAACAAACATTGAGTCCATCGGTACCACTAATTTTTCAAATCCCATTCTTGTACCCACCCACGGGTGTACAAGGGACGTCGGTTATGGCTCATCTAACTCTACCTGGGATAACTCTGGGGATACTGGTATTGTACCTCACACCACCCTACCCTGAAATAGATTACAAACCAGTTGCCCATTATGAGTTTGTCCTTGTTTCAGCTAGTATGGTTGCAAGTCTTGTAACACATTCAGTTACGACAGCCCAACCTATGACATCCACAACTACACCACAATCGGTTTCCATTAAGATCGTCAATGGGGGCACCAGACAACCCAAGTTGAAAGGTCCCCCATTACCAACCTCGACATCTAATTCAGTATAAACTGTGAATCCTAAAGCAGGGGGAATCACCCATCAGGATTTAAAACCCCCAGTAATGATCAATACTCCCAATCAAAGGGTCACACCATCGTGTTCTATTTGTGGGAAGAAAGGCCATACAACAAACCTATCTCCTACTCTACCAGAGCTAAGTAATTTGCTTAACACCCCCATTAGAATCACCCACCCTCCACCAGTGGTGAAAGGGGGCACACCTCCATCGCCCACAACTAAGTCCAAAACATTGTGTACCAATCACACATGTTCCATGTGTGCTCATCATGGGAACTATATGCACCATTTCCCCGAACTCCCTCGATATCGAGAGGCGTTAGCAATAGTTCTTCTCACTCAAGTAACAATTGATCCAACCCCCCTTCTTACACCAAGTAGTATCATCCATTAATGTGACCACCACATCGATGACACCATCATTCATCCCTCCCACAGAAATTGCGCCAACTGCAAAAAGCGTGGTAGAGACTATAATGTCATAAGACCCATCTAAACTTATGAAAACGCAATAACATAATGAATGCTCGTCATGTGGGAACTCCACCCATATGATCCATCCTAGCGCCATCCCATGCATAATGGATCAAATCAACACTCAATAAGATCAAGAACACTTCCACCCACATGTACCAAGACCTTGTTGATATTGTGGAGAGACCACCCATTACGCATTTCAGTGCCCCATATTGCTCATCGAATGACAAACTCGTCTTGACCTTATGAGAATGAAATATCAATTACAAACACCCTGTGTAACACCACAAGCGTCATCAACCGAGGAGGTAGTACCAACCTTCCCAGAAGACCATAAGTGTTGAATCTCCTTTAACCGGTGTCCTCACTTTCAGTGATTCCTCATCTTTTGATGAAGACGCAGACCACCCACAAGCATTCCCAAAAAAATAACAACCAAAACAGGGGTTTTATACCCCCCAGCACAAACAAGACATCTGACACCAACCGTTGATATTCTTATGGGTATGATGTCGTAATAGGTCTATTAAGAGATGCCCTACACCTAGGCATTCACCATCTACAAGTTCACCTCGACTCACAACTAGTTGTATCAAAATTGAATCATTTATTCCATGTTCGCAACCCGCTCCTTTTCCAAAAAACTTTGCCCATGCACCTTCTCATTCGACAGTTTGAAAACATAAATTTATGTAATGTCCCCATTGAAATAAATCTAAAGAAGAGAAAATTCCACCAATCTACCAGTTTCCTAGGTTGGGGTGGAAACATTAGATTTGGAATAAGGGAACTATAAAAGACCCAAATGGACATTATATTGACAAAATATATTAAATGGGGAAATACATAAATATTTAATATAGGAAAATAAGGTGGCACTTGGTCATGAGGGAATATTGGAGGTGTGGGGCCCACTCAAGCAATATTCCCCATGTCACATGGCATCCTACTCTCACCCATTTGAATCCAAGGTGGAGTCCAACTTTCTTGGGGTATTTGGAAGGGAATAATACTTGGCATGACTCAATGAGGGTCGAAATTGAGAGGATGAGTAACTCCCATGGAAGAGGAAGAGGCATCTTGGAGTTATTGCACACTTGGGCTAGATTCCCTAGCTTCTATGACAACAATGATGAAGATGCTATGACACTTATGACAAAAGTTAGACCTGATTGCTGAAATCTGACATATATTACATGTTGGGGCTAAAAATATCCTCCAAGAGGGCGCACAAGGGAGTTAGGGCAGCCAAAGAGTCATACATTCGAATTGAGTGAAGGAGGAGGCTAGGAATTGATGGACAAGTGGCACACATTGGAATCTCTTCCCAATTCAAGTTGGCATGAATCTCATGGAGGGAATTCGAACCATGGAAGGCTTGGTAAGATAATAAAATACAAGAACCACAAAGGAGAGTGGCTTTTCATCATTTCTCATTTTGCATATTGGAGAGCATAGCTTGTCCATGCTAGTGGAGTGTTTACTCTACTTTCCTTAGTACCAATTTTGAGGGTGAAAGATTCCCATCCTAATTGGAAACTGGAGAGGCCATTCAAACCTTTAATTTTGAGCTATAATGGATTTATTTGTTTTAGTTTGAAGCTACAGGGCAGCTCGTGATTCTTTCTTCTTCAACTTGTTCCCATCTCCATTTCACATCTCTCTGCATATTTTGGATCTTGGAGGAAGGGCGCACATGGTGAGGTGATGATATCTTTGGGAGAGTCCAAGATACACCATTTATTTGTAATATGATATATTTAATCTGTATTTTATTCTCAGAATATCCTCAGGTCGAAATACCAAGTGAAACTATGTAAAAATACCAAACAATGTATAAATGGTGCCATTTTCCTCATATCTTGTTATGAGAGCTTGAAGTTGCTTTATTCCATTTTGTATCAGTTCATATCTGTTATTTTTATGATTTATGGAGATTCATTAATGTCTTGAATAAGTTTCATATACATTACATAAACGTTTGTAACATAAATCTTGAATTTCATAGCAAGTGGTGAAGTTTCCTATCATTTCCCCCTATGTGAAGACATGTCCACAAACCTCTGATAAATGAATGTTGCAGAAGCCTCTGGAAACTGATTAATGTTGCATTTGTGTGACCATTGAATTCCTTTAACTAATATGTTTCTCTGTTCTGAAATTTGGGCTGGTCGTACTGCATTTGGGAATCCATTAGTGACCTCTACCCTTGGGGGTTTGAACCTCGAATTTGCTAGTAAAATTCCCCAATTTCTCCTGAAGTTAAATGAATGTTGCAGAAGTATTTTGAGAGTTTCCAAACATCCATAAGCATCATTTTTATGTCTTAATACATTTCAAATAACTTCATACCCAATTCAGAATCATTTGGATCCATTTGGGAGCATTGGAGTCATAACTAGTCTAAGGGTCGAATTGGTCAAAAATTGCAATTTTTTCAATTTTTCCAAATTTATAAAAAGGCACACTACAAGTGGTATCAGAGCATGGTCCTTGCACCTGGTTTGGGTGACCATTTATGAGGTCAATAAGTCATCCCCCACCCTTATAAATAGAAACTGAAAGTATCTTTGGTGAAGTGGAAGAAGAAGGAGAAGAGGTGTATTTTGTTGAGACTATGGCTAAGGATGAGAAAGGAAATTCTGATCTGGAGGAGAAAGAGGAGTTTAGGAAATTCATGAAACCATTTTTTGAAGATATGACAAGGCATATAATGCAAGGATTCAAATTGATGGCTAGTCAAAATGGTATCAAATTGGCCACGGGAGGGAACAACGGTTCCTCTAGTGAGGAAAAGAAGACAGTGGGTGGAAGCATTTTCTCAAGGACAGGGCCTCATAATTGACCTCATGAATTTCAAATCTCAACGAGAGATACCACACCTAATTTTCTTTAGATCAACTAAGATCCTAACCCTCAAATTGGCATGAAGAAAATTCTAGCAGAATGGCAAGAGTTGAGTGAAGATTGTAGAAGGACATTACCATTTGATCAATTCTTTACTGTCTCAAAAAAGCTCAAAATGAGAGGAGGTAATAGAACTCCTTTTCAAAATAAATAATTGAATTATGCCATAGTTAAAATGCCCCTTCCTACATTTGATGGCTCATCTCAAATTTCTGCAAATACTTGGATACAAAAACTAGACGTGTATTTTTAGCTGAATCCAATGGTTGAAGAGGATGCTCTAAAAATGGCTATTTTGAATCTTGAGGGAGAAGCCAATGATTGGTGGTTACATGGAGGTAAAACCTTGGGACATGATCAAGTTACAACATATTAATAATTTGTTAACAGGGTATTGGAAATATTTGAGCAAAAATACCCAGAAATGCCTTTCAAAGAACTAGCACAGTTGAAGCAAAGTGGAACACTGGATGAGTACATGTTAGAATTTCAAAAATTATCAGTTAAGGTGGTTGATATATCTATGGTCAGATTAGTATTTATCTTTACTGAAGTTTTGGATGAACCTTTGAAGGGTTTGGTTAAGGCCCACAAACCTACTTCATTGAAAGATGCCATGAGCTTGGCAAGAGATCTGCAAAATGTGCTACCCAAGACAAGGTATTCTACCAAGCCCAACTTTCCTTCCAAGTCTAGATTTGAAAATAATCCATGGAAAAAATATTCATTTGTAAAGGATAAGAAAGAGGGACCAACCAAGGAAGAACTCAGAAGAAAGAAACTATGTTACACATGCTTCCAACCATGGGTACCAGAGCATAAATGTGCTAAGGGGAAAGCACAATTGATTGAAGTATTTTCTGATGATGATGAGTATGAAGGGGGTATGGAGGAATAAGGACATATTTCATCCCAAGAAGAGGGATATGACACAGTAGAAGAATAGAAACAAGAAGAAGATCGTCCATCACCTAACAAAGGGAGAATTTCAGTACTTTCAGGAGTACCTCGCTTTCACACCATTCGATGCAAAGGAGTGGTACAAGGGAAAAGGGTTTCAGTCTTGGTAGATGGAGGAGACACACATAAATTCATTAATGCATCCATGGTGGAGAGGATAAAGTTACCTACTAAACCATTTGATGGGTTCATAGTCATCATTCTAGGTCACAATACTATGGAGTGCAAAACATGAATTCCAAAGCTACAACTCACCATAGGTAATTACACATTTTCTTATATATTTTATGCAGTTGATGTTGCTTATACTAATGTGGTATTGGGAGTTCAATGGTTATATTCTATAGGGAAACATACAGTGAACTATCAAATACTTGAAATGAAATTCAAAGATTCAGAAGGAAAACAAAGGGTGATGAGAGGAATGCACACATATTCGAATCAAGTGGTGTCTTCCCATGGTATGAGGTCCATATTGAGGCATGGGGATATTGAATGGGATGATGAATGTTGCATCATTTGCCCCAAGCCAAAAATAAATATTTCAGAACATCCAAGGGAGATAAGAAAGCTACTACACAAATATGAAAAGGTTTTTGGAGACCTTCCTCCTGGAAGGCCACCTGTAGAGGAGTTGAGCACAACATTGTTTTGGAGGTGGGTGCTTCACCTATACAAATACCACCATATAGGAACCCCAAAAATTTCATATATGAGATTGAAAAGTATATTCAATAGCTCTTGGAATTATGGCTCATTAGACCAAGCTCTAGTCCCTATGCTTCTTCAGTTGTTTTAGCGAAGAAAAAGGATGGGACCTTGAGAATGTGCATTGATTTAGAGATCTAAACAAGAAGACATTTAAGAATAGATATCCCATCTCTAGAATAGATAAGCTAATGGATGAGCTACATGGAGAAAAATTCTTCTCCAAAATAGATCTTAGATCTAGTTACCATCAAATTCGAATGAAGAAGGAGGATGTGCAGAAAACAACTTGCAGATTTCACTATGGCCATTTCGAGTTTCTTGTCATGCCTTTTGGTTTGACCAATGCTCCAGCCACATTTCAATCACACATGAAAAAAATATTTTGAAAGCAGCTCTATAAGTTTTTTTTGGTTTTCTTTGATGATATTTTGATTTATATTAAAACATGGGAGGAACACTTGCACCATCTAGAAGTTGTCTTGAAAATTTTGCATGAACAATCTTTGTTTGCTCAGTTGTCCAAGTGTGAATTTGGGTTGAAAGAATTTTTATATCTTGGGCACATAATTGGCAATATGGAGTGAAGGTGCACATGGAAAAAGTAAGGGCTATTCTTGAATGGCCATCACCCAAAAACATCACAAAATTGAGAGGCTTCATTGGGATATGCACTTACTATAGAAAGTTTGTGAAGGGGTTCTCCAAATTCACTGCTCCATTTACTGATTTGAACAAGAAGGATGATTTCAGATGGGATGAAGAGGCTGAAAAGGATTTCCAAATAATGAAAGAGGTAATGAATAGTTGTCCAATACTTGCATTACTTGATTTTTCTAAACCATTTGTTTTGGAATGTGATGCATCGGGAGAAGGAATAAGGGCGGTACTAAAGAAAAATCAACACCCCATAGATTTTAAGAGCAGAAAATTGCAGCCACCTGAGAATCTCTACTCCATTTATGACAAATAAATGTTAGCCATCATGCATGCCTTGGCCAAGTTTAGACAATAATTGGTGGGAAACATGTTTGTGGTCAAAACTGATCATAGCAATTTGAAGCATTTTCTCACACAAAAGGACCTCAATGAAAGGAAACAAAAGTGGGTAAGAAAATTACAAGCTTTTGATTTTGACATTAAATATGTAAAGGGGAAGAGGAATATTGTAGCAGATACATTATCTAGAAGACCCTCATTTTCCCTTATGGACATTTCGAAAGATTGGAAAAATATGCTAATAGTTGAATATGCCAAAGATAGTTTTGCTTGTGATGTGTTAGATGGGGTCAAAGTGTTGAGATATTGTAACTTCTAAGAATATTATATTTGTACTTTATTATTCCGGAGATGTTTCATTCCTTCGTGAATATCTTATTGTATATCCGGAGATGTTTATTCCTCTGTCGGATTGTGGTAACTTGGGTTATTAGACTTCCCTAGTGGGGGTCAGCCCTGTATGTGTTATGTGGGTCAAAGGGTTATTAGACCACCCTAGAGGGGTCGGCCCAATTAGTTGTAATGGGGTGTTTATCCCAGTAATTAAGTTGGGGCCGACCTAGCTTGTGTAAAAGTCAGTCGAGGAACATATATAAGTAGAGGAGGATGTTCCTCACTTAACTCACTCATTCATTCACTTATGAGTGGTGTACCTGTGTGAGAGAGGTCTGCTGTGGAGGAGGAGATCATGTATTTGGTTTACATATTTGTATTTGCTGGTCATCTATATTGAGGAAGCTTTGCTGGGTTTTCTACCCCATGAGGGTTTCCCAGGATAAATCTGTGTCTCTTGTGTTTATGTTGTGCTTGTTGTTTCTTCAGTGATCTTGTATATGCTATTGTTGTGAAATGAAATGAAATTCTGATATGTTCTATCTTAGCATATTGAATCTTAACATGTTATCAGAGCTAACCTGAAGGAAGTCAATGTATGGCACTTACGACACTTGCTTCACTTGCAACAATTTGAAGGTAAGGGTTTTGTATAGCAAAACCCAGTCATCATGGAACTTTTGCTATAAATCCATTTTGGCAAAGTTTCAGGATCGAAAACCTTTACAGGTCGTATATAACATCCCCATGTACCTTGTATCCAAAGGAAACCCTCCTATTCATTGTACTTTGTGAGTTATGATCAGTACAAGTTAGGGTCTCTACCTCTTCCAAATCTCAGTCATAATCAGGTGACCTAGGAAAAAAGGTCATAACTTGGGCTAGGAAGCTCCAAATGAAATTTCGTAAAAAGTGACAGGTAGTAAACAAAATGTACTATCTCACGAAATGTTTTCAGAGGCCGATGTTGAACCAGTGACACGTGTCATTCCGTACAAGTTCGCTCTTCTGTTTTATCCCATAAACAGGTCACGTTGCGACACTTGGCATAACTCTCTCTCATAGAATCCAATTGAGGTCAGACCTCTCGGGATGGAAATATGATAGGTCAGGCTACCACAAAAAACGTTTTCAGACCCAATGGATCCAAAAGTTCATAGTTACAGCAGAAACAATCAGGTACATATTTCTGACAAAACATAATTATTTTTTAGCACCTTCATTCATGGCTTCTGGAATTTAGGGTTTCGGAGAAAGTTGGAATTTTTGTAATCAAAGTCCACAGCTGAATAATCCTCATAAAAATCGAAATTTAGAGACCAAGATCAAAAAAATTTGGTTGGTCAGAAGAGTGGGTTTGATCAAACCCTAGTTCGGGATTTTGATCGGAAAGGTGAAAATTAGGGCTTCTACAAAAGTTGGAATTTTTGAAGTCTGTGACCACGGCTGGAAGCTCCTCAGAAAATTAAAAGATTAGAGCTTTGGATAGAACCTTTTGATTGGGCAGAAGGGTAGGCTCCATCAAACCCTAGTTCGGGATCCTATCCAAAAGATCCAAAAGTTTCAAAGGCAATTTTGAGGGGTCAAATTTTGGAGGTTTCAAAATTGAAGTATGCAAGTTTGATCAGCTCAACAAGACACATCTATCCATCCATTCAGAAGTGTGTAAGTCAAAGATTGAATTTTCAGGGTTTCTCTGACAAACCCTAATCGAGCTCCAGATCCAGTTTCAAGGGGAGTTGAGGCTAAGGCCTTACATAAGAAGACTACAAGAAATCTCGACAGGTATGACTTAAGGAGATAGAGGTATGTCTTGAAATCTGATTCTTGATTAAGTTCATAATATGTTTGGATTCATATTATTTAGGTTAGTACAATCTCGATTAATGTTAGAATTGTCTTATCACCCTAATAAAAGTATGAATGCATGTGAATGATAGAAGACATTCATGATTAGGGTTTATGATTGTACTAATGCACTGTCGTGTTGTATGAGGTTGATGTTGTTTGCTAACAAGATACAGGTACATCACAAAAGACAAATCAAGTTCCATGACCATGATGACGTGAAGACAAAGACTCATCCATAATGTTTGACCATATAGAATCTCTACTTACAAGGTATGTGTGACTTTGTTCTACTATGCTTAACTTATGAGATATGCAGGTTCTAGCACAAGGTCTCTAAATCATTAGAACAAAGAAGATATTGTTTAGACATAACTAAGCATGTATACTAATCCAGGTATGTTCTCCTATGTCAAGTTAGAATCCTACTTTGTGCTAGGATCTTAGTATACCCATGTATTGAATGATCATGACCATACATATTCAAGATTATTTAGAATTATAATGTTTTGATAAATATTGAGATTATACTAATGAATGTATGTTTGTGTATGAAATCATGAGGATGACACTAGTGCACACTTGAGCATGCACAATGGTACAAAATGAATAGAAGTTCAAAAGACATATAGAAGATCAAGCGGGAGGAAACCACACAAACATAAAAGATAAGTATTTGAGTTGTTATTTGAATCTCTGAAATAGTAAATGATATTGCTTGTAATAGTTGTATGCATATTTGTATTCCTAGAATATATCATGTTGAGTGTAAACATTCATATAGCATTGAACAGTATACTACTAATATGCATGTGCTTGGTAAGTTGGACAAACATTCCATTGTTGATTGTCTAGAATGAAACCTCTTTGTTGACATGCTGAGAGATGTGCACGCTCTCGATAGTATGTTCTGGTAGAGATGGAATGCATCTAGATAGCCACTGTATGCATACAGGATATGGAAAAGTGTTGTGCCAAAGTATTGGTCAAGATAGTAGCATAACTATGTAAATCATATCTGTATGCATAATAAGTTATCATGTCAACATGATTTGATGATTATGAAGTATTACTAATCATATACTTAATTTTTTATTTGTAGGAAAGATCATGAAGAATGATGAACACCGAACAAGTGATGGATGCTCAACAAGAAGATTTACAAATTAAACATAATATAGAAGGCTCATGGCTAGAAGATTCTCTTAAGAAGAGGAAGACAATCATGACGAGATGTTTGCTCCAAGTAGCTAGATAATATTGTTCTCTCAATGGTGTGATTGAAGAAGAAGTGTGAAAACTCCCAGGATTCAATTGAAGAAAGCTTTGTACGGGTACCCAGGATCGATAGTCAATTGATGAGCTTAATGATCACCATGGATGATGTGGATCTCAACCTTTGCTACAAGGTTGAATATGGTTTCTATATACAAATGGCATGGATGCAAGAAGGAACTCACCACAGATTTCAAATGATATCGAGGCTCATATCAGTAGACCCATCTGTCTAGAGATGGCACAGATAGATATGCAAAAGATCATTCAATGCAGAATGTGAATGATGTTCAGTCACAGAGGGAGAATTGATAGTTTCTTGACAAACTTGGGCTTTACCAGAAGTAAAGTTGTTCCTAACCTTTACCTTAAAAGTTATGGATGATACTATTATTGTATGTGGATAATCTCTTTCTAACAAGGAATGAGAAACAGATCATGGAAAGCTAGAAGAAGCTAGCTGCAGAGTTCAAGATGTATGATCTCGGATTGATGCATTACCTCCTAGGGCTAGAAGTATGAAAAGGATCAGAAGGAATCTTTCTCAACCAAGGAAAGTATGTTGTGAAAATATTGAGAAGAATTGATCTGTACAACCATGGTTCTGACTTGAAGTTGTTAGCTGATGACTCATCAGAGTTAGTTGATGTGACTCTATACAGACATATTATTGGGTCATTGATGTATCTGACGAATACCAGGCTAGATATATGCCTTGCTGTGAACACCTTGAGTCAGTATCTAGTGGAAACTAGATGTGTTCACCTGATAGCTGCAAAGAATGTGATGAGGCACCTAAAGGGTACGTTAGACTTTGGTTCTTGGAGATCATGACTTCAAATTGTATGTCTACACATATGTTGATTGAGCAGGAAGTGTATCAGACAGGAAGAGCACATTGAGAGGATGTTATTGTATGAGATCTACCATGATCTCATGGTTTAGTAGGAAGCAATCCAGTGTGGCTCTCAGCACAAGAGAAATAAATGGCTACTTGCTCTGCTAGTTGTGAAGCGGTATGGCTTCAGGATTGTTTGACTTAGAGATAGACCCAACTGTGATCCTATGTGACAAACAAGAGTTGTATCAAAATGGCAGAGAATCCACTGTTCCATGATAAGTCAAAGCACATAGATCTGACATTTCTATATACAAGATTGTTGAGATATTGTAACTTCAAAGAATATTATATTTGTACTTTATTATTCCGGAGATGTTTCATTCCTCCGTGCAGATCTTATTGTATATCCGGAGATGTTTATTCCTCCGTCGGAATGTGGTAACTCGGGTTATTAGACTTCCCTAGTAGGGGTCGGCTCTGTATGTGTTATGTGGGTCAAAGGGTTATTAGACCACCCTAGAGGGGTCGGCCCAGTTAGTTGTAGTGGGGTATTTAACCTATTGGTTAAATACGAGCCTACGTGTACTTGTGTAAAATACACATCAGAGTAGTGTATAAATAGAGGAGGTGTGTTCCTCATTACATACACTCACTCACTCACTTGAGAAAGGCGCACTTGTGGAGGAGAGGTCTGCTATGGAGGAGAAGGAGCTTATGCTCAGGGTTTGCATCTTTGTATATTGCTGGTCATCTATATTGAGGAAGCTTTGCTGGGTTTTCTACCCCATGAGGGTTTCCCAGGATAAATCTCTGTCTCTTGTGTTTATGCTATGCTTGTTGTTTCTTCAGTGATCCTGTATATGCTATTATTATGAAATGGAATGTAATGCTGCTATTTTCTGTCTTAGCATATTGAAATTTAACATGGTATCAGAGCTAACCTGAAGGAAGACAAGGTATGGCACTAAAGACACTTGCTCTACTTACGACAATTTGAAGGTTAGGGTTTTACATAGCAAAAACCAGTCATCGTAGCACTTTCGCTATAAATCCGTTTTGGCGAATTTTTCGGATCTGAAATTGTTACAGGATGAAGATAAAATCTCCAGGTACCTTGTGTCCAAAGGACAACCTCTAATTCGTTGTACTTTGTGATTTATGATCTGTACAATATAGGGTTTCTGCCTCTTCCAGATCTGAGTCAAAATCAGGTGACCTTGGGAAAAAGGTCATATCTTGGGCTAGGAAGCTCCAAATGAAATTTCGTAAAAAGTGACAGGTAGTACACAGTCTGCACTATCTCAGAAAACTTTTTCAGAGGCCGAAGTTGAACCAGTGACACGTGGCACTCCGTACAAGTGCGCTCTCCTGTATTATCCCATAAACAGGTCACGTTGCGACACTTGACATAACTCTCTCTCAGAAAATACAATTGAGGTCAGACCTGTCAGGATGGAAAGATAACAGGCCGAGCTATCTCAGAAAACTTTTTTAGAGGCCGAAGGTCAAACAGTGACACGTGGCACGCCGTACAAGTTCGCTCTCCTGTATTTTCCCAAAACAGGTCACGTTGCGACATTTGGAATAACTCTCTCTCAGAGAATCCAATTGAGGTCAGACCTGTCAGGATAGAAAGATAGCAGGTCAGGCTATCTCAGGAAACTTTTTCAGACCCTGTGGATCAAAAATTTCAGAGTTACACCAGAAACAATCAGGTACATATTTCTGTCAAAACAGAATTATTTTTTGGTACCTTCATTCATGACTTCCGGAATTTAGGGCTTTGGAGAAAGTTGGAATTTTTGTAATCAGAGACCACGGCTGGATGCTACTCATCAAAATAGAAATTTAGAGACCAAGATCAGAATTTTTGGTTGGGCAGAAGGCCGGGCTTGATTAGACCCTAGTTCGGGACTTTGATCAGAAAAGCGGAAAATTAGGGCTTCTGTAAAAATGGGAATTTTTGAAATCTGTGACCACGGCTGGAAGCTCCTCAGAAAATTAGAAGCTTAGAGCTTTGAATCAAACTTTTTGATGGGGCAAAGAGTGGGCTTCATCAAACCCCAGTTCAGGGTCACGTCCAGTGAATCCGAAAGTTTCAAAGGCAAAATTGAGGAGTAAAACTTTGCAGTTTTCAAATTCTGAATATATCAGTTTGATCAGCTCATCAAGGCGCATATCTCTATCCTTTCGGAAGTTTGAAATTCAAAGTTTGAATTTTTGGGGTTTCTCTGACAAACCCATATCCAGCTCCAGGTCCAGTTCTTGCAAATCAAGTGGATAGGGTTAATCCTAGAAGAAGATGGATTGGTCACCTACATAAGTGAAGGAGTTCATGTTTCAGAGGGAGATGAGGCTAAGGCTTTACATAAGGAGATTACAAGTGATCTCGACAGGTATGACTCATCGAGGTATGTTTTGAGATTTGTTCATGATTAAGTTTATGGTATGTTTGTCTTCATGTTATTACAGTTAGTACAATCTTGATTTTAGATTTGTTGTATCACCTTAACAAAATTATGAATGCATGATAGAAGATATTCATTGGTTAGGGGGTTGACACTTATGATTGTACTAATGCATTATGGTGTTGTGTGAGGTTGAGGTTGTCTGCTAACGAGATACAGGTACATCACAAAAGACAAATCAGGCTCCATGACCATGAAAACATGAAGACAAAGAGTCATCCATAATCTCTGTTCTACTTACGAGGTATGTATGACTTTGTTATATTATGCTTAACCTATGAGACATGCAGGTTCTAGCTCAGGATCTCTAAATCATTGAAGAGATTGTTTAGGTATGTTGTACATAACCAAGTAGGTATACTAATCCAGGTATGTTTCCCATGAATCTTACCTTGTGTTAGGATCCCTTATATACGTATACTTGGAATGATTGGTTATGCTTATTCATAAAGTTAGTAATCAAGGGATTATGCATATTATATCTTTTATCAATGATATGCATGAGTAAAAGAAGACTTCCTTGAAATCTTGAATACTAATGTTTATTAACTATAATCATGACTATACGTTTTCAAGATTATTTAGTACTATAATGTTTTGATAGCATTTAGAATATACTAATGAGTGTATGTTTGTGTATGAGATCATGAGGATGACTCTTGAGCATGCACAGTGGTACAGAATGAATAGAAGTTCAAAAGACATACAGAAGATCAAGCGGGAGGCAACCACACAAACATAAAAGATAAGTATTTGAGTTGTTATTTGAAATAGTAATAATATTGCCTACAATAGGTTGTATGCATATTTGTATTCCCATAATATATAATGCTGAGTGTAAACATTCATAGAGCATTGAACAGTATACTACTAATGTGCATATGATTGACAAGTTGGACAAACATTCCATTATTGCTTGTCTAGAATGAAACCTCTTTGCTGACATGCTGAGAGTTGTGCACACTCTCGATAGTATGTTCTGGTAGAGATGGAAGGCATCTAGATAGCCACTGTATGCATACAGGATATGGGAAAGTGTTGTGCCAAAGTATTGGTCAAAATAGTTGCATCACTATGTAAATGATATCTGTATGCATAATGGGTTATCTTTTGATGATTATGAAGTATTACTAATCATGTACTTAATTTTGATTTGTAGGAAAGGTCATGAAGAATGATGGACACCGTACAAGTGGTGGATGTTCAAACAAGAAGATTTACAAATCAAACAAAATATAGAAGGCTCATGGCTAGAAGATTCTCTTAGAAAGAGGAAGAGAATCACGATAAGATGTTTGCTCCAAGTATGGTGTAATTAAAGAAGAAGTATGAATCAGATTCTGTATAGGTACCTAGGATCGATAATAATTTGATAAGCTTAATGATCACCATGGGTGATGTGGATCTCAACCTTTGCTACAAGGTTGAATATGATACACATATGACATGGATGCAAGAAGGAACTCACCACAGAGTTCGAATGATATTGAGGCTCATATCAGTAGACCCATCTAACGAGAGATGGCACAGATAGATATGCAGAAGATCATTCAATGCAGAAATGAAAATGAAAGATCTCAATTTGATGCTTTACTTCCTAGGTCTGGAAGTATGGCAAGGCTCAGAAGGAATATTTCTCAACCAGGGAAAGTATGATGAGAAATATGACTTGAGGTGTTGGAATGGCCACTCTTATGGATTCCAACTTGAAGCTGTTAGGGGATATAACTCTGTACAGTCAATTTATTGGGTCTTTGATATATCTAACATATACTAGGTTATATATATATGCTTTGTTATGAACACCTTGAGTTAGTATCTAGTGGAAACTAGATGTGTTTACCTGATAGTTGCAAAGCATGTGATGAGGCACATAAAGGACACGATAGAATTTGATCTATGCTATCTTGAAGATCATGACTTCAGATGGCTATTCAGATTCTGTTTGGGCAGGAAGTGTTTCAGACAAGAAGAACACATCGAGAGGATGTTATTGTCTAGGATTAGCCATGATCTCGTGGTTTAGCTGGAAGCAGTCTAGTGTGGCTATCAGCACAAGCGGAATATATGGTTGCTTGCTCTGCTAGTTGTGAAGAAGTTTGGCTTTAGGATTGTTTGACTTAGAGATAGAACCAACTGAGATCCTATGTGATAATTAGAGTTGTATCAAGATGACATAGAATCTAGTGTTCCATGATAAGTCAAAGAACATAGGGAATTAACAAGATATGACACAGAAAGGAACTCTAAAAGTTTGAATTTGTAACAGGTTACCGTTGTACTAACCAAGCCTCTACGTCAAGTGAAGAAGTTACCAACCAAACCTCTGTCTCGAGTGAAGCTTGAATACTTCCGAGACAAGCTTGGTGTAGTTCAAAAGGACCCTCCTCGAAAGGGGGAGTAGTATAGTCACTACTGATGAGATTGTCTCATCAAACAACAAGGTCGTTGATGAGGTAACCTGTTCTCTACACCTAGTCACTTAGAAATAGTTAGATTTAGGACTATTTTTATTTCTGTTTAGTTTTACTCATACATGATTTTTGATGTTAGATGTATTGGTGAGAATACATGCTAGAGGTATACATGCTTTTGATGTTAGATGTATACATGATGTTAGATGTATTAGTGAGAATACATGCTAGATGTATACATACTTTTGATGTTAGATGTATACATGATTTTGATGTTAGATGTATTGGTGAGAATACATGCTAGAGGTATACATGCTTTTGATGTTAGATGTATACATGATGTTAGATGTATTAGTGAGAATACATGCTAGATATATACATGCTTTTGATGTTAGATGTATACATGATTTTGATGATAGATGTATTAGTGAGAATACATGCTAGATGTATACATGCTTTTGATGTTAGATGTATACATGATTTTGATGTTAGATGTATTGGTGAGAATACATGCTAGAGGTATACATGCTTTTGATGTTAGATGTATACATGATGTTAGATGTATTAGTGAGAATACATGCTAGATATATACATGCTTTTGATGTTAGATGTATACATGATTTTGATGATAGATGTATTAGTGAGAATACATGCTAGATGTATACATGCTTTTGATGTTAGATGTATACATGATTTTGATGATAGATGTATTAGTGAGAATACATGCTAGATGTATACATGCTTTTGATGTTAGATGTATACATGATTTTGATGATAGATGTATTAGTGAGAATACATGCTAGATATATACATGCTTCTGATGTTAGATGTATATATGATTTGATGATAGATGTATTAGTGAGAATACATGCTTTTGATGACAGATGTATACATGATTTTAGATGTATTAGTAAGAATACATGCTTTTGATATATGACGTATACATGCTGTTGATGCTAGATATTGATTATGTACTTGTATGGATGAGGATACTTGTACTTGTATTGATGAGAATACAGATTGAGGGGATTGAATCATCCCTGGACTTTCAGTCCCAAAGAGAGCCGTAGACGTAAGGTCTCTGAGAATGAAGTCCTTAGTGGACAGTTGAGGGGATTGAATCATCCCTGGACTTTCAGTCCTAAAGAGAGCCGTAGACGTGAGGTCTCCGAGAATGAAGTCCTTAGTGGACATGATAGGATTGCATCATCCTCAAGAGAGCCGTAGACGTATGTCTTCGAGAATGAAGTCCTTGGTGGACATGAGGGGATTGGATCATCCCTGGACTTCAGTCCTAAAGAGAGCCGTAGACAGGTGTCTCCGAGAAATAAGAGGGATTGTATCATCCTTGAACACATGTTCTAAAGTGAGCCGTAGACAGGTGTCTCCGAGAAAGAAAAGGGATTGTATCATCCTTGAACATCTGTTCTAAAGAGAGCCGTAGATGTATGTCTCCGATAAATGAAATCCTGAATTAACAGGTAGGGGATTGCATCGTCCCCGGACTGATGTCCCAGAATAGAACCGTAGACTGGGTCTCCGATAATGAAATCCTGAATGAACAGGTAGGGGATTGTATCGTCCCCGGACTGAGGTCCCAGAATAGAACCGTAGACTGGGTCTCCGATAATGAAATCCTGAATGAACAGGTAGGGGATTGTATCGTCCCCGGACTGAGGTCCCAGAATAGAACCGTAGACTGGGTCTCCGATAATGAAGTCCTGAATGAACAGGTAGGGGATTGTATCGTCCCCGGACTGAGGTCCCAGAATAGAACCGTAGACTGGGTCTCCGATAATGAAGTCCTGAATGAACAGGTAGGGGATTGTATCATCCCCGGACTGAGGTCCCAGAATAGAACCGTAGACTGGGTCTTCGAAAAATGAAGTCCTGAATGAACAGGCAGGGGATTGCATCGTCCCCGGACTGAGGTCCCAGAATTGATCCGTAGACTGAAGTCTCCGAGAACTGAAGATTGGATTGTATCATCCATGGACCTATGTCCTAAAAGGAGCAGGATTGATCATCCTAGGAATATGATCGTATGATGATGATAGTGATGACGATGCTGATGATCGTGCTGATGACGATGCTGATGATCGTGTGATGACGATGCTGCTGATCGTGTGATGACGATGCTGCTGATCGTGAGATGACGATGCTGCTGATCGTGTGATGACGATGCTGCTGATCGTGTGATGACGATGCTGCTGATCGTGAGATGACGATGCTGCTGATCGTGTGATGACGATGCTGCTGATCGTGTGATGACGATGCTGCTGATCGTGAGATGACGATGCTGCTGATCGTGTGATGACAATGCTGCTGATCGTGTGATGACGATGCTGCTGATCGTGTGATGACGATGCTGCTGATCGTGTGATGACGATGCTGCTGATCGTGTGATGACGATGCTGCTGATCGTGTGATAACGATGCTGCCGATCGTGTGATGATGATACTGTTGATCGTGATGTTGATGTTGATGTTGACATTGATGTACCAGTAACTGTTTGAGTTACTGATGAAGAAAAATTGAAGAAAGCTTCCAATGATTTATAGATGTATCATGTATGATGTTGATGACTCCTTGCTCGAGCAGATGTTGTTATAATATCCTTCTCGTTAAGGGGGAGTGTTGAGATATTGTAACTTCAAAGAATATTATATTTGTACTTTATTATTCCGGAGATGTTTCATTCCTCCGTGCAGATCTTATTGTATATCCGGAGATGTTTATTCCTCCGTCGGAATGTGGTAACTCGGGTTATTAGACTTCCCTAGTAGGGGTCGGCCCTGTATGTGTTATGTGGGTCAAAGGGTTATTAGACCACCCTAGAGGGGTCGGCCCAGTTAGTTGTAGTGGGGTATTTAACCTATTGGTTAAATACGAGCCTACGTGTACTTGTGTAAAATACACATCAGAGTAGTGTATAAATAGAGGAGGTGTGTTCCTCATTACATACACTCACTCACTCACTTGAGAAAGGCGCACTTGTGGAGGAGAGGTCTGCTATGGAGGAGAAGGAGCTTATGCTCAGGGTTTGCATCTTTGTATATTGCTGGTCATCTATATTGAGGAAGCTTTGCTGGGTTTTCTACCCCATGAGGGTTTCCCAGGATAAATCTCTGTCTCTTGTGTTTATGCTATGCTTGTTGTTTCTTCAGTGATCCTGTATATGCTATTATTATGAAATGGAATGTAATGCTGCTATTTTCTGTCTTAGCATATTGAAATTTAACAAAGATATGGTGTAGAAAGGAACTATAAAGTTCAAATTTGTAACAAGTTTCCGATGTACTAACCAAACCTTTACCTAAAGTGAACAAGTTACTGATGTACTAACCAAACCTCTACCTCAAGTGAACAAGTTACCGATGTACTAACCAAACCTCTACCTCAAGTAAAGTTTGAGTATTTCAGAGACAAGCTTGGTAGGACCCTCCTCGAAAGGGGGAGTGATGTAGACACTAATGATGAGATTGCCCGCATCGACAGTGAAGTCGATGATATGTAGGACAACTATATTGGTGATGCCGATAGAGAGGTTGGTGGATGGTTCTTAGACAGGGTCGAAGTTGACAAAGGGATTGCATCATCCTTGAACACATGTTCTAAAAGGATTCGTAGACATATGTCTCCGAGAAAGAGTAGGGATCGGATCATCCTTGGACTTCAATCCTAAAGTGAGTCATAGACAGATGTCTCTAAGAATGAAGGCCTTAGTAGACAGGTAGGGATTGGATCATCCCTGGACTTCAGTCCTAAAGTGAGCCGTAGACAGATGTCTCTGAGAATGAAGTCCTTAGTGGAAAGTAGGGATTGGATCATCCCTGGACTTCAGTCCTAAAGTGAGCCATAGACAAATGTCTCTGAGAATGAAATCCTTAGTGGACAAGGATGGGACTGGATCGCCCCTGGATTTTTGGTCCCTTGAATTGAGTTGTAGACATGATGTCTCCGAGAATGAAGTCCCTAGTGGATAGGATGGGATTGGATCGTCCCTGGATTTTTGGTCCCTTGAATTGAGCCGTAGACATGATGTCTCCGAGAATGAAGTCCCTAGTGGACAGGATGGGATTGGATCGTCCCTGGATTTTTGGTCCCTTGAATTGAACCGTAGACGTGATGTCTCCAAGAATGAAGTCCCTAGTGGATAGGATGGGATTGGACCGTCCCTGGATTTTTGGTCCCTGGAATTGAGCCGTAGATAGAGGTCTCCGAGAATTGAATGATAGGACCGAATCGTCCCTGGACGTCGGTTCAAAAGGTACATGATAGGACTGGATCGTCCTTGGACCTCGGTTCAAAAGGTACATGATAGGACTGGATCATCCCTGGACCTTGGTTCAAAAGGTACGTGATTAGGATTGATCATCCTGGAACTTGATCTGGATTGTATCATCCATGGACCTATGTCCTAAAGAGAGCGAGATTGATCATCATGTAATATGATCGTGTGATGACGATGATGATGACGATGCTGATGATCGTGTGATGACGATGATGATGACAATGCTGATGATCGTGTAATGACGATGTTGATGATCGTATGATGACGATGCTGATGATCGTATGATGACGATGTTGATGATCGTGTGATGATGATGATGATGATCATATGATGACGATGTTGATGACGATGTTGATGATCATATGATGACGATGCTGATGATCGTGTGATGACGATGCTGATGATTGTGTGACGACGATGTTGTTGATCGTGAGGATCCAAATGATGATATTGGTGTAGCTGTTCAAGTGCTGCAGAAGATTCGGTACTAAATATGTTGATGTTCCAGTATTGAAGATCTTGAAGATATTCCAGTAACTGGTTGAGTTACTGATGATGTTGAGAAAACTCCCAATGATTTATAGATGTATCATGGATGATGTTGATGACTCATTGCTCCTGCAGATGTTGTTATAATATCCTTCTCGTTAAGGGGGAGTGTTGAGATATTGTAACTTCTAAGAATATTATATTTGTACTTTATTATTCTGGAGATGTTTCATTCCTCCGTGAAGATCTTATTGTATATCCGGAGATTTTTATTCCTCCGTCGGATTGTGGTAACTTGGGTTATTAGACTTCCCTAGTGGGGTTTGGCCCTGTATGTGTTATGTGGGTCAAAGGGTTATTAGAACACCCTAGAGGGGTCGGCCTAGTAAGTTGTAATGGGGTGTTTAGCCCAGTAATTAAGTTGGGGCCGACCTAGCTTGTGTTAAAGTCGGTCGGGGAACAAGTATAAGTAGATGTCACATACCCGAATTTCATAAAAATTTTAAAAATTTTAAATTAGTAATAAATACTGAAATTGTCAATGAATAAAATAAAATAATGGTTAACTCTTTTTATTAACTTAATTAGCGATAATAATACATTGTATTTCTTAAGAACAATTTACGACGATGGTCATATTTGCAAACACGGAAATAAAATGGGTATAAATCTTTTAACAAAAGTCAACTACAATGTCTACGAATCATCTACTCCATGCGTAATCATATAAATTCACCTATCGTATGAAATAGTAATTATACAACTTCTTTATTACAGAAGGGAAAGTTTGTATATTGATTTTATTCAAGTATCCCAACATATGATGGGTACAAAAAATTAAACAAACCATCTAAGAAATTGGCTCATAATTGAGTGTTTCCATGCAGATCTTACTCATTAGTGGCAATCTTATTTGTGCTAGGACTAAACAATAAAATACATTCACGTGGTCATCAATGAATTGAACTTCATAAGAACAATATCACACAATAATGAATTGACTTTTACCGAGAATCCTTAACATGACGTTCACGTAATCCATAAGGCACAACCAAAAACTCATGATTCCTCAACTGTATTAGTTCGTAACATCTTCATGAAATTCTTAAAATAACTTAAATGTGCCTGAATATAAAACGATAAATATCTTCATATCTCATGAATCAACATAAGTCAATGTACTCTAAGAATCGTATTATAATATAGCTGTACATGCACCACCCAAAACTCCAAAATACATTGCATGATCAAAAGAGAGTCAATTTATACTTGATCAACCATTTCCCATAGTCCTGAAATTAATAGTATCTAGCACACTCATCATTATTTACATATAAATACTCAACACATGAACAAGTTACTCACAAGGTACACATATAAACAATTGATTTCAAACATGAGTACACACATGCAATAATCACAATGTGGTTCACCCATAAACGGGATAGTCCACAAAAGTGTGTGCATATTTTATTATAATTATCGAATTGAGTGGAATATTACAAGAATGTCAACTCAGTTGTTTACAGAATTCTATCATTCTTGATGCTTCTCTCCTAGAGAGCATTTTCTCTTCAAGATATTTGAAGCTAAACTATGGGTCTAAAATCTAATACAATAAAATCAATATTCTATAATCAACTTTTTACCAAGAGGATTCTTCAATTTAATATACTCATAAAGATCTACTTAAATACTATATGTGAAGGGATCTTCATAAGACCCTACTAACTTTCACAATCCTTTACAAAAAAAAGTAATGAGCCTTTTATAAAAATGATGGACCTATTTAATTTTCAAGTGAATACCCCTTAGTCCTTAATTCATTTAATATATTAGTGATTTAATATATTCACCAAGGATTTATTCTATTTTTCTTAAAACCATTTAAGGCTTAAGGAAATTCGTTCCAACCTAAAATACTAAGAGACTACTCATTATATCACCCCTAGTACAAGACTACTCTAAGGGTCTATTTAAATAACTTTCCATATGCCCTTTAAGGTAACATATTATGAAATAACTTAGTGACCTAAAACTTTTATTACTAAGTTATATATCTTTCCTTTTTTTTTTTAAACTAAGTTTGGTCGCCCAATATATTAAAACGATGCTCCATTCTTTTCAAGTTTACACTAAGATAGTTACGATCATGGTTTGGTATTTTCTTAGGAGCTACCCAATTGAAATGTTTATTGTTTTCAATCAAAGACATCTTGAGATTTCGTTAACTTGTATAATCGACCTCTTATACATGCAAAATTCTGTCAAATGACTAATATAAATGCATGCTTGGAAATTGTAGACCCGCGTAGTATTCAACTTTTGGACAGAAGTAGCTTACAGCGATTAAATAAATTATCCTGCAATGTATACCTGGATTACATTCCTTCTTTCTCGACCTGCTATATGCAGAAAAGTAGACCTGAATCTTCATTTATCTAGACATACTATACGCCACAAGGGAGTGTAACCAAATCGTAAGCAATGTTAGAATCTGGCACTTCAAAACACAGTCATAACCAAAATTATGAACTAAACATCGTTCATCAGAAAATATGCAAGCAATCGTCCAACGATTCATATCTGCTACGGTGAATACTACCACCACTATTTAGAACTACAATAGAGTTCATTAAAAATTCTATGTAAAATCCGACCAACCAACCAAGATTGCTAAGGTTCACAATTACTACCAATATAACATCTCAAAGAGAATAGTATTTCGATCTTGAACCCTTGGTTACAATCTAAAGAGTAAAACCCAAATCGCAAGCATAGGTAGAACTGGAACTTCAAATCGCAGTTATTAAAATAGAAGTAGAAGGAAGACCAACTAAATCGGGGTCATCAATGGATGGATTCACAGTCATCAACAAAAATAAATAAAGATTCAGAAGGAAAAAATCAACCAAACAGTAAGCATTGATAGTTCCAAGCGGTAGTAATGGTAGATCTGCAACTTCATATACGCAGAAAGAAAACACCCAGTCACCAAATGGTATTGCCAGAAGGGAAAACGACAGGATTGAACAATCCAAGAAAAACAGCAACCAAGATTACTACACCTTCAAATGCTACCAATATCCGCCATACAGAAGTCTAATTCATCAACAAAATCTAGCACTGAGTTAAAATTATCCTTTGACCTCCAGCATAAATAAAAACATAGATTCGAAGCTACTGCCTCGGAATCCTTCTTTCCTCAAAGCAACATATCCAGGCATTAATAGATATTAGAAATACATCTTCTGAGTGCGCAGCCACCGTCAATCGGACCATCGCGTCGAGATATCAACCCTATATGCATATCAAAATCCTATGTTGTAGAAGAGTAGTCACTCAAGGAGGAATTCGGGCTCTATCCTTGGAAAGGATCCCCAAATTTTCCCAAAAGAAACGCAAAAGTTTTCTGTGAAGGAAGCATCCCACATTCATACTTAAATGATCTAATAATACCGCAATCCAAAGATCCTAAGAGATATAAGGTTGCACTCAAAACCTACAATGATGAAAATAATGCAGAGTTTCCTACTTAAGGGCAGCAATCAATACAACGACGAAACATACCAGGAAGATAATACGGAGATTTCTCCTCAACGCCTTCAACAATATCGCAGGCCCTTCAATTCGCAGATAGTGCTTCCCCGACATCTGCCGCAACATTGAAGGCACACCCCCGGGTTTCATTCCCATGCATGCGCAGCAAATACAAGCAAGAGATTACGAGGACATTCCCTTCTCCACACCTCTGTGCTGCCATTAAAAATGCCCTGGTAATGGAATCAATAGCGTATTCGGGCTCTGCATGGTCTTCCCACCGTAATCCAATCCTGCCAAAAACATGGTTATTCCCCTCTCCCCTGCTCAACACCCATCATCCAAGAGGTAATAATACCTGTCAAAAATCTCAACGCAGCACTCCGAGAGATCGACGCCTCCACTCAGAAAGAAATAAAAAGAATGTAACGCTCACCCCTTATGCAGCGATACCAAGATTGATCCCCCCAACATATCGTTTCTCCACTCTTATTTGTGTACTGACGCCCAACTGTGAGCTCTCTCTCCTTTCACCCACGATGTAGTGGGTAAGTAATGACAGGCTCCCCACTATAGTTGGTTGCCAAATAAAAACGTGTTCCTTCCACCACATCAATGGCCAAATAACTCCTTCTTCAATAAAAACGGGTTTATTTAAAAATAGTTGGAAGGGTAAGAGTTCCACTCTTTAAACGGTTTCTTCAAAATAAAACCGAAAAGGTCTTACCTCTTGATTGATTAATATATATATATATATAGATAAAATTACCATAATTAAGGGTGAAATTGTCACCATATTAATTCCATTGTATTAATCTTTAATTATTCTCAATAATAATGATAAAAGGTCATTTACAATGTTCATATTATCAATATTAATACTTATCATTCCATTGGTGAATCTCCCACATATATATATAATATCCACAATTTAATATCTAGGTTTGTTCTACCAACTTCTTATATAGATGTAGAAGTGTATTAAAGTATTTACACGTATATGCACAGGTTTTGTTCAGTATTTCCTTTATAAAATTTTGTCTTAACTCCAGTTTCATATATATATATGAAAATAGGCTAAGTTTTTCTTGTGCTCTACACTCACAAATATAATAATATTTTTATGTGTTCAATTTACTTATCATGCCACGGAAATAATAATAATGAGAATAGTATAAATTTATGGGTTTCCTTAAGTGGTAGTTTTTATTTCTCAAGCACTCATGTGTTGGATTTGAGATATTCACTATTACTTTGGGATCGTCTCTTTGTTACTTAGGTCTTTGTCGCAAGTCACCCAATTTTTTTAATCTATTTATAAAAGCCATTAAATATTTCCCTTTAGGATGGTAGGTTAATGCGCAGAATTAGGTCGAAGCCGCATAAGTTTACTAAAGTAGTTCTACTTAGGGCTAAATTATATTTTGGATGCCTCCCTAGTTAAGCCTTTAAAAAAAAAACATATGATCATCTTCATGTACCCTGGTCATTAGAAAGCTCGGTTTTCATGGCTTCTTTGCCATCTCATCTTTTCCTTTGGATGGGTTCAGTCGTTTATTGTTTAGTCGTATTTACTTTTCAAAATTTTGTAGTATTTACTAAGACTTATAATCACAACACTAACTCGAGGTCCACTGGTGGGGCCTTGGCCTTGAGTTCCTCACCATGGCCTATTTACATAATTATAATTATTTTACAAAAATAATAATAATAATTAGGATCAAATTGGAGGGATGTTACAGTAAAGGAGGATGTTCCTGACTTAACTCACTCATTCATTCACTTGTGAGTGGCGCACTTGTGTGAGAGAGGTCTACTGTGGAGGAGGAGAAGCTCATGTCTTTGGTTTACATCTTTGTATTTGCTGGTCATCTGTATTGAGGAAGCTTTACTGGGTTTTCTACCCCATGAGGGTTTCCCAGGATAAGTCTGTGTCTCTTGTGTTTATGCTGTGCTTGTTGTTTCTTCAGTGATCCTGTATATGCTATTGTTGTGAAATGAAATGAAATGAAATGTTGATATTTTCTGTCTTAGCATATTGAATCTTAACACAAAGGTGATGATAGGTACAATATTTTAAATGGTATAATCTACTATAAGGATAGAATATACTTGGTTCATGGTTCAAATCTCAAGCACAATATTTTGAAGGAATCTCATGATTCTCCTTTAGCAGGCCATCCTGGTTTTTTCAAAACATATAGGCAATTAAGGGAAATGTTATTTTGGAAAAGTCTAAAAGAATATGTTCTAAAATATGTGAATGAATTCACGATGTGTCAGCAAAACAAATCTGAACATACACATCATGTTGGTCTATTGTAACCATTCCTCATTCCAGAACAAAAATGGGAAAGCATCTCAATGGATTTTATCACACGTTTGCCCAATGCTTTGGGTAAGGATTGTATTTATGTTTTGGTGGATAGACTCACTAAATTTTCTCATTTCTTTGTTATTACATCATATTATACTGTTGCACAAGTGGTTGATCTATTCTTTAGAGAAATTTTCAGATTGCATGGACTTCCCAAGAACATTGTGAGTGACAGGGATAACATATTTATGAGGGATTTTCTGCAAGAACTCTTCAAAATGGTGGACACCCAATTGAATCCAAGAAAAGGATATCATCCTCAAACTGATGTCCAAACATAAAGAGTGAACCAATGGTTGGAGGGGTACTTGAGGAACTATGTTGGTGAGCAGCAGAAAGCATGGGTAAAATGGCAACATTTAGGTTACTTTTGCTACAACACTACCTGCATATGTCCATTGGAATGACTCCTTTCAAAGCTATTTATGGTTATTAGGAGCTCACCTTTGTTGAGCACATTTTTGGTAATAGTAGAGCTCCAAAAGCTAAGGATTGGATTGAGGAAAGTCAAGAGATTTTGAAGCTTCGAAAAGACAATTTGCAGGTTGCCCAAAATCAACAAAAACAGTATGTGAATCAAAATAGGGAGGAAATAACTTTTCAAGTGAATGATTTGGTCTATTTGAGGCTACATCCATATAAACAAACCTCCTTAAAAGTGAAAGGATCAGAAAATCTCAAACCAAGATATTATGGTCCATATAAGGTAGTTCGAAAAGTTGGGGAGGTGGCTTATGAGTTGGAACTTCTGGAAGGAAGAAAAATTCACAATGTATTTCATGTTTCATGCCTTAAGAAGGATATTGGTTAGAAACTATATGTTTCAGAAACCCTCCCTCCATTAGATGATGAAGGACAACTCATACTTATTCAAAAAAAAAAAAAAAATTGAAGGCAAGAGAAAGGAAATTGAGGAGCAGAACCATAAAGGAGTATTTGGTACAATGGAAAGATTTTCCAAGTGAGGATGTCAAATGGGAAGAGGAAGAAATTTTTCAGCATCCTAATTTTAAATTGCTTGAGGGCAAGCAATCTTGGGTGGGGAGGACTGTAATGTCCCCATTGAAATAAATCTCAAGAAGAGAAAATTCCACCAATCTACTAGTTTCCTAGGTTGGGGTAGAAACATTAGATTTGGAATAAGGGAACTATAAAAACCCAAAATGGACATTAGATTGATAAAATATATTAAATGGGGAATAAATAAATATTTAATATAGGAAAATAAGGTGGCACATGGTCATGAAGGAACATTGGAGGTGTGGGGCCCACTCAAGCAAGATTCCCCATGCCACATGGCATCCTACTCTCACCCATTCGAATCCAAGGTGGAGTCCAACGTTCTTGGGGCATTTGGAAGGGAATAATACTTGGCATGACTCAATTAGGGTCAAAATTGAGAGGATGAGTAACTCCCATGGAAGAGGAAGAGGCATCTTGGAGTTATTGGGACACTTGGGCTAGATTCCTTAGCTTCTATGAAAACAATGATGAAGATGCTATGACACTTATGACAAAAATAAGACCTTATTGCTGACATCTAACATATATGAAATGACAGGGCTAAAAAGAGCCTCCAATAGGGCCCACAAGGGATTTAGGGCAGCCAAAGATTCATCCATTCAAATTGAGTGAAGGAGGAGGCTAGGAATTGATGGACAAGTGGCACACATTGGAATCTCTTCCCAATTCAAGTTGGAATGAAGCTCATGAAGGGAATTCGAACCATGGAAGGCTTGGGAAGATAATAAAAGACAAGAACCAAGAATGAGAGTGGATTTTGATCATTTCTCATTTTTCATACTGGAGAGCATAGCTTGTCCATGCTAGTGGAGTGTTTACTCTACTTGCCTTAGTACCAATTTCGAGGGTGAAAGATTCCAATCCTAATTGGAAATTGGAAATTCCATTCAGACCTTTCATTTGGAGCTACAATGGAGTTATTTTTTTCAGTTTTAATCTACATGGCAACTCGTGATTCTTCCTTATTCAAGTTGTTCCCATCTCCATCTCACATCTCTCTGCATATTTTGGCTCTTAGAGGAAGGGCACACATGGTGAGATGATGATCTATTTAGGGGAGTCCAAGATACACCAATTATTTTTAATATGATATATTTACTCTGTATTTGATTCTCAGAATATCCGCAGGTCGAAATACCAAGTGAAACAATGTAAAAATACCAAACAATGTATAAATGGTGCCATTTTCTTCATATCTTGTTGTGAGAGATTGAAGTTTCTTTATTTCGATTTGTATCAGTTCATATCTGTGATTTTTATGATGTACAGAGATTCATTAATTTCCTGAAGAATTTTCATATACATTACATAAACCTTTGGAACATAAATCTCGAATTTCATAGCAAGTGGTGAAGTTTCCTATCATTTCCCCCTATGTGAAGACATGTCCACAAACCTCTGATAAATGAATGTTGCAGCAGCATTTGGAAACTCATTAATGATTCATTTGGGTTCCCATTGAAGTCCTTTAACTAATCCATGTCTCTATTCTGAAATTTGGTAGATTAGTACTGTATTTGGGAATCCATTAGTGACCTCTACCCTTGGGGGTTTGAACCTCGAATTTGCTAGTAAAATTCCCCAATTTCTCTTGAAGTTAAATGAGTGTTACAGAAGTATTTTGAGAGTGTTCAAACATCCATAAACCTAATTTTTACTTATTAATACCTTTCAAATACCTTCAGACCCAATTTGGAAGCATTTGGATCCATTTGGGAGCATTGGAGTCATAACTAGTCTAAGGGTCGAATTGGTCAAAAATTGCATTTTTTCCAATTTTTTCCAAATTTATAAAAAAAGACACTACAATTTCACACATATACTGAGAAATGCCAATGCATTTGATAATTTCGTCACCAATGAGGTATTGAATTGGCACCTAGTACATCACCTGACTGCATAACCCTGCGTATCAATCATACATTAATATGTCCACGTGTTTCACCTACGACTACACATACATGTATCTCATCATCCCAAGTCCTACAGTTGACCACACATGCCCAAAAAAATATGATAGTATCAACTACTACATATGCATCACATCAACACATAGGAAATACAAATCAAAATACATGTACATCACATACATACAGATACACATACATCATGTGCCACAGAAATGGTATATACATATATATATCTCATCAAAAATTTATGTCGGGACAAAAAATAATGGCCCTCCTGGGACATATACATAGCAGACTTATGGGGGATACATCAAAAAACCCGCCTCCCATAGGCTCATAAGAAATGTAGACATACAAAAATGTGGCCCATCAGCCCTATACAAAAATAATCAAGCCGCCTCGCTGGCTGGCAGATCTTGGGGTCCCAAAATGGCCAATGGCCACACATCCTCCCCTCGCGTTGGCTCTGGTCCCTATCATGGTCACTTGCATGGAAGAGGGGTTGCTCCTCCCTACACCTCTCATTCCATATGGAACGCTAATGATACCTGCCACATAATGTTCCTCCACATTGGCCAACACTCAACTGGTAAGTGGAGTGTCAGGTCCAGCTCATCATCCATGAGGTCGGCCCAACCCTGCTCCTCAACTCCAACAGTCGGCCCTCCAAACCTCTGCTCCAAGTCAGCTACCAAAGCTTCCATTTGGTCCTCGGAAACCACTCCACCTACCGCATCTCCTCCTGCTCCAACGGGAGCACCATCGGCTGCACCTACTCCTCCAATGGTAGGCCCAATATCGACGATTGGTTGATCTCTCATTGGTCTCGGCCTCCGAGGTGGCCTCACAGGACCAACATATGCATCAAAAAGGAGAAAACCATCATCAATACCTTATAAAAATATATATCACAAATGTGCAGAAATGAAAGTATGTACAAATATATATGCGAAAAGTACAAAACCATAAAAACATACCAGTCGGGTCGAAACCGCCAGGGGGAACGGGCAGCTCCAGATCTCCTCGAATGTCCATCCCGCTCTGAGGATACCTCTCTAGTCGTCCTATGCGGCCCTCCCATACATCTAGCACCTGTGGCATAAAATAGGCCCACATGGTCCTGCCACCAGCACACAGCATAATACGCCCCCAAAATGCCATCCATGGCTCCTGTGGTCCCCTCGGTGGCACCACTACCTGTGGCCTCAATGATGGATAGCACTCGAATAAGTATGAGAACAAAATGCTACCATAGAATAAGGTGCACCGCCCCACACCCCACTATAAATATTGCATCTGTTGCATCATAAACTGTAGTATTAATCGTCCCCACACCATGGGATGACCAACCATCAGCCTCTCCACTAGTTGGAGTTGGCCTCCTGTAACTTGGTTGGGGGATGTGGCCCCCAACACACACACAATGGTTGTCTCCACAACCTCCACCGATAGAGCCATCATATGGATCATCAACACACCACCAAATTTCACTAAACTCTGGTCACCACCGCAGTACCGATCCACTAAAGTGTGGATCGTCTTCCCAACCAACTGTGGAGGTAGAGGCTCCCTCACCCCTTGGGGAGTCAACCCGATCAAGAATTAAATATCCTGAGTCATGATGCTTAGTTCCTCACATCCCACATGGAACACTCTGCGTTCAGGGTCCCACAAGTCTAGTAGTCACCACAAGAGGTAATTGGCTGACTGCATCAAAGGGCTCTTGAAGAACTTCAAGAGCCGAGCATCTCATAAGGCCTCGGTCGTCGCTTGGTCAGATAACACAACCACTCGAAGGTCATCAAACTCTCTCTCCCTTCACTCAGCATCTCGAAGTTGTGCCCTCATTGATAAGCAACCACCTTCACATGGAAATAATCATCCATTCGCCATATAAAATCATTAGTGTGGACTTCCCTAAGATAGTCCGTGCGTAGCGCGACATTTTACAACATATCCACGCATAGCGCGACCAAAACACTAGTTGGATGTGCGGAACTATCATGAGGGAGATATATAGATTGGTCTCATGGGAAGCGCATCTGTTCGATGAAAAGTCACACTAAAATCGATGCACAACCGAGGTGTATTTATCACGTGATACGCACGGTACAATACATATGTTCTGTGCTAGTGAGCCCACTACATAGCATGCGATTTTCAGAAAATACCGCGCTAGGAGAACGTGATATTTTTCAAAAATATCGAGCTACTGTGTTGGATTTTCTCAAAATCTCGCACGGTAACCATAAAAAAACATAAAAACAACCCTTGGCCACCTAGGGGACCCCTAAACCTAAATCTACTTAGATAAAATTAAACAAGAATACGTTTAGGTTTACTTAGAACTCACGAATCGACGAATAGTGCACCAGATCTCCCAGAAACGCTTGCAATGCACTCTAGGAGGTCGGTGGCACAAAGTACAAATGATTTCAAAAAGTGGGCCCCACCCCTCTTTTATACTCATTTGACCTAAACTTCCAACTAATGCCACGGACAAACTGTAACTTCATTTCCAAAAATGTTAGCACCACGACGACCAATGCTTCGAGATCTTCGACATGGAACCAACCAATCCAGATTCCCACCAATCTCACCAAGACACTATTTTCTATCCAAAGTACCCCACAGGTACACAATGTTCTGGTTATATTATTTCTGCATTTTCAATACCTTGGTTATGTCCTTTACTACACTTGGGTATGTGTGCCATATGTGTAGGGCTATGATCGGGACAATATGGAGCCCCTTTTTTCCATTATAAGAATAAGACTCGAATATCTACCAATATGGATCACGCACCCTACCACAGGTATCATTCTGAAACCGGCATATAGACACTATTTACCCTCCATTTATAATGCATATCCCAGTATTCCTGTTGATAACCATAGGGTCCCTATTCATGGCCTTGATGTGCCATCAACATCATTTATGTGAGTAACATGTTCCCCCATGGGTATGCGCACCACTACCACCCCCATCATCAATTGACACCCATGATGTCGACCCCCCACAATTCCGAGAAATATGACTAAAACTTGAAACGACCCTCCCTTAGAGTATCATTTCATAATTGCGCATCTACTCCACCAAGTAGACACACGTTAGACATTTCAGCACAGGTTACGAGAACTATTCATGAATCCACCCTCACACCTCCATGAGAACTTTACCATTTGCAACCCCCCGTATCATCACCCCCAAAAAGACACCTATGGGGCTTCCCCCCCACCCTCAAAAGCAACTAGTTCTATTCAGTTATCCCGCAGGTATACATTGCATGGCATCGTTTCATAGGGCACCCGTCTTTGCATCTGCAAGTTAACCCTCACTTCATCATTGGAAAGAGTCCTCTGATCCACTCAAAATCGTGGGGATTTCACCCATCATCAAATTGGTCCCTTGACACACCCAAAACTATGGGGACCCCACCAATATTCTTTATGCACAAACAAAGTTCCCTTGTCACCTCATATTGAAGGAACACCATATTATTTTGGCAGCAACCCACGGTCTCCTTTGATCGATGTATTTGAGTCTCCATATGTTCAGCAGTACAGCAGTAACTATTTTTTCAATTACCATTACCATTGTTTTGCATCTCCATTAAATCCCATTCACTTACAGTTTGTTTCCACCAGTTTCAATATGTTCTGTCCCGAAAGAAAAGATGCTATCCCCGCTCCCATGTTTACATCGATCAAAGGAAGTTATGATCCCCACGCTTATCAACCAGTCTTGTGTCAGGTCTGTCAATCCACCAGTTGATTACAATATGATCTCGTTTCTCAGGATAGGACCCTCATCTTATCATATACTTCAACTCTCGTTGATGTCAAAACACTATTTTTCGAGATTTGTAGTGGTTGCATTTGTACCTTGGGATCCCTTTTAATCACTATAAGGGATCACCTTGAAATTAGTAGGGAGAGTCATTAGTGCTCCATAACTAAGTGGTTTTCCCTATGATCAATGTCAACACATCATCGTATCAGGGGGAACATACTTTTGGAGGTAGCAGTGTTCACATTTGGAAATCATGATAGTAGTCTATTCGGTATGGTGAATCCCTCAAGCAGATTTACATACCAAGTTTAGTCCCCCACCATAGTGTGTTCATCATGGTCACCAACAATTCCACTTCTTCAATATTTCACAGCAACTCTGGGGGAATTTACACTAACATGGATTGAAGCCACCTTCATCCATGTCCCAGTAGTATAGTAGAGTTGATACATTTTTCCTCTCTCATTGTAATCACTTTGACATCATTTCACGAGTGTGGGTATGCCTGCCTCATTTGTATAAAAGCTATTCTTTAATACATATCCAACGATCGTCACCAACAATATTCCCCCATGGGAGAACCTTATTTTTTCCACATTCTTTGTCCTAAAAAAAGGAGATAAACAATAGAAAACATGATGCATTACCGGCTATACAGTACCCTCCGAACCTCATACATCAGGGGGCATTTGTTAACGCCTAAAAGTCGTACACATGCAACATTTCGATGATTCGTCCACTAAAGCGTCATCAACAAAAAAGAATGCATCTCACCATAGGAATCCTCAACAGATCCTAAACACAACACGAGTCCATAAGTGCTAATAAACAGTCAAAATAAGGGGTATCATGGGTATTACACAGTTGACCCTCACTATAGCGTGGGTTACCTGAACAATGCCCGCGCTACACCCGTGTGGATTTTCCATCGATAGCCATGCTACTATAAAAACGACGGGACCACTCACTCCCATCAGCGCATTAAAGACTCAATCATGCCCAAGGATCATAATTTGGATCCTCACACACTTGGGGGGCATTAATCATCCCCCCTTGTGTACCTTGGAACTAGTTCATGAAGGAGGAGAGTTCACATTTGGATCTAGTTGTTTGATGGCCACCTCTTGACCTATAAAAGAAATCCATTGGTATGCATTTTGTAGAGAGAAGTTAGAGCAAGGTTATGTTTCTATATTTGAGTTGGAGCTTCCTCATAGCCCACCATTTCCTACCATTGTGAGCATTCCCAAGCTTGCTTTCCACCTCCCATCAAGAGACAAGTGTCTCTCTCCATTGTTCTACCATTTACTTAGCATTTAGTTTGGACAAGAAAGGCCTCCCTAAGGGAGATTTTTGTCTTCCCTTGAATCCCTCACCTCCTAGGTGTTGTAAAAATATTCCATTGGGAAATACAAGAGTGGTTTAGCATATATTTGGTTTTTGTTGGAGTGTTCATCCTGCCCCCATATCTTTAATTTTGTTTTTATCAATATTTTCATGTTTGGATGTGAACTACACTAACAATATATTGTAGGATCACTTGGAGGAATACCAAACCATCATCAAAAGGGGATCCAAGGAATGAGGATTTGCAGCAACCTACAACGCTTATCCCCTCACAAAGTAGAAGAGTGCACTTGTCCAATTTTTTCCATAACAACTCTTAGAGCAAAGAATCCTACAACATGAGTTACCCCATGATTATTCTCTCTTTAAATGTTCACGGGGTGCGGTTGTGAAGTGACTTTCCCTCTAAAGGTTATTCCATATTCATAAACAAGATATTGTTTTGCTACAAGAGACCATGGTGTCAAGGAAACTGGATATTGGTGCATTATCTCCTCTCTTACCTAGTTAGATTTTTTGTGCTTCTGATGCTTCTAGTCTTTCAGGGGGTTTATTTTCATCTTGGAACAACTCATTTGAGGCATTGAATTCTAAAAGTTTGTGATGCAGGTATTGTGTTAGAAGGGTTTGATAAAGGATTCAGGTTGAATTATAAAATATTGAACTTGTATGGATCTTATTCGGACCGGAAATATTTTTGGGATACTTTGGATGAGCAAGTTATTTTAAATGCCCCTGATATCATTATTGGAGGAGGCTTAAACTTGACTCTCTCCTATAGAGAAATTTAGGGAAATCAACACTATAGGATTAATTGGACCTTTATTTTCAGCACTTGTTAATTGATAAGGAAAATTCAATCAACGTCGAGCTGGTCTGGTTGGATCCTACCTAGAGGAATGGATGTAATGCTTTAGCAAGGGTATCGAAGAGGCTTAACCGATTTATAGTGGATGAAGAATTGTTAGAGGCATGTGAGAGGTATCGGTCCTAGGTCTAGGTGGTTGATTCGTTTGACCACAGTTCTATCTTCCTTCAGTTGGACATGAAAGACAAAAACCGCCAGGGCCTTTCATTAGGGCAGTTTTGAGGTAAAAGATGGGCCTAAAAAAAATAATGTACCATAAAAATTCACTTTATAAGAACCATTAGGATTCAAGATGATGATGTCAACCATGAGGATAAAATTTGTAAAACAATTTGGAGGGAAAAAGAAAAAACTACTTTTTCTTATAATATATTTGACATATATCCTTAACGGTTTACCTAGATGTCAAGTTTGGGCACTTATTGGATACGGATTTTAATTCCGCATCCAACCCATACCCACACTGCATACTTCTGAGTCACCCACGACATGAAAAAATGAAAAATTCAATAAAAAAAAGTATTTTAATATTAGA
This sequence comes from Larix kaempferi, assembly GCA_027924585.1. Lineage (NCBI taxonomy): Eukaryota > Viridiplantae > Streptophyta > Pinopsida > Pinales > Pinaceae > Larix > Larix kaempferi. The sequence continues at coordinate 24,243,398 of BSBM01000073.1, read as the reverse complement.
ATAAATTTTTTTATTGAAATTTTCATTTTTTCCATGTCGTGGGTGCCTCAGAAGTATGCAGTGTGCGTATGGGTTGGATGCAGAATTAAAATACACATCCAATGAGTGCCCAAACTTGAAATTTGGGTAAATTGTTAAGGAGATATGTCAAAAATACAATAAGAAAAGTAGTTTTTCTTTTTCCTCTTTAAATTTTAGAACTCTTATTTTATTATTTCCCTTAGGAGGCCCATTTTAGACCTCAAAACTCCCCTAATGCAAATTTAACCATTATCATCTAAAAGAGAAATCCTTATGTCAGTTGGTGCTCGATAACCGGTGTTTCTATAACCCTTATGAAGACAGTTCAACCATGGATCAATTAGTGGAAATTTTGAAAGTCATTAAACGTTTATCTATGGAATGGGACAAGAATTTTTTGTCATGTTGTCGAGCTAAGATGTGATATGTTGAGGAAATAATGAGTTGCATGCTAACAGAAAAATGCTATGGCATCTTTTATGAAGAGTATAGGACAGAGTTTCAACTCCTAGAATAAAAAAGCTTCATCTTTTGCAAGTGGGAGAAACTACTTGGTGATTAAAAAGCAGAGCTATATAGCTGAAGGAAGGGGACAAAAACAGTCAATTCATTCATAAAATTTTGTCGAACATCAAAAGTATATAAACATGATTTGGTGTATTGATGGGCCATATGGGGTGAAAATTAGATCCTTCAAGGATTTGGTGGAAGAAGGGGTGACACATTTCACCGAGTTATTTTGGGAGAGGATGACCAATTTCATTGCTGAACAATTGAGAGTTATCAGATTATTTCCTCGGTTCTTTACATCGGAGATGAATGCTAATATGGAAGCACCAATCTCTGAGGAGGATGTGAAAAAATTTGTTTTGGGTTTCAAGAAGGATAAGATCCCCGATCCTGATGGATAGACAATGGAATTCTTTCTTGGGTTCTATGATTTTCTAGGAGGTAAGATATTCAGGGTGGTGGAGGAATCAAGAATTACTGGGATAATTTTTGGGGTGCTCAATGTAACTTTTATTGCTTTGATTCAGAATAAATCCAAGCGTTCCTCTTTTAATGAATTTTCTTCGACTTCTCTTTATAATTTCTTGTATAAATTGATAGCAAAAATCATAACAAACATGTTAAAGGATATGTTTTCTAAGTGTATGTCAAAGGAATAGTTTGGATTTTTTTCATAATCACCAAATCTTAGATGCAATCGGGTGTGTACAAGAAGGAATTCACTCTATTAAGTCAAAAAAGATCTCAGCGATTGTTATGAAGCTAGATTTGGCAAAGGCATATGATAAGGTTTATTGAATTTCCCTTGGATGGTATTGTTCTAGATTGGATTGAATTTAGAGGTGGTAAACTGGATCATGAGATGTGTTTATTTAACCAACTTTGTAGTGATAATAAATGGTTCTCCATCTACTTTCTTTAAATCTTCTCATGGCTTAAGGAAAGGTTTTCCACTCTCCCCGTTCTTGCTTTTACTGATTTTTGAAAGCCTTAGTTGGATTATTTTAGGGACCGGAGCAGAAGGATCCATCAATGGTTTTTTAGTGGCCGAGAATGCTCCTTTGATGAACCTTCTTTTTGTAGATGATGCGTTGTTGTTCGCGATAGGGATAGTAAGGGAATATAGTTTTGATTAGTGATTGATAATGGAATTTTGTATGGCAACAGGTATGGATATAAGATTATCAAAATCTATTTTTATTATGAATTATAACCCAAGAGAGGTGGAAGCACATATCAATATTTTGTTCTCTTACAGATCTGATTAAATCGATAAGGGACTGAAGTACTTAGGATATTTCTCAAATCCTAGTGATTATTGAATTTTCAATTGGAAATTGATCCTTAATATAATTGAAGCCTAGATTAGTTATTGGTGTGTTCGGTGGCTATCTATAGGTGATTTATTAATTTTAGTTAAGTCTGTGCTCAAGAGCCTTCCAGTTTACTGGTTATATTTTGCCCATGTTCCCAAAAGTATCTCGAATAAAATTTGGAGGTGTTTACTTTGGTTTCTGTGGAATGGAAACAAATAGAAGGAGGGATACCCGATGGTTAATTGGAAGGTCTTAGTGAAGCATGAGTGCATCAATGGTTGGTAACTCAAAAATATATATATATATATATATATTTGTAAGGGAATTTGATGCAAAAATTTCATGGCGAATGCTATTCGATGAAGTCCTTTTGGGAACACTAATGAAATCAAATTACTTCAATTCACTTTCAATAGAACAATGGATAAGGGAAAAACTAGAATATTTTAAAGGGGCTTCCAATGCCTAGAATTTTCTAGCTCTTAATTTCTCAGTTATATGGTAGTGGCTATCTTGGAAAATTGGGAACAATGCATAGGTTTGTGTTGGCGAATACCATTGGGTGGGAGTTAGGGTTGGATACTTTCTTTCACTGGATCTACATGTCCACTTGCACTCTCAAGGATCATGTAGGTGGGAACCTATGGAGGTTGGTATATATGCTTGGGCTTTAGGGAGAGCATGCGGATTAATGGAACTAGTATATATCTCAATTTTCTCACGGTGGCGTAACATTGTCCAATGAGGAGGATGAGTTGACATGGACTTGGAATTCGACGAATGGTACCTTCAATGATAAGCATAGTAGCATAATTCGAGCACGAATACGGATACGAATATGATTCGATATGGAAAAAATATGTAATGAAAAAATCGAGTACGAATAAAATACGGAAGTAGACTACTTATATATAATATTTTTTAATGAAGTATTAAAATATATACGATAAATGTACATAGACATTTATATAATAAAATCAAATATATTTAAAAAATAAAAAAATATAAATATAATTTCAACAACCTGCCATATGGCAAGTGTGAGTGACGGCAACTAGTTATTAATAATTATTTTAATAAGAAAGTATAAATTGAATGGTATTTATGTTTTATAGTGTTTAAGTTTGTTTTTTTAAATTGGTTTTCAAACTTTAATTTTTCATTACTAAGAATCCATACTCTTATTGCACTTACACCGAATATTCGGTGAATTCGAATTTGTTCGGAATTTCCGTACCTGAAATGCCAATACGGCCGAATTATGCTACTATGATGATAAGATGGTGTATGAAGCATAACCTTTTGACGATATTGATCCAGTTATAAAATGGTGGTAGCCCTTGTTTTGGAAATTGAAACTTCCATTAAAGATTCACATCCTCTTATGGCAAGCTTTGGCCAATAGGATCCTTACATGGGATAACGACCAGAAACATGGTTGGTGTGTACCAAACCATTGTGTTTTATGTAGTTTGGATTAATAAGAAGTGGATGACAGTTTTGTGGCTTGTCCTTATGTTCAACAGATATGGGAATATGTTTTCTCCTATTTAATTATCATAGAGTATAGACTAGGGAGAGCATTGAGAGAAGTATGCAATACTAGGTAAAAGATCCCCAATTAAAATATTTCAAGGAGCTCCTATGTTATGGGATGTGGAGATATCGTTACAACGTAACTGAAGGATTTTTGATGGACATGTAATAAACTCTTATGTAGTGGAAGTCAATATAGTGGCAACCTTTAATCAATTAAACAAAGAAGTGTTAGCTTCATCTTCCCCTATTAGGCAAGTTCCATAGATAAATCAAGCCATTGTTTGGGGATATTTTGATGGATCCTATCAGGGGACTCCTAGGGAGTGTAGTGCTGGTATTTCTGTATTTTTAAATCTTGATCACTTCTATCTGCTGAAGATGGGGTTACGGGTATGGAGGAGGTACTAACACCAAAGTTAAAATTAAGTGAGTTGTAGTCTTTTTTTATATGCCTCCAACAAAGGAATTCAAGCTCTACATGTTATGGGAGACTCTCATGTGATAATTGATTGGTTTGTTGGTAGAGCACATCTGGATAGTCTTGTTTTGCGGAGGTGGCAGCACTCAATCAAGGAAATTCAAGAATATTTTATTTCAATTAAATGTTCTCATGTTTATATGTGTTTTACTCAGCAGGAAAACAAGTTGTTGAAAGAGGATTTGTTGTTGGATGAAGGTTTAATGATTGCTAGGGAGTTTTGAGAGGGGGTTGACCTCCATGAAGTCCATTTAAAAATGTATTGTGCAATGGAGGATAGCAAAATCTCTGGAGTGCCATAATACATTTTTTTTGTTTGTTCATTGATTCATCTTGATCTAGCTCTTTTGGAGAAATAGGAGATTATCTATGTCTGGTTATGCAAGATTGACTATGGTTTCCATTAGATGGACTCAATTCATCTTATATTTTGATCAAGAGATTCGAACATGTGGTTTCACCTAGAGATATTATGTTAAATGATCTTGTGACATGTGCACATGTGATTGGAGAAGATGCCACCCCCATGCCCTTCAAATAATAACACATAAGTGGATTAAATACCATCCCCATGCCGTTCAAATAATAACACATAAGTGGATCAAATCCCACCCTCTTTTCCTTCAATTTTAAATCCCAAATGGATTAGATAACTAGTAGGCAAGGTTCAATTTCCCAAAGGGATTCTTCCGAGGACCATAGGGTCACCATGAGGTAGTAGTGGAACATAAGGTTCCACTCAGAGAGAATATATTAAATTATCTCATGACTATGGATCAAATCCCACCCCCATGTCCTTGAATTTTTATCCCTAGGGTGTTGGATCCATTGGTGAGCAGAGATTACTTTTTCACTAGTGGGGTTCCTTCAATAAGAGGATAATTTGTAAGGTGTTTCCCTAGCTTAAGGGTTTGGAAATTAGTAAAGTGTTTGGGATTTCTTATGTCTCTTTTGTGATTACATATCCAGAACTACGCAGGTACTTAAAAAGTTGAATGTATGATTGCACTCCAAAATATTATTGTTGGGAAAAATAATTGTCTAATTAAATAAACAACTTAAACTCCCAAAACATAAATTATCAACCCGAGGAAATCTTTTATTTCAAAGCTATCATGCAATATCTATGCAAGCACAATTTCTACCTGACACTGTTGATCTATTGGTATGAAATCGAAACTCATTGTAAACTAGATCACACCTTCTTGAAAATAAATCAAACCTCAAACCTATTCATAAAACCACACTGTAAATCTAATCACACTTCAAACATTGCAATAAAAATCAACTCTTACAAAGCAAGATCTAATTACATAAATCTGAAACAAGTGCTATGTTGGCCAATGATCTATCAAAACGAATTAACATGAATAACAACAACGATAAATCTAACAATGAATGAAAGTATGAACTCAATAATAAACAAATTCACACAATAATACACTTACAATCAACACTACCAACACCTGCTCAAGGAAGAGGGACCTTCCTCCACTGAGTAGAGCTGGATCTCCACAATGAAAGTCTACAACTCTAGATTATGAAATCTCCAGCATGTATTATCAATATGAAACCATTACACTAGAGTTCATATCCGAAGAGAATAATGAATTTCAATACTAATTTTTCAACCCACATACATGAGAATGATTACATATTTATACATAAAAATCTCTCATGAGAATGAGAAACTGAATTCTCAACTTGTAATCTGTTTTAACAAATTGTTAATTTGAAACACCGGCCGCAACAGTAAATCTGGAAATATCCCCTTTAAAGAACCACTCATATCTCTCAAACCGAGGCTGTTTTGGGAGGTTTCCTCACTATTCAAGTAATTGAGGCCATTATTCACAAAACCCCTGTCCCATATTTTCGAGATTCTTCTTCATTTGCCTGCAAATCACGACGCAAATCAATGTGTTCTTATCTAGCACACGTTTTTGGTTGGGATCATTTGATCATGAGCTGGATGTTTCCATGTTGGACTCGGGCACGAATTGAAATAAAAAAATCCACATAATCAATCCTAGGAATGAAACCATATTGTGAATATCCATGTGGGCATGTGCTAGCATGACAACTTTGGAGGCTTGAACCATGAGTGCTACTGCTGCTAATATGAAAAATCATTGCACAAACTATCATCAGTAAAATTATGCATAATAGTCTTCAATTCATCAAAAATAAAGGTAAATAACCATTATTAACCACTAAAGCATCAATGAGACTAATATGGTATTTTTCGAGTAGTTACAACAAATGGATGGAAAATGGAATGATAAATGGGAAATAATAGGAAGAAGATGGATGAAATAAGTGTCGATAAGTAATGAAAATAAGGAAAAATTCGTGACCCAACATCTCCTCCAAACTGAAATTGTTGCACGTCCTCATGCAACCCAATACATTTTCATCGATCGAGCTATAAAAACTTGTTTGGATTTTGTTGTTACAGTGGAGTTTCAACAAATGATGAAAGTTGGTGGAATTTCAGCAATTAGCGAAAAATTTAGCGGAGAAGTTGGCGGTGTTTCAACAATTTAGCGGAGAAGTTGGCGGTGTTTCAACAACTTAGCGGAGAATTTGGTGGTGTTTCAGCAATTTAGCAGATAATTTAGTGGAGAAGTTGGTGGTGTTTCAGCAACTTAGCAGAGAAGTTGGCGGTGTTTCAACAACTTAGCGGAGAAGTTGGCGGTGTTTCAGCAAATATAACAATGAACTTCTTAGACCATTTCCTCCCAAAGTACAAAGTAGATTTTGTTTAAATCTTGCAACCATGTTCATACTTACCCAATGATTCTTCACGCCAAAAATCATAACAATTCAGTTCACCGATCCGAATATATAAGCAAATGAACTATGTATCAACAAATAAGCCACTACAGGTGTTTCAGCAGGTGTTTTAGCAAAATTCCTGAACCAATTTCTCACAAAATACAAACTAGGTTTGGATGGAAATTTGCAAACAAGTTTTTACTAGTCCAATGCATCTCCACACCGAAAATTAGAGATAACCACATCACGGATTTCGAGAAAAATGCAAATTGGTTGTATGTGATGATGGTTATTTTTCAAAATCCGTGAAGCATTTTTTACTGCAAATTGGTGAGTATATACCTCTTAACATAATGCTTATGCTCCCCAAAAATCAAATCCATCTAATGCATGGATTTCAAGATATAGGCAAAATGGATTTAGGTGATGATGGCCATTTTCTCGAAAACCGTGCATTGGATTGAGCTGAAACTTACCAGATTTGTTATTCATGATGTTATGCATTCCTTGTCCAAGTTTCATGAATATATGGTTTACCAATTTCCATATATGCTCACTTCAATTTATGCACTTTTGCAAGCTGTGAATGAGTAAAAACAAGTATGTTTGCAAGATTAATCTAAGCATTCACATTAGCAGACATTGGTTAGCAGTGAATTACAAAAATAATGCCAAAAACCACTCCCCAAAACATAATATGTTGCATGTCCTCATGCAAAAGAAGAGTTGTCATCTTACTTGTAAATAGCCATCTCCCCCAAACTGAATGCAAAACATGTCTACATGCACTTTTTATCTTCATTGGTGTGTCCAAAATGTTATCTTATTGGGGCTGATTTGAGACTTGTTGAATAACTACGCAAACGACTCCACCTATGGTTCTACTGATGACTCCATTGATGGTTCTACTGACGATTTCACTGACTATTCTATTGGCAGGTGCCCTAATGATTTTACCGACCATTCCATTGTGGCATGTTTTGTTTTGGGATTAGTTAACTTACAATGTGTTAAGATAATTGCTTGTAGTCAATTATTTTCATTATGCTATAACAATAACCAACAGTAGCCCAAGGGGTTAGCTCAACTGGTTGTCACCAATTTTATTGGGCATTTGGCTAGTTTTATGCCAGCAGGTGCCCTGTTCAAATCCCCCTTGCGTGAGGCACACTAGTCTATGTTGATGGGTTTACTAGGGATGCCATCCATGAATGTGGGGAAGCATCCCTTGGGTTTCCTAGCCAGGTTTTCCTTGAAACAAAATATACAAATAACGAACAATGTTTGGTTGATAGTTAGAATTGAACAAGCATAGATTGATAGCCTGAAATAATTACAAAGAAAGAAATTATGGGATGTTTAGTGTGTCAAACATGTAATTATGAACAATGGTTTCCTGGTGTCCTATTAGACATCCAACTTTGTTGCATTTAAGAAGACAATTTATCCAGTTCTAGTTCTTCTGTGAGGATATTGATTTGTTATGCTATTGTATTATTTTACTGTCTGAATGAGATTCCAGGGTTTCCTGTAATGAAAGACTGAGAGGAATACATAAAATATTTCTCTGTTAATAGTTAACATTAGAAAATCAGAAGAAAATTTGTGTTGGTAAATTGAGTAACCTTTCTAGGCAACCCTATGGCAATTCTTTGCTAAATGGGTTCGCATAGGGTGTCTCCATGACATTGAAGAAGGAATAAGCATCCTTAGAACTTGTGAGAAACATGCTTTGCAACAAGCATTGAAATGGAGACATGGAGATAGCAGTCTCAGATTCCTCCCAAAATCAGGAAGAAAGTGGGAACGAGTATGCAAACAGATCCATTTGAATGGGCAAGATGCAAGGCTAGTCGGTTTTGGGGAGAAGTGAATTTGGTGAAGCCTTAATTGAATGAATGTGACATTAGGGTGAGGGTTGGATTATCATCTTACTGTGATGTTAATGTGCACTGAAATCAACCTAGAGCATTAGGTGAATATGGTGTTTGGAAACCCCAGGCCCTTGGTATAAAAGAATGATTACCAAGGAAGGAAAACAAATGTTCTTGTCCTTGTAGTCAAGAGAGATCAATTCCATGAGTAATACACGAGTAATAACACCTTTGATACCAGTAAATTTAGATAAAGTGATCAATACTTTGATTTCTTCTAAAAATCCTTTGTATTCTATATCAGAATTTGCTTTGGGTGAGGAGCATGTGGTTGGGAATTTTTTTAACTAAAAATTTGTGGATGAAAACAAGCCTAGTTCAGAAATTAGTACTGGAATAAGGAGTGATAGTTCAGCAAAAGCTTTTTAGGAGATCAGAAACCTAGAAGAATGGTTCCTGAGTTTCATTTATAGAACCTAAACATGAATAATACTACTTTTGGGAGAAGAGGGGGAATATTTTCAATATCTCCAACCAAACTATCAAGCATGTCATCTACTAATCATGCAATTTACCACTCTGAAGGATTGAATATTAGTTTTCACAGATTTGTGGCCATTCTAATCATTTTTCCATATGAAAAAATTGGATTGGGTGGAGAAAAATTACTTATGAAATTAATTTTAAATCTCATGTTTTCAACTTTTAGCGGGGTAGCAATCCCATGGTATTGGTATGCTAGATTGCCAAAACCCTCTTGGGTTCAATTGAAGAAATTTTGGATAGGTTCTAGAAGTTTAAGCATCCCTTATTGGTGTGAGATCTTTGGAGGCTATTTGATAGTTACTTAGAGACCTTGTTAAGGATTTTGATGGAAGAATGCAGATTTTGTTGACTAAAATGGATTCAGCCAATGCAATCTTAGGACACATGTCATTAAAATCATTTTGCAGGGTTTACTCACAGAGGTGCAAAATAGAGTGACTATGCATCCTATCTGTGGTTATAAATAGGTTTCGTTGTTGCTGATGAAGCTTGAAGATCAATTATTGATTAAGAAATGGCACCAATTCCAACCAAGACAATGGTAGGGGTGACTGATGAAGTGAAATAGTTGAGAAGATAGTTGAATGCCTTACAATTCTAGACTGGATAAAGTTTCTTTGTATATTTTAGAGCTTGATACCAGCACAAATGTTCCAAATTGAAGAATGTTGTTTGTGATGGTCTAGTTGCAATGCGAAAGATGTTGGATGCCATTTGTGAAATGATACTCATCATACCCATAGTACATTGAAGTTTTAAGGAACACAACAACAATGTAACAAGATGCCCTCAATGAGGCAACCAAGGATGAAGAATGAAGAGAACTTTAGTCACAATTAATTTTATAGTGTGAGGAGGCATACTTGGTTAATGAACACCCATTGGTGATACACAACAATATTCCATTGCTGGAAAGAAGGTTACTTTTAAAAATCCCTTGGAGACTGCAACATCATCTAAAATGATGAAAAATTATGTGATCATAGTAAGAAATATACAATATCTCAGTGATGTTGCTCCGGAAGTACCCATGGATATATTTGGACATGTGATTAGACAAACCTTTGGGATTGTGAATTGGGCAATGATGCCTTTCTAGAAATGATATTGTTGAAATTGGGGTGTTACAGATAAGTGTCCCTTTGTAATACATGCTATATATAATATGGCATGTACATATTGTACATAAGTGGAAATTTTGCATGGATGTCAAACCATGTGGGCTTTGTAAAAATCTTGTGTACATATGTTGTACTTGTGTAGATTCTTAGTGTGAAGCCCAAGGCCAAGGCGCCACTTGAGAATAATTACATTCTTAGGCATTTTCATACCTATTGAGTTTGAACATGAAAATGATGACATAACTGTGATGTAAGCTCATGTAAAGTCATAGTAATGTAAAAACACATCTTGGAATGGCTTGCTAAGGGCAAGCGGGGCCTATGATATGACAAGATGCAGAAGGGGTGAAAAAGTGGGAAAAAGAACCAGAACACTTGTCAACTCGTGAACTTCTTGATATTTGTAAGGTGGCTAGACCACAAATTACATTTATAATATGATGTCAGATACCTTTCCATGCACAACCACATATATATTCCAGTCTTTATCCTTTGGGAACTTTCTTCTTCCATTGTTCTTTCACTATCTTTCTCTCCTATTTATCATTTTTCTTTGTTGCTAGACTATAATGTTATGGCTGCTATGCCATCTACGTGTTGTCTGTGCCTTGTTTGCAAAGATGAAGTTTATCGTTGTGAGTGTGACATTTGAGAGGGATGTTTTCAACATATACTACTACCCTGTGTTGAGTCTTGATCATTGTGAGTTGTTATACTATTCGATGTATTGGAGAAAACTCACTATGGCTTGGGAATACCACAACAGACATATGACTACCAGAAATCAACTCAATTCTCAAAACAATGCTATTATAAATGATAATGTTAAGATAATGGAGAAATGTAACCAACCTCGATCCAAACGTTTGATGTAGATCCCCATTGGAGCTTTCAATCCATGCACTTGAAATCTGCAAATTAGTCTTGACAGCCAATATCCAACAAGTACATATAATATATCAATGACATTAACATTATCAATAACAATGGTCCATAATATCACAAGCAAATGTAACCCAATGTATAGTAAACAACATTCACAATACGATGGACGAGAATATGAGTATTTCTATTAATTAACAAGAAGAAGTACAAAGTGATACGACCTCTTGCCGGCAACCAATCTGAACCAAGATCTGGATCAATCCACTTGTGCCTCCACCACTTCAATCCTCCATGAATGGAAAAATCAAACTAGATAGGAGTTTGGAAGGTGAACATAAAGGGTTCACAACTACAATGATCAATGAGTGTAGACTCAAGATAGGGCAAAAATCCACTAGAGCTCTCTTTCTATTCTCTTCTTCCTTCCGTCCATAAGCCATATGTGCTCAATATATAGTCCTCTCAAAGGTAGGTGAAAGGACACATCGAGGCATTACTCGGGCAGATGGAGAGCCAAAGGTCACCCAATGACCGCTTTCTGGGATTAAAAAGTAATAAATTAGTGATTTTTACCATTTTACTTTATACCCGCGGGCTATAGTGATGCAACTCGCGGGTACGCATGCTATAATGATGCAACATGCAGGTAGGATTAAAAATAGGGAAAAATAGTGTCTGAAGGATATAAGTGGATCTGAGTCACTGAAATGGATCCTACAGGCCAAATAATGTTGATGCTCACAGGGTGGAAGATTACGATGTAACAGATGCCCCCTAATGTGTGAGGTCAGAGACTGATGCTACAATGGTTGAAATACATTATAAAACTCAGAAGTGGAGTGATGGAGACACAAGTGTAAAGAGTAGCTCACTCGTCATAATACAATAATATCTCTGAATACATGTCGGTATAGTACAACAATCTGATACAATGGCCATGAATAGGCAGTACATATAAAAAGTAATAAGTGATCATAACCATGATCCCTCTACAGTAAGATATGATTTCCTGCTGAAAAGGAAACAACTAGTGCAAACTAGAGGTACAAACTGCTGAAATCTGAGAGGTGATATCTCATATGTAAAGTCAAAGTCATATGTAGCATACTGAATGCCACAATCGCCTGGGGTCTTCTACACAAGTCTTCGACGGTGCAAGTCCCATCAAGTGAATAAAAGGAGTCGGGGTCGAACCTGATGAGACATCATCTGATTACCAGTCAATGATGTATACCGTTAACAGACGTGAGATAACCCACCAATAATGAAAATGGGCATCAAGGCACAGAGCACAATCGTCGGAGTGTGAATAAATGGGTTGAAGTTGAACACTAGGATGAATCCATCGATCAGGGGACATTGGTGTATTTCCAAAACTGTCAATGGCGAGAGAACCTGCCATTAATGACTGCAAGCCTCAAGGCACTCAACCGAAATCTAAGCCTCAAGGCACTCAACCGAAATCCAAGCCTCAAGTCCCGGAATAAATGGATTGAATTCGACGGAACGAGACTCGCTAGAAGGAGGGCATTAAGGCATCCCCCATCGACCAGCACGAGGTACCAGCAATGCTGAAATATTTGGAAGATCTCAGGTGAAACGGACTGACTCAATAAGGATGGCCGACATGTAATAGTCAAGAGATATGAGGAATGGCCGACACTGGTTTCAAGACTTCCTTTGAACAAGAGCATGAGCAGATGGATAGACTCAGGCAGCATAGACTTGACATAAACTGTGCAATGCAGGAGGCATTATAGAGGGCTCCATAATGACTGGAAGTTTAACCAATCAGTGGAGAAAACTGAGAAACAAGTGTAGCTCCTAAGGCCCAACTATAGTCCCGACTCATAATATATGGAGTGGAATGAATGCTCTGTTCAAAGGCGACACAACAGCTGCCAACAAGAAATAGTGACCATAATCCCATCCGGCTTTTTGGAATATTTGATTTTTTTGTCTTTTTCATATTTGGGAAAAGCTTGAAAAATAATAAAATTGCTTATAATACAACAAGTGAGGGAACGAGTGTCAAATAGCTAGCAGACTAGTCCCAAGCAGTGGAACATACCTATGTTCAATGCAAGGAAATGCATGCAGGATGTGGACACTCAGGGGTATGTTCCCTTAGGGTCAACAGGTCATCAAATTGTGAAGGGAAAATATAAGCTTTGCAGGGCTCGACAGGGGAAAAGTGCTCAGGCACCAGGCTAACAATTGAGTAAGCGGGAGCCGGCACAAGGCTCAAGCAGCGAGAAGAATGATGCAATGCAATCACAACATGATATAACTGAGGGGAGTCCTTAAGGGAGATGGCTAGCATAAGACAAAGTAGAGTATGAGTCTTTATCGCAACGTCATGGCGTGACTACAAAGGACTCCCAATCCTAAGCACAAACAACAGCATGGGCACCAGAATGCATAAAGGGGTTCTAACTAGGGTACCCATGTTCGGAAAAGCCCTACCTCCACATGAAGACACTTCTATAGCAGTGTGAAGGTCCTGTGTCAGTTACGAAGCGGGGTCTCACCTAGGGTTTATGAAAATGATCAATAGGTCAAATGCATAATGCATGCGAAAATGGCATCTAACCTATATGCCAGGTGTGAAACGTACCTGTCGTAGGTGTGAAATGGTTCATAACACCTTTTGCCGAGGAAATCTGATTAAAAAAACACTACTCCATGACACGATATTAGTTCATAACGGCTCAAAATGGCAAAAACTATAGAGAAGTGGGTCTAGAAAATTATAAATAGTAATAAAATTTTCCAAATTACAATTCATTTGCACTATTCACCAATTTGGAGTTATTTGGTTAGTTTTCACCTAAAACCTCAGTTGTCGATCCTGGGAGCTACAAGCGACCGTTCAGGGAACCATCTGGAGCAGGTTGGTAGTTACTTCCATACCTTTCAATTCAATGCTTTCATTTCAGTTTTTACCAGTGGGTTTTTTAGTTTGGCCAAGCCCTAGATGGCTCTGGCGCTACCCACGGGCTATATCTATGTGGGTCGCAGGTAGGGTATGAAACGCGCAGTCAAAAAATAGACTGACCACGAGTACCCGCCACTATATACAAATTAGCCTATGGGTACGACCGTGAAGAAATTTTTAATCATGAAAATGACCAAAATTTACTTCTTTTGCACTCCAGGATGGTTCTAGAGTGGAGGGAAAGAGAGCATGACCAGGTTGATGAGGTCATGCGCAATGATTTGCAAGCGCAGCAGGCATTGCAAGCATGTGGTTTGTATAAGTACTGGAGTATAGGGGGTTTAAGGGCCCAAAACCTATTATTCCGTCACCTGATAGACTACTGGGATGTGGATGCACAAAACTTCATCCTCAATAGGAAAACCCTGACACTGAAAGTGGAGGATATCTACTTCATTACCGGTTTGTCCCGTAGAGGGGAGGTGGCTAGTCTTCGGTCTCGGACCGTGGGTGGTGGGATCACTGTTCAAGACTACATAGCGTGGTATTGTCCCGCAAACACACGAGCGGTGGGAAGCCAAGTGCCCGTCAACGCCATAGTAGATCTGAGCACAAAAATCATTGTGGCTACCCGGGTACGGATCACTGGATCCAAAGCACTGCACATCCAGGCCGATGATGTTTTATGCATCACAATGCATGCAACCTATGATATTCGACTGGTGTACTACTCTGCTAGTGTCTATGAAGACACAATTGACGGAATGCAAAGAGGGGAAGGCCAAAAAATTTAGGTATGGTAGCATCCTATGCAACTTCTTCTTTTAGAGGGTTCTGGGGCTTAGCCCGAGGGTGGATGTCCCTCCTCACAGTCTCCGTGATCCATCCCTGACCTAGTGGGCTAAAATCCTTACACAACAGGGTGGTGGCCGTCTATCGTCACCATATACTGAGGATTTCTTCCGCTAGTGGAACCGGCAGGTGATCGCTATAGAGGACTATCCCTATGCAGGGATAGACTTCAGACAGGATCGGGACATGCCGCTCCCACCAGGCGCAGCATTCGAAGACATCGGTGAGTACTCTTTTGGTTTTGTGTTTATTAAATTTTTATGGATTTTTTTATTATAGTTGAAATGCAAAAAATATTTTTGGTGGTAGTTTCATGTGCTAATGGTTTACTGTTTGCTCGCAGACAAAGGCCCAATGAGACCTGATGGATTCCCAAGACATGGTCGTCGGGGTAGAGGTGATGAGGCAGCAGATGTTGCAGCAGGGCACACACTTCAGACGTTGCGGCACAACATATCATGGATGGTTTCTCGAGTACCACAGATAGAGGTATCCCAACTACCAGAGGCCATGCAACGCCAAGTAGTGGGTGTTCCTAGTGAGTGGGTGCGGCTACTGCAGCGGGTGGCCAATGTAGTACAGTACTTCTATGAGACACATCCCGTTGAGGCGGCAGCTAGACCTCCTCGGAGGGAATAGATATCCCAAGGTCTCATTTTTTGTATCGATATGTATATTTTTGAGGGCTACAGGCTCTAGTTTTGTATGACACTACCATTTTTTGACCTATTTATATATATATATATATATAACTTTGGTTCTCGGTTCTACTATATGTGTGTATGTACAAATGTATGAATGTCTTTGTATTTATGTGCTTCATGATGAATGTGACAAATGCCAATCTAATACATCGTTAGCGTATGCATCAGATATGTAATTAAGACTTCTCAGAATATGTAATTGAAACAAAATGTCTCTCCAAGAGTCGTACCTTAAGGAACATTCGCAGTAATGTAGGGTCTCGTACATGGTACTACCCATTCAGCTGAGACACAACTAGTTGTGAATCCAAGCGGACTTCTAAAGACTGGATGCCATGTGAAATAGCATCCCGAAATAGCTCAATAATGGCACTATACTCAGCCACATTATTAGATGTAGGACCGAGACAAGCACCTCTTGAGGACACAACTAGGTGGTCAGGTGAGAAGATAACCCAAGCAGCAAAAGCAAGTTGTTGTGTATGTCGGCTAGCACCATCCACGAAACCTAAGAATGTAGGAGATCCCATTGACATATGTCAATCAAAAAGAGGCTAATCAGCAGACCTGATAACCAAAAGGCAAGCTAAACTATGTACAAAAAAACTATACAATAGTGTACAAAAGTATCAGCTTGAACCGGAGGTTCAAGCGTAATACCGCTTGAGGTAGAGCCCATTTCTAGGCTCCTTCAAGGCAACTCCCTCATAGTATTCTAACTCATAAGCTCCTTTTTCGAGGACACACCTCACAATGTAAGGACCGTGCCGCATGGGATTGAACTTGCCTACCCCCAGGGGTTCTTTAGCTTGGTCATACAAAAGTACCAAGTCACCTTCAGCAAATTGCCGGGGACGGACATACCTATCATATTGAACCTTGACACGACGCTTGTTAACATCAATGGCCACAGCGGCATCTCGACGTTGCTCGTCAAGTTGCTCGAGGTGTACTAAACGTTGCTCAATCTTTGTCGTATCAAGGAGGAGCTCTATGGCTAGCTTGAGCGAAGGGATTTCGCATTCAATCGGTAAAAGTGACTCCACACCATGAACTAACTGGAATGGTGAGAACCTGGTGGCAGTCTTAACTATGGTTCGATATGCCCACAAAGCAGGATATAACATGATATGCCAATTGGTCTTGCTTTGTTGGATGGTACGTTGGAGAATGGTCTTCAAAGACTTATTTACTGCTTCAACCTGACCATTCACTTGAGGATAATAGGAATATGAGTGTTCCTGATGAAACCTAAGCTTGAGAGACAAATCCTCCATCATCTTGTTTTGAAAGTGATTGCCATGGTCAGTGACAATCTCTTTCGGGATTCTGAACCAAGTGATAATCTGGTTGAACACGAAATGGGCTACAGTAGCACCGTCGGCTTTTAAAATAGGCATGGCCTCAGCCCACTTGGAAAAATAATCTACGGCCACGATAATATGGTGATGCCCCCCAGCCGAAGCTGGTTTACAATCCATGAAATCTACTCCCCACTTAGTGAAGGGACCGACAGTGACGACCAGATGGAGGGGCGCTGGGTGCGAGTGTATGTTCTAAGAAAACACCTGGCAAGGGTGACATCTCTTCACAATGTTAATACAATATTTAAAGATGGTAGGCCAAAAATAACTAGCTTGCATGATACCCTGGGCTGTAGCAAGCCCAGATAAGTGACCGCCACACGCCCCCGCATGGCAATCATTAAGTACCTGTTCCGCTTCTTCGTGAGTCAAGCAACGACGGAGAATGGAATCCTTTCCTCGATGATACAAAGTGTCACCGTTGATAGTATAATCTTTAGCGTGATGTCTCACACGCTGTCGCTCATCTCGTGAATAATTTGGAGGAAACTTCAAAGTTTGGAGATATACAATGACATCCCCATACCAAGGGTCCTCGGACGAGATAAGAAATAAGTGTTCTTCCACAAAGGAATCTTCATGAATGACATCCTCATCAAGTCGTGGAAGGTCCGACATAACCTCAGTGATTTCACCGATTTTGCCGAAGCAAAATCAAGATCAAATTCCTGAAGGATTACAATCCATTTATTATACTTACCCCCGATAAGGCGTCATGATAGCACGAACTGAAATGGATTGATGTGAGCTACAACTGTGGTTGTTCGAAGAAAAATGTAATGTCGTAACCACTAGACTACGTGGACAGTCACAAGTGCCAGCTTTTCTACGTGAGTGTACCTTAGCTCAGCATCTACTAAATTTTGATTGAGATAATATATAACATGCTCGACGAGCGCATCATCTACCTGAACCAAGACCATGCCAATAGTCTCTTAAGACACGGCCACAAAAAGAATGAAATCTCGTGTAAAGTCCGGTGGACTAAGCACAGGGGCCAATACCAAAGCTTTCTTAAGGGTTTCGAAATACTGTTGGGCTCGCTCATCCCAAATAAAAGGTGTGTCTTTCTTCAATAAGCGTGCGAAACCTTTGGTAGTATTAGCATAATTAGCTATAAACCGACGCAGAAAAGTAGCTCTCCCTTGGAGACTATGAACTTGTAACAAATTACGCCGAGGAGGCAATTGAAGTATTGCCTCAACTTTGAGAGGATCGACTCTAATATCCTCCCTCAAAACTATGAATCCTAGAAGGTGACCAGTCCTAATAGCGAAGATGCATTTGTTTGGATTCAATCGAATTTTGTAGTGGATACATCATTCGAGAATCATACGGAGGTGCTTGGGGTGGTCCACTCTCTTGCGAGAATGGCCAGCAAGATCATCCAGGAAAACTTCCATAATCATCTTAAGATCGTAAAAGGCATAGGTCATGGCTCGCTGAAAAGTAGCTCCGGCATTTTTAAGGTCGAATGGAATTTTCTGATATGCAAACGTTCCCCATGGACAAATAAATGCCGTCTTATGTCGGTCCGTGGGTTTGATTTGAATCTGATTATAACCCGAGAAGCCGTCCATGAATGAAACAATCTCATTTCCCGCACAAGCATCCAATATTTGGTCAATGAATGGCATGGGGAAGTTTTTTTTCGAACATGCACGGTTCAAATCTCTAAAATCAATGCATACATGGATTGTTCCCTGCTTCTTATCCACAGGAATGGGGTTTGACACCCATTCGGTAAGGGGAATGGGGTAGATGAAACCAGCTTTGAACAGTTTCTCCACCTGTGCCTTAATAGCAGCTGCCTTCCTAGGGTTCATAGCACGTAAGCGTTGTCAAACTGGTTTAGCATCAGGATACGTTCTAATCTCATGTTCAACAATGCGAGGGTCTATTCCTAGCATCTCCTCATATGACCAGGAAAAATCTTCCCGGAGTTCTGTGAACAAGTCAGTGTAAATAGCGATCTCCTCAGGAGTGCAATCGGCACCGATGTAAACATTCTCTATCTTTCCGGGAGTGCGAGAGATTTTGATTGAAGTGGTTGGAGAAATATTGGCCATATTCCCCTCCGCAAAAAAATCATGCGACTCCAAAAGAGCCACAGGGTGACCAACCATCTCTACTAGAGTCATCCTAAACTCCTCTTGCTCAACGAGCTCGAGGTTGGGAAGGAAATAAGAGCGATCGTGCATATCTTACCAAGGCCTCTCACTACCACACATGGCCTCGAGGATAGATTCATAAAATGGTAAAGTATCATCAAGGCAATCGTGGGAGCAAGATGAGTTGGCTGCCCAAACTGACAGCGTAATGGGATCTTCTTCAACTGTCTGGGAAGAAGAGAGATCTGGATCTACAGTGGTTTGTTGGATATGATCGTAAGCGATCTCCGCTTCAGATAAATGCATAGACATCTCGACGTGCGCAATGTCTCCAGATGTGGAACTCATGGATGGTAAAGTCCACGGATCATCTAAATAGGAGGTCCAGAATAACATATTATTCGAAGGAGGAGACGCATTGTCGGTAATGGTTCCAATAAAATCCACAGGTGCAAAAAGATTATAAGTTCCCATCAATGAGGGGTACATTCCAACACCTATGTTCCCAGTTGCCGGCTGAGAATTAGAAACTTGCGGGACTACAGATCCCGTGGATGCTGCGGAAGGAGTGCCAACAAAATCCAGCTGATCTATCGTCACAATCTTGCCTTCATGGGGAAAGCAAATAACTCTAAATACAGTAGATGCGACAGCCTTCATAGCGTACATCTAGTTCCAACCCAGTAAAAGGTTGTAGTTGATGGGCGCATCAACCACTTCGACTTCAATAGGCATAGACTTACCTCCCAAGGAGACAACAAGGGAAGGGATAATTCCATGCGGCATAGAAGATCTACCATCGAATATAGTGAGTGTAGTTCTAGACGCGAGTAGAGGAGGAGAGACAAGAGCTTTCCAACAAGCTAACGACATTACTGACGCGGAGGCACCTTCATCAACCATAGTACGTTTAACAAAACTCTTAAGGAAAACCACCTGGATTTGAAAAGCCACGTGGTAAGGTAAGCGAGGCTGGACATCAGTAGTATCGAACTTGATAACACTAGGATTTCCCCCATCCTGAACTCCTACCGCACTCAAAAGGGCATGCTTCTGAGAAGGACAGGCTTGCAAAACTTCAAAAGCCGACATGGCACACAGAGTTTGGCCCAAATATTCTACGATGGAGTAGTTCTGGGTGGCTCGAGCATTGGGGTTATGCGTAGAGCACTTGAGAACACCTTTCAGTATCTGCGGCATAATGGAGGGCTTCTCGATATGCAAGGAATTGTCAGGAGGAGGGGGAGGCTCACTCCCCAAATTAGGTTGTGGTGCACCATAATCGCGCTAACGAGTAGAAACACAAACCTCTGACTGAACCATATTCACACATCCATAACCACTAGTATTGGAAGAAGACGTTTCCGTTTCATTAGTACCATAACCAGTGGCGGGAGCATGCGAAACCATGTTTTGATGATGAGGAAGGGGATACTTCAACACAGCTGGGCTCTGTGCCAAATGCTTCGATGCTTCTTCAATTCAAGGACATAAGTGAGTAATATGATCCTCCCCACAAAGCTTGAAAGGGAATTTCACCTTATGCATAGGTTTATGATCCTCTCCAGCATTACCACCTTCCCGAGGAGGATTGGCATTCTCTTTACGAGGATTATTACGATTGCTATTGTTATTACTTCCACTATTTCCACCCCTACAAGTATTTCTCCCCTTTTTCTTACCACCAGGTTGCTGGTTACCCGACGGTTTCATTGATTGCACATTGTGTACATCAAACGATGGAGTGGAAGTGGACAAGGTGTGAACCTGTCCGGGAGCAGACTGGTTTAGCGATAAATTTTGCATTTGATTAGCTACCAAGTCTATAAGGAGAGTGCATGTGGACCCCACGATGCCATTGGCATGTGGTCCAGGAACTAACGTAGGCTCATGTCTTGTTCTTGGTGCATCAGGAATAATGTCATACAAAATGCCAGACTGAGAATAAAGTAGATCTAACTGCTGGACTTTTAAGATAGCTTGTTCCTCAGTCACAATGTTGGACATCGAAACATCCTTAGCAATGTATGGGAGTAGAGACTTGAGGAACCATTCCAACAGGAACTCTGGAGGAATGTTGGCTTTCACTAATCTCTTTCGCCGATGCCACTCTTGAACGTGGTCAGAAATATGCATGGCCTTATTCTGACAGAAGGTGGACAACAACTCAGTACCAGTATCATAACGAACCGGTAACTGGAAATGGTCTAAGAAAACCAAAGCAATCTCGTTGAATCCCCTATAGATGTTCCCAGGAAACTCAACATACCACTTCGTGGCTGCCCCTGTGAGGGTACGTTGAAATAGTCGTAATCTAATGGAATCATGATTTAAAGAGTTGGAGGAGCACCAAAGGTGAAATGTCGTGACATGATCTCCCGGGTCCTCACCACCTTTCCCCTCAAACTTAGAAATGTCCGAAGGGAGTTTGGTAGGGACCGAGGGCCAAGTAGGGTCGTGACACACCAGATAATTCGTGAGCTTCGAAAGATCTGGAAGATTCAAGCGTGCAAGGAACGAGAGCTGAGGCTGGAAAGCTTGATTATAAGCCCCCATAAAAGGTTGGTTAAACGGAACCGTGTTATAAGATGGACCAAAAGCTTGACCATGAGGATTAAACTGCTGATAATGAGGACCTGACCGACCATAAGCTCTCCCATGGCCATAGGATTGATAACCTCCTCCTTCCTGACCCATTTGAGAGTAAGCAGGTATATGTGTGTTTTGGGCACCATATTTGGGTGGTGGGTGATACTAGTGGCCAGCACCGAATGTGTTGTAGTAAGGTTTGACACCATGAGTATGGGGCATGTATGTACTATTCATAGCGGGAACCGTGTTGTAATGACCATAATGGTATGGTATGTTCCCACACCCAGCATTAGGATTAGCTTGAGCAGTCGTGTGGTGACCAAAAGCATGAGAAGTATTCCCAGCCCCAACATTGGTGTTACTAGTAGCAGGAATGGTGGCGTGATGTCCATGTGGATAAGAGATATTCCCACCTCCCACATTAGTATTACTAGTGGCGGAAGTGGACGCAAAAGTATGCGGTATATGTCCACCCCCGTGGTTGGGAGGAGCATTAACATCCGTAAAAGTAGTCCTGGGTTGACGAGTAGCGGCACGTGTATTAGGTGGTGGATGGCGAGTCGTGTTTCGAACAACATTCCTATTAGGTTAGGAAATCCTAGGAGGTGGTCATCTTCCAATATTAGAATTATTAGGAGGAACATGACCAGTCCCCATACTATGTGTGTGGGTGGACAACGTAGTGCCCCCAGCGAGGGTAGTGCCCCCAGTGGGTGTAGTATGGCTAACACCATGACTGGTGCCAGCGTGACTACCAAACATAGAGGAAGGTTCGACAGTACTATAACTAGGCATACCAAAAGAGAGTGCGGTTGGGTTGATCGTAGGGCCAGTGTTGTCATGTAACTGGCATTCCGTGTCTATAGCTGCGTGGAAACGAAGGAACAAAAGGATCATCCTGTTCTTCATCCTCGGGTAAGTCAAGCATTCCATAAAGATAATTATTCAGATTCGAAGGATCGAACGGATCTCATTCAAGTGGATTAGGCAAAATAGAACCAACTTAAGTCTCAGGTGGATCACCTCCCCACTCCTCATGAGGAGTATGGGGATCGAAAGTGTGGTCAACTCTACCCAATGGAGTTGAAGGATTTTCCTCAGTATCGAAATGTGGAGCAGTCATAATGTCTTGGACGTAAGTCTCGTAAGAATCTGAAGACTCGGAGGGAGCCCTTCGGCGTCCTCTAGCAACACGGTGTGAAACCTCGACTGGCTTTAAACCAGCCAACCGATGGGACCGACGGAGATTAGGGCTCCTCACCACGATATCTCCAGAGAGAATATATAATCAAAACGTCCCCTAAAGGCCAACTATCGATCAAAAACAGTAAATCAAAAGCACACACCTAGAGAAACTACAGCCAAGAGCAGACAAACAGAGTGGCTAAATGATCTCCTGACACTAGAGCCGGTATGTCTCTCCTAGGATAGGCTTGAGACTCCCAAACTATAGCCAGAGGTAACAGAATCAGTTATAGAGACACCCACGCTTCACTGCGTGTACAGTGTCAAGTCCACTGCACAAACACAAATGTGTTATCCAATCCCTATCTGACTCGAGACACAAACAACATAACCACTACAAGTACCCTGTGCGATACCTAGGTAAGGCAACTATGGTCACCGCAATATAACCAATGCTCAAGGGGACAGGCGCAGGTGGAATCCGTCGTATGGGAAGGGTAGCTAAGCCCGAAGCACAAGAGGACGAACCTCCGGTACCCCCAGATACGAACAAATCCTGGATATATCTCCCACGTTAGCCCAATATCATAGGGATATCTCCTCAACCAACCTCCCGTGACCTCGTGCTTAACTCTGGATTGAGTAGAGATTCCTGAGAACACCGATCTATACCATGGATTCCTCCACTCCCTGGTCAGACACCTAATGTTTCGTCTAGTAGTCTTGGTTTGTTAACTCACAATGATCTATTCCAAGACTCTAAACCTATGCTAGTTGGTGTACCCTATAAATAAAATCAGTCTAATCAATTTTAAGATTAAGCATTAATTTTAGTGGTTGTGATTACTCAAGGGATATGATCGTGAAACTAGTGATGTGTAGACTGAATAGTATGCAAAATAGTCCAATCCTAGACTCATCTATCCAATAAAACAATGTCACTAATATGCAAA
The DNA here is from genome assembly GCA_027924585.1 of Larix kaempferi. Classification (NCBI taxonomy): domain Eukaryota; kingdom Viridiplantae; phylum Streptophyta; class Pinopsida; order Pinales; family Pinaceae; genus Larix; species Larix kaempferi. The sequence continues at coordinate 24,219,631 of BSBM01000073.1, read as the reverse complement.
ATCAACCAACAATTCCGAAATAAAGATGCAAACTTTTATCTTTTCGATGCACAAAAAAAACCTGAATGAAGGAAAAAAGCACTCAATGCAAGATGCAGTACATGAAAGTAAAATATTTTTGTATTTTCGCTTATAAACAAGAAGGAAAATGAAAAAAACTGGATGTATATTTTTGTATTTTTTCAATATAAATGGAATGAAAAAATGCAAGAAAAATCCTACTATTCAGTCACTGAAGTGCCGAGAAGATCACTAAGACAACCCAGCAGATCCTAAACAGCAAGACTCAACAAAAGGAAAGATCTCAAAAGGAAAAAACCAAGAGGCTAAATCCAAAGATTGGTAAAAAACCAAGAAGGCTCAACCAAGAGAAACGAAGAGTTCTAGTCACAACCAAGGCATGAAACAGTCAAGAAAGAGGCCAACAAAGACTCAGGAACCACCAAAGCCAACCCAGCAACAACCAATAGCCATAAACCAAAAAAAGCCGGAGTTGTACGCTATTGTCGAAGGAATACCTGTGGGTACCCGTGAGCAGTAGAGTAAACAGAGGCAGGTATATGCGAGCTGAGCTAAGCTAGCCCGCGGGTGAGGAAATGAAAATGGGAAAATAAAGAGTCCAAGGGCTCAAAAAAAGCAAGTTTTCTATGGTGTATCTTAACGGCCAATTAGTGACACAGAGCTTCGATAAACAACAACTCTAATTAAGGACTAATGCTCAAAAAAATTCCCAAACATGGATGTTTTCCCCAGCGGAGTCGCCATTTCTGTATTGGAGAAAACTCACTATGGATTGGGAATACCACAACAGACAAATGACTACCAGAAATCAACTCAATTCTCAAAACAATGCTATTATAAATGATAATGTTAAGAAAATGGAGAAATGTAACCAACCTCGATCCAAACGTTTGATGTAGATCCCCGTTGGAGCTTTCAATCCATGCACTTGAAATCTGTAAATTAGTCTTGACATCCAATATCCAACAAGTACATATAATATATAAATGACATTAACATTATCAATAACAATGGTCCATAATATCACAAGCAAATGTAACCCAAAGTATAGTAAACAAGATTCACAACATGATGGACGAGAATATGAGTATTTCTATTAATTAACAAGAAGAAGTACAAAGTGATACGACCTCTTGCCGACAACCAATCTGAACCAAGATCTGGATCAATCCACTTGTGCCTCCACCACTTCAATCCTCCATGAATGGAAAACTCAAACTAGATAGGAGTTTGGAAGGTGAACATAAAGGGTTCACAACTACAATTATCAATGAGTGTAGACTCAAGATAGGGCAAAAATCCACTAGAGTTCTCTTGCTATTCTCTTCTTCCTCCCGTCCATAAGCCATATGTGCTCAATATATAGTCCTCTCAAAGGTAGGTGAAAGGACACATCAAGGCATTACTCAGGAAGATGGAGAGCCAAAGGTCACCCAATGACTGCTTTCTGGGAGTAAAAAGTAATAAATTAGTGATTTTTACCATTTTACTTGATACCCACGGGCTATAGTGATGCAACTCGCGGGTACGCATGATATAATGATGCAACATGCGTGTAGGAATAAAAATAGGGAAAAATAGTGTGTGAAGGATATAAGTGGATCTGAGTCACTGAAATGGATCCTACAGGCCAAATAATGCTGATGCTCACAGGGTGGAAGATTACGATGTAACATTCGAATCTGCCAATTAGGAGGTATGACATTGGGATTCCTTGATGAGCAGAGGTAACTGAGCATGGCCCTTACCAGAGTTGTAGCTTGGTTGAGATCTCCTTGCCTGAATTGTATCTTGGTTATGAAGGGCCCCCCATGCAGTAAGATGTTCAATGGCTGGTTGGCCAAGCTAGTGTGAGTGCTGGCAGTGAGTGTTTAAATTTTAGAAATTTGGATTTTAATGCAATTTCTGAAATTTCACTTCATTTACTCAAGGTTTCCCACATCTATTTCCTGTGAACTTTCAGCATTAGGTCTGAAACTGAAATATTAAATTATAGTAGCTAATATTTTATTTATGTACAATCTATTTCACCAGGGAGCCCAAGAAAATAAATACCGAACAATTGCACTTCAATGCCAACAAGTTACATCCCTTAGGGCACATTTCCCATGCAAATTACAGATCTGAAAATACTTAATTACATCATACTATTATAGTATTAAAACTGCTCCTTTATCTTCCAAATATGTGTTAAATTACTTATCCAATTCAACTTCATGTTATGTCAAATCAGCATGCCTAAACAGTGTTGAATTCTACTCAATCATGAAGATAACATAAGCTGAAAATCAAATATGCAATTACACAAAATTTGGACGGATGGAAACTTCATATATATATAATGAATTACAAATGCATACCACAAATTTATGACAAATCTAGCACAAGTCAAGCTCTCCAAACCTTAGCCAGGGAAACCACAAGAAAATACTAGCAACCAACTTCTCCTAGGTAGGAATCACTCCCAACCAAAGTTGGTGACTCCACCAAAGATCCTCAACTTGATAGAATCAACACCGACAAGTCCTCTTTTCCACATAGTCCAAGCTTGTATCACACAATCTCACCATACTAGTTCTTGTCTTCCTTGGGGTTTACAAACCCTATCCATGTTGATCCACTCGTCAAGTCTTCTACTTAGGTAGAAACCATAGCGCTACAACAAGAACCACAAGGAAACCATCATCACTTCCAACATCATGTTCTTCTCTAGGGTTTACTTGCATAGCATAAACCCTAGCATCTCACAAGAGAAAACCTTAACATGACATAAGGGCATTCTCTCCAAGAACGTCCAAGATCTCTCTCTCTCTCTCTCTCTCTCTCTCTTCTTGTCTTCTCCTAGGATTTCTTCATAATCCCTAGCATCTTGCTCCATACAAGACATATCCAAGATAATACAAAGATAGAATAGAGTACAATGACAATGATGGATAACAAGAGCTCTCTCCTTGATTTATATCTACAGTAGGTGAGAGTTGATAACATAATTTAACAAGGATTTATGTTCATACAAGTAACCAACAATGGAACCCCACATGGAGCATTCTACAATACAAGAATATATAAGTGTCACATAAGGCTTTATCCAACCCCCACAATCAAACGCGATCCATGCATGATTCTCTTTGGGCTCAATGCCCCCTTTCAAGGCAATGCGCTATCAAACAAGGTTTTGGTCAAACACTTCCTCTTCCATGGTGCTTTGCTATCCAAGTGTCCTCATGTGAGGAAATCCTCATCTAATTGTGTGCCACATGTCTTATTGTGCCAAAAAATCCTCAACATGTGTGTCGATGTGGTCACTAAGTTCCAATGATTTTGAACATATGTGTCTGAGTCCATCACCAACCTCCATGAAGTATGCTCCTCAACCTAATTGTCCAAGTCAAGTGTCCAAGCTATAAGGTATTTATCACATAGTCCCAAGCTTCAAGTGCTAATTTCTCTCCTCCAAGTGCCCAATGCTCATCCTTGTACTAGGTAGGTACCTCTCTAAATCGAGCAACTGACTCCCCCATTGTGTACACCTAATGGGTTAGTTATCATGTCGATTAGGGAAACCTCCTAGGTGAGGCTGCTATGCAAAGATTCCCTGGGTTTTGTATACCATGAATGTATCCAAGCCCCTAGGGTGCCTTGGGAGGCTCTAAGCCTCCAGGGCATGTTGTAGGCCCTCGATAGGCCTTGGGGGCTTGAATACCCAACCACTTGTGCCTATTACAACCCTTGGGAGGTTTAGTCAAGCCCACGGTATCATGCCAATATACTAGGTAGATATATAAAGGGGTATCAAAAATGTAAATGAAAAAATGGATACATACAATATATAGGGAAAATAAGGGTTTTTTTAAATTGGGAAGGCATATTGGGAGGGGGTTAAAAAAATTATTTTGGGAGGTATTTTCCAATATTTACTGAAATTAGGGGTATTGTTTCATATGCCACGATCGAACGTGCTATGGTAGGTAGTCATTGAGTGAAGTCCCCGTGATTAATTCATACTACATTCCTCAGCCGATGAGTTTTCACCCACCTAATCACTCACGAATTAATTTAATATGATGCATTGGTTGCCTCAACTAAAAAAAATGATCCTTTTGCCACTACCAGTCTATTAAATTTCGAGAATAAATAAAAAGGTTATCCCTGTAAAGTGGGTCTCCCTACCTATAGAGGAGGAATGCAAATGTCCCAAATGGTTTATAACAAACATCTTCAATCAACATTAATTCTTTCAAGGCATATCCATGATATTGACATCAACATTTAATTGGAATCTCCATCACACTACTTCCTTAGTTATTACACATAATGCAAGTAATAATAAAAAGACAATAATTAAAAGGAGGATGCATTGCCTTGACCATATAAGGGAGCCCATGTACTAATGGAGATAATATTGTCGGATCTAGATTAAAATACGATATAAGACTTTGCGGGATGTAAGTCATGGATAGGCCTTGCTAAGTTCAAGGCACCCTTGGTTTTCTAGGCTTGTTTAAGCTAGTTTGATTTCGATGCATTTCTCTTTCTAGAAATTCCTTGGTGAATTGACAAGATTCAACAACAAATTTAGGGTCATCTTCCTCATCAAAGGAGCTTGAGTGATGTGAAGGAGCTCAAGAATCTCAAGGGTCAAGGAAATTGTGTTCAAATGTTGATGGATGTCATCCAAAGTAAGACCAATTAATCATCAACTATATCTACCAAAACTGGACGAGAGTTTCTTAGTGGTTCTCCTTTTGGGAAGCAAGGGAGTGGTGGAAAATCCACCAATATTATTTGCGTATGACCAGGATTAATGATGAAATTGGTTAAATTATTGATTAGGGACATCAAGGCCAATGTAGTGTTCGCTACATAAATCACATGCCAAGGCCATTTATTATATTATAAGATGGAATGATCATTCTATTCCTCAAAGATACTATACATTGGGAAATTTAAGTAATGAATATAGTGCTTAGCACATAATTACTTATTGGTGCAATTATGGTCTTAATCAAATATTTGAAGCTGCCTATAATATGTATTCTCCTAGTATTACATGGATTATCGTCCCAGTATTACATGGATATGATATGCCTATTGAGCTAAAGTTATGCCATCAATATATGATATGCCTCAAATTATTTTAATTCAGACACTTCATTTTATTTTATTTTTTTATATATCTCGTTTAAGAGTACAAAATTTTCCACGTGGTGATGCAAGTACAAACACTAATTGATAGACTCCCACAGTAAGCTATATATGCCGACCGGTGAAAACATGTCCATACATTATAGGATTAACATAAACACATCTATTTATATAAAGATCATTCATAAAAATAAATAAAACGTATCACATAGATATAAAACTATTCCAATTGATTCGAAAGGGTTCTTATACCCAAAATGTGGACGTAACCTTTCAAAACAGGACGGCTACCTAGTGCCAATTCGATCAAGCATAATCTAAGTAGTGTTTAATTTCGACCATTACTATCACCGACAGCTTGCTTATTATCTCTCTTTTCTTTTTTTTTCTGTTTTTTGTACCCTTGCATGACGGCCACCCGCAGTGTGGAGGATAAAATCAGTGAAGAGCGACATACATGCCTGTACATACATACATGTACATTCTCGTCACATAGTCCACCAACACAGACATCTGTATGTTGCATTCTACCTAGATGGCACAAGAAACCTTACCTGCATGCAGCCCAGATGGCAGGAAAACCCTATCTGCATGCCATCCGGATGGCACGAAAACCCTATCTAGCGCATCTAGCACACTCTTAGAGTTTTCTTTAATTAAATTTTTATATATATATTTTGTTTTTTGTTCCCACATTATTTACCTGATTTACCTGGTTTCGGGCAGGGACATAGCCCCTTTCCCACTTTTTTTTTCGTCTCAGTTTCATCCCCTACGAGGCACACTGCAATACACATCTGGCTGATTGGAGCATCAGGTCACCCCCCCTTTTTTTCAAGTACAAGTTGCGCTCTCATCACTTTCATGACCATGTTGTTCCAGATGACTGTTGAATCAGCTCTCCTATCACAGCATTGAGAACCAAAACAAATCCTACGGCCTACACTTTCTAAGTTTCTGTTTCCAATTCATAATATTTTTTTTTGGAATCTAGTTTGCCATGTCTTGGGTTCACTTGTTAATATTTCGTTTGAAGATTTAACAAATTTTCAATAGTTTGTTTTGATTTCTCCTTGAATTGAAGGGGCGGTAATGAAGGAAAATAGATCCAACAGCCTTGTGGAAAATGAATTCGAAGAGGTATGATTGGAGAAGAAAGAGATGGAGTGCCTCATGTTTTTGCATCAGTGGGTTGTCACCCTTTAAAAAAAAATAAAAAAATGTGCATGAGCTTGTTGGTGTCAACTAGTTCTTGGCTCGTCTTGGTAGGGGTTAGGGTTGGATAAACACGTGGTGCTTAAGGGATTTGTCGTGGTATATTTTGGGATGAAAGCTAAGCATTGAGCTGTAGAGCATTTAATGTGGCAGCTCAGTGCTTAGGGTCCATTGGATCTGGAGATTCTCCAGATCCAATGGACCCTAAGCACTGTAAGCACTGAGCTGCCGCATTTAATGTTGTTGCAGCTCAATGCTTATCTTTTGGTAGGTCCTCTCAACTAAAAATTAATTCTGGAATAGCTTGACATGTAAGAGATTAACTGAATCCCTCTATCTTCCCTAATCTATGAGCCCGGACATTGTGCATGGAGGCCACCCATCTCTCGCTCGGTCATTCCCTAGCCTTCACTAAAAGCCAGTTTTCGAGTCCATTCTCATTTTCCTTTCTCAACTTTTGAACTTGCTCTGCAAGTTTCTCAACGTCGCTACTCTGCAAGTTCCTCAACCCTGCCAAAGTTTCAGTTGGAGGTGGAAGACTGTGTGGCCACCTTCCACTCGGTCATCTCGCTACATTTTTCCACGGTTCCTCCCTCATACCTAAACGAGGTATAATTATTTCATATTCTTTTTCTTCTCCATCTTTCGGCTTCTTACTACGTCTCTTATGCTATTTGTAGGGTACATAAAGTGAGACTCTCTTAAGCAACCCAGTTAAGGAGTATGTGAGGGTGTTGCAGAGCTGCCAGGTATGGAAACATTGTTTTTTTTTCTTTTTTTTCTTTTTTTTGTTAAGAGGATTATATCCTAAGGGCATCTCTTGAATGCATTCTATAGGTGGCCTCCCACAAGCATTGCATTCCCTATTGTTGTAGGGATCCATAGCTCCATGGCATCCCAAGGGTGTGACCCTTCCCTTGCCTATCAAGCTCAAGGGTGTGACATAGTGTATGATCTATGAACCCATGGGCTCCATAGATAGGCTTTGGATAATTGCCGCATAAATGTGGGTGTTGTGCTTGGATACTAGTATGGTGCTTGGTCGAGCTGTGGCTTAGACGCATCGGTTATTGCATGAAGGGCAAGCCAGAAAATGGACATTGACCCCAAGCTAATTTTTGGTCGTCTATGGAACTAACCAACTAGCAAAAATAAACTAAGCTAAGAAGAAGCAAACCACTTAAAGGACAATGCAAGACTTCCCCACATAGGGGAAGTTAGGTGTGGGGGATTAAAAACCCCACTAATCAAACTTTATTATTAAGTACAAATGCCTTTGGAATTGAAACCCTTGGAAGGACTTTGAGAGAAATAACTTGGAGAACACTTGAAACAAGCTATTAAGAGCTATTACAAAGGATAAATAATGGTTTATTGGTTTGGATCGTCCTTTTGGTTTGTTGATTTATCTTCTTGGTTAAAACCTTTTTCTCTTCTACTTGCTTCAAAGAAATCTTGAGTTTCTCTTTCAAAAGCCTATCACAATGCTGAACTCAATAAACCATTAGCATTACTCAAAATATAACAAAATTTAACTAACAAGAGTAAAAAACCAAATATGAGATCTAAAGCTATATGTATGAAGCTAGATGGTTTGAAATGCAAATGAAAAATTTATCTTTCGATGAGATCTAGTGATGCAAAATGAAACTACTAATAAACAAAGTGTAAGATCTAAATCTATGAACAAATGCAAAATGCAAAACTAAGTGATGAAAGGAACTAGATCCTAACTATGAAATGCAAAGTATAATATAGAGAATGTCTATCTACTAACTTTTGAATGTATGCAACTAACTTACTAACCAAACCTTAAAGGATAAAACAAGCTAACTTAAAAAAGAAACAATACTTGTTTGTTTTATGTTTTTTGTAGGGCTTTTGTAGGTGGACGAAAGGAAGGGAAGAAGACAAGTTGAAAGCAAAGAAAGGAGAGGAGTTGTCAAGGGATGAAGAGGAAAAGAGCAGCGGAATGAGAAGAAAGAAGTGAGCAAGGAGCAGCAAACAGTGAGCCCCAAATGAGCAGCAAACAGTAAGCAACAACATGCTGGAAAAATGCCCAAAATAATGGGCAAAAATTGTCCAACTGTGGGTAAGAAAGGGGGCAAACAATGGGTTGTCAAGTGCCCAAACAGTGGGCTACTAGATATCCAAAACAGTGATGAAAAAGAGGGGTAACAATTGCCCAACACTTTGGGAAAAGTGGCCCAACTAGGGAACACTTGGATGAAGCCAAAAATCGCAAAAATGAGGCAAAAAACCAACGATGAGAAAACAATAAAAAGATGGAAGAAAACAGAGATAGGAGAGGAAAAGGTCAAAGCAAGTCAAAATAAAATAAAAAAAAGCAAACAATGGTGGGATCAAACTTCGAACAAGGTGACCACTAGAACACTAGTCCAAGAAAACCTTCCAGCTAGCTGGATGCACACAAGGTACTAGTGGGGATAGAGAAGTAACCACAAAACAATGTGGCCCTTGGGATGAAATCCCAAGGTGCTTACTCAAGTCAAAACTTTAGTATAGAAGAAGAAGAAGAGGAGTGTGGGAAGGATAGGCTTGTAGATCCACTACTCAATAATAAAACCAAGTAACCAAGTTTTAAGTTTTGAATAAGAGATGGATCTTCGAACTTAGCACTTCTTTCCAAATCTCTAATGCTTGAGATCAACTTTGGGAGACCCTGAAATGCACACAAATGTTAGAAAGTAGGTCTTTTGAAGAGGTGAGAGATGCAACGGAGCTCAAGCCTCTCTTCAACCTATTAGATCTACACAAGAAATTACTCACAAACACACCTTGATCAAATATTGTATGTAAAGCAAAATGGGATTAGAAGAGTATAATTATTTCCAACTATAATCTACTCCTTCCAAATCACATAGAACCCCAACATAAATGGACAAATTGAACCCAAATGCCCACCCTATGGGCTTAAGAAAGCCTTCTAAGCTAAATAATTGATCAAAGTAATGAAATATGAGCAATAAACAAATACAATATCACCTTAGAATAGATGAAACACTTCCATAACAAGCATCAACACCACATGGACCTCCAAAGTCACTTTATTTCAATAAACCAATGGCTATACGATTACAAAATGGCAGAGTAAGTTTTCCCAAAATATCCATCATAAGAGAGCACATAGGGCCTCTATTTATACAAAAATTAAGACTCAATGGCCTAAATTCGACATGGCCACATGGAAAGGCAAACTCTCAATCAAAGGAAGTCGAATTCCTCATCAACGGAGCTTGGAGTGCATGATTCAAGTGATAGCTTGAGTTTGAAGTAAATTCGAGTGGGGAGGTGGCCTCCACCTTGGCAAGGCGCCCCCCACTCCATCTTGGAAGCTTCATCAAGCGAATGGGCATCATCCACCTTGGATTCACGTGAAGGCTTGAGGAAATGCGTGAGCTTTGAGGAGAGACAAACCTGAGTTGATGTAGGGAGATCACGTGTTGAGTGGGAGCCAAGTTTATGAGGTGGCTGGAATCGAAGGGAGGCGCCTATCATGGCCTTTATTGCCATCTCAACAATCCACTTACCAATTGCCACATACCAAATCGTAAATCTGCAAGCGTGAATGCCCGCGTGAAAGGGAGCCCACGGTTTAGTTGTTCACGTCATACCAATAATACAATTCGTGACCTTAAGTTTTATTTTGGCATGTGTATTAAACTTTAAGGTGGGTCGAATATGATATGAGTCGAATATGATATGAAGCCTTATGCCACAACCTTGGAGCCTTCATTTTCTCAATTCGTGAACCATGCAAGCGTGAAGGGAGCCCACGGGTTGCTCTTTTAATTAATTTTTTATCCAAAGTTTTGAATTTAACATGTGATCTTTTTACCTTTGATGTAGTCGTACATCCATGAAGACCATATTCAACCTTTAAAAATCAATTTTTTAATCAAATTTGACTTAATTGATTTTTGTCTCATGGTGCAATTTGTCATTTTCTGGCAATTAAATGCCAAAATGATGCATTTTTAGCAAAAACTCCCCCATCGGTGACGTAATCGCCCGGAAACTGAAGAATGAGGGTGTTAGGGTGAATAGGATGCTCTGAGCGTCAAAACGAGCTTTCCCATGCCCAATTCCGCCTCCGGGTGAGGTTTTTATCACTTTTTGAAATTTTTTAATTAAACCATTAAAAAATGGTATAATTTACGAAATAATAATAATAATAATAATAATAATATTTTTCTCAGAAACAAACGAAACTCCTAGGGGACCTAGTGCATGTTCATACGACTCAATTGAGATGGCTAACACGTAAAAAATCCTAGACACAAGGCTCTAATAACCACCTTAGGTTTTGACCACCATGGAAAATACTCCAGCTTTGGAGGTTTGAGTGAAAAACTCAGGGATTATACACCACCGATGAGTAGCGCATAATTCCTAAGGAAAAAACACTCTAGAGTATCCCCCAAATGGCTAAACCTAAGGATAGCCGAGTCTTTTATAAAAGGACCCTGTTTAGACCAACTTTTTACAAATTCCCCATGGGGGTATGAATATGCAGTTATTACAAATGGGGCAAAATTGCCCTAAAAATGACTTCTGAACTTCTGAACACTGATGATGAACATCATTCATGTTCAATAAATTGGCAGCTCACAAGAAATTCAGCTATTGTACAAAATAGTTGGTAACAGATTGATTCTACTATCAAGCGTCATACAAGGGCTATCCAAATATTGAATGTAGAAACAAAATCATGAATTGTGTGTAGAAACAAAATCTGTTGTACGGAGGAGAGTACAACTATGTATCTTTTCCCAAATTTTCAAGCTTTAAAGATAAAAAAGGATGTATATATATAGTTAGCTAGTTGGGTTAGATCTCCTCAAACAGATATCCAGCATAACAATGTTGACAGATTGGTTGATGCATAGTGCAACGAAACCACTGGCCGCATACAGCCTGGCGATGAGTTAGGCTCGGTATCCTGTGTACTGTAGATAAAAATAAAGTAACAAGGTGTTACTCAAGGGCACGGTCGAAGCCAATACTTTTGTTGTTGCCTCTCATTGAAAACAGGTACATAGTAAAACATGGCTTATTTCTCAGTAATGACTTGTGTGCAAGCATGTGTGCTTATGTTGTTATTATTTAGAAAACAATAGATTTTACGCTAAAACTTCTCTCACTTTCTATCCCTATGTATGGTGTTATGCTGATGTATTTTCCCTTCGCTCATATGAAAATTTTCATGACTCCTCTAATCAATTATTACTGTATTTTGCTTTTATTACAGGTAAAACGGAGAATGCAGTTTATACTCGAATAAATGGAAAAGGAGGTATGCTCCTTAGTACCTCTACCCTCAAGATTATTGGAATCCCTTTTAAGTCTTGGGAAGCTACTCAGGGTCTTCGATATTGATTTTTTTTTCATGGAACCTAGTTCCATTGTAAAATATCTTCATTTCAGTTTTATTTTGATAGCATTTCCTACCCAACAAGGAGTTTTATTATCTATGTAAAGTTCTACAAAGTATTGTTTTTTATTTGGGTAAAATTTCTATTGGTTTATGTTTTTTTTATCTCTGTAAAATTTATGTAATTTGTTTTTCTAGTAGGCCCTTAAGGTTCCAACTTTAGAACCTAGGACTCTGATACCATATGTAGCAGTTTGTTTGCTAACTTCAGTTGAAATTTTCCATGCTAACTTCTACACTTTAAAATTTCTCTTAAATTTGAAGCAAAGTAGTAAACCTAATAATTTTTACATCATAAACTAGTAATTTTTATAGCATAATTAACAACATAACTTAACAACTCTTAAACTAGTAATAATACATTTAACCAAAAGAATACCTCTCCCGGTGCATGAAGTGAATCATTTGAAGCTATGCAGCAAACATGTAATTAATCGAGTAACTTTCCCCAAAGTGGAATACGGTTTTACCTCCCATCCAACTATGAGCCTAGTCGGCTCATAGCCCCAGGAAGCCATCCAAATGGCCTCCTAGCCCTCTGTGCCCAAGACCCCCAAAGAACATAACAATGATGCAAAGTAAGTTATCCCTACGTGCCTGAGACCCCCAAAGAAAATAACAGTGATGCAAAGTAAGTTATGTATCTTTTGTGAGTTCTTAAACTCATCCAACACTTCCCAACTTCTTCCATCAAAAACCCAATTCCCCCAAACAAAAGCTTCCTCTTCTCCTATCTTCCTTCACTATTTATTTTCACTATTTATTCAGCCTCGACCCTCCTCCACTGCCTCTTTCAATAAAATAATATAAAACAATAATTAATTATTTTATGGCAATCCTATCAGTGAAATTAAGTTTGAGCAATAGAATAATAAAATATCTTAAGTGTCATTCCATATCATTAAAACAATTTATGGCAATCCTATCCGTGAAATTAAGTTGGGAGAAAAATGATAATAAAATATCCTAAGTGTCATGCCATATCATTAAAACAATTTAATGCAATATGTTATTCTTATCCTTGAATTCACATAAACTTATCCCCTCATTTATTGGTTATATTCTCCCAAATGCAAGACAACTAATCTATTACTTGTGCACACACATATAACTAGCAATTGCCCCAGAAGGTGCAAAGGAACGCCGAAATGAAAAAAAATGGGAAGTAAAGTAGTTGTGATGAAGCAAAAAAGAGAGTACTAAAACAAATCCTATGAGGAGCTTCTATGTGGTTTCGTTGGAGTGGTCTAAGGGTGGTTCAATCAAAGCTTTTCTAAAGTACGATGTTAATATCTTCGGGGGAGATTGCAAATGAATTAACATCATACTTTAGAAAAAGTTTGATGAACATGGGTCAAAAAAACACTTTATAGATGAAACTGAATATGGTAGGAGGAATTTATTCTTAGGTTTATACTATGTGTGAAGAGATCTGGTTTTCTATGACTATACCTAATTTTATACTATTGCATTATAATTCACGCGATGCATGCATTTTACTTCATTTTGGTCATCTCTTGAAGACTCTCTATTGGTATAATGGAGATATGGCCTCTAGGGGTTATAATTTGAATACCCTATTTTGTAGCTACACATCCCAAGATAGTTGTATTGGGAAGGGATGGCACAAGAAGTATGCAATCAATCAAAGATTCTCTCTTATGTGGATATTCATCTTCATGCTTAATGGGAACAATCTCTCTTTGCCTCAACATCATATGTTATGGAACCATTGCATCCCCCTTCGCAATTTCTTTAGGCTCACACTTTGTTGCATGCTCATCCTCCACCATTTCACACTCATCATTGAAATGCAATTAATGAACTAAGAGAAGAAGCCACATCTCAAGTCCAAATCATGTAGCAAAAGAGAGATATGGAAATGATTAGTTTTCAGAACGAAAAAGTTTCAACAAAAAGACTAAGCTCTCCCATATGATTCTATATTCTAAAATTTTCCAAGGAAGTTTCCAATAAACTAGTTAGGTCCCTATAATAGGATTAAGAATGAGATATTAAAAATATACCTAGACATTTTTTTCATAATTTATCTTGGCATTACTCAAGCACACAATTGAATGTCCACTAAACACCTAGTTGTACTGGCAAAGTTGGGTAAAAATGACCTCTGTATATCCATTAAAGTTCATTTGCAATGAATCCCATTACATAGGTTTATTGTAGATGAAAATGGATTAAAGATTGATCCATTAAAAATTTGAGCAATTATTAACTAACCATCACTACCTAATAGAAGTGTGAAGTTATCTACTGATGACTACCCACCTTAAATAGTTCATTTCACAACACAATGAAATAGATTTGTCCCAATCCTCATACAATATTTGAAAGCATGAAGTAGAGACAAATGCATCGAACTACATTCCAATTGGAAGCTTTCTTTCATTTGTTCATCAATTATGAAACATGTGATAAAGGAATGTATGGAATCAAGCACCAACAATGTTATCTTTTTGGAAAATAAGTTGTGCACATGTATCACCATTCATTATAGTTTATCTGGACATAGTCAATGATTCAAGAAATCTAACATTTTATAACAAAATATACATAAATTTGAGTAGCTATCTTTGTATTATGACAACAAATAATAACACTCTAACACCTTACTAGAGTCAAAATCATATCGAAATGAACAAAAAATTGAATAGATGTATTTCTATCATGACAACAAGAATAACACTCAACACCTTGCAAGAATCAAAATCAAGTGAGTACCTTGAGTATAGCATTCATTATTTGCTTTTAAAAAAAAAGAATTTCAAAACCTTGAAATAATCTAAGGCAAAAGAGTGGAAAATGAAAGTAAAAAAGGAAGACATTCAAAACCCAAAAATAGTTGCCTCTTAAGTATAGCATTCATTATTTGCTTTTGAAAAAAAAGAACTTCAAAACCTTGAAATAATCTAAAGGCAAAAGAGTGAACAATATAGAGGTTTTTTTTTTTTTTTTGAGCTTAAAATGGAGTGAACAATATAGAGGTTTTTTTTTTTTTTAGCTTAAAATGGAGTGAACAATATAGAGTTTTTTTTTTGTGCTTAAAATGGGATCAAATGTTAAAAAATATGTTTAATAGTTCATATTATGTAGTAGTTGAAACTAATTACACACAAGTTACGATATGCAAGTTCATTTAATATTATTATCACATTTGATGCTTGACATTTTACCTTAAATGAGTAACCTGAGATGCTTTCCTAACCCTCTTCAAGATAGTTGATCCCTAGAAAATAAAGCCAAGCATTACAAATTTGAAACTATAACTATAATGGAAAAGGAGTTTTATTGATACATTTTTGAGATTTTGCATATATAAAGCAATAATTAGTTGTTGATTAAGTTAGTGAATGTCATTTTATTATATTATTTTGGATCTAACAATATTGTTATACTTGTCATTGGTAAGGGGTTACTATCACACAACGTGGAATGAGTAACATGAATCTCTATATTGTTCTGACTATTTTTAGAACTATACATATTACAATGTGGTTAATTTCTTGTTTCCAATTTATTTTCCCTATAATGGAGAGTCATTAACAATCCCGGTTTATGTTGATCTGGTTTTTAATTAAAATTTAGATAATTTGAATCTATTTAGAAAAAAATAACATTATTTTACTACATACAAAAACTTTTTTCTAATTTTATTTTTATTTTAAGTAAATTTAAGACTTAAAAGATAAACTTTTTAATTCAAACTTAATGAATCTCACATCCGCATACATCGCATACATTGTTTTATGAGATCTAAAAAATTAATCCTTTCACCAAAGAATCAAATTCTATCAACATGTACACACTTGCTTTATTACAAGCTAACAATATTCTGCTAATATATATTGGTTTTATTTTTAAAAGTTGTCATTGGCAAATTGGAGTTACAATTAAGCACAACTAGAGGTTTACACACCGAAGGCCAAAATAAATTGCATGGGATGGCCCACAACTCATTTTTTACGAAGTGATTCTGTAAGTGTGAATGCATTTCGATAAAAATAAAAATAAAAACACAAGTTCATCTCTCTGCACTATGCCTTTATGAGTGATACAAGCTTGAATATTACTCATCAATTCATTACAGCATTCTCCAGTAGTCTTGTAAGTTATAAGTCTCCACAAGTGTAGGCATTTTAGTAGAATATTAGCACTGTTCACAGCTTTTCAAGGTTTCAATCCAAATCCAATGGAGAATTACTGTACGAGTATATGCAAACACTATCCCATAATCCCTAAAGAATAGCAAATACTATCCTGAAAGCCCTAAAGAAGCTTATTAAGATTATAATACTATCTGGAAAGCCCTAAAGAATCTTATTTAGATTATATTTGAGCAGACCATCTTGAGTACCCTCCTCCTCATGCAGGAAATGCTCAATATTTTGACACATAGATATTTCCCTTGTCCCCAACCACACACACCCTCCCAATCTGAAACTCAGGCTCAAGCTCAATCTCAGACGAGGATCAAAGCGAAGATGAATTTGATTTCAACTTCTCTATTTGTAATGCCAATCCCTAAAACCCAAATTACTACCTTTCTCCTGCAGATAAGTTGTTTTACCACATTTAAGATGGTGTCATCAAATCCTTACAATTTTCTCACTGGGATGTAATACCTCTAGCCACTGGGAATTCTGGTGATCTTGAGTACATGCAAAACCGACGAGAATGGCCTTTAATGATAAGGCTGTTGTGATAAAAGAGCTCAATGACAGGCACAAACAAAAATCCAACTACGCTAAAGCGGATGCACTGGCTCTAATTATTGCTAGACATTATTAGGCTTTGGCCTGGGCAAAGCAGTGTCGTCACTTGCCTCAAATAATTGTTGCAATGCGAAGAATTAGGGGTTTCTATATGTAGATTACTTTTCAATTTGAAAGCTTTGTTATCGCATTCATTGGACTTATTTCTCCTTCTAACTCTTACAAAATTTGGAAGCGAGGCGCTTACACACAAAGATGAATCTTACTGAGTTTGATGGCATTGGAATATAAAGATCTAATCAGAGCTTCTCATTTTGATGGAAGGCAGCAAGGATTAGAAATTGGTCGTTGGTTCCTTGATTGTGCTTAACCATAAAGAGAAGTAAATAACTGATATACTTGAAGGTGTGGGTTCTCTGCCATGTGAGGAATAAATTGCTCACGAGGTAGCTAAAATGTCTCAAGCTAGCCTTTATTAACCTGGTGTTGATGTTACTTAGGCTATGTTTGTGCCACAGATGACTTAGAGGCATCAAGAGAAGACCGAGACAGTAGGTCCTTGGAAAGCTTATATCTTCGATATGCTTCATGTGATGGTCAGTATAAGTTCAAGGAAACTTTCCAGAGGATATGAGCGATGAAGAGCTCTTTGCATTTTTAAGCAGTACACTTGAATTAGAACAAGGAGATTCTAACTGATGATAAGTGGAAGTTGTAAAATGCAATTGTTGAAGCACAGATTGGTACAAGTGATGACTTTGAAGATGTTGAATCTGTGTCTAGGAAGATGTATAATTTTCAGACATAAGAATGATTATGCACCTACATTACATTATAAGAAGAGTGAGACTATTGTACTCATATACTTTGGTAAATAAGAGAAAAGAAGTTTCTTCATTGCGGGTAAAAGTTTGTATAGAATGATATTATATTTTAAACAAGATCTTTGAAATATACTATTAGAATTTAGATGGTGATGTCGATGTCGATGTTGAAGGTAGCAGTGGCTCTGTTCCGATGACTTTAATCAAAATTCTACTAGGAATGATAAATCAACTAAGCACAGAACAGAGGCAGAATGCAAGAAGGAGAGCCAATAAAAAAATAGTAGACAAAGACATTACAAGTTGGTTTCAGAGCAAGGTTAAAATGCTCCAGCCTTTGGGTTTATATCGAAAGCTTCCATTTCATATATTAAAAGTTGAATCGGTATCCTAAAGTGATTACTAGGGGATTTCTCTTTCTTTTTGTATAATTAATTCCTAATTTGTAAAACATTTTCTTAACTTGGTTGTTCACAAAGTGACACGATTTGAGGTAATATTGATTCATGCTATCAAGCAGTTTTGAGTTCATTGTTTCGAGATTGTTGACACAGGATCAATATTGAACCTAGATGAATTGAAGAGCTATGTTTTCATTTCTTTTAAGTTACCACACGATGTTTCCTAGATACAATTAAAACAATTACCAATTCAAACTATGTAGGTGAGTTTAGTTGATAGGACATTATCCAAAGGAGGACAAAATTATACGACTACAGGAGACTTTTGTTGATAGGACATTGGTATATGAAATTAGAAAATTCAGAGGATTTATGTTCAGTAGTGGAATAATTCAAATAGATAAGAAAATTCAAATCAAATTTCATGGCAAATATCAAAGGAGATTATGAGTTTGACTTTATTGGAATTGAGACTCTATTCTCTCATATGTACCAGTTGCTACTCTGCCCCTACTGTAGATGGATATCAATCTGATATATAAAAATAATTTCAACTTCGAACCTTTTATGGAGTGGAGGAATCTTTTTCCAAATTAATCCTTAATGAGAAATTTATCCCTTCAAATTCCATACTTCATCACTGGTCACCAAACACTTTTGCTCTTCAGTTGTGCCAAAATGTATGAGTTCAAAAACTTCTCTATTGTCTCAGATAGATTAATGAATCAAGCAACACAACTACAGTATTTGGCCCCCATTCAAGGCATAATAACTACTTTGGACTCTCAAATAAAATATCCCCATATGCCCAAATTAGTAGACAAAGGGGAAATCACAGACCATGCTTTTAAAGTGCCTCTCATTCGACAGCCAACCGAAGTAAGGCATGGCAACTTTAAGGAGGGTTGCTTTAATTTGGAATGTCGTTAATCCTTATTACAATAGAATCAAGGGATTCAAGTGGTATTTGAGTGTGAAGATGCTCACAATGGATCCAAAGAGATGATGTAAACCTCACAATGAAAGAATTTAGGAATGACAGAAGAAGAATAGAGCAGAAGAACATAGATCCAAAGGAGCTCAAATAAGGCAGAATAATTACACATGTTACATTAATCTGAATAGTAAAAAGGTAAATATATAATGCTCAGGATTCGAATACACCAGGTGTGATTCGAATTAGCCTGCATGGACATATCCATAATCAATGGAGTGTCATCAAGTCATAACTAGGAGTCCAACTCATCATCAGTGAAGTCATCAATGCACAAGTAATAGTCAACCAGAAGTCAAACTGAGTCTAACTGAATGTGGTAGGTGTAACTGGCACATGGAAGCACTAATGCAGTGAGGCTTAGTGGAGGGCACTCATGGAGCTAACTAGAGTCAGAATAGGCTATCTAGTCACACTAGAGGTCCATTGGAGTGATAAGGTCAGTTAAGAGTGAGTCAAGCCTAAAATCAGGGGGAGAACTCTTGTTAACTGAACATAACTAGACTGGTAGGTGAAGAAGTGAGCCTCTCTCATGCAGTAGGTGAAAGGAGGGTGCACTAGGCACTAGGAGGGCTGAAACTGACCAGGAATAAACTCCAGGGAGCTAGCTAACTGAGGGCTAGATGTTGGGACTGATGACCGGAATGCATGCAAACCCTAGAATGCATGCAAACCCTAAAAGTGCATGCAAACCCTAAAATACTGAAAATGAAAATGACTAAAAAGATAGTAGGACTAGGATGGAGTATAGGAATATCCTAACACCCCCCCTTAATCCATCCTAGGCCCTGGTAACTAGGACCAAAGGTCACCCATACAATCAAATAAGATATAAAAATAAAGAACTGTCCATAAACCGAGGAAATGGGGAAAACCTCATGGGAAAAATACCCCCCCCCCAACAGAACAATAAATAACTCAAAGAACCATCATACTAAGCAGAAAAGAAGGAAGCTTTCATCAGTGAAAACTTCTGCAAAAAACTTGACAAGTTGATCCCCTGTAGGATGCCAAAACAGGTGCTAGATGTGGATCTAGTCTTCTGATGTGCCTTCCACTGTGTAGAGGATGTATTGGACGAAGCAAGTCTCTCAGGAATTCTTTCTGCAACTGGAGCGAATGGAACATGAGGAGTCTTCCCAAGTGATGGAAGAGAGAACCCCATCATAATGTTGCATCTATCATGGAGAGGTAGATGGAATAATGCAAGGTTGGAATGATGTTGAAGTCTGGTGGTTCTGTGAACAGATGAATCCTCAACTGTGTTCTCAGTAGTAGCAAGGACTGTGTGAGCCCATATTGACCTCGAATCTAGACTGAGAATATGTGTTGATTTTGGATTTGAATCTTCTTGAACTATGATCTCAACATCAAAATCTTGATCTTCTTCTTCATTTGAAGAGGATTCACTCTGATCTTGATCAGAATTTGAAGGAATAGTCAGAGAGAAGGGCATGAAGTGTGAGAACTCATATGCCTTAGAGGCATGATTAGCAACCCCATTCGTTATAATCTTTCCAGTGGAGATCTCTTCAATCTCTATTGTGTTTGGACCAAAAGTTACTTGCTTTGTTGATCCTGTATGAGTCATCTGATATACTGACAACAAATTTCCTGTTAGAGAAGGAACAAATAAAACATTTTTTAACTTACCATGCTCCATATGTACTGTACCCAATCCTTTGGCAGAAATCTGAGAGTTGTCTCCCATGTGAACAGTAGGCCCATCTTTGACATCTAAAGAGGAAAAAGATTCTTCAGAGGCAACCATGTGGTTGGAGGCTCCAGAATCTATGAGGAGGGATTTTGACTTTGAAAAACCAGCCATCAATGCATGGAAATCATCAGATCCACTTCCAGAATCAGACATCTTTGCTTCTTTTGGAACAACAATTTTGTTCTGTTCAAGAAGCTTGGTTAGTAGGTCTATTTTCTAATGCATGCAAGCTTTCTCATGATGGTTTCCTCTCTTGCAGTAGGAGCAATTTGGTCTCTTGTGTTTGTCATTTTTGGATTTAGATGGCTTCTTGTCCTTGTCTTTTTGCCTCCCTTTTGCATTTGCTCCACTTGCTTCTCCAGCTAGAAGATCTAGATCTTTGGAGGCCTTGATGGCACCCATTTGAATCAATTTGTCCTCTTCTTGAATGAGAGCTTCAGCAAAGACTGTTAAGGTGGGAAACTTCCATTCAGGGATTGACATTCGCCCAGAATGGAAGGTAGAAACAAAGACAGAAAATTGAGATCCTATTTTGCTCAAGATGGAGAGCACCAATTGCTCATCACTTTTAGTGATGCCACATTGCTTGCATTGTAAATTCAATTTGTGAAATTTTGAGAAGAATTCTTGGATGCTCTCAAAATTGCTAGGTTGTAGGGCAACCAATTCATTTTCGAGAATGTGGCCTCTTAGCCCATCTTGTTTGCCAAAGACACTCTCCAATTTTGTCCATTACTCACTTGGAGACTTCAATCCTTCAACATGAAACAGTAGATCTTCAGACATATGAAGGCATATGTATCCAAAGGCTTCATCCATTTTGTTTAGATGCTTGGTCCTCTCTACTGTATGAGGTATGGCATCTTTCTCAAACACCATTCTATGTAGTTGTCTATTATACAAGTGTAATTTCATCTTACCCTTCCATTCAAAGTAATTGAAGGTTGAGAGAATTATAGGAGAGGAAAGAGTATTCAAATTGCTCATCTTGACTGTTGGAACGAGTGCAAAAAGTGAACTGCTGACACTACTGCTGCAACTGCTGGAAATTCGAAATACCTGTAAAAAACTCTCAAGAATGGAGGTAGAATATACTCTCAAATGGCTTTGATACCATGTGAAGATGCTTACAGTGGATCCAAAGAGATGATGTAAACCTCACAATGAAAGAATTTAGGAATGACAGAAGAAGAATAGAGCAGAAGAACATAGATCCAAAGGATCTCAGATAGAGGCAGAATAATTACACATGTTACATTAATCTGAATAGTAAAAAGATAAATATACAATGCTCAGGATTCGAATACACTAGGTGTGATTCGAATTAGCCTGCATGGACAGATCCATAATCAGTGGAGTGTCATCAAGTCATAACTAGGAGTCCAACTCATCATCAGTGAAATCATCAATGCACAAGTAATAGTCAACCAGAAGTCTAACTAAGTCTAACTGAATGTGGTAGGTGTAACTGGCACATGGAATCACTAATGTAGTGAAGGAGGCTCAGTGGAGGTGTAGGGACTTTCAAGTTGAGCAAGTGAAAAAAAAAATTGTTGTTTTTTTTAACAATTCATAAAATAACAAGTCTTTGCCATATAATAATAAGTTGACAATCATTCAATATACCGAAATTAATATCCTAATTTCATTAGCAACTATCATCCTTCACTATTAACATATAAACAAATAATTGTTCTGTTGTTCCACTCCATTCAACATTCAACATAAAAATATTACGAACATAATACATAATTCAATAAACAAAGTTTATGCAATATTATTATTAAATTATATTATCAACAAGAACCTTCATTTGTACTTCATGATGATTTATATATCAATATAATGCAGTAGATCAATACTATCTATAATTACTAATATAATATGTTAACTTCTAACAAATGTGATAATGCAACTCACATATAATGTATTAAAGTACATTGCTATAATAACAATTTTCACATATTACAAACTTTATTATATATGGGATAATGTATTTTATACCTCCCAACCTTCAGTAGTACAACACTATAATACTTCTGGTAAAGTATTAAGAAAACCTTGACTATATTTGATGAAATTATTAATCAGCAATAAACTACCTAACCTTTTTCAATAAAAACTTTCATAACTACAGCACCTTTTTATCCAACATGTATATACCCCAACATGCAATTCCACTAACCCGAATGTACAACATTTTCCACATACTTTATGGAGCGTGTGGTTTCATTATAAGTTCCATACTTCATGGTTTATTCTCAAAATATACATAAATTTTTCTAACATAAGAAACCTAAGTTTATCCATATAATTATAAAGTATATAGCTTTTTCCCTCTATGCATAAGAACATGAATCACCTTTTTATTACATATTGATCAAAAGTATCAGACATATAGTTATCGTCGTCCAGATATATATCACCAAAACTAAGATATAAAGAAAATGCCATTCAATTGAAATTTCAATTGTATCACTAAAACTAAGATATAAAGGAAATACCATTTAATCGAAATTTAAATTATATATAGGCATACGCATATTTATCCTAATCCATAATATGCAACATGTTATGGGGTCCAACAATTATTGGGCTGCTTTAATGTAATTCTGATTTTTTAAATACAATCAACATTTTTGTTCGACATTTTTATTCAAATACAAAAAGAAAGAAGTAAAGATACGCACCAAGTGAATTTCATTGGACTTGGGCGTTTGGGCATATTAAAAAAAATTAATAATCAAATTCCAAAAGGAAACGCACAGGCTATTAGCAGATCGAAAACTTAAAGGTTAATACAACGAAGTCACATAGTCTTTTGGGGAGATCGGGATCTTAATAATTAATTCCAAATACCGAATTATCATTTGAGTAAACACAGACCGGAAAGTCACTTATAATTTGGTGTAAGTGTACAGAGACTTGTACAGTTCACACATTGTGTGGCTGAGAGATAAAGTTAAAAAAAAACATAACTCCAGAATCCGTCCTGAATGATAATGCACCGAGTGTCTTCCCTCAGTCTTGGCCGATTCTGGTAATCGGATAAAAAAATTACGAATCCAAAAATGGAATCTTAATAGTAACACATAGAGTCTAGCAAGGATAAAATTCATGGATTAAACTAGGATCGAAACCACAAGAAGCAAGTACAGAAGACTAAGGGCAAATCATTATGGCCTTGCCCGTATGGCATACACTTCCCCGGGTGAGCTGAAACGACTTCACCCATGCATGGATTTGCTAATTCAGGGTCGACAGTCAGTCATCGTATCCCTAAGTGTTCTTTCCGTTCTTACGACCCCAATAATTCCATTGTGGGTCAGTTGGTAAATCGTCTTACCTGCCACTGCACACTCAAACGCATATTAGTAGTGCTGGACTATAAGACATTTGTATCATTCTTTTCAGTATCTCAGTCAGTCGAGTCTACTAAACATTCATTATTTTAACATTATATCTCTGTCAATCGAGCATACATCATTTTCATTTCAAGTAATTTCAACCTTCATCATTTTCCATTCTAAAGCATTTTCATCATTTATCTAACCATTTTCATTTCACATATAAAATTTAAAGCAATCATTCATGGTCTAAGTTTTTATAATTCCGAGTCACTTCAAACCAGTGCCCTCAATAGTCAAATCAATCGTAGGTCTCAGAATAGTCTGATCAATCATAAGTCTAAAATAATCAAATCAAACATAAGTGTTGAGGCAGGCATTACATACACCCCCTCTTATTAAAACTTCGTCCCGAAGTTCAAAACAAAAAAGGAAAGTCCCGACGCATCTCAGTTGCGTCCTCCCAGGTCGCAGAACTGGGACTATAGCTATCCCACTGAACCTTGACCTGATCAATTACACGGTGCCTAAGATGTCGTGTTCGACGGTCCAATATGCATATTGGCTCTACCGTCACAGCCCCTTCATCCGTTATATGTAAGTTACTCATGTCAATGATATGTGCTGAATCGGAAATGTAATGTCTAAGTACTGATACGTGAAAAACGTTATGCATCCTATGCAATGATGATGGTAGTGCAAGACGGTAGGCAACTGGTCCTATCCGTTCCAAGATCTCGAAGGGTCCCACGAACCTAGGAGATAGTTTCATCCCTTTCCCAAATATAATGGTACTCTTTTGCGGCCTCACTCACAAAAATACTCGATCTCCAACATGATACTCTCTATCGAATCTATGCGCATCGGCATAACTCTTTTGTTGATCCTGTGCTTCTTTCAATCGAGCACGGATATCCGCCATTTTTTCTTCCATCTCCTGAATCACCCCAGGTCCAAGTAGAGTCCTATCCTCGAGTCTGTCCCAACTCAAGGGTGTTCGACAGGGTCAGCCATACAAAAACTCAAATGGCGCCATTTGTATTGAACTCTGATAGTTGTTGTTAAACGTGAACTCTACTAGAGTTAGAAACTCCTCCCAATGGGTCTGTTGATCCATCACATACATTCTCAGCATGTCCTCCAGTATCTGGTTCACTCTCTCAGTCTGCCCATTAGTTTCCAGATGGTATGTAGTGCTGAAGTTGAGTCGTGTTCCCATAGCTTCCTGGAAGCTCGTCCAAAATCTACCTGTGAATACTGATCCCCGATCAGATATGATCTTCCTCGGCACTCCGTGCAGTCGTACAATCTCATCAATGAACACTCTACCAATCTCTAGGGCCTGATAAGTGTTCTTGATGGGTATAAAATGTGCACTCTTCGTGAGAGTGTCTACTACCACAAAGATGGTATTATGTCTCTTGCGGGTTAGCAGCAATCCCACAATAAAGTCCATGGAGATGATCTCCCACTTTGACTCAGGAATGGCATGAGGCTGAAGTAGTCTAGCGGGGTGCCTATGTTCAACTTTGACTAGCTGACACTCCATGCATCTGGCGACAAAGTTTACCACATCTCTCTTCATGCCATGCCATAATAATAAAGGATAAAGATATGCATACATCTTTTTCACGCCAGGATGTGCTCTATAAACAGCTCGGTGAGCTTCTTCTAGGACCAGGTTCCTGAGCTGGTTGTTTTCTGGCACATAAATACGCTTATTGTATCTCAACAACCCATCATTTTCCAACGAATAACCCTTATACTTGGGTAGTTCCATCTGTTCCTGTTCTATCTCGGCCTTTACCTCGTTGTACCACTTGTCTTCTCGTTGTAGCCCAAGAACCTTTTCTCTCAGGTCGGTCTGCATCGGAATCATTGAGAATATGCGGGGTCTACGACTAAGTGCATCTGCTACCTTGTTTAGGGTCCCCTTCACATAGGTAATGTCAAAGTCATACTCACTCAATTGTTCTGACCATCTCCTATGTTTAGCATTTAGATCACTCTAGGTAAAGATATACTACAATCCATGGTGATCCGTTTTAAGTTCAAACTTCCTACCTACTAGGTAGTGTCTCCATAAGCGTAAAGCATGCATTACTATAGTTAGTTCCATGTCGTGTGTCGCATATTTTTCCTCATGTGGTTTGAGTATCCGAGAGGAGTAGGAAATCACTCTGCCTCCCTGCATTAGCACACATCCGACTCCATCCTTGGATGCATCAGTGCATACCAGGAACTCCTCCTCCATATCTGGTACTTTCAGAACCAGTGTCGTTGTTAACAGCTCCTTCAGTTTTGCAAAATCCTTGGCACATTTATCTATCCAAATAAATGGCCTATCCTTCTTTTGCAACTCAGTAATCGGTCCTGCAATCCTCAAGAACCCTTCTACAAACCTTATGTAATATCCCGCAAGTCCCATCATTATGGCCTTGCCCATATGGCATACACTTCCCCGGGTGAGTTGAAACGACTTCACCCGTGCGTGGATTTGCTAATTCAGGGTCGACAGTCAGTCGTCGTATCCCTAAGTGTTCTTTCCGTTCTTACGACCCCGATAATTCCATTGTGGGTCAGTCGGTAAATCGTCTTACCTGCCACTGCACACACTCAAACGTATATTAGTAGCGTTGCACTATAAAACATTTGTATCATTCTTTTCAGTATCTCAGTTAGTCGAGTCTACTAAACATTCATTATTTTAACATTATGTCTCTGTCAATCGAGAATACATCATTTTCATTTCAAGTAATTTCAACCTTCATCATTTTCCATTCTAAAGCATTTTCATCATTTATCTAACCATTTTCATTTCACATATAAAATTTAAAGCAATCATTCATGGTCTAAGTTTTTATAATTTCGGGTCACTTCAAACCAGTGCCCTCAATAGTCAAATCAATCGTAGGTCTCATAAGAGTCTGATCAATCATAAGTCTAAAATAATCAAATCAAACATAAGTGCTAAAGCAGGCATTACATACACCCCCTCTTATTAAAACTTCGTCCCGAAGTTCAAAACAAAAAAGGAAAGTCCCGATGCATCTCAGTTGCGTCCTCCTAGGTCGCAGCACTGGGACTATAGCTGTCCCACTGAACCTTGACCTGATCAATTACACGGTGCCTAAGTGTTAAATTTTCAGAATTTACTTCAATCTGATCTAGGATCTTAACTGAGAGAACAACATGTACAGCATATCTACAGCATATCAATCATGGAGACAATAATGCAAGCACACAAGAGACACAAAGATTTACTTGGGGAAAACCATAAAGGTGAAAAACCCCAATAACTTCCTCAGAGATAGATAGAGCAATGATACAACCAACCATAAGAGATAGACACAACCTAGCAGCAGATCCTCCTCCTCCATAAGTGCGCCACTCCTCCGTGAGTGCATGTGTGAGAAGTGAGTGAGTAAATAGAGTGCCTCCCGCACTCTATTTATACTTGACTTGACTTGCCTTTTTACCTAACTCATGTAGGCTCGAACTTAACCACATAACATAATGCTGAGTGGGCCGACCCCCAATAGGGTGGTCTAATAACCCTTTGACCCACATGGCCGACCCCCAATAGGGTGGTCTAATAACCCTTTGACCCACATGACTTATACAGGGCCGACCCCAAATAAGGTGGTCTAATAACCCATCAAGTATAAGTTACGACACTTACAATATAAATGACGACACTTCCTTATAGAGGAATAATACCATCTCTATAGGAATACAATATACATATACATGTGAAATACATTCCGAAGTTACATATACATCAACACTCCCTCTTGACTAGGAAGGTATTTCTCAGCACAGTTCTTCTAGCACAAGTCATCTTCTCTGGATCATCGTCACTGGATAATCGTCATCGAGTCATCATCATCGTCACTGCTGCTGCTATCTCAATCAATCTCTGAATCTACTCGTCATAGGAATTTCTACAGAGCCAGTCCTTTTTCATACTGGATGTAGGCCCACCACCTGCAGGTCTTCGTCATCACTGGCCATACTGTGGAATCCTCAGGACTTATTACGTGCGTCACAAAACCTCGAAAGAGCATCCCAGGCTGTTACGAGCACACAGCTCTACCTATAGGATCTCCCAAGGCACTATTACATGTGACCCCACCACAAAACCTCGCAAGAGCATCTCAGGATGTTACGGGTACACAACTCCAACCTGAAATCTCCCAGGGCGTTATTACAAGTGGTCCACCACAAAACCTCGCAAGAGCATCTCAGGATGTTACGGGTACACAACTCCGACCTGAAATCTCCCAGGGCGCTATTACATGTGGTCATGGAAAAACCTCGCAAGAGCATCCCAGGACTGATTACGGGCACACAGCCCAACCTATCGGATCTCCCAGGGCGCTATTATATGCCATAGGACAAAACCTCGTAAGAGCATCTGCCAGATATCCCAGGGCGCTATTACATGCCATAGGCAAAACCTCGAAAGACTATCTGCAGATCTCCCAGGGCGCTATTACATGTCCTCCCAGAGCAAAACCTCGAAAGAGCATTTGCCAGATGTCCCAGGGCACCGATATTACATGCCATAGGCAAAACCTCGAAAGACCATCTGCAAATCTCCCAGGGTGCTATTACATGCTCATCTGCACAACCTGATCCACGGCCATAGAGTATCAACCTGATACTCACCATACATCATCCTGATGTATCCATGATCATCCTGATCATCATCACTGCAACGTCCTGCTGCATGTCATCTGGAGAAACATCCTGAAGCTCGTCATCTATGATCATCCTGATCATCATTGCAACATCCTGCTGCATGTCATCTGGAGCAACATCCTGAAGCTCGTCATCTATGATCATCCTGATCATCACTGCAACACCCTGCTGCATGTCATCTGGAGCAACATCCTGAAGCTCGTCATCTATGATCATCCTGATCATCACTGCATCTACCTGATGCATACCAAGTATCTACCTGATACATATCATCATATATGATCCTCCTGATCATCAATGCATCTACCTGATGCATACCAAGTATCTACCTGATACATATCATCACACATGATCCTCCTGATCATCAATGCATCTACCTGATGCATACCAAGTATCTACCTGATACATATCATCATACATGATCCTCCTGATCATCAATGTATCCACCTGATACAAATACAAATACATGATACATATCACCATACATGATCCACCTGATCATACAATGTATCCACCTGATACATATACAGATACATGATACATATCACCATACATGATCCACCTGATCATACAATGTATCCACCTGATACATATACAGATACATGGTCCAAGCATCCAACAGGATGCATATACAAAATACATACACATGATCCAACTGATCATATCCAGCATCTAACATGATGCATACATACATAAATAAAAATGATCCAAATGATCATATCAAGCAGAAACCAGAACATCATCCTGATGTTCATCATCCAGCGCTTACATCCACAGCCATGTGAAGGATCCTCCTTCCAACATGCTTGGAATGGCTTCAACAAATGTGTCCATCACTTCTTCCTCGAAGTGTCCTTGATCTGAAGAACGCCAAGTCTCTCTCTGAAGTACTCGAACTTCACCTTGGCTAGTGGCTTCGTCAGCACATCTACAATCTGCTCGTTCGTCGCAACATACAGGAGCTTCACAGCTCCTCTCTGCACCATATCCCTGATATAGTGATATTTGATCTCTATGTGTTTCGACCTGTCATGAAACACTGGGTTCTCGGACAGCTTTACACAACTCTGGTTATCACAGAAGATACCAGTAGCCTCCAACGGGAGATCAAATAGCTCAGACAGTAGCTTTCGTAGCCATACTGCCTCACAACTAGCTGAACAGGATGCAACATACTCTGCCTCAGCTGTACTTAGTGCTACGCAGGACTGCTTCCTACTAAACCAAGAGATCACACCTGATCCCATACTGAAGCAGCACCCAGATGTGCTCTTCCTGTCTGCAGCACTGCCAGCCCAATCTGAATCAACATAACCCTGCAGGTTAAACTTTTGATTCGCCTCATACCTGAGCACATAATCCACTGTACCCTTCAGGTACCTCAGAATATGCTTTACAGCAACCGGGTGAACACTCCTCGGATCCGTCAGGAACTAGCTCAATGTGTTCTCAGCAAAGCAAATGTCTAGTCTCGTGTTCGTCAGGTACATCAAGGACCCAATCATTTGGCGATACATAGAGACATCAATCGGCTCAGATGAAGCATCACATAGAAGCTTCAGATTTGATGCCATAGGTGTGGCCATGGCCTTGCAATCCATCATCCCGAACCTCTTTGGGATCTCTACTGCATACTTCCCTTGTCCAAGGAAGATTCTATCTGCACTCTGCCACACCTCCATGCCAAAAACAAATAGTGCATCATCCCCAAGTTCTTCATCTCGAACTCGGTAGTAAGCTTCCGCTGCGTGTCGGCAATCAATCTATCTTCACCATACCAAGTTCTGTAGATATATGATTTCCTATCATGTGTCTCAGAACCAAGTGGCTGCTCTACGTACACTTCTTCTTCAACTACACCATTCAAGGAAGCTGTCTTGAATCCATATGGTGTATCTTCTATTTCATCACTTTTATATTTCTCAATGCTGCCATATGCAACATGCTTGATCTGATAGTTCCATTTGGAAGTCATAGAAAACTTCCCTTCATGTCTTGGGATTACATCCCAAACATCATTCTTCATGATCGACGGATCATGGCATTTCATTTCTTCATCCCAGATCCTGGGAACTTCAATATCTTCAATAGATATCTTTGTTGCTGGAACAAATGTTGTAGTTCTTCTTTTGTAGGAGATGGCATACGATCTTTCCTACACAACAAGTTAAATTGCATGATTAGAAAACATCTCATAGTTTTCAGAACAAATTCTTACACATAAAGAAATATGCCATACAGTCATGCAATTATCTTAGCCAATGCTTCAATACAACATTTATCCATATTCCGTAACTTTCTAGATGCCTTCCAATCTCTACCAGAGCATTGTTAAGAGTGTGCACAACTCCCAATATGTCAGCAAAGAGGTTTCATTCTAGATAAGTAGCAATGGAATGTTGTACAGTGCCATAGGCCACTTACCCATGCATATTAGGAGTATACTGTTCATCAATGCAATTATTCTAATATGCATAATACATAACCTAATTCTAGGAACATCAGTATATACATTATTGAACAGTATTATTTAAGAAATGACAATTCAAATACTTATCTTTGTTTGTTCATTGGGTGGACTCCCTCTGAGTCTTCGCTTCCTTGCAGGAGCTGCTGGAGTCCTAATCTGAAGTAGCTTCTTCTACACCTTTCTGTTGTGGGATGTAGAGAGATGGTCAACTCCCTCTGAATATCTGCATCCTTGCATAAACCACTGGAGTGTACTCCCTCTTGATCTTTGCTTCCTGGATTACCTGTCCTTGAACTTACATTCATCCTTGGTTCCTATGCATGCTTATTAGTATCATGATTGTGTTATCCTTGTGATCTCATATAAAATCATACATTCATTAGTATACTATTAAAACACAATAATCTCAAGCATGTATAGTCATGATCATTTCAAATAGAAAATAATAAGCATTAGCATTCAAGGTTTATGTAGAATTCTTAAGGTTAGTCAAATCATCAATTAAGGTAAGAAACATAATATGCATACAACCATGATTATTCAAACCTATGACTTCATGAATAATCATTATCAACAACAGTATAAGATCCTAACACAAGGTAGGATTCTAACTTGATATAGGAAAAACATACCTGGATTAGCATGCTAGCTATTTATGTCTAACATACTCACATGATGTCTTCTTGTTCTTCTTCAATGACTTGTGCTAGTAACCTGTATATCTCATAGGTTAACTATTACAAAACCAAGTTATACATACCTCGTAAATGGATCTTCTATGAGATCCATGACAATGGATGAATATTTGTCCTCATGTTATCATGATCATATGTTCTTGGAACAGAACATGATTTGTCTTTCTTGGTGTACCTTTCATGTTAGTAGACAACATAAACCTCATACAACACCATAATGCATTAGTACAATCATAAGTGTCAACACCCTAACCAATGAATATCTTCTATCATGCATTCATAATTTTGTTAAGGTGATACGACAAATCTAAAATCAAAATTGTACTAACCGTAATAACATGAAGACAAACATACCATAAACTTAATCATGGACAAATATCGAAACATACCTTGATGAGTCATGCCTGTCGAGATCGCTTGTAATCTTCTTATGTAAGGCCTTAGCCTCATCTCCCTCTGAAACAGGAACTTCTTCACTCATGCAGATGATCAATCCATCTTCTTCTAGGATTAACCCAATCTACTTGATTTGCAAGAACTGGACCTGGAGCTGGATATAGGTTTGTCAGAGAAACCCCAAAAATTCAAACTTTGAATTTCAAACTTCCGAAAGGATAGAAATATGCGCCTTCATGAGCTGATCAAACTGGTATATTGAGAATTTGAAAACTGCAAAGTTTCACTCCTCAATTTTGCCTTTGAAACTTCCGGATTCACTAGACGTGACCCTGAACTAGGGTTTGATGAAGCCCACTCTTTTTCCCCATCAAAAGGTTTGATCCAAAGCTCTAAGCTTCTATTTTTCTGAGGAGCTTCCAACCATGGTCACAGATTTCAAAAATTCCCATTTTTACAGAAGCCCTAATTTTCCACTTTTCTAATCAAAGTCTCGAACTAGGGTTTGATCAATCCCGGCCTTCTGCCCAACCAAAAATTCTGATCTTGGTCTCTAAATTTCTATTTTGATGAGTAGCATCCAGCCGTGGTCTCCGATTACAAAAATTCCAACTTTCTTCAAAGCCCTAAATTCCGGAAGCCATGAATGAAGGTACCAAAAAATAATTCTGTTTTGACAGAAATATGTACCTGATTGTTTCTGGTGTAACTCCAAAATTTTTAATCCAAAGGGTCTAAAAACGTTTTTTGAGATAGCCTGACCTGTTAGCTTTCCATCCTGACAGGTCTGACCTCAATTGGATGTTCTGAGAGAGAGTTATGCCAAATGTCACAACGTGACCTGTTTTGGGAAAATACAGGAGAGTGAACTTGTACGGAGTGCCACGTGTCACTGTTTGACCTTCGGCCTCTGAAAACGTTTTCTGAGATAGCTCAGCCTGTTATATTTCCATCCTGACAGGTCTGACCTCAATTGGATTCTCTGAGAGAGAGTTATGCCAAGTGTCGCAACGTGACCTGTTTATGGGATAATATAGGAGAGCGAACTTGTACGGCGTGCCACGTGTCACTGGTTCAACTTTGGCCTCTGAAAAAGTTTTCTGAGATAGTACAGTCTGTGTACTACCTGTCACTTTTCACGAAATTTAATTTGGAGCTTCCTAGCCCAAGATATGACCTTTTTCCCAAGGTCACCTGATTTTGACTCAGATCTGGAAGAGGCAGAAACCCTATATTGTACAGATCATAAATCACAAAGTACAATGAATTAGAAGTTTTCCTTTGGACACAAGGTACCTGGAGATTTTAGCTTCGTCCTGTAACAATTTCAGATCCAAAAACTTCGCCAAAACGGATTTATAGCGAAAGTGCTACGATGACTGGTTTTTGCTATATCAAGCCCTAGCATCGTAAGTGCAACAAGTGTCATACATGCCATATCATGCCTTCTTTCAAGCTAGCTCTGATACCATGTTAAATTTTCAGAATTTACTTCAATCTGATCTAGGATCTTAACTGAGAGAACAACATGTACAGCATATCTACAGCATATCAATCATGGAGACAATAATGCAAGCACACAAGAGACACAAAGATTTTCTTGGGGAAAACCATAAAGGTGAAAAACCCCAATAACTTCCTCAGAGATAGATAGAGCAATGATACAACCAACCATAAGAGATAGACACAACCTAGCAGCAGATCCTCCTCCTCCATAAGTGCGCCACTCCTCCTTGAGTGCATGTGTGAGAAGTGAGTGAGTAAATAGAGTGCCTCCCGCACTCTATTTATACTTGACTTGACTTGCCTTTTTACCTAACTCATGTAGGCTCGAACTTAACCACATAACATAATGCTGAGTGGGCCGACCCCCAATAGGGTGGTCTAATAACCCTTTGACCCACATGGCCGACCCCCAATAGGGTGGTCTAATAACCCTTTGACCCACATGACTTATACAGGGCCGACCCCAAATAAGGTGGTCTAATAACCCATCAAGTATAAGTTACGACACTTACAATATAAATGACGACACTTCCTTATAGAGGAATAATACCATCTCTATAGGAATACAATATACATATACATGTGAAATACATTCCGAAGTTACATATACATCAACACTAAGATGTTGTGTTCAACGGTCCAATATGCATATTGGATCTATCGTCACAGCCCCTTCGTCCGTTATATGTAAGTTACTCATGTCAATGATATGTGCTGAATCAGAAATGTAATGTCTAAGTACTGATACGTGAAAAACGTTATGCATCCTATGCAATGATGATGGTAGTGCAAGACGGTAGACAACTAGTCCTATCCGTTCCAAGATCTCGAAGGGTCCCACGAACCTAGGAGATAGTTTTGTCCCTTTCCCAAATATAATGGTACTCTTTTGCGGCCTCACTCACAAAAATACTCGATCTCCAACCTGATACTCTCTATCAAATCTATGCGCATCGGCATAACTCTTTTGTCGATCCTGTGCTTCTTTCAATTGAGCACCGATATCTGCCATTTGTTCTTCCATCTCCTGAATCACCCCAGGTCCAAGTAGAGTCCTATCCTCGAGTCTGTCCCAACTCAAGGGTGTTCGACAGGGTCGGCCATACAAAAACTCGAATGGCTCCATTTGTATCGAACTCTAATAGTTGTTATTATACGTGAACTCTACTAGAGTTAGAAACTCCTCCCAACGGGTCTGCTGATCCATCACATACATTCTCAGCATGTCCTCCAGTATCTGGTTCACTCTCTCAGTCTGCCCATCAGTTTCCGGATGGTATGCAGTGCTGAAGTTGAGTCGTGTTCCCATAGCTTCCTAGAAGCTCGTCCAAAATCTACCTGTGAATACTAATCCCCGATCAGATATTATCTTCCTCGGCACTCCGTGCAGTCGTACAATTTCATCAATGAACACTCTAGCAATATCTGGGGCCTGATAAGTGTTCTTGATGGGTATAAAATGTGCACTCTTCGTGAGAGTGTCTACTACCACAAAGATGGTATCATGTCTCTTGCGGGTTAGCGGCAATACCACAATAAAGTCCATGGAGATGATCTCCCACTTTGACTCAAGAATGGCATGAGGCTAAAGTAGTTTGGCGGGGTTCCTATGTTCAACTTTGACTAGCTGACAATCCATGCATCTGGCGACAAAGTTTACCACATCTCTCTTCATGCCATGCCAGAATAATAAAAGATAAAGGTCTGCATACATCTTTTTCATGCCAGGATGTGCTCTATAAATAGCTTGGTGAGCTTCTTCTAGGACCGGGTTCCTGAGCTCGTTGTTTTCTGGCACATAAATACGCTTGTTGTATCTCAACAACCCATCATTTTCCAACGAATAACCCTTATACTTGGGTAGTTCCATCTGTTCCTGTTCTATCTCAAACTTTACCTCGTTGTACCA
This sequence comes from Larix kaempferi, assembly GCA_027924585.1. Taxonomy (NCBI): domain Eukaryota; kingdom Viridiplantae; phylum Streptophyta; class Pinopsida; order Pinales; family Pinaceae; genus Larix; species Larix kaempferi. The sequence goes on along the minus strand of BSBM01000073.1, from coordinate 24,184,102 downwards.
CTTGTCTTCCCATTGTAGCCCAAGAACCTTTTCTCTCAGGTTGGTCTGCATCGGAATCATTGAGAATATGCGGGGTCTGCGACTAAGTGCATCTGCTACCTTGTTCAGGGTCCCCTTCACATAGGTAATGTCAAAGTCATACTCACTCAATTGTTCTGACCATCTCCTCTGTCTAGCATTTAGATCACTCTGAGTAAAGATATAATGCAATCCATGGTGATCCGTCTTAAGTTCAAACTTCCTACCTACTAGGTAGTGTCTCCATAAGCATAAAGCATGCATTACTGCAGTTAGTTCCATGTCGTGTGTCGCATATTTTTCCTCATGTGGTTTGAGTATCCGAGAAGAGTAGGAAATCACTCTGCCTCCTTGCATTAGCACACATCCGACTCCATCCTTGGATGCATCAGTGCATACTAGGAAGTCCTCCTCCATATCCGGTACTTTCAGAACCGGTGTTGTTGTTAACAGCTCCTTCAGTTTTGCAAAAGCCTTGGCACATTTATTCGTCCAAATAAATGGCCTATCCTTCCTTTGCAACTCATTGATCAGTCCTGCAATCCTCGAGAACCCTTCTACAAACCTTCTGTAATATCCCGCAAGTCCCATGAAGCTTCTCACTTCATGTACGTTCGTTGGCGTTGGTCATTCCCAAATGGCCTCAATCTTGGCGGGATCTACTACTATACCGTCGCCAAAAATAATATGTCCCAAATAGTGGATTTCCTTCTAGAAGAAGGAGCATTTTGACAACTTCCCATAAAGTTGGTTTTCTCTAAGACACTGTAAAACTAACCAGATATGCTCTTCATGTTCCTCTGGTGTCCTAGAGTAGATAAGAATATCATCAAGGAATACCTGCACAAATTTGTCGAGATACTGGCGGAACACGCCGTTCTTTAAGTTCATGAATACACTAGGTGCATTGGTCAACCCAAAAGGTACCACTACGAACTCGTAGTGTCCAAACCGTGTTTTAAAAGCAGTCTTTGGAATATCAGCTTCCGTGATTCTCAACTGATGGTAACCTGATCGTAAATCAATCTTTGAAAAGTTTGTGGTGCCTTTCATCTGATCGAACAAGTCATCGATCTTGGGCAAAGGATACTGATTCCTCACAGTAGCCTTGTTCAACTGGCAGTAGTCAATGCAGAGTCGCCACGACCCATCCTTATTCTTAACAAAGAGCACTGGTGCTCCCCAAGGAGAGACGCTTGGTCTGATCAAACCTAGATCCAAGAGTTCTTGTAATTGCATCTGTAACTCTTTCAGTTCTGGCACAAACATTCTGTATGGATCTCTTGTGATCGGTTCAGTTCCTGGCTTCAATTCTATGGTAAAATCTAGTTCTCTCTGAGTTTCAATCCCACACTCTAGGTATTTTCAGATGCCATGTGCACATGCCATCATCTTGATTCGTTCTAATGCAGAATAAGAAATAAAGCTTTCAGTAGCATCAGGGTCAATGAGTAAAGAGAATTGCATACCGTTAAGTGTGCCAGTTGTTTCTAGTACAGTAGACTGATGTTCCGCTTAACGGTTGTTGACTGCCGAATGTATACGATGTGCTCGAACCAGATCTACAGCAGTAGTTTGAGGTGGCCTCTGCCCCTGTCTCGGTCCTATATGCTGCTGAGGGCAGTCAACCTGAAAGTGCGGTCCTCCGCAAACCCAACATCCTTCCTTTGGTCCTCTTCCTGATCTTCCAGTGGGTGCATTATTGCCACGTGGTCCTGACTCTGCTGATTTCCCAAATGTCCTGGTATTGTCTCTCCTAGGTGGCTTGTACGTCGTTCTGTTGTTTCTAACTGGTTTTCCATGCATAGGTCCTCTGAATTTATTTCGCTAACCGAAATTCACTCTCGGCGGGTCAGAAGGTGGTACTACCCGAGTCCGAATTGGAAAGTTTTGCCTAGATGGACCTATGTTTACCAGTTCTTCTTCGGCTATCAAATCCTTTTGTACTGCATCGTGCAATGTTGGTGGAGTCAAAATGCGGACCTTGTCTCTAATGTTGTCGTTCAACCCATAAATATATTTGTTCACCTTCAGCTTTTCTGTTGAGATGTGAGGAGCATACCTCAGAAGTTCCATGAACCTGATCTCATACTCCTGCACTGTTCTTCCTCCCTGTCAGAGGGCATTGAACTCATTGAGTTTCCTCTCAATGAACTCTTCAGACATGTAGTGTTTGCGAAACTGTTCTTCAAACAATTCCCATGACACTTCGTTGGCCTCGACTCCCAACTGTGGTTTCAATGTCTTCCACCAGAGTAAGGCTTCCCCCTTCGGCTGCAAAATTTCCATGTGTACCTTCAGGGTTGAGGTGTAGTCCCTCAAAGAGAAGCACATCGCCATGTTCTCTAACCAAGATTCTGCTGCAGCTCCTTCAGTGGAACCCCAAAATTCTGGAAATCTTACTTTTTCCAGTTCTCTATGAATGTTGGCAGGAGGTGGGTTCTACGGTTCAGTCGCGGGTACTATGGTCCGGTCTTCCGTGTGGTCTAGTCGGGTCAACAGTGCTTCCGACATTCTTTGGAATTTTCTCATCATGTTCATGACTTCGACGGCGGGCAAGTTAATGGTCTCTTCGGCTCTGGGTGGAGTAGCTACTGGAGGAGTTAGCGGACGTGCTGCCCGTGCTCGTCCCCTCCCTATCCTACCTCGACGAGTTTGTCGGTCCATGGAAAAGTCTGATTTAGCAAGCAAGTAAAGTTTTGTTAACTAAACAGTTTATCAAGTGTTGCGGAAATGTTTCGGTCCGAACTAGGTTCGACTGAGCTCTAATACCAAATGTAGGAACTTTCAAGTTGAGCAAGTGAAATTTTTTTTTTTTTTTTTTTAAGAATTCATAAAATAACAAGTCGTTGCCATATAATAATAAGTTGACAATCATTCATTATAGCAAAATTAATATCCTAATTTCATTAGCAACTATCATCCTTCACTATTACCATATAAACAAATAAATGTTCTGTTGTTCCACTCCATTCAACATTCAACATAAAAATATTATGAACATAATACATAATTCAATAAACAAATTTTATGCAATATTATTATTAAATTATATTATCAACAAGAACCTTCATTTGTACTTCATGATGATTTATATATCAATATAATGCAGTAGATCAATACTATCTATAATTACTAATATAATATGTTAACTTCTAACAAATGTGGTAACGTAACTCACATATAATGTATTAAAGTACATTGCTATAAGAACAATTTTCACATATTACAAACTTTATTATATATGGGATAATGTATTTTATACCTCCCAACCTTCAGTAGTACAACACTATAATACTTATGGTAAAGTATTAAGAAAACCTTGATTATATTTGATGAAATTATTAATCAGCAATAAACTACCTAACCTTTTTCAATAAAAACTTTCATAACTACAACACCTTTTTATCCAACATGTATATACCCCAACATGCAATTCCACTAACCCGAATGTACAACATTTTCCACATACTTTATGGAGCGTGTGGTTTCATTATGAGTTCCATACTTCATGGTTTATTCTCAAAATATACATAAATTTTTCTAACATAAGAAACCTAAGTTTATCCATATAATTATAAAGTATATAGCTTTTTCCCTCTATGCATAAGAACATGAATCACCTTTTTATTACATCTTGATCAAAAGTATCAAACATATAGTTATCGTCGTCCAGATATATATCACCAAAACTAAGATATAAAGAAAATGCCATTCAATTGAAATTTCAATTGTATCAGTAAAACTAAGATATAAAGGAAATACCATTTAATTGAAATTTAAATTATATATAGGCATACGCATATTTATCCTAATCCATAATATGCAACATGTTATAGGGTCCAACAATTATTGGGCTGCTTTAATGCAATTCTGATTTCTGAAATACAATCAACATTTTTGTTCGACATTTTTATTCAAATGCAAAAAGAAAGAAGTAAAGATACGCACCGAATGAATTTCATTGGACTTGGGCGTTTGGGCATATTAAAAAAAATTAATAATCAAATTCCAAAAGGAAACGCACATCACATAGTCTTTTGGGCAAATCGGGATCTTAATAATTAATTCCAAATATCGAATTATCATTTGAGTAAACACAGACTGGAAAGTCACTTTCGGTGTAAGTGTACAGAGACTTGTACAGTTCACGCATTGTGTGGCTGAGAGATAAAGTTTAAAAAAAACTTAACTCTAGAATCCGTCCTGAATGATAATGCATCGAGTGTCTTCCCTCAGTCTTGGATGGTTCTGGTAATCGGATAAAAAAATTACGAATCCAAAATGGAATCTTAATATTAACACATAGAGTCTAGCAAGGATAAAATTCATGGATTAAACTAGGATCGAAACCACAAGAAGCAGGTACAGAAGACTAAGGGAAAACCAATTCGTAATCATGGATCCTGAATATAGCCTTTCAATCTCAAGGCAGAGATCCTTTAATGTCAATTTTCAACTGGATTAAGGCTATGAAGAATATGCCGATCAGGGTTTGATTTAAACTCACAGGTACTTAAGTGAATCGATCACGATTTTAGGAATGAATCTTTGGAGGACGCCGATCAGGGTTCGGTTTAAGATTTTAATTACAGAGATTTATTGATGTTTAAAATAAAACCCAAATAAGAATTTTTAGCGACGAAATCATAATACAAACCAAGTTTTGAACCTCAGAAATCTAGATCGACTATAAACAATCGTTTCGGAAATGAGATCGGGTCACAGACTGAAACTTTAAATCTCAGAAAATTTTATCAACTGAAACAACCGATTTATGAAAAATGAGATCGGGTTTTAAACTGGGTTTTTGAATCTAAAAAAAATCGATCGACTATAAAACTAGGTTCTGGAAATGTGCCCTTCATCATGAATCTCAGAGAATTTCAAAAGCTCGATTAAAATTCCTGATATGATTCTGAAAGTCACCCTTCATTATGAGCCACAAAGATTGAAATAATAACACAGAGTATCCCTACCCGTCGCTAAATTTGATGAGACGTAACGAAATTATAATCAAAATTCATGAATTAAATAGTAATCGAGATCCTAGAACCGAGTCTCATTAATACGAACAGAGTTTTGAGCCTTAGGGGATAGATCGACTTCAACCAATTAATTCTAGAGTCGAAATTAAAACATACACAGAGTTTTAAGAATTGGAGAGTAGATCGATTCCCTCAGCTAATCTAGGAACGAATTCAAATATAAACAGAGTTTTGAGATTTGGAAAATAGATCGATTTTCTCAGCCGATCTGGAAGCGAAATCAAAAATATAAATAGAGTTTTGAGATTTGGAAATTAGATCGATTTCCTTAGCCGATCTGGACACGGAAATCAAAAATATAAACAGAGTTTTGAGATTTGGAAAGATAGATCGATTTCCTCAGCCGATCTGGAAACGAAAATAAAAAAAATATAGACAGAGTTAATCTTCCATAATTTAGATCTAGGAACTGTCTCTACGTTTCACATGAATTCGGACATATAATTTAAAGAAAAATAACAGAGTTTAACTTTACGAAACTAGGTCAAAAAAATCTTTGTATTTTCACAGGGATTCGTAACGCATACAAATCATATAATAAAGAGAACAGTATTTATAATTTTATTGACCAGCTCGAATCCAAAATCATTATTCAAATATTAATATTACAAACAAAAGAATATAGGCTGCTGAACCTGATTTCGGGCGTCGAGCTTGAAAAACAATTGAAGTAGGGGTTGAATCAGCTATCCAGTGCAGTCCAACGGTTACGTAGTTACCAACAGCCCCTTGGTTGACCTCCCTACCGTATTAGGGTTACTCTACTTCACCCCGAACCCCCAAGTTAATGGAGTCGTAAGAACACACAAGCTAGCCTCCCGAAAGGATCTTCCAATCCCCGTTTTGGCTAATCCCAACTCCAAGGATCATAACATAATCCGAGATTATGATGACCATCCAGCATTAGGGAGCAAGAGATGTCTTTCTCTCCTTCTCCTCTCTCATTATATAGCAAAATCCTATGTGCCATGTGTCTGTCCATGCACATATTTAATTTAATTTAATATTTTAATTTCCATTATTCTCAAATACATGTGTCTCAATGTCTTCAATGTGCACCTAATTCCCTAAATCAGTGGGAGTTAAGTGTAGGAGAGTTCTACTCCTCTTTTGTTTCTCAAATAGTTTTCTAAATACGTTTTTAGTAAATTTGTTGTTTTTATTTAATCAATTTCTTTCAGATAATAACATTTATAAAAGAAATTTGTTTATTTTATTAAATAACATCTTTTATATATATATATATATATATATATATATTTCTAAAAGATTTAGAAGATTACAAAAAATGATTTAGATATATATGCTCTAAATAGTTCTTTTATTCTTTACTAGGATATTCTCATTTAAAGTTAACCCCTATTAGTGTTCAAATCTAAGAGAACTTTCATAGGAATTTCTAGTTGAGTTCTTATTTTATTCCTTTAATAGAGTAGAAAAATAAAATAGTTTAGACTAAACTAAAAGTTTTTTTTTTCTTTTAAACAAAAGAATAATGAATAAAGTTTTCTGGTATTGTCTTCTTAATTTAAAGTCACCTGAATTTATTTTTTATGAGTTTTCAATTTCTTTATTTTAAATAACAATTATCTTTCTCCTCTCCAGTTGCCTCTTCGGCGAGCCCTTCCGACAGTTTCATTTCTTCCTTCTTATGGGGAGTACTGCGTAGCGACCAGGAACCGTTACCGCGATCTCTCAACTACGCTCCTTGGAGACTAAGGGATGTTGAGGGATAAGGCTCTCCTCATTGCGCGCCCCTCAACTCGTCGTACGCGACCAAATCATTATGGCCTTTCTCGTACGGGATACGCTTCCCCGAGTGAGTTGAAACGGCTTCACCCATGCGTGGATTTGCTACTTTAGGGTCGACAGTCAGTCGTTGTATCCCTAAGTGTTCTTTCCGTTCTTACGACCCCGATAATTCCATTGTGGGTCAGTCGATAAATCGTCTTACCTGCCACTGCACACACTCAAATGCATATTAGTAGCGCTGTACTATAAAACATTTGTATCATTCTTTTCAGTATCTCAGTCAGTCGAGTCTACTAAACATTCATTATTTTAACATTATACATTTTTCAATCGAGCATACATCATTTTCATTTCAAGTAATTTCAACCTTCATCATTTTCCATTCTAAATCATTTTCATCATTTATCTAACCATTTTCATTTCACATATAAAATTTAAAGCAATCATTCATGGTCTAAGTTTTTATAATTTCGGGTCACTTCAAACCAGTGCCCTCAATAGTCAAATCAATCGTAGGTCTCAGAATAGTCTGATCAGTCATAAGTCTAAAATAATCAAATCAAACATAAGTGATGAGGCGGGCATTACAGGAGGGCGCTCATGGAGCTAACTGGAGTCAGAACAGGCTATCTAGTCACACTGGAGGTCCATCAGAGTGATAAGGTCAGTTAAGAGTGAGTCAAGCCTAAAATCAGGGGGAGAACTCTTGTTAACTGAACATAATTGGACTGGTAGGTGAAGAAGTGCGCCTTTCTCATGCAGTAGGTGAAAGGAGGGCGCACTAGGCACTAGGAGGGCTGAAACTGACCAGGAAGAAGCTCCAGGCGGCTAGCTAACTGAGGGCTAGGTGTTGGGACTGATGAAAGGGATGCATGCAAATTGCATGAAAACCCTAAAAGACTGAAAATGAAAATGACTTAAAAGCTAGTAGGACTAGGATGGAGTATAGGAATATCCTAACATTGAGAAATAATTTCCTTTCAAAGTATTCAAGATGCTAACATGAAATAAAATATTTAGGATATAAATCGCAATAGCATACGTCGAGAATAGGAAAAGAATACATGTTTCCATCATATATTGCCAACACTAGAAATTGAATGAAGGATGGGGTCTGACAATTTTCTGCAATTGGCTTTACAGTATGGAATGGTGACCATGTTTGCTTGTGCATCTCCTTTCTTCCAGCTTGTTCACTTGACACTGCAAACTACATAAGAAAATTTTCCTCATGTGATGAAACAATTTCTTGCTAAGATTCGTATGTACCTGAAGGATGGTAATTTTCACAATAAAAATGAATGTGCTTCTGTACTCAGCAAAAATGGAAAAGTTGGGCATGATATTTTAGAGGCCAGAAAATACCTGGCTGAATTTGTTGAGACATGTTTAGATACCTATATGTATCGATCCTCTTTGCAATTAGATTGGAGCTCATGTTCAGGTTATTCATAAATTTTTCTTAGTTATTTGATACAATTCTTGGCACCATTCTGATTTTTTTGTTTCCAATAAAAATTTATTTGCATAAGCATTCGAGACATTTTATCAGCAACTAATTTATTTTCTTTTTTCTCTTAGAAGTACTATATGAAGATCCAAGTAAAACCCATGATCCAAAAAAAAGGAAACTAGATAATATATGATTGTCAGCACAGTCCTTTATGATCAAAAGAGAATTCCATCGATTTGGCATCGAAGGGATTTGACAGAACCCAATTGAACTTCACCCATACGGGCCTCCAAACCCATGCTCAACTTAATCCAGTTGCTCAAAACTATAGAATAGGTATGGAAAATCGGCTTTGGGACTTTGACCCAACTTTTTTCAACCCTATCTTGCCTTTTCCCCGCTATCTTTTCTAATTTTTCTTCTTGGTTACGAAAAACAAAAAAATACAAGTGGAAACTTAAAAGACAATATGAGATTATGGTCTCAACTAATTGTCTCAAAATGGACCTCCCTGTAGTAGTGTTGCTACTGAAAGAATCTGACTACGAGTACTCTTGCACAAATTTCTAGCTTCTTGTTATAATCATGAGAGAAGGATGCCATGGAGTGATCATCATGTCCAGTCATAGGGAGCCATTAAGCATTCCATAGGTTTAATGGAGTAGTGAGACTAATCATGGAAGTAATAGTAGATCAAGTATTTATTGTTCGCCCACCGGTAATATTCTCTATGTTTCTTCGTTAGAGTCCAGGCCACAGCCTCATCCCACCAGTGGCTTGCACTTGCATTATTATTGTTAGCACAGGGAAATAGGCTTGAATTATCATCCTGCCATTTGCAGCTAAGGCCATGGAATTTCTTGTACGAAGATACGAATGGAGAAACCATCCAGTTGATCTTCTCAAGCCAACCCCTGGTTGCCCAGGTGTTTGCATTCCAAATGATGCAAAACATGTACATACCCTATTATTTAGGGAACACATTGCTTGTAGCTTCTGTGTGTCTATGGAATTTGACCGGAACTTGGTCTTCGAAGATGTCACGTCCCCAATTTTGACCCCCTTTTTCACTAAATCGTAAATGATGTAATTATTGTAACTTAATCATGGTGAGGAGCTCAAGGCCAAGGCCCCGCCATTGATTTGTCGTTTTATGTACCGAAAATTAAGAGATAGATGCCTATGGTTCTTGTGCTAGAAGGGCACGATGTAAATAAGACATCATGTAAATATGAATTTAATGAAAAAGAACCCACAACCGGCTACGCAATGCAACAAAGAGATGGGGGCATGATCTTTGCAAGGAAGAGGGAGGGAAATTATCCAAACCCTTGAGCCAATGGTATTAATCCATGTGTCAATGGGGAAACCCAAAAACCACCAACTACCCATTTTGTCTCATGCACCCAATCATTTACTTCTTCCAAATATTGGTTGAGACAATAAATGCCTTGGGATGGGAGAGGTATGGCTGTCAATTTTCGTGCATGGGCAAGCCATCAACTTGGAAAATCGTGTTTTTTCTTGTGGGGCAAGAAAACCCCCACGAAATTGGCCCAAAGCCATTCTTCACCCATGGCCATTCTTCCTCTCACGCAGCCTGAGCTCCTTGAAGTTTATCCTCACGTTTTTGGCCATAACCCTGCGTTTTTCCATGCCCAGAAACTCGTTTTGGTATTTTGGAGCAGCTGGGGAAGGAGGGATGCGATTTTGGACTGAGGGAGAGGTCGTTTTTGCCCTTGGGGCGTTTTTCTGAAATGGGTTGCTCTCCTAGTCGATTTTCCTAGTTACAAATTCGTTGGGAGTCTACCCACGTTTTTCTGGAACTGGTAGAAACCCACTGTTGGAAACTTCACTGCATAGGCATTTTTCTCATGCCCAACACTTATGCTTTTGATGATGCATGCACCTATCTCTTAACAGCCTGAGAAACCCAATTGTTGATTGGCTTGGCTGATTTTGATATACCTTTGGCTATGTGAGAGCCTGTTTTCCCCTTTTCCTTGTGGAGATCATGCCCAGCTCGGGGGGTGGCAGTGGTGCTGAGAGATTGAGGAGCACACTGGCCTACGGTTGGGTGGAACGTTGCAGAAGTGTAGCTGGTTGTTTGGGACTACTTCATTAAGATAAGTATCCCCTTGTGTTATCTTTCAATTGTTTAATGGATGAATACCTTGAATGTGAAATGAATGAAGATTATCCATTTGATGAATATTATGAATGTGTGAAAATTGAGTAATTCATAAATAAATTCCGCTGTGATTTCTGATAATTATGCATCTTCATATCTCTATTTTAAAACTTGAACAATTGTTTGAAGTTTATGAGGGCTAGATGCCCAGTTTAACCTCACGATCCTCTCCATCTAGCTGATGGAATGGGAGGGGACGTGACAGAATGGTATCAGAGCTGCGTTGCAGCATTGGGCCTCTATGGGCCAAATCTGATAGCAATTACAAGAAAATTGTTGTCTTATGAGTTTTGAAAAAAAATTTGGTTTAAGTCTGTTTTTGAAAAAGAAATTTTGTTTTAAACCGTTTCGGGAAGTCGTTCCAAAATTTCGGAAAGGTTTCGCGAACCTTCCTGCAATTGCGGAAGAGTTCGGCGAACCTTTCCGAAATTGCGGAAGGATTCCGCGAACCTTCCCGAAATTGCGGAAGAATTCAGCGAACTGCTCCGAAACAGCGGAGAAAAATGTTTTTAAGAGAAAAATTTTCTAAGTATCGGAATTTTTCGGAAATAATTCTCTTCCGAAATTGCGGAAGGAATTCTCTTCCGAAATTTCGGAAGGATTCCGCGAATCGTCCCGAAACACGGAAGAGTTCGGCGAGTCGTTCCGAAGTTGCGGAAGACTTCGGCGAATCGTTCCGCAACTGCGGAAGACTTCGCCGAATCGTTCCGCAACTGCGGAAGACTTTGGTGAATCGTTCCGCAATTGCGGAAGACTTCGCCGAATCATTCCGAAAAAAAAAAACACCCGAAATCGGGGAAGCATTCTGGCGGAAGCATTTCGCGAACGGCTCCGGTATTGCGGAAGCCTTCGCCGAATGGCTCCGCAATTGCGGGAGCATTCGCCGAATGGCTCCGCAACTGCGGAAGCCTTCGCCGAATGGCTCCGCAACTGCGGAAGCCTTCGCCGAATGGCTCCGCTCGGAAAAAGCCCCCTTGACCCCCTTTCTTTTTCCCCCTCATGTGTCTTTGTTTGCGATTTAACGAATTGTCAGTATGGCATTCTTCCCACATGCATGAAGCAATTTGTGAATTTCTGAGAATATAATGCAACTCTGTAAAATGTGCAGAATGGGAGTGAAAGTTGTCATTTTTGAAAGGATGTAGTTCCCGCACCTGATGTCAGAATGGAGCATGAAGACAGGCATTGGAAGCTTGTCCAGTAGGGAACAATGATGCATGACTAGAGTTTGAAGGAGGTCTACATATATCATAGATATCTGGTGCAGAAGAGTGCCAGCGGCTGTTTTGACAAACAAATTTTGTTGTCAATATGGGCAATTTCTACAATGGCATGATATGGAAGAGAAATTCCATGTTACGAGGAGGGATCGAAAAGGGAAGAATTCCTTAAACCCCTATTTGTTATCATACTTATAATTATGAAACCATCATATGGCATAAATATGTTAAAAATGTAAATGATTACATAGATGTATATGCACTAGATGGCATCTTAACGAATTGCATAGTGCATATAGAAATGCTTGTGCATAAATGGGATATTGCACATTGGTAGAATAATGAAGTCGGCATATGCAATAAACCATTAATAGAGAATATTAGGATTGATAATCGCTATTGATGTTGGTATTGGTTGTAGGACCAAAGATAACAAAGATCATGGCTAAATGTGCCAAGGATGTTGTTGCATGAAGCCAACAACCTTAAGCAGAAAGGATGGTGCAACAAATCTATGATCATAAAGTTGGCAAAAGGACTGAACAGCCTTGATAAGAGGCCAATTGATCAGGTAACATCAAGCGATGTTAATAGTAACCATGCAGGTAGTGATTATTGGTGCCAATTGCATGAACGTTGAAAGAGGATTTGGTAAGATCTCTTCCACTATGCTTGAGCTATGTTGAGTTAGTTGCATATGATATTGAATACCGATTGGGATTGTTAACCTACCAAGCTTGGTGGGGTATGGGTAAGTGAAGGAAATGATCCTTACACCGTATGACTGTTTAGAAATCTCAATGCATTCACATGAATTTATATCATGCCATGCGTATGATTGGTTATGTGCTTAATAACCCAAGCAAGTGAGGACTGGTGGTCCTAATTATGGTAATGCAGGTTATATGAGATAGTCATGATTCGATCATAATATGCTTGAATGCAAAGTACTCATGAAACAATGCAAGGTAGCATTGAGTAGATGCGCATTAAAAGATTTTATAAATCTTGTGATGCATTGTATGAATGCATAGGGATGATACACATGTCACTGCAAAATAAATAATGAATGAAATGATGAATTGATGATAATTCTAGGACCATTTCATGGGCTGTTATGAATGCAGAATAGTAAGTGCATGAAGATCCCAATCATGATCGATGGGCTGCTAGAATGCTCTGTGGAAGGACAGAGTTGTATGAATAGTATGACTGTGAAATTTGATCTAGAGCTTATGAGAAGGAATCTCATGGTTGAGAGCTCCAAGTTCTGTTAGTAAGAACAGTTGTAAATCTCAGATTGGTAAATATTTCGAATTTGAAATTTTGCTAATAATTGCTAATGACTGTTTGGCTTATATGAAAATGTGTCAGGAGGACATGCTGTAAGTGGATGCTCATGTATGGCAGCAGGCATAAGACCATAACGGGCAGAATGGTGTCCCTTACAGGAGCCAAACAATATGAGGATAGCCTCATGGATAAGAAAACTAATTTCTGTAGGAGACAGAATTGTAAATTCATATTGAATTTATTTATGAATGCTATTGATTGGTTATGGAACAATCGTATTTGAAGCTTATTGATAAATGTTTTTGACTGTTTGACTATTTGATGAAGTGTGCCAGGATGACACATTGCAGGAAGACCATGTGTGATGACCTGCAGAAGCCAAACTAGATGGGAAGGATCCCATGCTTTGGAAATGGGTTTCGGGTGAAACGTCATTGATAATGTCTCATCCAAACCGCATGTCGGTAAACCATGAAAGTGAGATGGTAAAGCTATGTCCAGAAGGCATGCGAGACACATTTGCAAAATGAATGAGTATTCTGTGACCCTAGACAAGAACATGCATGTCTAAATTATTAGGGTTAATACGCATAGCATGCTCTATCTTATTTATATCATTGCAGATTGCTTGAGTATGATTAGGGCCTACATGGCGCACATTGGAAAGGGGGTGCACACCTTTTCTAGTGCTGGGTCATGGTAGGGATTTCAATATTGACTACACCCTAAGGGAATGGACGCATTCCTGGTGTTTCAATACTTGATAGGGAATGATATGAAATATGATTACAATTTTTGAGCAATAATACTGATGAGTATGCTTATCCTTCTTGTGCTATCAGCTTACACAGATGCAATTGGTGTTGCACGTAAGAGGCAAAGTGAAGAAAGGGTGCTCAAGAGGACTGTATGGGCGGTGGTAACCTTTCTATGCTCACACTAAAGGACACTAGAAGGGATGGATAGGCCCGGGGAGCTGTGTTGCAAAAAAGGGGTATCATCCTTGTGTAGTGTGAGTGGGTATTGTGGGGCCATGCTAGCCTGCAGTCAAGTGAGTCACCTATGGAGTTCCTAGAGGGAACCACCGGTTGCACAAAGAGAAGGAGGCACGTAATCATATTATGTTGTTCATATTGCCTGATAAACCCAGTCGATGTAATGGCTTGGCAATGGTTGTTGTATGCCTGATAAACCCAGTCAGCTTACTGGCTTGGCATTGGTTATTTGGGAGTTGTGATGAATGGTTGCTGGATGCCTGATAAACCCAGTCGGTGTACTGGCTTGGCATTGGTTACTTGCATGATGTGGAGGTATTGGTGAAGGGTGTTATTTCCTGACAAACCCAGTCGGAGAACTGGCTTGGAAATGGTTATTGAATGCTTGATAAACCCAGTCGGCATACTGGCTTAGCATACTGATTCTGAAATGCTTGATAAACCCAGTCGGCGTACTGGCTTAGCATACTGATTTTGAAATGCTTGATAAACCCAGTCGGCGTACTGGCTTAGCATACTGATTTTGAAATGCTTGATAAACCCAGTCGGCGTACTGGCTTAGCATACTGATTTTGAAATGCTTGATAAACCCAGTCGGCGTACTGGCTTAGCATACTGATTCTGAAATGCTTGATAAACCCAGTCGGCGTACTGGCTTAGCATACTGATTCTGAAATGCTTGATAAACCCAGTCGGCATACTGGCTTAGCATACTGATTTTGAAATGCTTGATAAACCCAGTCGGCGTACTGGCTTAGCATACTGATTTTGAAATGCTTGATAAACCCAGTCGGCGTACTGGCTTAGCATACTGATTTTGAAATGCTTGATAAACCCAGTCGGCGTACTGGCTTAGCATACTGATTTTGAAATGCTTGATAAACCTAGTCGGCGTACTGGCTTAGCATACTGATTTTGAAATGCTTGATAAACCCAGTCGGCGTACTGGCTTAGCATACTGATTTTGAAATGCTTGATAAACCCAGTCGGCGTACTGGCTTAGCATACTGATTTTAGGGATGCCTGATAAACCCAGTCGGCGTACTGGCTTGGCATTGCCTATTCGGATGATGTTGTGGAGCAGCATGTGTGCTGGCCAAGCATCCACCCCACAGGTGATCCAAGGCTTGTAAAGCAGAGAAGGAAACCTGTGGAGTAGGGAGGAAATGCCCAATACAGATAAGTATTCAATTTCATTCATTTCTTATTTGAAAAACTGAAAGTTTCAAGCATAAATATTGCAACAGTGAGTTGATGCATTATTGTTTCTCTGTTGGAAACCTTGGTCAATGCAGGAAGCAGGGACCCTGAAAGAACTGAAAGCTGCTTGGTAAATCCAGAAAGTGGCTGGTTGAGCATTGATTAATTGATGTTGAGAAGTAGCCTGCGTGCTATCCCAACATTCGTTATTGTACCCATAGGAGATCCAAGGCCTATAGAGCAAAGAAGGGTCCTATGGAATAAAGCGAAGACATCCAACGCAGTTATTGTTGGAAGCAAGAACCTTGAAGCATCTTAAGGATGCCTGTGGACATGTAACCACCCTAAAGAGCTCAGCATGAGCAGTAATGAAAGATGGGGCTAGTGGAGCTGTGTGAGTCCTAGCGGCCAAGAGTTAGACCAACCAAGTGGAGGAACTCCATGGTTGAGAGGTCTAGAATAAACCATAGACACTACGTGTCCTAGCCAAAAGAGAAGGTCAAGCATTCACGTTGAAGTGAAAGAGGACAGGAGCAGGAAAACCACAGTGGTGGTGTGGGTTCCAGAATGGAACAAGACTAAGAGGAGAAACTCTTACTGCTCTCTCTCTCTCCCTTTTTATTGATGCAATTATAGAATTAGAAAAAAATGTTGAATGCATGCATGACTGAAAGTAAAAGTGTGTTTATTTGATTAAAGTGAATTGTGAATGCTAAGTAATGAATTCCCTGTGAATGGATAAACTGAAGGAATTCATGTGTATGTTGGGCAAACATAAAAGTGTGGGAGTCTCATGAGTAAAGCATGGACTATCCATGTCAACTGGGGAAAAACCATTGACTGATTTTTAATGTTTGGGTTATGCTGGGCCTAACGAGAATTGTAATGATGAATTTCACAGGTGAAAATTGAATCAATTGGTTGCAGCCAGTGCAGGCAAGTGTGCTAGTGAGCAAAGGGTGGTCAGTTGTTTCCATTGACATGGCGGCAGACCAAGGGCTATTAGGATTGGCTGGAAGTCTTCTTCAAACAATTGCCAAGACCCAAGAAAATCTTGGAGAGGTGCTCAAGATGCAAAAGCAGCAGAACAAGATGAACCACAAGGTCTTGCAGGACTCTATTCGTCTGCAGAAAGAGGTAAAAAGCATTATGAAAGCAATCAGCAAGGGAAAGAAAAGTGTATCAGTGAAGAAGCATTCATCCAATCGTCCGATTAAGAAACGCTCCAGGTGGGAAGACTCAAAGGAAGTTGAGCAGATAAAGATGAAGCAACCCGTGAAGTGTTGGAATTGTGAGGGGGATCATTACCTCCGCAACTGCCCAACAAGAGAACCTCAAGAGGGTAGCATCCATAAAGTTTTCAGACTTATGGATGAGCTAGAAGATCCGAATCAGCAGGAGCAGCTCGTGAAGATCAAAGGACTTGGTCCTGAAAGTTCAATGTAAAGAACAGAATGCAGGGCAGATCTGCAAAGTTTTGTGAATTTTGGACATATGTAAGTGGGTATTTACTTTCCAAAGTGTTGGAACACCGAGGACAGTGTTATTCCAAGGGGAGGGGTATGTCACATCCCCAATTTTGACCCCCTTTTTCACTAAATCGTAAATGATGTAATTATTGTAACTTAATCATGGTGAGGAGCTCAAGGCCAAGGCCCCGCCATTGATTTGTCGTTTTATGTACCGAAAATTAAGAGATAGATGCCTATGGTTCTTGTGCTAGAAGGGCACGATGTAAATAAGACATCATGTAAATATGAATTTAATGAAAAAGAACCCACAACCGGCTACGCAATGCAACAAAGAGATGGGGGCATGATCTTTGCAAGGAAGAGGGAGGGAAATTATCCAAACCCTTGAGCCAATGGTATTAATCCATGTGTCAATGGGGAAACCCAAAAACCACCAACTACCCATTTTGTCTCATGCACCCAATCATTTACTTCTTCCAAATATTGGTTGAGACAATAAATGCCTTGGGATGGGAGAGGTATGGCTGTCAATTTTCGTGCATGGGCAAGCCATCAACTTGGAAAATCGTGTTTTTTCTTGTGGGGCAAGAAAACCCCCACGAAATTGGCCCAAAGCCATTCTTCACCCATGGCCATTCTTCCTCTCACGCAGCCTGAGCTCCTTGAAGTTTATCCTCACGTTTTTGGCCATAACCCTGCGTTTTTCCATGCCCAGAAACTCGTTTTGGTATTTTGGAGCAGCTGGGGAAGGAGGGATGCGATTTTGGACTGAGGGAGAGGTCGTTTTTTCCCTTGGGGCGTTTTTCTGAAATGGGTTGCTCTCCTAGTCGATTTTCCTAGTTACAAATTCGTTGGGAGTCTACCCACGTTTTTCTGGAACTGGTAGAAACCCACTGTTGGAAACTTCACTGCATAGGCATTTTTCTCATGCCCAACACTTATGCTTTTGATGATGCATGCACCTATCTCTTAACAGCCTGAGAAACCCAATTGTTGATTGGCTTGGCTGATTTTGATATACCTTTGGCTATGTGAGAGCCTGTTTTCCCCTTTTCCTTGTGGAGATCATGCCCAGCTCGGGGGTGGCAGTGGTGCTGAGAGATTGAGGAGCACACTGGCCTACGGTTGGGTGGAACGTTGCAGAAGTGTAGCTGGTTGTTTGGGACTACTTCATTAAGATAAGTATCCCCTTGTGTTATCTTTCAATTGTTTAATGGATGAATACCTTGAATGTGAAATGAATGAAGATTATCCATTTGATGAATATTATGAATGTGTGAAAATTGAGTAATTCATAAATAAATTCCGCTGTGATTTCTGATAATTATGCATCTTCATATCTCTATTTTAAAACTTGAACAATTGTTTGAAGTTTATGAGGGCTAGATGCCCAGTTTAACCTCACGATCCTCTCCATCTAGCTGATGGAATGGGAGGGGATGTGACAGAAGAACCTAAACATCCAACATATATCTCTATGAATTTGGGAATTCTTGAAGAATTTATATAAACAGTGAAGAGATCAACAGTCATATGCTTACACAATTTGCCGAGTGTTCCAGAGGATGGTGCAAGTGTGAAACTTTGTCGTTGGATCGAACCAGAGGATGTGCCTCTGTTCTCTTCCACCCACACCCTTTGCATAGATGTTCATCTGTAGAGAATAAGGTTATCCACTTATGTTCCCTAGAAACTCGAAGTCCAATTCGTCCATGTTCATGTCGGTGTTAGAAGACATCTGCAATCAAATATCATAAAAAAAACCACCTATTAGAGCAAAACTTTCAGCACTTGAGGCCATTCCTAGAGGATATTTTTGTCTAATTATCACCATGATCATAATCACAATAAGGTTGACCATAATCAAATCTATACAAATGTCTCGATATAAGAACATATCAAAACCAACCAAGAACACATTTTTACAAAATCTAAGCAAATTAAACACACGTAATAAGCAGTAATGACTCCTGCAAAGTCTGCCGATAATTTTTACAAACCTTAAGCAAATTAAACGAACATAATAAGTAGTATCGACTCCTGCAGAATCTCTCGGTATGAGCTTGAGCTTCATGCTAATCATCTGAATCTATACGTATACTTCGATTTGAACCCAGAATCTACACAAACCAGACATGAAAGAATGAAAACAACTGCAAAAAAACTCATGGGTTTTCTCATATATGTAAAAGGATGGAGGCCAATAAATTTCTAAAAAATCATGTGAGTTTCACAGATTTCCATCTACGAAAACCCCTTCATGGTCCTGATATCCTTGGTCATGTTTGTTAGGGTTCATGGTGCATGGCTTATAGGGTTATCCTCTTCCAATACAAAAACCCCACCATGCCTCCCAAAACGCACACTGAAACCCCACGGCCGCAACCAGGTAAACATAGCCAGAGTTCTTCTAATAAATTTGTTGCATCTTTGAGCGAAACCAAATCACCACCGTCGCTTTTGTTCCAACCACTGCCTCCACCATATCCACCATGGTCGTAATCACTACCGCCACCACCTCGGCCTCTGCCGCCACCTCCACTGTTACCCTGGACAAAGGCACCATCAGGCCCCGTAACATTCAGCCATTTTCATGCTCGACAATGTACTCACTTGCCTCTCCGTTGGCTAGAGGAGCAGGCTTACAACAACAAAACAAAAGCCACAAACCACGGAATCTCAGTTAGTAGCAGCGGTCACAACATTCAAAATGGTGAAGCAGAACAGGTAGAGGAGACAGCGAACTGCCAAAATAGCAGAATGCCACTAAAATTCGCAAAATGTACGTGGCCAATTTTCATTAGACCGACATACAAGGAATCATGAACATTGTGATGAGATCAATGTGCATAGAAAGAACGCCTTCAGCGTAAATATACTTATTAAATATTACTTGTGTACAGACATAGTACCTCAGTACCTCAAGAAGAGATATATATAATAATATTCTCATAATGATTTTAATGCTGCAACATACATACATATGTATAGATATATTATTTCAATAACCCATGAAATGTAGTTTAACTCTTAAATATGTTCAATCAGTCAACTTGGTATTAATATATATTTTGATCACATATACCTACTAGGTAACACCTCCTTAATCCATTAGAGACATATATAATACAACAACAATCATATAAATATCAACACATGGATTATAATTAAGCAATCATCAACTAGGTTCTTATACTAATGTATTCATCAACTAACCAATCATAATAATGTACTCACAAATCGGCGTGTAGGTGGCCATCCCACACGTCTTAAGCCTGGGTACTATTAATAAACATTTATTTTCCTTGATGCATCATTATTATATACTTGCAAACAACATACAACATAACAACTTAATCAATGTATCATTCAACATTCATACTAATTTATACAAGATTCATAAAACTGAATTAGATAAACCTAATGAAACAAGAAAGCACATACTCTTAATGGTTTATAACAATGTTGAACACCATCCAATCCATCGTTGGTCCCATCCATATTGATAAGTACTCAAAACAACCTATTCACCACTACTTCCATCACCCGACCTCACCATCCCATCCTCTGTTGGAATGTACTATGGCGTCGGCTATACTGACCTAACCATATATAGAACCCGTAAGCTGAAGTGTTGACTTCATTGACCAACCTTCCCCAACATGCATCCACCAGTTGTCATCACACATCTAGCGGAGCATGATCAACAGATCCATCCCACGACTTTGGTTTCGGTGATAAACGGTGGGAAATGCATCCACCCCCCCTGATAGTACTAGTGTCAACACCTGTTGACCAAACGCGGCCTCAGTCGACAGGGGTTCACCTCACTGTCGACACATATCGCAGTCTCCCTGGGCACCAGCCCGGGAAGGTTTGAGCCCACCCAGCAACACCCGCAGAGCGGATGAGGTCTCACCCGAGGCGTCCAGGAAGAGCAGACGGAACCATGTTTCCGCCGAGGGAGGAGGAGAGTTGTGGAAACACAAACTAACCCTATCGCGGTACTTAAACAGAAACCTTAAGCATTCAACAGAGAGTTATACCATATTACTTCATCACAACATTCAAGGAGTTATACCATATTACTTCATCGCAGCATTTATCATCACATAAAACATATTACGTAATCACAACAGTTATCATCATGGCAATAGTAAGCAGACATTGCATCAAACAACATTCACACATTGCAACATTACACAAGGTTCAGGCCAGAACATCATTATATTGTTGTCGCGATCATATACCAGAAGCAAAAACACAGATCTTGCACATAATTGGTCTTCTTCTTCTTCTCCATTCCTATCTCTCTAACACTTACAACTCTCATGTATTTATAGGCTTTTTTCCTTACCATATTTGTCCACTTACAAATGACTTCCTAACCGACACTATGGACAAATGACCAACTATCTAAGTGACTTGTCCCAAATGACCCAAAAACCCGCATACTGCGGTACAACTGACTCACTATTACATAATATGTGGTCCAATTGACCCAAAACCTGCCAACTGCAGTATTCTTTAACACAAAATACTCCTTTCGCGCCCTACTCCAGTGTGTCGCAGCGTTGGCGGTATCGCAACATTTCCCCATCAAACCGCCTGATATTACACAGAAACTACTAATCAACACAGAAATTAGAAATTTACGAAGCATTAAACCTGATTCGTTTGTCGAGTCCGAGATGAAAGAGATCATTGTTGCAGCGGCCGAATCAACTGTCCAGATCCAATCTTCGATGAAGTTACCGACAACCCCTGAATAATATGAGTCTGGTGCCCTTAAGACTCGACCGGCTCTGATACCAAATGTAGGGACCCCCATTTCGAGTTCCCCAAAAAGACTTCCACGAAATTTCAAAATATAAGTATAATTAATTTTAGAACTTCCAGTATGATTTTTCAGAAGAAGATATAGAGGCCATAGATCTAGTTCTATCTATTGCAGTACATGAATGTCAATAAATAAAACTATATACCCAAATTTATTCATTCCACCACAAGAGTTAGTAAAATAAATAACTAAATACTTCAAACCTGTTTTCGACGGTTGGTCCAGTGAATCGATGGAGTCCTCGAAGTGGTTTCCGCACGATCCAATCCAATCTCCTGACGAAGTACCGAGTGACCCCTCGGTTGACCTCCTTACCGTATCGAGGTTATTCTTCTTCACCCCGAACCCCTGAGCAAGTGGGGCCATAAGAACACACAGCTAGCCTCCCAAAAGGATCTCCCAATCCCTGTTCTGGCTAATCCCAACTCCAAGGATCATAACATAATCCGATATTATGATGACCATCCAGCATTACAGAGCAAGAGATCCCCTTCTCTCATTCTCCTCCCTCATTATATAGCAAAAGCCTCTGTGCCATGTGTCTGTCCATGCACATAATTAAATTAATTTAATATTTTAATTTTAAATATTCTCAACACATGTGTCTTCTTAATGTCTTTAATGTGCACCTAAATCCCTAGATTAGTGGGAGTTAGGTGTAGAAGAGTTCTACTTCTCTTTTGATTCTCATTTAGTTTACTTAACAATCTTTTAGTTAGACTTATTGCTTTCTACTTTTCTTTCTTTTCCTGAGATTAAGATTGGATTAAAAGATGATTTATTTTACTAAAAGTATAATCTATTTTAAATTTCCACTTTATAAAATAATTTAAATGAATAATAAAATTAAAGTAAAATATTGAATAATAATAAAAGAAAAACAATTCTTTTATTAATGACCTATTTCAATTCTTTCTCAAAATAATGAAGTCAATTAAATAGAAAATTTAATTAATGAAATCAAGAATAGAATTTGTATAGGATAATTCAATATAATAAAATCTATTAAATTAAAATCTTTGAATAAAAAATAATTCTCTTATTATTAATCTTTTTCAATCAGCAAAATTAATCAAATTTAATATTGAATAAAATCAATCTCTTTAATTATTTTTCAAGTTAATAAAATCAATTAAAATGAATAATTCAAATTAATGAAATCAATTAAAAATAAAATATTGAATAGAATTATTCAAATTAATAAAATAGAACAAAATGAAATAAAGTATTTCTTTAAATCTTATGTGAAAATTTTCATTTATACAGTCAATCAATTTCTTCTTCTTGTTCTTGTCTAGGTACCTCTCCGGCGGGCCCTTCCGACAATTTCTTTTCTTTGTTCTTATGGGGAGTACTGCGTAGCGACCGGGAACCGTTACCGCAATCTCTCAACTACGCTCTTTGGAGACTAAGGGATGTTAAGGGATAAGGCTCTCCTTATTGCGCGCCCCTCAACTCATCGTACGCTACCAAATCATTATGGCCTTCCCCGTACGGCATACGCTTCCCCGGGTGAGCTGAAACGGCTTAACCCGTGCGTGGATTGCTAATCCAGGGTCGACAGTCAGTCGTCATACCCCTATGTGTTCTTTCCGTTCTTACGACCCCGATAATTCCATTGTGGGTCAGTCGATAAATCGTCTTACCTGCCACTACACACACACTCAAGCGCACATTAGTAGCGCTGCACTATCAAACATTTTCATCATTCTTTTCAGTATCTCAGTCAGTCGAGTCTACTAAATATTCATCATTTATCATTTTCTCAGTCAGTCGAGAGTATCCATCATTCATCTAATCATTTCCATTTCACATGATAATTTTCAAAGCAATTTCCATGATCTAAGTTTTATAAAACTTGGTCACTTCAAAGCTAGTGTTCTCATTAGTCTAATCAGTTCAAGTACCGAGGCGGGCATTACATACACCACCTCTTATTAAAAACTTCATCACAAAGTTAAGTCTCATGTACTTCTATGGTGAGTTTTCACCTTCTATTCATTTTTTCAACAAAACCACAATCGATAATAAAATTTCATTTCTTCTTTCTACCATCATATAAGTATAAATCTCATAATTGGTAATATAACTAAATCGTACCTTTCATAGTGTAGCAATCCCCACAGCAATCTTCTATTGGCTCATTAATTGCAACCGAATTTCAAATCCTCCATAACAAATTCCTTTCATTCAGCAAAACTATAAATATATCATTTATGTAAATCCTTTAAGCACTAACACATTTCCACATAAGGAATAATATCTTTAATCCCAATTCTTCCTTTTCTATGGTTACATATAACTATCATATATTTTAAACAATATCTAAATTTCAAAATAAGAATTGACCCTTACGAATATTGTTCTTCAATACATACCTTATCCATTCCTAAACTAATCTTACATGCAACCTCTCTCTTTTCATAATCCAAGATATAATTAAATACTAGAGTGCCATTTACTTAGTATAGCAAAAAGTATAATCTTAGATTTTTATAAACAAAGTTATGTAAGGTTTTCTCCTCTTCCTAACTCAAGTACAACTAGGATTCTATAATTCAATGTAATTTTAACTTCTCTCTTTTCACAATCCAAAGCATGATTACAAACTAGTAGTGCATACCTGCGAAGCCATCGCATTGATTTCAGAGAATAAGGATTTACAACCAATTGATAAAATTCTTGACGCAAAACCCCTCATCAAAGTATATGAACCCTGAATAGCATTCAAACTTACATACTAGCAAATTTAGAGGAGAATAATTCTAACTTGTTTGAGAAGTTGGGAGTATCCTTGCCGAAGGAGAAGAAGCAAAAATCGCAGCTTCGATTTTTCTACGTCGATCTTCGTAGCAAGTGTATGTCATAAAATTAGCTTAGAAGACAATTATCACCATTCGTATCCAATCTTATTATAGAATGATAATTAGAATAATCAATCATAACTCATGATTTAATTACTTTAAGCCATAACTTCAAACAAATCATTTAATACACATACCATCCTTTCTCCTTTAGTTTACTAAAATCCATCCATGCAATCCTTCAAGTTCCCCATCTATTGTTGACACCATGTAGCTTTCATTAGTTTAACTTCCAACAATATTTGGTGCATCTTCCTTCACCATGAATAAGTATTAACCCATTACCGAAAATATTAGTTTTAAGGGCATAAACATGTACTTTCAATTCACCCCAACTTCATTGGTTAAGTTTCTCACTAACCTATTAAATAAATATCATTTAACATATAACAATGGATTCGATGCATACTACCGAGTTTATTTGATACATCCTAATATAATACTTCACCCATAAACAATCTTTCACTACATAAACTACATTCATACTCTTTCACAATTATGTATACATCATAGTTATAATCCTGGCGAATCAAATGAAATCTCCAATATATACCTTATATTCCCAATCTCTTATAATGAACATGAAACCTTAATAATTAAATTATATTCATATTCTTTTATTAATATCTATGACTTTTCAATGAATAACTTATATTCAAGTCCTTTCGCAAATACATAAGAAATCTTCAATATATAACAATGTCTTGACATCAAGATAATATTTCTCTATTTGAAATCAGTTCATAAATAAATAAAGGGTCTTTCTCATAAATGCATAACTCATCATCATTCTATTCACCTAGAGGTAATAAACTATTTAATTGCTTTTATAAAAGTCGTCATTTCATTTGACACTCATCTATTACATATATTCTTCTTGATAACTATCTATATAAGACGCATAAACCCTTTCTTCTCGTATCAACATACAAAAGAAAACTGTACCAATATGAATGATTTTATGTACCAATACGACTCTGCCATGCGTAAACAATTTGAATAATTTCATTGCCATATCCCTTACCCAAAAGATAGAGACTAGCACAATTTCCTAACATATCTACATAATGAAGGTCAACATTGCTAACTCCTTTTATCATCATAAAATTTATTATCAATGTAACTACTCCTAGTCTCTGGGAATTAAATACTCCTAGTTACTATTTTTCTTTTCCAACACCCAAGTAAATGATCTAAATCAATTTCTTATCATTTATTGGAGTAATAACTTGATAATTTCCAAATATGAATTAAGTGCTAAAAGATTATTACAGAATTTGTGACAAAACCTAGCATCAATTCATTCTACATATACATAGCTATTATATAGCTTAAATAGATAGCTTATAATTTCTTTTCAAACTATAAAAAGTTACTTTATAATCACAATTCTCTTTAACACAAAAGTCTCATTTTATTTACAATCATATGGATGAAACAAGTATAAACATCTTAATGGTTGACTATAGTTAAAGTAAAGAATATTCTAACATACTTAAATGGGGATCAAATTATGATACTACAAGTTCCTTGAATATCCTACACAATATCCTCTCCTTCATCCCACTTATACTAGACAAGAGTAAGACATTATAAAGAAAGGCTAACGACTTATGTGTGCACCTTTTTATTACCTATGCTCATCACAACTTTATAATGGATAAAGTTTATTATACCCATGATCCTATTATATCCTATACATGTTCCCTCTCCCAAAATCACAATCACTTTCCATTTATAGACTTGATAAACATGATAGGTGTAACATATAGAGCTCCACGTTTTACCCTTCTCATCCCAGACTAAGCAACAATTAAAAATACGACTTCAACATAAACTTCACTTCTATATTATCCTTGATGTCACAACACGCATAATACTTACACTTCTCGGCTATCTGGGTATACTAACTTAGATATTGCTTTTCATAAAGGTACATTGACGCATGTCTTATTCCTCCCCCCTTTTTTTTTCTTTTTCCCTTTAAACAGAAAAATTGACATGGTAAAATATATATATACAAGTTGTTCACTACGGGTTATTTATAAGTGATACGTTCAGTATAGTCTCTCCGTTCCCAAATTACAAACTAAGGAATAATTAAAGGTAGCCATGCTACTAGACATCGAAGTTAGCTTAGTGTTTTGGGCACAATTGGCATGGTCAACTGTGCGATACAACCTATCGGGCTTCGCTGCAGGCATTAGTCATTTAACAAGACAACACTTGTAGTATCCAAGGGAGCCTAAGTGGTAA